>JAQQAC010019963.1:30256668-30382432 GCA_029783875.1 Phataginus tricuspis | reverse complement strand
TACTACGCTGATGGACAGTGACTGCAGTAGAGGGGGTGATGACTTGATAATATGGGTGAATGTTGAAACCACAGTGTTGTTTATGTGAAACCATCATAAGATTGTACATCAATGATACTTTAATAATTTAAAAAAAGACAATAGATCAAATCCAGGAAGGTGACGAAAGAAGGTCCCAGGAGAGCAGCTGTGCCTCAACCCTAGTGAGCCTAAACCTTGACTGGCAAGGATAGAGAATCCCAGGAAATGGATTTCCAAAGAAAAGAGGTACTCAATAGAATGGCAGATATGTTGGTGTGGTTGGGTAGAGTTAAATGTGTTTTAAAAAAAGGTTTGGTGAGAGAGGGAAAAATGAAATACCAGAAAAATAAAAATATGAAACAAAACAACAACAAAAAAGCATTTAGAAACTACAGGAAAAATCCCTTAGAAAATTCTACAAAATATGCAAAATATTCATACAACACTGCTTGATAGGGAAAAGTATTTGCATAGTTATAATGGTTATTAATTTGACTAAAGTAATATAATGTGGTGATCTGGTAGGTTGGAAACAGAAAGGAAGTGATTTAATCCTTATCAATCAGAACCAGAATCAATATTTGATACTATCTAAAATTGATAAATCAAAAAATAGTAATATAAGCCCATTATTTGAAAATGTGGAAGTAATGGAAAGAATTGCTTTTGGCCAGCACACTTGGTGATTAGGGAAGGATAGAACAGTATGGTTTTTCACTTTAAATTCAGCACTCTATAATGTTTTTTTTTTCTATGTGTATGAATTAGGTTGATAAAATTAAAAAGTAATTAGGGACAGACATGATCTCCATGCAGAAGAGTTTCATCGTTGTATGAGAATATATGAGATATTTGAGGGCATATAAATATGCATGTGTGGTATGCACATATGTGTGCATATAGTTTTATAATCTTTGATAAAAATATGGAAAGATATATATTAGGTCTCAACATGAATTACGTTGGAGAAAGGAAATGTGTGAAAGAAAAAGGAGGGAACAATTCTAACAAACTATGCTGTTAAATTGCAGAACTTTAAGAAAATGGCAAACCACTGTAATCTCTTAAAAAATTCTAAAAACACACACAGAAATAGTAACCTTTTCTGTGTGCACTTTGCTGAAATAGATTTGGTTTCCTCTAAATGATGTTATGCACAAACTCTTTGAGCTACTTCAGAAGTTAGCAGACTTCTATTATTCTACACAGAGAATAAAGATGAACTGTATTGTTCTATTTCTGGTTTCATTCAAACCGATCACAGTTATTTCATGCAACCAAATTCATGTTATTGTTTTTCAAGAGTCTGAGGGAGAAAAAGGAGAGCCCATGTATTTATACTATTTGAATGGTTTCTTAAAAGGAATTTTTCTTGTTGGGAAATGTAGAGAGTCAGAGATGTTGTCCTGCCTTTATTCTCTTTTGACAGAAGGCAGAATTAGGAAATGAGCTTTGTCTAAGAAATTTTCTGAGTTCCAATTGTTCTACCACTGGAATTTTTTTTCATGATCAGGTCAGTATTGCTTGGAAACAGTTCCCTCCTTTACTATTTATCTAGTGCCTATATGTTTTAGATGCTTACTGGGAGTTTTATTATCTCCACTTTTATGAGGAAGTTGTGGCTGAGGAGTATTAGTAATTTGCTGAAGGTCAAAGCAGTCACAGATAATTTAAGAATCAAATCCAAAATTGTGCTCTTTTTTTCTGGCCTGTATTCAGGGAAGGGCTATGTTCAAGATAGGATTAGTAATTACTGAGTTACATTTTTTTCTCAGAGGGTGTTGGAGGACGTCATCCAGGGGACTTGACAGCTGGTTTGGTGGAGAGCTGGACCCAGACAACAGGCAGCTCCTTACCCCCTCCTCTGTCCTTGAACTGTACGTCCCACCCACTGTTCTCACATTAGGAGCCACTTCACGTTCAAGGAGAGATCAATGTGTTGTTGAGACCATCTGGATGTATACATGACTGAATCCAGTTAAGACCTCTGTATAAGGTCTCTGTATAAGATTCTGGTTCTTGGGTGTGGAGATCTTGTCTTGCAGCCGCTCAAGACAAACCTTGTCTCTAATTTCTCTTGCTTGTTAAAACTGCTACCTACCAATCTGAGTGGTCTGCCTCTTTCCTTGGTCTCTCCTTTCCTTCTGTGTATAGGAGCCACTTTTAGATTCCACCCGGGAAGCTCCTGAGGTTTCAAGGCAATGGATGGAGAGTGTTTCCTCTCTCAAACTTAATTCAAGTCCTTTCTCATACACCATGCACATCTGTAAATATTCAGGGCCAACACGGAGAGATCAGCCTCTGTAGGTATTCTGGGTGGTACAAAACCAGTTGGCCTTGTCCTAATGGCTTCAGCTCTGTGGATGTACTTCGCTGAACGTATTGCATGAAAAAGATGGATTATAAAGGGTTCCTGGTACTGTCTGTTTGCTGAGATGAGGTGAGTAATTTGCCAAAATATGAAAGATACTTCAAGGCTATGTCGAACCATAAGCGAGAACAATGAAATTGGCCTCCAACAGCTGGAATTGCAGCCAGGTATAGGGTGGGTCAGGAACTTTTATGAGACGGAGGAGGTTCGTTATGCTTATTTTAAAATCTGTTATTCTGCTCAGCCCTGTGCTGGGCACGTGAGAATCCTGGCTGGCTTTGTCAACCATAAAGAAAACCTCCATAGGCTTTGAGCATGAAGATCACAGTCTAAGCAGGTGGAAGTCATTTATGGAGACTGTGCCTGTCACTTTGCTGGGATTTTACGTCGTTTAACCCACTCTCAGAAAAATCTATGAAGGTAGATATTATTTTTACCTCCTTTTTTATATTATGTCAGTGATAGAGCCAGGATCTGGAGCTAGTGTTCTGTTGAGGTCTAGAAGTGAAGACGGAGAGGTAAAGGAGTCTCGCCACCCTTTTTGTATATCACTCAAGCTCTCCTCCTCATCCTGCAGATGGAGTAAGGACTCCCATACCTGGATCACAGAGGTGTAGAAGGCTCATGCTCTAAGGCAATGTTTTAAAAAGTTTCTAAAGTGACCCAGAACCTTTTGGCATGGCACGGTAGAGAGAAAAGTCTAGAAGGCAGAGTCCCGTGTATCTTTTATCTTTCATCTGGCTACTTAAATTTACATTTTAAGCCTTCATTCCGAGGTTATATGCTAATAAAAATATCTTACAGTTTTTCTTATTATCTATAAAGCACTTTAATATATTATTTCACTTGATTCTCACAACACTTTTGAGATACAGGCAGGACAGGTGTTGTTACTCTCATTTTAGAAATGAGAAAATCCACTTGTAGAGATAGCATGTTTTGCCTCAGGTCATAAAGACAGTGAATGGAAGTGGGATTAGTCTGTGAGAATTGTGGTTTCTAACGTCCAGTTAAATTTTCATAAATCAGTGCAATTTAATAAAAATTAACATTTGTATTGTGTATTTAATCTCATAATCCTCAACCACCACATCATAAAGTAGGCTTCTGAAATTGCCATTTCACAAAGCCATGGACAGAGACTTAAAAAAGAAGCTTAAGAGCATTGAATAAATTGCCCAAGGTCCATGATACGGAGTATTTGAACCTTCCGCAGAGCACATTTCTGCTTTACCACACATCTTCCCCAGGGCAAGCATTTGTTAATGGGAAGGTAGGGCCATGGAATGGTTTACTAAGGGACGATGCACCAGGAAGGGCAATCCCAGCCTGAAATCAAAACCAGATTTTCAATTACATAGGAAACTGGGATGGTACTGTAGATTTTGAATTAAAATGCGTGGAGTAGCCTGCGTTATCTGCGATTTCACTTTCTGCACTTTCGTCACCCTCAGTCAGCTGCGGTCTGGAAGCAGTTGTTCCTCCTGGCGAATCTCAGAAGGTCAATAGTGTACTCCGGTTACGTCACAACGCCTGCGTCGCTCACCTCACGTCATCTCATCATGAAGCCATTTTATACTCTCATGGGAAGAAGGGTATATACTCTCATCACAAGAAGGGTGAGTACAGTGCAGTAAAATATTCCAAGACAGAGAGAGCACATTCACATAGCTTTTATTAAGGTACATTGTTATAATTGTTCTATTTTTTTGTTATTGTTGTTAATCTCTTACTGTGCCTAATTTATTAAACTTTATCATAGGTAAACAGTACAGGAAAAAACAGGAAAAATAGGCTTTGGTACTATCCATGGTTTCAGGCATCCACTGAGGGTCTTGGAAAGTATATTTTTCCAAGGAGTGTATTTCCCGAAGAGACTACCGTGTATTTCTTTTATACTGAAACTTTGAGTCCAAATGCTCTTGGTTCCTAACACACGTCATTTAAATGATCCCTATTCTGACCAAGCATTTAAAGAATTTACTTGACTTTTAAAAACCTGTGTGTACTCACAGGCTTTCTTCCTTTCTTCGCATTTGTTTGGGTAACCTGATGAGACTGGAAGAGTTGAACTCTTGGAGAGATGACAGCTCTGTGCTGTTAGGTGACAGCTTTCAGGATCTGACAGACAATCTAATTGGTTTAACAGTGATTTGACTCTTGAGAAGTTAAAACCACCTTCAAATTACAATATGCTATAATAGGGAGGTCTGACAAAAAAATAGCCTGCAATTTTTTTTTCTTACACTTTATTGTTGGAGGGACTGACACATTTTTTTCAGAGTTAAATCTTTGAGGTAAACATGTTTCCTTTTTGGAAAGCAAGGCTGGGTTAAGAACTTTATCTGAATGTCTTATATTGAGCAAAGTTCTTTGAACTCATTAAAAAAATAAATAGAAATCTCTTATTTAAGAGAGAAGCTTGACAGAAAATCTTTGCACTTGCTGTCAATTTATTGACTTCTCTGCTTAGGAGGATGCTGGAAGATTTCCTTTAAATCATTCACTGAATGGTTCCAAAGTAATTTTAATCCTCAAAAATATTCAGGGCCTTTATTTGGAATGAGGAAAGACAACCAATTCACTGAGAGTTGTTTGTGTCCAAATACCAGTGTATCTGAATTATATTTAGTTTCAACTAATGAAATATTCAGAGTCCCTTTTCATTTCTCAGAGACAATCTTAAATAATTTTTTTTCATCTATTGAATCAGCAAGCATTAAACTACTTCCCAGGACATTGGTAAAAATCTATCTTGTCAATTTCAGCATTTATTAAAACCAAAAATGAATGCAACATTGAAATAAGTCATCAAACTAATTTGTACTACATGTAGTTAAAGAGCCTAATGTTGAGAAGGAAATTATAAAATTATATATACATATACATATAAAATAGTTTTTTCTTTAGAACTTTAATGATTGAACTTCTAGAACATTTGGTGACTTCTGCTGGTTATCCTAGCAACCTGCTCTCCATGTGAGCTGGGTTGACTGAACATTCCTAATGCATTGCTTCTGATGGTTGACTTCAGTATAATCAAATGCAGTGTTACAGCATCCCTTTATATTAAAGACTTTGCCAACCATCCCTGCATAGTGATGGGTTTCCTGTGTCTGTGTTTTGATTCAGTGTGCTTGTAGATAGGGGGACAATTTAAATGATGAGACAAACCTCTGTGTTTTATCAGTGATATCCTACAGTGGAAGACAAACAAAACCAAAACAATGTGTCCGTTCATGAGAACAAAACCAGGACCATATTCTGACATTTCCTTGAGACCCCTTTGATGTATAAAATTTCCTAGTTTTTCTTTCTGTTAATTTTTTTCCTAGCCTGTCATATGTCAAGTGAATCCAATATCACATTTAGTTTAGTTTCCCTGTCTAACCTGGGAATCCTTGGTTTTCCAGGGTTATTCCTAGGATTCAGCAGATAGTGGGACCTTAGTATGCTCTAGTAAGGGTTAGGGGAAAAGTAATGTGGGACTTTTGCTGGGGCTCTGGATTACCTGAGTTTGGACACTTCTATCTTGAATATACAATACTGGGAGTGATTTTTAGGGACTGAGTATTCACCCTAAACTGAGTTACTGCCATGTAGTGAGCACTGACTTGTGATTCTAGGCCCAGGTTCCATCGTGGTATTGCTGAGAGTCTATGTGTCAGTTATGTGACCTTGGGAAAGGTGATTGCTCTACCTTTTAAGCCTCAGTCTCCTCATCTAAAAAATGGGATAACAGTAATAATAATAAAAAAGGATGTCATAAAAAAATGAAATGATTTAGCCATATGTTTTGATATGGTAGGTGCTTAAGAAAATGTACTCCTGTTATTATTATATTAGCTAAAGGAGCAGAGGGGATAGTAGGAAGACTGAAGATTTCAGCTAAAATTTTATTCATTCTTTCCTGGGGCCTCACTGATCCAGCGACCAGTTTGGGCAATTGAACATACATTCGTGGGACAGGGATAGAGAGGAAATATAGCCACATTGTAATTTATGAGTAGTAGAATCAGATGTTTTTTGTTTGTTTCTTCTGTTTACTTTTCTGTACTTCCCATATTTTCTACCATTAATATATATTACTTTTTCAATTTTAAGATTTGTCTTTAAAAAAAAAGCCTTTGCTGCACTTTGTAATTTTTCTTCTTGTTAACACAGCTCCAGGAACATTGAATTCAGTCCCTCAGAGAGATTTTGAAGGAGGATAGTTGCCATTAGTACTTCAATGGGGCTGAGATGTGGGCTACCCTCAGGAAGTTGGAAACATGGCTTAGGAGTCAGACAGACATAGGCTTGAATCCAGACTATGCAGCCTTGGGAATGTTACTGCATCTCTGTATCCTGATCTACAAAATGAGAGGGCAGCATCTCCTTTGAAAGGTTGTTGTAAGCGTTAAATTAAGTGAGAGTTCTTATGCAGCATGTTTAACACAGTTCAAACCATAGAAGTGTTCATGTAACGGTGGCTATTATTATTTACTGTAAGGTTATTGAAGGCCACCTTCCTCCTCTTCCTGGTGAAGGAACTGGAGCACATGGAAATTACATGACTTTTCAGATATCTCCAGGTAGTAAATGACAGCCTAGACTAGAAAACAGGCTTACTAACATCTGTACAAAGTTCTTTCCAAAAGACACGCACTCCCACATGTCCATCATTGAATCCAATCTTCACAGTTTTTTCCATATCTGTATAACACCCTACTATAATTTGCTTAATATTTTTCTTTATGTTTACTCTTTTTCACTTAAATAAATTTGTTTAGAAATATGTCATTATTAAAGATGTAAATTTGGCATAACTTTCAGTGTCCTAAACAAAAGGTAATTATGAAATAAATAACAAAATAATTTTATTGTATTTTACATATTTATGTTATGTATTTTACATAACTATATACTGTGAGAAGCAAGTTCAATGCCAAAAAGATAACTTGTGAGAGAGTCTTTAAGAGAGCAGAGCACTTCGTGCCATCAAGGACTTGGTGCCTTGGTAGTAAGAAATGAGGAAGCAGAAAGGTGTTGAATGGTGGTAAGAGTCTGGCCATTTGCACTTAGGGTTTCAGAATGGATCAAAATGTGTGATGATAAGGTACAAAGATTGGTCATGGAGTGAGTGCTTAACCAGAGTAGGATGTCATTTCTGTTTCAGAAACGTCTGAAACCATCATATGCTACTCAACAGATTTCTTAAAGGATTATACTTGTTCAAGAATCTGCCTACTGTGTTCTAACTGATGACTCTGCCATCCATCCCGCTCTCATGTTGTCTCTCACTGTCTAAGATGGTTGTGTATCAGCGGATGCTGTTACTCTTACGCTAATGCATCAAACATGAGTTTTGCAGCAATAAGGCAATCCATTTTCTGTTTCAGGCTATAATGAACTGAGAGGGGTACACCATTAAATGAACATCTGGAGGGGGGCATGGAAGTGCAACATAGACATCAGTCAAATAGCCAAAAAAGGAACTTTTGCATGCTGGTTAGGATGTCAATAATGTGACCACATGCAGAACAGAAGGTGTAAGGCATGTTGACAAGAAACCTCATGAGAGGTTAAACTTCCAGGGTTTTCTTCAGCAATGTGTAATTGCTCTCTGTCTCAGTACTTTCAGAAAGTAATTAAGTGTGAGTAGTATTGACACTAAGATACAAGCTGATTCATGCCACAGGACCCCAGAATGTCCCAAGAGCTGGAAATATGAGGCACTGTTGAAAATGCGGGTCTTGGGGGTCATGGAAAGGAAAGGGCTGAGTACAGGAAGATTGGTTGCATGTCTGTACAAAGCAAAGAAGCACTTTGGAACTCCAGAAATTTTATGCCACTCTGCAAAACTGGCCCACTGCTTCTCCCTTACCTGAGCAGCAGACTGGGTGTTTGCTCTCTGGGAAAATTGAGCCAGAGGAAGGAACTCAGGGCTTGGGGACTCTAGGCACAGTGGGTGTTGGGTAGTCACACTAACATCAGGGAACACATTGAAAGTCCACATACTGAATGGTAATAACCTCACCCAACTTCTTCCATTTCCCTCTGAGAAAATAGGGTAGCCAAGTTATGTAGTTAAAGGCATTGGGATTTTCTTCTGGAAAAACTGACCAGTTAAAGAAGAAAGATTTATAGGTAAACAACATTAAGTAACCTCTGGAAATGGTTCAGCCTAGTAATTCTAAAATGAAAGATGCCAGTTGACAAGCCCTGACTATGCACACTCTTTAGGGCTTTTTGGAGACTTTCTAGCATAAAAAAACAAGATAAAACAAGCAAAGTAAGGAATTCAGAGATAAAAGAGACAATGCACAAAGCTAAAGAAAACCTTATATATTCAGAAAGAGAGAAGAACTTATTGTCTCCACGGAGTAAGAACTGGATGCAATAAAAATGGGACACAGAAATGGCTTTTGGACACTAAAAATATCATAGCAATTAAAAACTAAAGAAAAGTTTGGAAAGTAAACTTGATAAAATTTCCCAAAAGAGTAGACTAAGAAGACAAAGAGGTGGAAAATAAGAGATAAAAGAGGACTAAAGAGTCAGTAGAAGGGCCCAAATATCCAGGTAAGAAGAGTTTCAGAAAAAGAGAAGAGGAAGTAAGGAAGAAAATTGTCAAAGAAATAGTTTAAAAATTTTCCAAGAACCAGAGAACATGACTTTCCAGGATGAGAAAAAGCACTTGAGTGTCCATAGAATAAATGCTTCCTTCCCCACGAAAAAGGAAAACAGTCTATATGCATCACCATGAAATTCAGAACTCATGGAATAAAGACGAGATCATAAATGCTTCTAAATTTAAAAGGCGATAATTGAAAGTCATGGGTTTTCTAAATAGAAGTCAATGAAGCCAGACTCAAGTTCTGTATTGTTAAAAATGGGCAAAAAATCATGTTGTTTTGAGAATCAAATGAGAAAAACATGTAAAATTTAGTATCCTTGGTGTCCACGGTGGTTATTGTTAGTAGATAGTGAGTAACTTGAAGACAAGAACCATGCCTGACTCAACCTTCTGTCTTCCGCAGTGCCAGCCATCATACAAGGCTGGCCACGCATTAGTTCTCACTAGTTGTTTGTGTGTCCACTGGAAAACGTGCAAAGCAATGATGTACTTGATGGCCATAGGGAATTCTCAGAGAAGAGGTAAAAATACTCCTGCAGTTTTATGTGGTAGACTAAGGGTCCCTGGTCTGGGGCTCTGTTTTTGGGCACAGTTCTTGCACAGTCTCAGGTCAAAAGAATAGTGGGAGATGGGCTAGAAACACTATTTTTGAGACATTGTCCATGCTGATTGTGATGCTAAACATGGAGCCTGCCAAGTTTGCTGTTTGAGACTCCTGGAAGGAAAGTATATGTACATTCAAAGCATAGCTAATAGAGTTGAAGAACAAATCATTTATATGGATAATTTAAAATGACCCTTCCTTCCACTCGGTACACATGTAGGCTGATTAATTAGTATTCTGTATCTTTCTGGCACTTCTAGTCAACATAAAAAGGGAGGAAAAAGCAATAAGCTATATAATTAGAAAGGAAGAGAGAATGTTTTTTATTACCTATGACATGAAAATTAACTTTTTATGAGTTAATAAAATGATAGTTTTATTAAAAATGACATGAAAAACCATAGAAATAAAAAGATTTTAGCAAATATAAGATTAATATATAAAAAATGACAGCATTCCCTTATACCAGAAATAATTTGTTAGAAATATAATTAAAAAATTGTAACCCACCATAGAAAATGTTTGGGAATAATAAGTAAATATTAATAAACAATAAAACCTAGGAGGCCTTCAATTTAAGGCCAGCTGCCCCCTTTACTTTTAAAAGGCTGCTCATTGGCACCAAGCCCTGGCAGCTCCCAAATCTCCCTGCAGAGAATATGCTCAGAGTCAGCAAGTCAGTGGTGAGAACATTCTCTGGAGGGAAGCTGCCTAGACTGGAAGCCTAGCTCCAAGAGGTAATAGGCCAGTCACTGGCAAGCTCTGCTCCTTATTGTCTAATCTGTTCAATGGGGGCTAATAATTTTATTGAATATGGTTGTTTGAGTATTAAGTGAGTTACTGTATATAAAGCCTGTAAAACAGTGTCTAGCACATGGTAGTTGCTAGAAACCTGTGAGCTGCCCTTTGGATTGTCACTGTGTATCCTGCTTGATATCATCTACTATGTGTTCCTACAAAACCTAATTTCCACTTACTGCATTCCCTCAACAGTTATAATGCAGTCAAACTCATTACCATCTTCTTCCAAAATATTTTTAACAGGGAAATGGTACATGCGTGCAGAGCAAAGATGGGTTAAACTCCAACATTCAAGGGATTTAGGTATGTTCTCCTGAATGTGCATTCTATCTTTCTACTTCAAAAACCTCTATGAAGAAAACTATAAAACCTCCTGATGGTTTTATAAAACTACAAAACCTTTCTAAAGGGGAGACGTGCTGCATCCCAGATGGAATTCAACATCATGGATGTGTCAGTTCTTCCCAAACTAATTTGTACATTTAATTTCAGTGTAATCATAAACGATACCTGCCCTTTTATGCTAATTTATCAAGTTAATTTTAAATTTTGGTTGGAGGACTAAATGCACCAGAAAAGTGCCCCCTTCCCCAATTAAAAGACTAGTGATGGTGTTTGCTTTACTGTAAATCTTATCAAACCATGTTGCTATAGGGATAGAAGCATTTTAATGCTGGTATCTAATGCACCATCCAGTATGGTAGCCACTAGCTACATGAGGCTATTTACGTATAAATTCATTAAAAGCAAACAAGGTGGAAATGCAGTTTTTAGCTCTACCGTATTTCAGTGCTCAATAGTATGTATGGTTGCTACATTAGCACAGATAAAGAACATTTCTATTATCACAGAAAGTTCTATTGGGCAGTGGAAAGAAACACTGGATTGCATGGGCAAGAGGGTGTGAAAGTCTTCAGAAAATAATGTATAAGGGTCAGGCTGAGGTATGTATTATACCTTCTATAGAGGTCCACATGGAGGGTCAATTAATTCTAACTTGGGAGAAGCAGGACAGGAGGCGTCACAGAGGATATTTGAATTTGTCTTGAAAAGGAGAAAAGGATTTTATTGTTCTTCCTTTTTCACATCAAAGAACCAAGGCACTAGAGGATTTTCTGAAGCACTTAGGCCGACGCCAGGCACACAGAGTGCTCAGGAAAAAAAAAAAGTGTTCTCAGTGAGTGGAATGAAATTTGCAGGTCAGGTGGTGTGAACCTATGGTTTGCTTGGGGGAACTGTGATTGGAGGCCTGGTGCACAGGATTTGCGTGAGTCACTGGGAGGCAGAGGAGGATGAGAGGAGAAAAGACTATATATAGGAGGGTTGCAAGATAACTTGGAATCAGAAAATAAAGGACGTTATATTGTTTGCTCATGAGTTTAGCCTGTGTCCACTAAGCAATGCAGAGCTGGTCGGGGGTTCTGGAGAGTGAGGAAGTCGGATCCAACATGCAGTCTAGAAAGGTAAGTTTGGTGGCAGCAGCGGCTTTTTGAAATAACGTAAGGCTTGGAAAAGCTATTTAATTAAGCAATTAATTAGTGAGGTGTCCCTCCTAAAACATTTAGATCCTTTTTAGCTAGAGAAAGCTAAATATCCAAGTACACAGTATAAAAATGACTAGTTCTCTGTGATGGTAAAGAGTATGAAACAATTTACCTAGTGGTTAGGGCAAGTTTAAAGGAGCTTTAACAGAAATTCATTGCTGTCCAACTCTGACGTTTGATCAGCTTTGTCCTTCCCTTTCTAATAAAGGAAACAGATGAGTACAAACAAGGGCCCGGAAGGTTAAGTGACCAGCTCCTATTGGACATCTAGAAACCATACAAGGATAGAGTTCTCTTCCTCTGCAGTCTTTGTACTCTTGTAACTTTGTTGCTAAGGAATCTGGCCAGATTGCTTGTATGTAAAAATGAATGTATATTGTAAGAGAAATTGAAGATTCTGATGTTGGGTCAATTTCCTCTCTGGGAACCCCCAGATCTTTAGGCGTTTCATAGGAAACCACCACTGGGATAGATCACCCCCTTAGTGACTGCTTCCCACAGTTACCGTGTTTGCAGGGGCTTCTTTGCATGCACACTGGGCTAGGCGCCGTGTAAGCCATGGGCCCTGATGTGGGCCCCAGTGGAGCCCACAGGTTAGACAATGGGGCAGGACTAACAAATGGGGACAGTTAACCCAATGCGAAACTGTGGGAGCAGCTGCCCTCCCTGTGGGTTTCCGGTACTAAAGGCATCAGGCTATAGCAGAGATTACAGTCTTCAGTCTGCGCTGGGTTCTCAGGCTGCCTGAAACCCCTCATCTTCTCACAATGCATTGCTCAGCCAAGGGGTCACTGACCCTAGTTTGGAACTGCTGAATCAGAGAATGCCTTGTGGGGTCCAAAGCTGCGTTAATCTTAAGGCATTCACAAGATGGCAACATTGATACAGCCTGAGATGCCTTTAAGGCAGACGTGGCACTAAAGGATAGGTGTGTCTGGATGGGCAGGAGCTGAGGAACTTTATATCCTCTTGTCTTTCAGGTCCAGGAATACAAATTCTGATATGATGCTATTCAGGTCCTTAAAACAAAGCAGAGTTCAAAATGGAGCAGAACACTTCAGTAATATTTCTCAACAAACGTCTACTGAGAAACTGCTCTGTGTCAGCTGTTGAGCCAAGCAGGGGGAAACAAAGATGAGAAAGGTGTGACGCTTTCCCTGGAAAAGCTTCTTGGCTAAAGGAGGAGAAAGATCTGATTTAGCATCTTTACATTTCCTGCATCTATTGGAAGACAAAAACGTCCTGTACACCAGACCAAAGGTAGGTTGTTTTCTCTCTCCAGGTAAAACAGGAGCAAAGCACATGGAATCTCAGCTAACCAGTCACTCAGGCCAGTTAATCACTCCACGCTCACGTGACCCCTCTGGGTCCCCTGGTAAGGTCTTGAACTTGGGCAAATGGCAGTCAGGCTGTAAATATTGCTGACTTAAGTGATTCTGGGCTTGATACCCCAGATTCTAAGAAGGTTCATTTTTCTTCTTTTCAAAACCTAATCTTCCCAATATCCACTAAAGAACTAGAATGTTCTTTAGTGCAGTAACCATTAAGCCTGAAGAACAATGGTGATACTATGAGTTGATGCTTTGAGTGACTTACATTTTTAAAAGTGTGTTCCAATGGAAAAAGTATTTAAATTCTTTTGAATACTTATTATTTATATGTTTAAAGGGATTCAGAATTATTATATTTCTAATCACAGTCATAAAAAACATTGTTATAATGATTTGTTTAATTTCTGTTCATATTTCAGCCATCCTACAATTCTAAGGTCATATCCGTCACCCTCCCTCTGCAGTCTTCCCCAGTCTGTTTCTCCTCCTCCTTTCCACCCTATCCCTGCCCAAGGGGTTGAGTACCCTCCTTCCAAGCAGCAAGAATCTGAACACTGAGGGCCTCTTTGGCCCCTCCCTTTCTTTTACCTCTGTATCTAGTCATTGGTCAAATCCTATCTTGCCATGTTGCCTCCCTCAAATCTGTTCTCGTCTATCACCTCAGTAATGAAACCCAGTTTTTAATTGGCTACATGGTTGCTCAAAATAAAGACTGAGTTGCCCAGTGTTTCCTTACAGCTGGGTGTGTTTCTGTGTCTTTGTTCTGACAAATTAGATGTCAGTGGGAGTGCTGTGCAGCAACTTCTAGGAAGCTTCTTCAGAGACAAAACTATGTGCCATTTGCCATGTTGTTTTTGTCCCTTCCTCCCGTGTGCTCCCTGGCTGGAGTTCAAGCAGCCATTTGGAAACGTAAGGCAACCTACCAAGGAGAGTGGAGCAGCAAGACAGGACAGCAAGCTGCCTACCGATGTGGAACTGCCCTTCCAGCCTTCGACTGCTTAGCTTTGAATTCCCTTCACATGAGAGAAAATTAAATTACTGTCTTTAAAAACAAAATCAACAACACTGCTTTGAGTTGCCTCTTAAAGGAGTCAAATATAATCCCGAGTAATACACACGCTTATGCTTGTGTCCCATGCTTGCCGTTCTCACTATTGTTATCAATCTCACAGGAGACTAAAAAACAATCTAATGTAGGCAATCTATTCAAAGGATTAGAAGCACAGTCTGGAAGAATTCCTGTTCTTTTCTTTGCTCTCTATCTAGCTTTACATCTCTGTCCTCAGTTTCCCTCGCTGTTAAACGGGGACCTCATGAGTTTAGTGAAAGGAATAAATGAGATAGTGTCTATGAAAAATTCATATGCATAGTGTCTGGCAGTAAGTGCTCCATAAATGGTAGCTTCCCTTGATGTTGTCATCTTGTTTAGTTTGACCTTGACCTTAGGGAGAGATCTTAGAACAAATGCCCCCGGACATGATATACTGATTCAATGATGTGCAAAGTAGAAACCTGCCATTCATATTCTTTTCAGCTAAATCATTTTTATATTTATATCAAAATGTTATATTTGGCATATTTATACTTACATTTAAGCTCAAGTTGCTCACATTTATGGACCATATTAAATCACGGGCTTGCAGGGACCGTGCTGTACATGTTGATGTGGCATATTTCTCAAAGTATTTTTCTGGCACAATCTTTTATACTGTCTTCTTTGGCAGTGGAACCTTCTATGCCCAGGTTTTCTGTTATCTTCTGCAATATTTACCACACCTGGAGGATTACTCTGCTTTTTTTCTGTAGGCTTTCTTTATGCAAACATAAGCCTGTGAAAAATGTTTTTCAGCCAATTTCAGCAACTACCTTATTTCCAGATTAAAATTCAGAATTCTAGTCAAGTACTTAGGCCAAATCATTTTTATATTTAATTTTTTTTCTTTCCAAGGATTTTTTAAAAATTAAAAAAAAAAATGGTTTAATATATTTATGCCAATAGTATTCATGACCTGGCTGAAGTCTGCATCATTTTTGAATAGTCTTATTCTTAACAGAAAAATCTTTTTTATTTTGAAATTGGCTCTCACTTAATATTACAATTGTTGGTGCCTTGTTTATAACTGTGACCCAACAACTATACCCAGATTTCTCCGTTACTCTAGTCCAAGTGCTCTTCTTTTCTGCTTTCCCATGTTGCTTCCTCAGTCCTCTACGTCACTGCCCAGAACTTGATGAGGTCGCTGTCTTGCCAAAAGCTTTGGTTCACATGGCTCTTTCTCCTCGGCTGTCCCTCTGTTATAGTCTCTGTTCTTCCATACAGATGCCATTAGTGCCATGAAAAAACCTGATACCTGCATTCAAAAGTGGTATTTGACCCTTCTGTCCTCCTTTATCGAAAGGGAAAAATCCCTGGAATCATGTCTTTTTTAGAATTAGGATATTTTGCCTCAGATTGTTCAGTTTATTCATAATTGCTATAACTGAACAGAAGTGAGCTAGGTTTCCCTTGACCTCTCCCTGTGTTGAATGTTTTTTTCCCCAAGGACCTTGTAGGGCAGGTGGTTAGAAAGCTACGATCCAAAGATAGAAGCAGAGATCAAATTTATGAACAGCTATGTTGGAGAAGTCAGAGAAATAAATTGAAACTGGACTTGATCCAAAGTTTAAATCTTGTTGGATTAATGACCATGTGAGTCAGAAACAAGCATGATTGAAGGAAATTGACAGTGGATCTTGAGAAGTCACTTTGATTTCTAGTAAAGTTCATGGATTTCTGTTACAGGCTGGGATGACCAGCAGAAGGTAGATGATCGAATTGCTGGGTGGGAGAAGTAGAAGCAGATACCCAATAGGACCAATCAACTCTGTGTCTTTAAGGGGTCTTAAAAGTATTTTTCTATTTTTTAAAAAACAGGTTGAGTGGTGTGACATTATTAGAAGAGACAGATGGTGGCACTAATTTGGCTTGTCTCCTAAGTGGTGCCTCTTGGCTCTGTTCCTTGGATTCTGGGTCACGTTCTGTATGTGTTGGCTGGCTAGCAGCCTCTTCAGGCAATGACCTGGCAGAAAGGGAGCCAGAAGTGGAAAACCTTGCTGCTATGGAATGGTAGAAATATGCAGAATTAGCATCCTTAAGGTGGGATTTGAGCCAAGATAATTATTAATACTTCTGCAAACTGCAAGTTCTGGATGTTCCTGCAGAGTTATGCTGCATATTAAATTGGGGAATTTTCGGACCAATTGTAGGTTTCGCCCAAGGCAAGGCTGAAGGCTCTGTGGTGATTTTTGTAAGTAGACCCCTTACATCCTGGGAGCCCATGTGTTCTCCACCAGTTGTATTCTAGTGGTAGTGGTGTGTGAGTGCGTGTGTGCATGTATGTCTGAGTGTGCATAAATCTTTCAATGGAGGATTCAAAGTAATTTGGATTCTCTCCCATGGCTCTTCTTATCACTCACTGAGATGTTTATAATAGTCTCCTAATTAATATGCTTCGCCTCCAGCCTTAGATCCCTGCCATTCTTCATCTGTACTACTGGGAAATCTTTTTGAAGCACAAAACTAATGGTTCTTCATTGCCTGAAGTAATTTGGCCACATAGCTAAAGGTGACATTCACTTACATCCTTGTGAAAAGCAGTTTTTACTCTGAAGGCTGCCTAGGAGAGGTAGGTTATAGATTATGTGCCGGTACAGGATAAAGCCAGAATTCCTTGGTGGAAGACAGGGCTCCTCACTCTAGCTCTTGCCTTTCCTCTCTGTAGTCCTTTGCTCTGCTCATGTCCTTCTGCACCCAGTTGACACTCCAGATGGTTTCTTGTCCATGTGCCTTGTTCACATTACTGCCTTTGACTAAAACGTCTTCCTAAATCTTTTCTATTGAAAAAAGTGTCCTTTCAGAATCAGTCCTAATGTTATGTTCTTAATGATAACTTTTCAAACTCTTCTGAATGAGTTAGCTACTCTTCTGTCTGTTTTAATATTCTATGCATGTAAAGTTTGTTTTTCTCATAGCACTTATTTTTCATGCAAATGTTTTAGTATATTTTCATTGTTTATTAAGTAAGCAAAAAGTCCATTGTGATGATTGTTTCATGCAGATGATATTCTTTTGGATTTACCAAAATTTACCTTTTTTGAAAGTTGCTTTTTCTTTTTCCTGACATGTCCAATCTTCCATCTGGGATCATTTTCCTTCTGCCTGCAAAAGTCCCTTTATTGTATTCTGTAGTATGGCCCACTGGTGATAAATTCTCTTAGTTTACATTTGTCTGAACAATTTTAAATTTCATTTTCATTCATTTTTTTTCAGTGTATAAGAAAAATGTCCATGTTGGAAGTTGTTTTCTTTTAAAGTGGAGTCTGTTGTGTTTGGTTAGAGTTCAGCCCTCAGGAGTGACACTCCTTTTATGGTCAGATGTCAATTGTTTTTTCTGTGACTGCTTATAAGATTTTCTTTTTTGTCTTTGGATTACAGCAGTTTTCTGCACCTAGGTATGCTCTCTTTGTAGTGCTGTAGTTTGTGGTTTGTAGAGTATCTTGAAACTATGTCTTGATTTTTTTGTTGTTGTTTCTTTCCAATTTTTCCTCTCCCCCTTTTTTTAATGGGGCTTCAGTGAATTCATGTTGTACTTTTGTGTCTTGTTTTTTTTTATTCTTTTAAAATGTGTCAAAGTACATATTTTTCTGAGTGATTTTCTACTTTACTTATTCTCCTTGCAACTCTGTCTAATCTGCTATGAAATTTATTATTATTTTTAAATGCTAGCATTTCTATTTGGCTTTTATTTATTATTTTCAGTTTACTACAAAAAAGTCCTTAGTCTTTATCTTTTATCTTCATGACTATGTACCTATATTTAAAGCCTTTATCTGATAGTTCCATTATTTGGGTATTTTGTGTATCTCTTCCTATTGTTTGTTTCTCTAGGTTGGCAGGCATATTGCTTTGTTTACTCATGAACCAAGCTCTTTTGATTGAATACTGGATGTTGTATCTAAGTTTGTAACTAATTGTAGAATCTAAAATGATGTTATCTGCCAGAAATAATTTACATTTGTTTCTGAAAGGAGGATTTAGCAACCTGATTCTCAGCCCCTTTTCTAGAATTGGCAGTACCCTTGGTAGAAATGTGGTCTCAAATACCAGACTTGATAACCTGGGTTTCTTTTTTTCTGCCAGATGGTCTTCATTAACTTAGTACTCTGATGCCTTGAACCCTATTTATTATCTATCATTTCTAGTTATACTCAGAGAGAGGGTTGGTCTGCTGTTACCAGAAATAAAGTATGAATAATTAATCTTAATACTGGGAAAATTGCTTCAAATCCTCAGAAATGGAGGGCATAATCTTCTCTTGTCATCGGTGAAGAGGGACCATGAAGAGACATTTGTGGATTATTTCTCAGCTCTACTTTTAACTGAATCAATCATTCACCAACAATTTATACACGTGAACTAGTAATTTTGATTATTCCATCTGAGAAGATGTGTATACACAAATATGGGCAATTATCTCTCTTTATCCTCTCTCTTAAGTACTCTTTCTTGGTTATATGTTTTCCTGGAGAAACTGTATCTCTAATCCCAATTATGATAAAATTTTTTATTATTGATTCAGAATATTTCTGTCTAAAGTAATAATTGTGAATTAAAATGTTCTCTGTAGGCATTCTTAGTAATTAGAAGTGAAGGAGGGTGTTCTGGTTGAGATTCATACAAACACATGAAGTTAGTTATCACACTCTCCTAGAGCAAATCTGTTTACTCTGGGAAGACAAGCTATTTAACTGTCAAGGAGTTCTTGGAGGACAGACTCTAGCTTTTCCATGACTTACTAGGGCCCTGCATTTAATTAGGGTTTAGAAATGTGTAGACATGCTTGAGGGACTGAGATAGCTCTCCCCAAAGTCACAGTGCAAGGAGGGGCAACACAGCCCTTGAGAAAAAAATCATATGAGTGTAAAAAGAATCACAATAGAGTGGGCCAGAATGAATGTGATTCCAGTGTGGTGCAAGGCCGCACGTGACCACTGTCTGGTCCAACACTACCAGACTGTTGTGCCCCCTGACAGGTGTGACAAAGAGGATCCTGGTAGGCAGGCATCTGGGTCTCGCTAATGTAGAGTTCTCTCTTTTCAAGGCTGAATATCTGAAAAATTTCTTTATGACTGGGAACTAGGTGAAAACTGGCGACTTGGCAGCAAGACGGTAGAAAGCCCAGGACATTGGCATTGGAGAATAAAGAAAATTCACTCCCCAAGGGACTTTAGTGGTTCAAGAAAGACCATAACCTTTGACAAAGAGGATCACTGTTCAGTGACTTGAGATAAGTAGAACAATGGTTGGGAAATGGAACAGAAACACAGGGAGTGTTGATTTTTGTCAAAAGAGAGGGACTATAGAGCCACAGTACAGAGACGTGAATTTTGTGTGAGATACCACATTTCTCACCTATTAGGGATTGTTATGGACTGAAAGTTTGTGTCCCCCTCAAATTCACATGTTGAAATTCTACCCCTTTAGTGTGATGGTGTTAAGAGTTGGGGCCTTTGAGAGTAAATAGGCTTAGTTGAGTTCTTGAAGGTAAAGCCCTCATGAATAGGATTAGTGTCCTTGTAAGAGTCATGAGAGAGCTTGCTTTCTCTCTCTGCTCTGCTATGTGAGGTGTGAGGATACAATGAGAAGTCAGTGGTCTACAGCCTAGAAGAGAGCCTCACCAGAGCCTGACCCTGCTGGCACCCTGATGTTGGACTTCTGGCTTCTAGAACTGTCAGAAATAAATTTCTGTTGTTTATAAGCCATTTAGTTTATATTATTCTGTATAGCAGCCAAAACTGACTAGGACAGAAACTCTTAGAGTGCCGTGAAAAAAACAGGAAAATGGTCTGTTACCTAAACAATAAGAATCCTTAATCCAGCTTTAAAGATGACTAGCACCCTTTAATTAGGACCTTGAGGGGACAGAGCATGAGGGACATTTGTGTTACACAAATTAGAAGACATGGGGACATTCGGAGCCAGGAGAGGGTTATCCTTGGAAAACTCAGGAATTCCTGAAAACCAAGTATGTGGTGATTCAGGGCGTCTCTGAACACTGGCCAAAGAAGCCTGAGTCCTCTGTAGTGCCAGAGAATGTTAAAAGCATATGTATCCTTTTGAAAAAACAGCTTTAGTTTTGGCAAATACATTGAATATAGACAATTCACTATGAATTTTGATCTGTCTTCTAAAACTAGTGTATTTGATTTCTATGAGCTATTGTTTATTAGAGGATATGATTGACATTTAGACTGTTCTCAAAGATAAGTAGGTATTTTTCACTACTTAGATGCAGTTTCTTCTGAATAAAAAGTATATTGGTTACAAATTATTTTATGAACTAAGAAATTTATACATCCCTTATGGTAACAAGTTGCACAGGTATTTATATATTCATTCTGTCTTTTCCAGTGGGTGTGAGGTCATGGCACAGAGACCAAACATGACTGGAATGGCCTATCTTCAGAGTCAAGAGACTGATGGCCATTCAGTAAATATTCTTCCTGGGATGTAGAAAAGAACCTATTGGTTTTCTTGAGGCCTATACCAGACCTTCCCAAATCCTCCTTTCATTAGCAGTGATGGAGAGAAAATGTTCACATAGGACACTTTATAGTTATAGTTAATTTGCAGGCAAAATTGGGGATTTCTCTTCTTTTACCCCAGGAAGAATATTAGTGTAGAAAATATATTATGTTAGCATAGAAAATATATCAGTATTGATAGTGCCAGAATGGTAAAAAATGTGCCTGAAACTTGTAGTGTCTTAACCTTAGAGACAGTGAAGCTAGAAGGTGATATAATCATGGCACATTTAGGTGGTAGAACTGAGGGGTTCACCAAGATGATGAGCACAGCTTCATGGGGCTGTAACACCCAAGGTGCCAGAACAGCAGGATGAGGAGCCGACAGAAGGGCTGAAGAAGTGGTGACTTAACGGTCTTTGCAGTGGGGCGCAGCTGGGCTGTAAGCAGGCCGCCGCTTTGTACTACCTCTGCTAACTCTGCAGAGCGTGTCAACTCTGTCGGCTTTAGTTCCTTCATTTCAAAATTGGAATAATATTAAGTAAGACTTTATTTGTGTTATATTAAATAATCTGTACAAAGTGCTTGGTTTATTGTCTGGTACATATTCAACATTCATGTAATAATAATAAAAACAATAATAAGAGTAAATAATTACTATTACTAGTATAGACACTTCCCTAAAATTTGTTTTTTTAAGATGAAAAAAGGAATGTCAGTCACCTCTGATTTATTGCAGAATAGGGAGTAGGGAGAAGGAAGGAACTGTGTGACGGGAGCCATCCTGGATGATGAGAACAGTGCTTCGATACTGATTCAGTGATCTGTGAGTAATGGTATATCAGAGTATGTTTTGGTGGCATCTGGAGTCAGAGAGAATCTGTGAACTTCTACTTCTTGCAGATAATTAGTGACCGGGGAGAAAGATTATAGTGATAAAGAGAAAGAACTAAGAGGCTATTGTCAAG
Source organism: Phataginus tricuspis (assembly GCA_029783875.1). Taxonomy (NCBI): domain Eukaryota; kingdom Metazoa; phylum Chordata; class Mammalia; order Pholidota; family Manidae; genus Phataginus; species Phataginus tricuspis. The sequence goes on along the minus strand of JAQQAC010019963.1, from coordinate 30,360,610 downwards.
AAGCACCTAGGAATGTGCAAAATTCTCTACCATTACAAATCGGGAATGATGATGTAAGAAATGACCCCTGGCAGAGAGATGGGCTGAAAATATATTATAAAAGGACAAGATTTCCCGAAAGAAGATAAGAAGTGACATTCTTGGAGATATTGTTTCTTTTTTATGAGATAATTATATTTGTAAATGTAGTAGTTTATTATTTTGCACAAATTGAGCAAAAAGCTGTCTAGTGACAGTCATTTGCAGTGAGTATGCTGGGGCTCGGGCTCTCAGTGCAGAACAGGCCATAGCACCTGCTCTGAAGGAGCGTGCAGGGCATAGCCATTCTACAGCTTACAGGGCATTGCACTGGAACAGTATTTGTCTGATAAACCCATAAATGTAAGCAGGCTAGAAATGCCATTTTCACGCTTGGAAACACAATGTAACTTTGTATTAATTTCGAAGTTTATATCTTATCTGTTCTCTGATTTGGAAGTTTGTCAAAAAGCAATGCAATTCTGATCTGACTGCATATGAAAGGCATGAGAACATTCATCTATAGCGGGTTTTATTATTTTCATCATATAACATGGATAAAATGCCTGATAACAGAACACACCATATAGATACATGGTGATTTTGCTGTAAAAGACCATCTGCCTCCCTCTGTACAACATGGTTGAGGAAGCATAAAATGAAGGCCCAAATCCCTTTACACTGTTGAAGACCAGATGCCTTATGACATGGCTGATGAACTCCACCCCAGTTCCTATCCAGCCCGTGGACATTAGGTAATGGACAAAAGAACCAGCTGTCAGGAATCTGAAGCATTATAACATTTAGAATTTCCTCATTAAAATTCAGCATGAAGCTGAAATTTTTAGATTGTTGTCTTATGAGCAACCTTAGAAAAATAATGATACTGTAGAACTGGTAAAATGTAGCTATTTGGTATACTATAGTAGCTTTGGCCAGCTCTTTAAAAGTGCTATCTTCCTGTATTTTGGAATCAACTCAATGTTTCTCTTCTTGGGAAATTGTGAACTTAGTGTTAAACATAATGTAGTAGACCAAGAACTCAAGTGTGAGCTATTTTAATCCTGTGTGTTGATAGGGAGAGCTGTGCATCCGGACAGGGAGTTTTCCTGGGTACTGGGGGAAGGGGAAAAGTGTTTCAGAGCACATCCTCTCAAGGAAGAAGGGCTTTGTAATGCCTGACAGTGCATTGAATGTGATGAAAATTAATAGCAGTGACTCTTTCTCAGAAATGAGCCTCACTCTTTCGCCGAAGTATTTTAAAATACTGTTCGACTAGAGACAATATGAGAAATGAGCCTCTCTGAGTCTCATTTTTGGCTAAAAGTCTTGGCTGGCTGTTGGGACAATCTGTTACTGCTGGCTATTGCTCTGGGGGGTGAGTTAATGGCAGGCATTCAGATGCTCACTAAAATCTATATTCATGCGGAATGTTGGTTTTCTGCTTGCAAATGATCAACTTGTCATTTTTTGCAGCACAAGCAAAAAAGACTCCTTCTCTGCCCCTTGGCCTTGTTGGGATTTGAGACCTGCACGTCAAATTCTCTGTACTTCCTCAAGCTCATTAGTCAGTTTGCAGCCTTCTGTCTTTGTACTATTAATTCACTCGATTGGATACCATACCGTTGTTTTCTGTGTCTGTTCTGGTAAATTATGCACATCCTGAGTTCTCATTACATGCTGTTCTAATGACAGCTCCCTCAGAAGGGATCTGGGTGGAAAATACCTCTGTGAGAATCTCAAGCTGTGACAGATTTTGGCCCTTTTGGGCAAAAGGGGGATGGGATAAGGGCAATCCTTGACTCTATTATAGGAAAATTGTGACAATGGAACAGTGCCATTTTTTACTGGCCAGTGATTAAGACTAGAACACAGAGAAACAGAACTGAAAATCAAATGGAGACTGAAGCATTTTCTGGCCTTGGTGGAAAACCCAGGACAAAGGAAATGATAACATGCAAACAGTAAGAGTGTAAGATTCCTCCTCTCCTTTTCTTTACCTTGTTCCATCCATGCCACATGGTGGATGGTCTCCCTAAATTCTGCTCATACTGCTTGGATAGGGTAGAGACAAACAGATGAAACTAGCCTGTGATTCCCTGGAAGTCCTTACAAAAACGCAGAAGCAGAGCTAGCACCCATCGTAAGGATAGAAGGTAAGACTCGGAGAGCAGAGCTAAAGTACGTTTTTCTGTGGGATTTCCAGAATTCCATGCAGAATTTTAAGAAATGCTGGGAGGTGTGAGTACCTCAAGATACTGCCTGCTGTCGTAAGAAAGAAAGAGAGTGACAATGGTTTTATGTGAAGCAAGGAAGAGATGATTCCTCTGTCCCATTTATTTATTCAACTTTTCAATATAGTATAGATTTATGGATATTTAATTTAGCCTGTGGGTTTTAATCCAAGTTTATCATTATTTAATTACTCAAAGTTTTTCTATTTTGGCCATTTCGAGCCCCTTCAGGTTGCTTCTTGCATCTAGGCTTATATTTTCCCTACCCAACCCTAGAACCTACCCCTTCTCAAAGAGGCCTTGGTTTCCTTTATTGGAGACTAGTGTTTAGAAATCAACATCTGGGGGCTAGCTATATTAATTGCCATTAGGGTATCATTGCTTCTAGGCTCTTTCAGTGTACTAAACTAAGAAACATATGTGTGCATACACATGCAGGCATACATATTCATCTATATTTATTTCTGTCTCTCTGTATAAATACGAAATGTCAAAGTTTATAATGGTACCTCTCATTCCAATCCAACATCATAGGGTCCTTCTCCCTTTTCTCATTTGTAACTTTCTCTCCTGACAGTGAGAAACTTGGCTCTCATTATTGACTATGTTTACTTATTTGTTCAATTCGAGTGCACATATAAGGTAGTTTCAGAATTGCTAACTTATGCCTTTGTGAGAAACACATTTCCTAACTGGACTATAGTATTTGTATGTAGGTCTTTTTGTCTTTAGAATCTGGGCATGTTTTGATAATACATTTTGTTTCCTCTCAGATTCGGTTTTCAAGGTGACCTTCTCCACTCTCAGCTCTAGTGAGATAATTATCAGTCAAATAGAGTTTTGGTGCTACAGGTTATCACTGGAGCACAGTGATGTGCAGACTCTGCAGGTAGCAAAGATACTCATTATCTGAAAGAAAATAATTTTCTTAGTTTGCTTATTTCATAATTGAAAGTAGATACTTTGGCACATGTTCACTCTTATTCCTAGTGTCAAAAATCAGTATTTCTATGAAGTCTCAGAGCAATATACTGAATTAGAAGGGGAAGCCCATACCATAACGGAGATTTTAGATTTCAGTTATAGACTTAATAAATCAAAATTGCCCAGGTTCACTGCAACTGCCTTTTTGAACAGAATTCAGCTTCTTGGGAGGATTTCAAAGTAGTGGATATTAGTCTGTGTCTCTATATATCCCTAGTATATCTATCTATATTGTGTGGTATTTTTCTGTAAGTTATTTGTACAGTTTATTACCTTTAAGAATGTTTTTTTCTAAGTCCATAGTAAGTGGTAACTTCTTCAAATCCAAAGGGTACATAGGTAATTCTTAAAATTCTGTCATAAAATTAAAATGAGAACATGGTGACATTCATACTTATTAATATAGCAAAATGAAATGATGACTATAAATAAAGGTAATTAATTCATCCAATGCCTATTAGTTAAGTCCCTATCATGTCCTAGGTTCTGAGAACACAGTTGTAATTAAAACAGACAAAAATTTCTGTTTTCGTGGAACTCATATTCCAGTGGCAGCAAGATGGACAATAAACAAAAAAAGTGTGTTGCATAGTATTGGCAGACGGCAAATGAAATGCAGAAAACAAAGCAGGAAAGGTGGGTAGGGAGCTTTAGGGCCTAGGGTGGGTTAAAATTTAATTGGAATGGTCAGGGAAGGTATCAATGGAAAAGTGACAGTTTGGCAAAGACTTCAAAGGAGGGGAGGGAAGAACATAAAGACCTCAAGGCATGCGTACATTTCAAGGAGCAGCACAGAGGGCAAGGTGGCTGAAATGGGATGATTTAGGGGGAATCTGAGGAGACGAGGATGCAGGGATTTTAGTGAGATGGTATGCAGGGACAAAGAGTGAGAGAAGCAGCCTGAGGGTGTCTTGAAGCTAACATAAGGACAGTAGCTTTTATTTTATTTGCAAAGGCAAGCCACTGGAGGCTTGATGAGATGTGAGACGTGATCAAGATCTTTTGTTGCCAACTAGTTACAACCCTTCCACAAACTCAATTCCATGCATCTCACTCTCCAACTACCAGCTATTATCTTTCTGATTTACTTCCTTTAGAAACCCAACTTGAGTGATTCTTTGAGCCTACCAGGACCTCTGATCTATTGATTTCAGCTCCTTCCTTCCTTTCTTTTTTCTCTTATCCTTTGATGTCCTCTCCCTACTTCTTAGTCTAGTGAAATCTTATGGTCAGTCATTGTGATCATTCTGTTGACTACCCCTGAAAGTCCCTAGCCTTTCTTTTTTCCCCTTGTAGTTGCTTGGCAAAACCATAACCCTGGTTAAATTCAGCTCCCCACATTCCACACCTGAATTGATGAAGCAAAATGTGGCAGGAGGAAAAATCACATGTTCACACGTTGGTATTACTTTGAATTTGTGACCATGAGCCTCCAGTGCACTCTTAATGTCCCAGGAAATCATACCAGGCTTTGCACTCCCATGATTGATCCTGCACGCTCCATTCTCCTACCTGATTTATCATCTTGTCCCGCCTCAAACCTGCAACACACTTTCTCAATCTTTCTCTCCATGCTTCCTACCATACTAAAATAATTAAAGAAACATAAGAGATCTTCTACAGACTTCCACACCCATCTACCCACCATCCATATTTGCCATGGTATATTATGCTTTCTTGACAGAAATAAATTTTAATGTTTCTGTCTAAAGCTTATCCCTCCAGCTTGCGCACTAGATCCTATTTTTTCATAAGCTACCCAGACACCACTCCTATCCCACAGAATCAATTATTTTGCTCCCTTCTGGAATATACCCAATATTAATATGTGGTTGTCCCCTCATTAAAAACAATAACAACAAAAAAATCTTCCTTCAACCCCTTTTACTTCACCAGTCCATTCCTTTGCTCTGCTTTACAGCAATGTTTTACAAAAACATTGTCTCTATTAATCGATTCCATATTCTTTCTTTCTTTCTGTTGTCTCTTTCATTTCAATCAGGGTTTCATCTTGACCATAGCACTAAAACTACTCTTCTCAAGGTCCAAAGGTCATGTTACTGACTCCCCTGCTCAATTCTCAATCTCATATTACTTAACCTATCATCAGTATTGGTCAACAGTTGATTCCTTACCCCTTTCTTCACCTGGCTGCTGGTACAACAAATTAACCTGGTTTTCTTTCTACCTTATTGGTAGCTCCTTTCAGCCTCCTTGCTGGTTCCTTCACTGTTCCCTGCATCCTAATAATGGAGTTTCATGAGGCTAAGTTGATGATTCTCTGCTTTATTGATGCTCATTTTCTTGGTTCTTACCCCGTCTCATGGTTCTAAATATTCTTCCTATGTGAAAAACTCAAATTTGTATTTCCAGCAAAAATCTTTCTCCCACATGTCACTTCCATCCATTAGAGTATTATTTTGATTGTCTTGAAAATATATTCAGTGTATCTTAGGGTCTGATCACTTATCACCACCTCTGGTACTGTCACCCTGGTCTGTGGCCACCATAATTTCTCACTTTATTATTACAGTCAACCCTCTATGTATTTTGTCTGGACGTGGACAGTGGAAAAAATGAGAATAGACTCTTTGAGGCACAAGGATGGAAGCTGGGAAATGTGAGGAAAGGCTAGATAGTAGTAGAGGTGGTGAGAATTGGTCATATTTTGAAAGTTGATCCCATAGGATTTGCTGATGAGAGAAAGAGTAGAGTGAAGTGTGCCTTCAAGGTTTTTGGCCTAAGCAGTTGACAGCATGGAGCGGTGGTGAAAAAGGTGAGTGTCTACATTGTTAATGATTCTTAAATTTTTAAAAATTGATTTTCTGTCTGTATGATCCATCACTGAGGTAAGTGGGGTATTAAAATTCCCTGCTACTATTGTGTTGTTATCTATTGCTTCCTTTAGATCTGTTAATATTTGCTTTATATATTTAGGTGCACCTCTGTTGGGTGCATAAATATTTGCAAATGTTATATCTTCTTGTTGGATTGACCCCTTTATCGTTATGTAATGCCCATCTTTGTCTCTTATTACAATCTTTGTTTTAAAATCTATTTTGTCTGATATAAATATAGCTACTCCAGCTTTCTTTTGGTTTCCATTTGCATGGAATGTCTTTTTCCATTTCTTCACTTTCAGTCTGTGTGTGTCCTTACATATGAAGGGAGTTTCTTGCAGGATGAACTTAGATGGGTCTTAATTGTGTTGTCCATGCAGCCACTCTATGACTTTTGATTGGAGAATTTAGTTCATTTACATTTAAAGTAACTGTTGATAGGTGTACTTGTTCGTTGTTTACTGACTGTTTTGGAGTTCCTTTCTGTTCCTTTCTTCCTCTTTTACTCTCTTTCTTTGTAGTTTGATGACTTTCTGTAGTAGTATACTTACATTCCTCTCTCTTTCTCTTTTGTGTATGTACTGTAGGTTTTTGCTTTGTTATTACCATGAGGTTTACTTGTAATGATTTTATCTATAATCTATTTTAAGTTTGATCCCATTCTAAAGTTTAACATTGTTATCCCTACCCCCCAAGATTTGTTTTTGATATTACATTTTACATCTTTTTATCTTCTGTATCTCTTTACTATTGTAATCATAGTTTTTTTTTACTACTTTGGTCTTTTAACCTTAATACTAGCTTTAAAGTGTTAAAGATGACCCTTTAACATTTCTTATAAGGTCAGTTTAGTGGTGATGAATCTCTTTAGCTTTTGCTTTGGTCATGAAAACTATCTCTCTTCTGATTCTGAAGGATAACTTTACTGGGTAGAGTATTTTTGGCTGGAAACATTTTTTTCATTTAACAATTTGAATATATTGTATACACTCCCTTTTGGCCTGAAAGGTTTCTGCTGAAAAATCTGCTTATATTCTTATGGGGGTTCCTTTGCGCATAACATGTTGGTTTTCTTTTGTTGCTTTTAATATTCTCTTCTTTAACTTTTGACATTTTAATTATAATTTTTCTTGGTGTGGCTCTCACTGGATTCATCTTACTTGAAATTCTCTAACCTTTCTGGATTTGGATGTCTGCTTACTTCCCCAAGTTAGGGAAGTGTTCAGCCATTATTTCTTTAAACACAATTTCTGCCCCTTTATTTTTGTCTTCTCCTTCTGGGACCCCTTATGCAAATTTTGGTCTTATTGATGTTGCATAAGCCACTGATGGTCTCTTCACTTATTGTATTATTTTTTCTTCTCTGATTTGGGGAGTTCCACCACCATGTCTTTGAGTTGGCTGATCCTTTCTTCTGCATCTAGTCTGCTATTGAACTCTTTTAGTTTATCTTTCAGTTCAGTTATTATATTCTGAAGCTCTGTGACTTCTATTTGGTACTTTCTTATATTTTCCATCTCTTTGGTGATGTTCTTGCTGTGTTCATTCATTCTTATCCCCAGTTTTGTTTGTATCTTTATGACCATTACTTGAAACACCTTATTAGGTAATTATTTATCTCTGTTTCATTAAGGTTTTTCTTTTATTTGGAACATATTCCTCTATTTCTTCATTTTGCTTTATTCTCTGTGTTGGTTTTTATACAGTAGATGAAACAACCACCATTGCCAGTCTTGAAGGAGTAGCATTGTGTAGGAGGTGAGCCTTGTTATTCAACTGTGTTCCTGCTCTCTGTTGTTTCCCAAACTGTTGTGCTTATCCAAGAAGCATATTATATTTTTAATAGCATTTTGTGGTTGAAGATAGTCTAAGAACTTCAGTGTCCCTAAAGGAAGGATCTCAACATTTAATTCAGACTGTTTGGAAACCAGACCCTCAGGCTGCAGCTTTGAAAAGAATGCAAGTATACACAGTCCTGTGGGGCCACAAGCACAAGCCCCACTGACCAGGGAGTCTGGCAGTGTCCTCTGGGTTGTTTGCAAAAATCAGGGCTCCAGAGAAGTGTGTAAGTCATTTTCTGGGAGATACCAGTGAGTTGGAGCAGGGCAGAAGGAGAGTACCAGGATGGTATCCATAGCCTGTGTTTCCTGATAGCAGCTCCATGGGCACCAGCCATATATTTAGCTTCCCTCAAGGAGGGCCTGGTGTTCTGGAGTGCAGCAGAGGGAGAACATGAAGATAACATCCTCCCTCTGTGGTGTCCGGAAAGGATTATAGTCATCCTCCTCTCAGGCCAAAGGTACGATGATTATTGAATAAGCCTTAAGGAAAGAACAAACTTGGGTTTTTGCTTCTTCTTGTACCCTGGGATTAGTAGCTATTTCAAGAATTCTTTCCCGGTTTGTTATAGTCCCATGGTACTAACTGACAAGCATAAGCCCCACTACTACCAGGAAATGTAGAGGTGTCCTCTGGCAGCAGTAAAAAATATTGGGGCACCAGACAGGGGTCTGAACTTCTTTCTGGGCAACACCAATCATTATGGTTCTATGGGACCAAGAATGCAAGCTCCCCTGTCCTTCAGATCAGTCAGTCAAGATGTATCCCCTAGGTGGCAGCCACAAATATTCAGAGAGCAGACATGTACAAAGCTCCCTTCTGGGAGATACTGGCGCTCGAGCATGGTAAAGGGAGAGTGCGAGGTGGCACCCACCATCTTCTCCTTGGGGAGAGCTCTGGGATTTGAGCTTTGTTTCAGTTGTGGGTTGCTGTACTAGGGGTGGGCTTTGTAGCCAGATGGTGTCCCATCCTCTCCTACCTGCTTTGATGTGGTTTTCTTCTTGTTTGTCCAATATGTAGTCATCATTCAGCCAGCTTTGTTGCCATCTTGAACTGGAAGTCTTCTTTTGAAATATTTTTATATTTATAAAGGGGAAATAGGTGAGAAATATAATTAGGTATCAACTCTATATTTTAGGCAAGAGATACATCCCTTTATAATTTTTTTCCACAAGACATTTAGAGATATATCCCTTTATAATTTTTTTTCTATAAGGCATTTACTTTTGTCAAGTGGTGAAAAATTTAACAATTTGTTATTTAGATTTACAAAGATTTTTAATGGCTTTTTATTAATAAGCTCTCATAGACTTCTATCCTAAGAGTTCGGTTTTACCCAACAGTTTTATACTGGAATGCAGAATAAAGGGACTTGACTTCAATCCCCAGCTCTGTCACTTTTTCACTGTGTGATTTTGGTTAAGGTAGGTACCTTGAGCCTGGTTTTTCGTTTGCAAAATGGAGCAACCAATCTCTCTTCTATGTACTTGTAAGGTAGTTGTGAAGATCAAATGAGGTAATATATCTGAAAATGCCTTAAAAATTGTAAATCACTACAGAAATGTGAGGAATGATACCAGTTTAGGTTGAGATTACTTCTGCTTCATTTTGAAGATTTTATCCTCAGGTTTTAATCATTATCTTCTGATTCCAAAAGTGATGCTTTCTTCTGAATACAAGTCAATTATCTTTAAAACTTAAGTAATAACAGAAACATATCTTTTCAAGATAACATTACAGGATATTAATAAATCATATAATTGTCTTATAAGCATTAATAAAAAATGAAATAGGCATAATTTGTTGCATGATCTTATATGCATTCTAACTGTACTCTTCACCTGAAAAAAGAACAAAAGTTACGCAAGAATTTAAACACTTGAAAAAGGAAGTAGCAGACTACTCAGTCACCTGTCTGTTTCTTGAGTGGGTTTTTCTGAGCAGTTGGAATACAAAATTAGTTTATTATCAAACAATTAAATAATCCATCTGGTCAGAAGTATGTAGGAAGGTGTCCAACATACAGTCTCAGAGCACAGAACAGAATCTTCTCATTAAGCACCAATACTTTCTTGAAGAGGAAGATTCATGAAGACAGTAATCCAGGTAGAATTGAAGAATGAGGAAAATATCAGTATTACAATTAAAAAAGTTGAAATTATGGCTCTCCTAAGAAACAGACTCATGCAGCACATGTTTGCTCATCACAAACAAAAAGCAAATGAGGGTTTATTGGTCTGCAGCAAATCTTGTATTCTCTCCAAAGCTGCATGTATGTTATGGGTGATACAATCCATCAGGATAAAAATAGAATGCATTGTAAATTGAGAGAAGCCAATTATTATTTTTGAAAGGACAACAAAAATTTGTCCAAAGTTTATAGCTACTGCTGCAAAAGCTATACAATAAAACCAGTGTGATTATATAGTAGTAGCTAAAAGCAAGTCATCTGATGCCAGAGTAAAAAGACAGAAATAAACTGCAAAGTATATCTTTGCTCATGAAAATAGGAATCAGTTTTGGCCTAGATCCAAACTGAACTAAATATAAATAAAAGGGGGAAAGACATGCTTTAAGACGTCTTTCTCCACCCCTTACTACTGTAGACTGCGGGCTTTATCCCTTCCCAGTTGTGTGCATCCAGCTTTCTCCACAGGGTCTTCTGAGTAGAATCGAACCGAATGGGTCTGCCAGGAAAGTAAGGTGACTTAACTGTTTTGAATCTCAGTTCTGTCATGTATAAAATGAGAAAGTAGAAGATATCTAAAGTCCTTTCCAGTACTTAAGAAAATAATACATTTTTTTCCGCGTAGCTCTGTTGTCATCCAGGTTTGTATACCATTTTTAGAAGGGACAACTTCAAGTATTTTTGTTATAGACTATTAAGTTGATTGTTGTCTAGGACTATTTATTGCCTTTTTGTATTTTAGTTTTCTGTATTTTCTCTTGTGTTGGATTTTCTATGCCCTTTATCCCATGTCTTCTTTTCCTTGGCTTAATCTCTCATTTGGTTGGAATATATTCTCTAGTCTGTCCTGATGGAAAACATGAGTGGGAGGGAAAAATTGAGTTCCTGCCTATGTGAAAATGACTTCATTCCATCCTCACTCTTAGTTGATTGATTGGTTTCAGAATTTTAGGTTGAAATGCAATTGTCTGTCAGAATTTTTAAAGCATTTCTCTGTGGCCTTTGCGAGCCTGCATGATACGCTAAGTGCCATTCTGATACGCACTCTGCTGATACGCTAAGTGCCATTCTGATCCTTGTATCTTTGTTTGTACCCGTTGTTTTCTCCGAAAACTTAAGATCTCTTTATTCCCAGACTACTGAGAAGTGTGCTCTGGGGTGTTTTTAAGAAAACATTTATTTATTTTTATAGTTCCTGTTGAACTGGATGTTCATTTTCTTCCATTCTTAGAAATTTTTCTTTTATCATGTACTTTACAACTTTCTCCCCACTGCTCTCTCTGCTCTCTTTTTCTAGAACACCTATCAGTTACATGTTTGTCTTCTTGGATTTATTCTCTAATTTCCCTGTATTTTGTCTCCCATTTCCTTCCCTGTTTCTTTGTTTTATTTTCTGGGATGTTCTTCTCAACTTAATTTCCTAATCACACTGCTGAATTCTTTATTTCTGCTGTCCCTTTGTTCATACTCAACAGTTTTGGTTTGTTCTCTGAAAGTTCTCTTTTGGACTGTGCTGGGCTTTCTTCAGGGATGTACTGTATTGTTCTATCTTTCGGAAGACCTTAATTTATTTTTCTGTTTGCTGTTTTTTTTTTCTTTTGAGTTCCTAATAGCTCTTAGTTTGTCTTGGTCCTACTTATTCATGTTGGAGGTTTTCCTAAAATGTCCAGTGAACCGTAGCTATCTATTCATACTTAAGGTGGAGGTCTTGTAAACTGATTGGAGGCTCTTTGTGTATTGTTAGGGTACTCTGAGGGTTCTTTTATGGCTGCCTCAACCCCGAACATTCTGCTGAGGAACCCACAACTGTTAGTACATAGGAGGACCCTCCCTGGACCAGTGACCAGCTTCCTCAGCAAGAATCTCTACAACTTCTGATGGGCAGGGGGTCAGAGCGCACAGGTTCAGATGTGGCTGCCGCTTGGCCAAAAGAACTGGGTCAGAGGAAGGAGGCTAGGTGGCAGGAGGGAGTATCACTGATTCTGCTTGAGGAGTGGAATCCTACTCTGAGCTGTGCCCGTGTCCTGTATCGCCAGGTGGCCCCAGTCTCTGCCTAGGGAAAAGAGAGGCAGCTGGACTCTGTGGGTCTCTAGAGATCCAGTTGCTCTTTATGGTTTTTCAATAAAGTGTCATCAGTCTCTCTTCCATATCCACCTTCAGAAGCATCTTTGGTCTTTAGTTCTTAAATCCATCTAATGATCTATGGCATTAATTTCCTTCCTAATTCATCAACTTGCTTAAGTCAGATATTTTCCAGGGTTCCAAATATCATTGACATCACTTTACTTCTGTCATTTATTTCTTTGTGTTGATATTTCTTTTCCCCTTTTCTGTCATTTTAATAGAACTTTTTTTGGGGTGGGGAGACAACAGATAAATCTATGTGTTTTTCCTTTCACTCTGAAGCATAAATTATAGTTAACATATTCTAGATAATGAAACAGAAAACCTACCCTCCATTCCCCAGATTTTAGTGATTAACACAATAGAAACTGATTTTTTTTCTCACGTAATAGCCCAAGTGGATGTTCCTGATTGTTGTATACTTTTCTTCCATGTGATAATCCAGGGGCCCAGGCACCTTCCATCTTGTGGCTCATCTGTCCCCTGGGAACTCTCTGTCTTTGTATCACACTGGCTGAATCAAAAGAAAGAACTGGAAATACATACCTGCTTCTTCAAAACCTTGGCTTGCAAGTCTCAGGCATTATTTCTGCTCTCATTCTGTTAAAAAGAAATTGCCACATGGCCACATAAAAGGGGAGGGAGCAGGAACTGTTGCTGGGGAAACACAATATTTTGCTTGCCAAGTAACCATCTCTGCCAGAGTCCTTTGGTTACCAGAAGTCCATTTGTACCCTTCTTTCCACATATGGAAAGAACAGTTTATTTCCTCCTCCAGAGGAATTGCCTAAATTCCCAATTATATTCCTTTACTCCTTTCAAAATTCCATATCCCTGGACAATGCCAGTCTCTTCTGTCAGACCCAGATATGGCTATTGAAGATTTGGCAACTTGAGACTAAAAGACAAATTACCTTATTTCCTGACACCCCTCCATGCACACACATACCCAATGTTACAATGATGGAGCAGGGAAAAGGAGAAACTAGATAAACAGAAAAATTATTGGTCTGTGGTAAAGACAGAATCCTGATAGGCAGAACTCTGCAAAAACAGTAAGTTCCTTATTGAGGTACCTGAAAAAACTCTCAGTTTCTTTCTAAATCAAGCAATTGTCAGCAAAACAATAGCTTGCTCTAGCTTTTTCAACCTCTCCTGGAATCAAATTGTGTTTCAGTGTTAACTGCTATGATAAATGGACCCTAAAATTTTAGTGGCTTAACACAAATAAAAGCTTATTTCTTGTTCATGTAATTCCTGTCTGGTGGAGGCTTTCCTCTAAGAGGCATTTCAGACACTTGGGCTCCTTCCATGGTTCTGCCCTTCCCAGACCAGCTAGCAGACAGGGAGGAGCACGTGGAGAAGGCTCACGTGCTTCTTAAAACTCTGTGTAAATTGTAACACAAATATTCCACTTATTGTCTATTGTAAGAATTAGAGACACAGGCCATCTAGATAGATGCAGATGAACTGGGTTCATATAGTTTCTGATTATGCGTTGGCTTCCTTGCAACAACTCTGTAATGTAGGAGGGGAAGGAAAAGTGTTGGTAGTTAGCTGTCCATCTACCACATTTGTGGGGAAGCAGAGGTAAATTATCTCCCACATTGGACTATTTTTCTACCATTTTATTTCAGCATTAGTATAAAAAATATTTATTCCAGAATTCTTTAAATATTTGAAAGTCTTCATACTTTACTAGCACCAAGGAAGATGTTTTTCTTTCTCTTCTCTTTCTACTTATTTGTGTTATCTTTAACTCCTTAAGTAGACCAGTTACTTGGGGTCATATTGTATTAGTTGTAAAAGAAGTAATTTGCTGAAAAATCTGCACAAGATACTTCTTAGCTCATGCCACTTTCTCTTTCTTTGGAAATTGTTTTACAATATACTACCCTGACCTTTAATTAGGGCCACTGATACAAGCTGAGATACATATTCTCTTTAAAAAAATTGAAATATGAAAACAGTGAGACTTAGAGGTTATGATTTAGCAATAAATGAGTCCTTGAAATCTTGTGCTGAGATTCCTAGAGGTACCTTCATTTCTTCCTTTCCTGAATCTTGTTCGTTCATTTCCTTCCTCAACATCTTGAAAAATAGCAGTACTTTTCCAATAAAATCTCCATTATATTTAATCTAGCCAGAGTATTTGTTGTCTGTTGACTTCAACCAAAAGCCCGTTAATTAGCACTCCAGGAAAATGGAGTCTTCGATATCTTTTCAATATCCGTTGGCATTTTGAAGACTTTTTTTATCATTGATTCTCATGTTAATGGCTTAGATTAACTGTGTTATACTGTGGGATATATGTCTTTTCAGAAGTCCAAGAAATGATTTCTTAGAACTAGATAAATGTCATTAGCTACTCTGCTGAATAGGGTGAAGTTCACTCACATTCTGCCTGTCTTTTCATCAACAACATAGTGGTCACAGGAAACTGTGCATCTTTCTGGGATAGTGGCATTATACAGGGTGAGTATCTTGCTCTAGGTCATATAATAGGTAAGTGATGGAGAAGGAATTTTAACCTTTATCTGCCAAAGTTCAAGACCTCTACATATACAACCTTTTCTGTGCCGTACATTAAATAGATGCTGGGAGACTGAAGATGAAATTTTTCAAAACTCTGTTTTTTTGTTCTTTAAAATCCTATGGTCCATCAGAAATTAGATGATATCAATATAATGTGGTTGGTAAAAAGACAAAGGTATAGTGGAGACCGTGATGGTATAGGAAAGAAACCTGCCTCTCAGCATGGGTGATATGCCATCTTATTAATTGCTTTCTGGCTGTTTTGTCTCTTCCACTGTTTTTTTTTTCCTTCTCTTGCTGGTTACCTTTGTGAATTGATTTTCTGTGGTGTATCCTCTGATTCCCTTCTCTTTATTTTTCATGAATTTACTATAGGCTGTGCTTTGTGGTTACCATGAGGCTTACATAAAACATCTTACAGGTATAATAGTCCATTCTGTGCTTATAGCAGCTTTAAGTTCAATGACATATAAAAACTCTACCCTTATACTTTTTTTTTACAATTTATTTTATTTTACTCTACCCTTATACTTTTATTTTTAATGTCACAGTTTACCTTTTTATATTGTGTATTAAGAAATTACTGTAGCTATCATTATTTTTAATACTTTACCCTTCATAGTCTAGCTGGTGATTAACACACCATAATGTTACATTGTTAGATTTTTTTACTCTAACTATATATTTACCTTAACCAGTGTGTTGTATATTTTTGTATGTTTTCATGTTACTAAACAGTGTCTTTTCATTTCAGTTTGGCATTTCTTAGAACGCATTTATAGTGGCTGTGAAGTCCCTCAGCTTTTGTTTGTCTGGGAAGCTCTTTATTTCTCTTTCATTTCTGAAGTATAATTTTGCCAGGCTATTCTTACTGGCATTTTTTTTCTCTTTGAACACTTTGACTATATCATTGCACTCTCTCCTGACCTATAAGGCTTCTGCTGAGAAATCTGATGGTAGCCTAATGGGGTTTCTTTGTAGTTTATAATAATTTTTTTCTCTTGCTGCTTTTAGGATTCTCTCTTTGTCTTTGATTTTTGAGTTTCATTATAACGTGTCTTTGGAAAGATTATTTTTAATTGAAATAGTGGGTGATCTGTTAGCTTCATGAACTTGGAAGTCCAAGTCTTTCTCCAGGTCTAAGAACTCTCAGCTGTTGTATTTCTTTAAATAAGCCTTCTGCCCCCTTTCCCTCTCTTCTGGAACTCTGGTGATTCTGATGTTGGTTGTTTCCATGGTGTCCCATAAATTATGTAGGCTTTCTTAGATTTTTTTTTGTGTGATCTTGTTCTGTGTGTTCTCCTCTGACAGGGTTATTTCAAAGTTTTTATTCTCTAACTCACTGATTCTGTCTTCTGCCTGTTCTACTCAGATACTGATGTCCTCTATTGCACTCTTCATTTCATTCACTGATTCTTCAGCTCCAGAATTTCTGGGTTTTTTTATGATTTCTATCTCTATGTTAAATTTCTCAGTTTATTCATGTATTGATTTCCTGATTTCATTGAATTTTCTTTCTGTGTTTTCTTGTAGCTCATTGAGTTTCCACACAACAGCTATTGTGAATTCTTTATCCAGTAAATCACGATGTTTGTTTCTGTGGCTCTGGTTATTGGAGGAGTGTTATGATCTTTTGTTGAAGTCATGTTTTCTTGGTTCTTCATGTTCTTTGGAGTTTTGCATTGCTGTTTCACATATGAAGTAGCAATCATCTCCTCCAATCTTTACTAGCTGCCTCCAGTTGAGAGATACTTTATGTTGGTCCTGCTTATATCTGGGGCTTTCTCTGACCTTGTATGGACACATCCGCTCTACTCTTCTTGCACCCTCTTGTGGCAGAATCGTTACGCTTGTATGTCTTCTCTCAAGTTGGCAACCCCTCTTTGTTTTTCCAAAGGTGGTACTACAGACCAAGACAGTGGTTTCTTTCTTACCTGCAGACCCTGGCTTGTTTTCTGTGTGTTCTTCCTATTTATCTGAGCTTGCTCTTACCATAACCCTCAGAAACTCCCATATGGAGCCGAATTCAGACTGGAGGGAGGTGTGGGTATGGCACTTGGGACGTTGTGGGTATCCATGGGCTAGTTGGAAGGATTTTTGGGTATGGGGTTCCCAGCATCTCATGGGCAGGCTTCTTGTTGGAGTCTAGAACATGTGAGCAAGAACCATGCCCCTTCAATGACCTCTGATATTCTTATCTACCTTTTTTCCTATCTCCTCCCTCCCCCCAGTCATGGAGCTCTTGTCTTAACACTCTGAGTGTTTCAGGAGAGAGATGGGTTTCTTTAGAAGATTCTCACACATCTGGGGAAGGTAGGTGCTCATTCTCTGCTTGCTCTTCTTCCCCACGAGAGAGTTCCCCGGCCTCCCCTATCTCTGAGCTGTGCCACCTTGCAGGGAGTGGATAAGAGGAACAGGCAAAGTTCCTCTTGTCTAATAAGATGAATCCAAATTTCCATTTTTTTTTCTTCTACAGAGAACTGTAACTTCTCCACTAGAAAGCTGGATTTCTACAAAGGCTATCTCATCTGTGACTCTGTGCCCAAGTCAGTGTTTTCCAGCTGCTCCTGGACCACAGCTGAAAGGGGATGATGAGCCAGCTCACAGGCTCCTCCTGGTTTCACAGTCCATACTGGGTCTGCCTGCCCACCCGATTTGTAGGTCTGTGAGTCCCTCCTGGGTTCCTTAGTACATGGTGCTGGATCCCATAGCTCCCACAAAGGCACTGTTGTTCATGGATAGATGCCGCATTGTAGATGTTAAACGGGGAACAAAAATGAAGACGTCGTATTCCTCCATGATGCTGATGTCACCTATTTCCATATTTTTGATTATTACTTTAAGGAAGCAATTTAATGTTCATCACTGAGTCAAAGGAATGACATAGTTTCACCCTTATGTTTATTTGGCATTTTTATTTTCTTTCCAATTAAATGGTATACTTTCTGATAATGAGTCCAGTTCTTACTTATGGATGAGTTCTCTTTATCATTGAAAGAATAACTTGCATAGAGTAGGGTGAGGGGACTTTGCTTCAGCTTTCTTCACATAAGCTCCACTTTTCCTTGGAAGGGATTGATAATTTATATTTCTGTTATCTAAAACAATACTTGGTCTGTAACAGATGCTCAAAATTTGTTGAATGAGTGAATATCCTAGCTTAAGACTTTGACTGGGCTCTATTTACTGATGGGTGAGGTGACTGCGGGATCAGAAGCATAATCCTTCTTCTTTTTAACGTCATTGCTTCTAGGAGTTAGAGGTGCCTATTGATCCAGGCAAAACTTTTGAAGACAGACTAGTTGATTAAATTTCTTCTCTTTGTTGATGCTTGCCTAGTTGGCTGCCACTCATCCGGAGGCTGGCCGAAGAACTTGGATTCCAATTTTGGATGAGGTGAAGGTCAAGTAGCTCTGTATTAGGGTATGACTCGGATTATAACAAAATGGTATTTATTTCACATTGGTCTGTGTGTGTGTGTGTGTGTGTGTGTGTCCACATGTCTCGGGAACCATGAGGAGGGAGAGCAGGGATTTTGTACAGGCAATATCCAGGCACTCTTGGACATTGATTGCAATACCATAAATCTCCTCTCATTTCTAGCAGTAATCATGCAACAATATGGCTCTAATACATTTGAATTCTGAGAAGTTTAGGGTAAGAATAAATTAGACATCACTGTGAGTCAGTTTGGAGGGTTATACAGGGTACATGCGAACCTAAGCAAAAAATTATTTTAGAATCAGTTTTGTCTTAAAATGTTTTGGATAATATCCAAGTTTGACTGAAAAACAAAATGCTGAACTAAATTAATGCTGAAATTGAACAGTGTGTATGTCAATTCCCATCAAAATAATGCTTCAGCTTTTTCTTTTTAATTCTTCCATTACTAGCTTAAAACTTCATTGCAGATTTACTCCAACCCTTGCCTTGAGTATGGTCTTGCAAACCTTGGGTGGCTTTGTCTTCTGACAAAATTTTAAGCCCTGTGGAGTCTTTCTTCAACATGTAGTTGCATCTGTTTTGTTTTGTTCTATTTTTGCATCAACAATATAAGAGAACATTCTTCTTAGAAGGACTGACACCTTTTTGCATTCTACCTTCGTTTATAGAAAGAGTAAATTAGGAAAGTTAAAAGCAGGAAGAGCAGCTGGAGATTGACCTATTTCAGCCACTGTGGCTTTTTCTTCTGTTTCCATTTTAGTTGGACCTTCAAGTTTAGTAGTAGATAAACTTGAAGTACATCAGGCAAGGACAGAGGGCTTAAAAATGTGTCTGAAGGAGCTGAGAAATTAGCGTGAGCAGGCAAGGAGTAGGACTAGAGGACCAGGGAGTAAACACTGCAGTGTGTTGAAGGAAATTGCATTTCCCTCTTTCTCTTTTTTCCTTTGTGGCTTGGAGAAGAGGTGGGTGGAGATAAGCAGAGGCTGGAGATACAATATTTAATTTTGATTATTCAATTAAAATTTTTTGAAAATGTTATTAACTGGAATTAAAAATCTCATTTCCTCTAATATAGAGATTCTCTTGCTTCCTTTTTTAAATAATAACATTTCAAGTGTTTATTTTTGACCATTTCTCCAGTAAAGTATTAAGGGTTTTGTTCTTACCAGTAATCACAATCAAGATAGATTATACGCTTTTGCTCTCAAATGCTATTTAGGTGTTGTAACAAATTCTGAAACTTGGCTACCGAACAAGAATCATAGGAATTTTAACAGTTCTCTAATTTTACAGTCCCTGATGCACAAGAATTTTGACATGAACATGGAGATAATGTTTCAATAGGTATGCATTTTAGAAGATCATATAGAATAATCCTAGCTCTCTTTTATCATATAAGCTAAGTGGCACTTTCAAATCCATTTGCTCCACTTTGAAAATGGATACATCTTATTTTACCCAATAATAAAACACCAAGAATAGCATATTGTGTATGTGTGGGTGTGTATTATACTTCACAAGTGGAGCAGTACTGGTTTTCTGAATTTTATCTTCAACTTAAATACTAACTAGATAAAAATCTAAATGAACTGAGAAAAAACAATCAGGCTCTGGGAAAAGTTTTATTGAATCCTCTTACCTTCATTTAGCCCAACAAACTTCGTGAGGCTTGTCATGTACAAAATGCTGTGGATAGAAGCTAAGACACAATCTAACTCTCGAATTAGGATCTCTGACAGATTGGTATAAAACTAACCTTTCATTTGTTTACTGTTTGTTCACTGTTTTGTAGAAGGCCTAAAACTTTATCTATTGGATATATTACTCTGGGTATAGTTCAAATATAATACATGAAAAAGTAAACAAGATACTTCTTTTTGATAATTTGGATCGACTTGCTTAGTAATTTGGAATTTCCATTGGGAAGTGAAATGTGTCTACCAAAAAAAAAAAATGTCTAAAATAGGCTGCATCAATCTTTTGGATCAACTGTTCTGATTGAAAGGAAAGAAATGTATTTTGACTACTCACATCAGTTAAAGTGATCTAGCAGTTTGGAATTTTTGCATCAAACAAGTATTTTTGAGCATCTACTAAGTGAATAATAAGGCTAGCCACTCAGGATAAATCTAGAAATGGTATCAAAATAACCTTAAAAATGCATTTAGTCATTGAAACTTGCTTAAAATTCGTATTAAATTTGTCAAGTGTCAAAGAAATTCTAGTAATCAACAGTGGTCTGAAATATTTATGCAGTTTTGTTAATTAGTCCATTCAAGTATGTCTAGGCTATGATTAGCCATCACTCATTTTGTAGATTGAGGTGTTTTATGGATATCTCCAGTTGTAAATATCTTTGTCACTGTCTTACCAAGGCTCATTGTCCACCATTAAAGCCCATATTACCTTTAGTTATTGGCTCAGTTTCACAGATATTTACTGGACACCAATTATTTACTAGCCACTGTGCTAGGTAAAGTACTCAGAAATTACTAAGAGACAAAGAAAATTATCAAGCTTTGAGTGTCCTTAGCGTGAACACACCCCTCCTGAGGACGCAGTGACTTTTATCTGAGAGCAACAGGGAGACAGGAACTGTGTCATGGATGTTAGGAGGAAGGTGAGATAGTTGAATCAGAAAACCAGAGAAGGGCTTTTAGGTTGCTAGGTGAAATATGGCACGCCAAATAAAATATTGCAAAGTGTCTCATTTCATTTAAATGGTGATTTCATATACTGTATTTGAGTCCAACAATTTGCAAATTGAAGAATCTATAAAAAAAACCCTCTCCTGTCTTTGGTAGTTCTGATGTGGTTTATAAACTTTTAATGCAATCTAATTTTTTAATTGAAAGGAATAAAATTACTTGATTTTTAAATAAATAATTATAAAATAACTCAGTAAGATGTTGCCAGAATGAAAACTATCTCTTAACACTATGCTAAGCTTTTATTTAATAATAGACTATTTAGAGATAACATCACTCATATGCATTGAATTTGACTTTGAATTTGTAGTTGATTTGTAACTAAGCTTTTTATTTATAATAGACTATTTAGAGATAATGTCACTCTATGCATTGAATTTGACATTGAATTTGTAACAGTAAGATTATTTTTACTTCATTTTCATTTGTTTCTACAAAATCTTTTGTTGCATGACATCCAGTTCTTCTTAAAGTCATCAGTTCTATATATTTAAAAAAATGGAAAGTCATGCATATTTCAATAGAAATGTAGTTATATTAGCTATTCTGACTTTGGCTCTTTACATTATAAGAGAGCCCATCAATTTCTCTGAATGGTCTCAGCCAAATAAAAAGTCAAAAGGTATTAAAAATGAAGGAGACAAAAAACTCCCTGCTTATATTGAGGGTTCAGCTCTCAAATTAATATATCCTGGCTTCTTTTCTTAAAAGCAAAATAAATCTGGACATATACATGTGAGACCACCATAGATAAGTTGGCCTTCTGTTGGGTAACTAATGTGTATTTGCTTAGCTCTATAAATATGAATTTATGTAATAGATGTTAATGGTTTTGAGGAAGTTTTTAAGACCCAACAGGTGATCTATGATGTCTAAATTCCTTAAGCACATGTTTGCATAATTTACCTCTCAAAAGTTTCATAAATGCATATATATATAGGATAGACTAGGGGTTTAATATTTTATTGCCAATTCTATGCTTCATAGTATAGAAACTACTTTAGTTTATTAGTTCTTGTATACAAGCTCCGGGGACGTTTTTCACTGTAGTAAAATTTTCATCAGTCAGAAGCTAACTAACTGGAAAACAAGTGTTTAGATTCCCCAATTTAGATGCATGTTATACATAGTAATTTTTTAAGACGTGAGTTAGTAAGTATGTATTTCATACCTACATACTTGCTAGGCACACCGTGTTGGAAACCATAGTTACAAAATGAATAAGATGACTCTTCCTTTGCTGAGTTCTTTTAGTTGATAAGTTAGATATATTAGCTGATAATTATAAGGTCATTTTATTTTTCTGAAATTTATCTTAGGAGAATGGGACATGTACAGAACAAATATGTTGAGATAAGGTCTTTATTTAGAAGTTAGTTTCTCAGGCAAGCTCTAACATCATGGAAGCCTTTACCCTTTCCTGGACATTGCTCACATTTCCACCTACCCATATTCCATTCTGAAAATTACCAGCCAGAACAATGAGCCACAGTCATGATAAAAGCCTAACACACTGTGTTATCTCACACTGCTTGTTGTAACTATGGCTCACTCCATTTTGCTTTTCATGTTGTTAAAAATCCCCCATCATTTTCTCAAAAATTTAGAGTAAAAGCATTGCTTAGTTGCTGGTGGTACTGATTCAGTTCCCTATACTTTAGTTCAAGTCAGCAGAATATAGTCTGGTTCTGATCAATTTGGTTCATGTAGCTTCCCAAATGCTGTATCATGAGCAGTTTTTGGCCTTAATTCTTCATTAATTTTTCCTTTCATGGTCACATTGGAAAAGTAGGTAAACTGGAGTTCAGGTCTGTAAATGATTGTCTTCACGATATGTGTATGTTTAATGTAGGCGGCCACTGACCTTGTTCTTTACCATGGCAGTTTGTGTGGAATTTTCTTTATTAAGATAATGTTCTAGAAATTTTTATAATGCTGTCTCTTCCTTAAAATTATATATTTATATTTGCATAAGCCTTCAAACATATTTAAATGTATTCATATATATATATATATCTTATATATATCTTAATGTCTTAGTGTCTGAATAGAGCATGTTACGGTCAACATAATTTAAAAATATTTTTTCCACTGGGTTTCTTCATCATTTTTCAACTCTACTGTTCCCAAATGCTGCATTTCTTGGTTGCCCACAGCCTTCCCACATCCACCCTCATTTTCAAATTCTAATTCTTTAAGCATTGGAAACTTCCAGTGTCTTAATGTGGTTATTGATACTTTCTTGTTAAGCAAATGATACTGTTATGTTTTTTGTTTCAAACTGTGCTAATATGTGCAGTTCAAGTCACCTCAACAAATGTTCTATTGTTTTCTCTTTAGTAAGCAACATACCACAAATACTGGGTTTTCAGATGTAATTTCAGTTATTGAGCCTCAGTGTTTTCATCCATGAAGACATTGTGAAGAAATACACTAGGAAGATGTAGGAAATGTCAGCCCCCTTTCTCTATTGCAGAATTGTAAATTCCATGCCTGCAAGATTTTGCCTTATAAGTGACAGGTGGAAAATATTAGGATTGTGAAGTCCTTCAGGAAGAATAAGGCATTTGTTTGAAGGTGTCATTGGAAGTTTTAAATCATAATTCTGTGCTCCTCTCCTGGTTTCTGGCAACCTGGATGGAGGGTGTATAGGGCATGACAGTTGTCAGCAAAGTGCAGAGAAGAGGAGATTCCTGAATGGGAGCAGAGTACAGGCTCTGATTCCAAATTTCTTGAGCAGCAAGGCCAGGGTAGACTCCTGACATCTGCCTCCTTCATTTTCCTGACTGCCCAGAATTATTATGAAAAGCAATGTCTGTATCATATGAAAGAATCCACACACACAACCTTCTGTCTGAGGTTTTCTTTCTCATTGCATTCTGCAATATTTATCCTCTATTTTTTTTTCCTTCTCGCTTTCACATTGCAATCTGGAGATGATGAGACACTGGCAGGTGGCTGCAGTGGCACCTTTTAATCTTCTGTCACTCTTTAAGCTGTTACTTCAAGATTATTTTATTCACCTGCCATTCACCTCTCATCTAAATTTTAATTTGTTTACACATTTTTAATGCACCATTTTTTTTGCTGAAAGGAATTATGAGGGATCTTTTCAAATACCCAGCATATGAAATTTCTTTTGAATTGAAAAACATTTAGGGTTTTATGCACTTCCCACCCCCCCGAGCAGCCCATCAGTGACCAAGAAAGCAGACAAGAGAAGAGTATAAACTTAAGAAAAAAATTCTATACCAGGATCCAATTGAAGGTCATCTGTTATATTTAGTTATCACATCTCTGAAGTCTTCTTCAGTCTGGATTAGATCCTTAGTCTTTTTTTCCTCATGAATTTAACTTTTTTAGCAAATGTAGGCCAGATATTTTGTAGAATTTACCTGAAATTGAGTTTGAATGACGTTTCCTCAATATTAGATTTAGGTTATGTACTTTTTTGGGAACAGGGATAATACAGAAAGGTACAACATTGTCTCTTCTGGTGCATCATATCAGCCAGCACTTGGTGTGGATTTGTCCCACTACTACTGATGTTACTTTACTCTCTCGGTTAAGGTGATGTCTGCCTGACTTCTTCATTGTAAAGTTACTATTTTTCTCTGTACACTTTGTAAGTATCTTGTAGAGGATGCATCAAGTCTATGTAAATGTCCTGCTTGTCATCAAAATTTCACATTCTGGAGTTAGTATCTAAATTGGTAAAATTTGAATAAAGACTATTAATTAGGAGATATTACTAAAACATTAATTTCCTGATTTTGATACATATACTGTGTTTATGTCAGATGGTGTTTGACATAAGAAATAACCAATGAAACATTTAGAATGAAATGAATAGATATGTAATTACTAATCGTATGAGAAAATTTGAAGGAGGCAAAAGGTTGTAGTGATGGAGGATAATGAGAAATCTGCTTTGGTAGGATGGTCAGGGAAGGCCTCTCTAACAAGTGGTACATAAACCTAGTTCAGTGTGACACTGAGTAACTGAGCCAGATAGAAAGGGGATGTCCGTAACCTTTGGGAAGATTAGCTAGACCGAGGTCACTGGCACCAGATATTCGATAGGTCAAGGGACACTTTGGAATTTAGGACCTAGATTATACAGAGAAGAGACTTTGACAATTTGAAGTTAATAGAAAATATACGAAATGCTCTTCCTGAATAAGAAAGTAAGATATGTAGAGAAATTTGATGTTTGTGATCACCATTTCCAAGTGAACTCTATTTAAGTAGTACAGTTTTTCTCCAGCTGTGTTCAGCTTTTCAGATGTATATTTATTGAAGTCATATAGTTTAGTATTGAATTTATTGCTTCAGGCCTTGACTTATAAGCTTGAATTCCTTCAGAGAGAGTGAACAGTACAAAGCATTTCATGTTTTTCTTACTGATACTCTTAAGAATCAACAGTCCAAGCACCATAACCGACGCCAGTTGTCCGGGAGGGCAAAAGAGAGCGGTGAGAAGTACAGCAACACAAATATGTGCTGTGTTGAAGGGCAGCCTTGCTGCTCAGCTCTTGCCTATTGATCCCATGGGCAGTGTTATCAGATACTTGACTTTTTTTCCAAGAGATTCCACAGATCTAAAACTCTATATTCAGTGACCTGATCTGTAAATTTTGGCAGCTATTTAAATTTTAAAAAGACTAAGTATGTACACCAATACTGTGAAGACCAACCAAAATATATCTGCAAACTGAATATAAATTGAGGGACACAAGTTTGTGACCTTTTTTAAGCTAAGGGAAGAATAAATGTCTACAAAAAACTTGATTAATATTCTCTGGTTTGAAGTCTGACCACTGATTAAAGGATTAGAATACAGTAACATTCAACTGATTACTAAATTGTAGTATAATGTGAATGCTACATTACCTTTGATGATTCACAGGGCAGTTTAGGTCTGGTGAGGCCCCAGAGTTATAATGCTGATAACTAATTTTAGCTGTGCTGTAGAACAGAAGTGCAATTGGTCTTATTATAAATTGGTCAATTAATAGAATGCAATACATCAACTTTTTATTCACTAATCCCCCAAATATATTTGAGCACCTACTAAGTGCTGGTATTACTCAAGGCACAGGGGACAGAACATTGACAAAAACAGCAGAAATTTCTGCCCTCAGGGAGCTTTCATTTTATAGTGCCTTTCTAAGTTGATAGAGTCCTCATTTCTCTGCTAATCATATAGTCACATGCTTTAAAAATAGTAATGGTCCCTTCAAGTGTTCATGTTTTGAAAGGTAATTACATTCTAGTGGACTTTCATTAGCTTCTTCTAATGGTGTCCTTGGCCCATGTTCAACTCATTAGCTTGTGTTAATTAGAATTTCAGGAATATACTTGAAATGCCATAACCTTAATTTTATAAATGAAATTATTTACTGCATGTTTAAACATTAGGTATTACACATAATTTGTGAATTGCCCCTGTGAGTGGCCCGTTAACTAGATGTCATTTTGGGAATTTTTTACTTTATTTAGCAAACCATTAATGCCAAATTAACTTTACCTATAAAATCTCCAATTTAAAGATAACTAAGTTTTTATGTAAACATTTTTCTTTAATGAGGCTAAAAAGAACTGGAAACATGGAGATTATATGAAATAATTGCTACTGGGGGACATAACAGGACAAAATAATGAACATGGAACAGTAGTAAGGGACACCTTTCCTCTTTATCTGTTTACAGAAACTTCTTTCAGACTTAAACAAATTTCTTTCAGATCAGTTAAAGGAAGAAATTTTCTAGAGGTACTTGAATATCCTTACATGGTACTTTCAGTCTTTGCGAGAGAAAAATGGACATAGAGTAATACTCACAGATTTATAGTATATATGAATAATCAGGACGTGCCACAGATGTGAAACATCCCTGTGAATAAGTAAAGTGAATTTAGAAAACCAGTGTGACCAGCTCCAGACCAGAAGTTGTGTAAGTGGGTAAAAATCTTGATCATGTTTTCTGTAGTATCACTTCTAGAACTGGGCCTGGCTAAGGGACACAGGAGCCCGGGGAACAGGCCTAGAGTTGGTGGCAGTAGTTAAGGAAAGAAGCAAGACAGAAGTCCAGAGACTTGACACGAAACAGTAATAGATGAATGTACTTTCCAAATGTCATACAGTAAGGAGAGACCCCAAGCCCTTGCCTTCCCTCTTCCTCGCCTAGTCTTGCTTCCCAGAAGCAACTATATATATATATATGATCTGCTGTTGAGTTAATTGATTTACTATGATATTCCATTTTTTTTCTTCCTCAGAGCTAATGTTGTATTTGCATTTTTCATTTGGATATGTTTCAGTGTTCTTTATTATTAATTTATTTTTGAAATGCTCATACAGACCTGATATGGTCAAGCAAAATTATCAGTTGCATTTTTTTCTTGGAAGCCTCCCTTCTTGTCTTATCAAGGTTGCCAAATCTTGGTCTGCTGGCCGGATAGTACTCTGGTATTTCCTCTCACTGTTTCCCTGAACCTCCTGTCTTTCTCTTTCTTGGATTTCATCCTTGTTTTTTGGAGCACATCCTCTTGTAACTTCCTAAAAATTTATGACAGTTAATGGAAAGTTTTAGTGTATAGAATGTGAAACAGATAAACTTTTCATTCATTCATTCATTCACCTATTCAACAAATACCTTTAAGTACTAACCATATGCCAAACATTCAATAATTTCTCAGGACAAGATGTTAAGATATAAACCCGATCATGTCACTTCTTTGTTTAAAACCCTTTGGATCCTTCCCTTTGCCCTTAAAATAAATTCCAGACTGTGCCACAGGCTCCTGAATGATTCCATCCCACTCCTCTGGCCACCGTCATTTCGTACATACCTCTGTGTCTTGCATCTCGTGTGCCAGTCACTCTGGCCCTCTTTGGTTTCAGGAACATACCTGGATCTTTAGCACAGTATAGCCTCTTCTACTGTGTATGACCCTTTTTCCCTGGATGTCTACATGACTGGCTTCTCATCATCCAGAACTTGGATTAAATGTTATCTCTTGAGAGAGGCCCTCTCTGAACATCTTTTCTTAAAGGGTCCTTCCCCTTGCTCGTCTCTATTACGGTGCCCTGTTTATTTCCTTTATACCAATATTAAATATTTTAATGAATTCATTTATTTATTGACTTGCTTATTGCCCATGTTCTTCATTAGAATGTAAACCAAGGCTTTATTCTCCATTATGTTCGTGGGGACTAGAGCAGTGCTGGGAATGAAATTGCTTCCCAAGAAATGTTTGTTGATGTATGAGTAACTCAGATCAGTTTGAAAAATTTAACTGAAATTCCTGGTCCATAGATTTTACTGTTTAGGGAAAAGTGTTTGGATAAATGAACATTACTTCTGTATACGTGGTTCCTGTGTCCTACTCTGATCTCTTCTCTCACCACTCACCCCGTGGACTCCAGCTGCACTAAACCTGCTGGGGTTTCTTCAGTAAGCCATGTGCTCACCCACCCCAGGTCTGCAATACATACTGTATCCCTATAGGCCTGATGACCTCTGCTCTCTTGTGCCGGACCAATTTGCACTCAGTCCCTAGTCGTCCCATCAAGTTCCAGTTCCTCTGTGGAGGAATCCATCCTGACATTCTAGGACTGAGTCAAGTGGCTGTTTCCTAAATTCTTATACTCTCTGTGTTATCCTTTAGTAGCACTTAGCATATGATCAAAATGGCCCTTTTACTTCCCTGTTTTTCACATAAACAAACTCCTGTAAGCAGAGAGACTGAGCCTTGTTCACTTTTTCCTCAGTATACATAATGGATGCACCAAATGGGTACTCAGTTAATAATTGTTAAATGAAACAAATGAATACTAGTGGAGAATATGCTATAGAGGATGGAATATGTTTAGCAAAAGTGTTTTGGAGATGGAATAGGCAAACAATCTGTAGAGAGAACATTAAAAAATTTTTAATGAGATGATAAGTAGTAAGAATATAGCCTGAGGGAAAAGGCCATCATAATGTCATGTAAGCATATCAGAAATGATGGAATGCATCCATGCCCAGGCCACTGTAGGAAAGAGGCTTTTAGTGGGGTCAAGAGATGTCTTGCCAATGGGTTTCAGCCCCAGGCAAGTTCACCATGGATTCAACATGACCAAAGAAATGACAGTAAATATTCTTGGGGTGAAAGGGTTATACCCAACTTTATTCCCACAGTGGCAGGTCAATCCCTAAAATCCCGAACACTCAGAGCGAGTCTGCACGCAGCAAGCCGGTGTCTGCCTCTGGGCCTCTTTGCCCGCACAGCCATCCTCTGGGCCTCTGTCCTCAGAGCTGCCACCACTCCAGCCTCTGCTCTGCTCTCCTGCAGCCTTGATGCCGTGCCACCATATCACCCAGAGCACTGGGCGGAGCTCTTTATATAGCATCAATAGCAATGTATTGCCCACACGTGTGCAGTGAGCTAGTAAACCAGGGCCAGGTGAGAATTCTGGCCATAGGAACTTTCATTTTATCCACAAGAGAGTTCTGATTTTAAAGCTGAAAGAGATGCTGACTCTTAAATGGGGAGGTTATCTAGATGATCACAGATAAAGCCATACACACAGTGATAATAACTAACATGCAGTGGGAAATGTGATGCAAATTAATATTATAACTCTAATATGTGCTGGGCATTGTATTAATGTGCTTTCCACTCATCGTCTCTAACAAGATAATAACATAATATTATGTCTACTTTGGAGATGAGACTGGGGAAGCTGGGCCTCGTTCCCATCTCTGCAGACTTCAAAACTTGTGCTCTTTTCATCAGCTCCATTACTTGTCACTGTGAATAAGCAAAGTAAGAAAACAAACTTCTTAATTGAATTTTAACACTGAAAGAATGTGCTTATTCAGTGTGACTGTCTGACTTAAAAATATTGAAATGAAATTCCTGATTTATAATCTACCTAGCTGCAGAGAATGATGTATGTGCTGTGTAACTCCACACATTTGGGTAGAAAATAATATTCATGGAGTTTGGATGCTTGAATTTTAATATAAAAGTTTGGATTTAAAAGAATTGGGAAACTTTTCATTGATTTATGGCATACATACTGAAAAAATACAGAGTTTACAAGTGTACAAATTGATTAATTATTACAAAGTGAACACACGTGTGGCTGTTTTAAGACTGGAGATATTGGATATTGTATGGTGAAGCTAATGCGGCTATAAGAGGAAAAAGGAATAAGGTTTGGAAGGAAGAAATTTATTATATTCACAGGTTCCAGAGCTGGGGGTCACCATATGCCATGCAGGGCCACAGGGAAGCCCCAAGTATTGGTCAGGGGGTGGAAGATGGGAGCAAGGAGAAAGTGTAGACCAGAGCCTTTTTTGGGGGTTCCCAGAGGAAAGGCAGGTAAGGGCAGAGTCAGCAGTCGCCTTACTAAGTGTTTTGATGATAAAGGCCTTTTCAGATTGTTTATTTCTTCTTCTATAAGTTGTGGCAGATTGTATCTTTCATGGAACTAGTCCATTTGGCCTACGTTATCAAATCTGTTGACATAGAGTGGGTTCATTGTAGTCCTCTATTCTCCGTTTAATGTCAGTGGGATTGGTAGTGATGCCCCCTCTTTAATTTATATTGGTAATTTGTGTCTTTTATTTTTTTCTTCATTTTCTTGGCTAGAAGCTTATTAAATTTGTTGATCTTTTTATAGAACCAACTTTTGGTTTTGTTGTTTGTTTCTATTGATTTTCTGTTTTCAATTTCACTGATACCTGCTCTAGATTTTATTACATTCTTTTGTTTCCTTTGGATTTAATTTGCTCAGTTTTTCTAGTTTCCTAAGTTAGAAGGTTAGATGATTGATTTTCGCTCTTTCTTCTTTTCTAATATGTATATTCAATGCCATAAATTTCCCTCATAATACAGATTTTGTTATAATCCACAAAGATTTTGATAAATTGTGGTTCCATTTTCATTTAGTTCAAAATATTTCAAAATTATCTTGTAATTTCTTCTTTGACTCGTGTTACTTAGAGGTCTGTTGTTTAATTTCCAAGTATTTTGGGATTTCCCACCTATCTTCCTGTTACTAATTTCTAGTTTAGTTCCATTTTGGTCTAAGAGCAGACATTGTATGATTCCTATAGTTTTAAATTTGTCAATGTGTGTTTTATGGTCCAGAATGTGGTCAGTCTTGGTGAATAATCCATGGTATCTTGAAGAAGAGTGTAAATTTTGCTATTGTGATATCATATATTCTATAGATATCCCTTATATCCAATTAATTGATGGTATTGTTCAATTCAAATATGTCCTTAATGCTTTTCTGCCTGCTGGATCTGTCCCTTTCTGAGAAAGGGGTGTTGAAATCTCCAGATTTCATACTGGTTTCATCTATTTCTTCTTGCAGTTCTATCAGTTTTTGCTTCCTGTATTTTGATGCTCTATTGCTAAGTACATACACATTAAGAATTATTGTATCTTCTTGGATATTTGCCCCCTTTATCGTATGTACTGCCCCTCTTTATCCCTGATAACTCTCCTTGCTCTAAAGTTGGCTTTGTCTGAAATTAATATAGCTACTCCTATCTATTTCTTCTAATTAGTGTTGCTATCTTTCTCCATCCATTTACTTTTATTCTTATATGTCTTTATATTTAAATTGGTTTTCTTTTAGGCAACATATGGTTGGATCTTGTTTCTGATCCACTCTGACCACATCTGTCTACTTTTGTCTTCCACAGCTTTTTCTGCCTTTAACTGAGTATTTTAAATGATTCCATTTTCTATACTTCTTAACATGTCAGTTTACTTCTTACTTTTCCCCCTAGAGTTTGCAATATACATTACAACTAATCCAAGTCTAATTTCATATAACACCATACTGCTACATAGGTATACCTTATATACTATTAGATAATACAGCTATATTAACTTATAATAATAGAATAATACTAATTACTCTTTCCTGTCTTTTGTATCATTATTGTCATTCATTTCACTTATACATAAATATATATATATATGAGTTATGTATTTGTGTGTGTGTATATATATATATATATATATATATATATATACACGTGTATGTGGCTAAGGTGAAGGTTCTTATGGCCAGGATTCTCATCTGGCCCTGGTTGGCTAGCTCACTACACACGTTTGGGCAATCTGTCATTATTGACTCTATATAAAGAGCTCCACCCCGAGCTCTGGGTGACACAGTGGCACGGCTGCAAGGCTGCAGGAGAGCAGAGATGAGACTGGAGTGGTGGCAGAGTCAGGGACAGACAGGCCCAGAGGCAGAGATCGGCTCACTGCATGCAGACTCGCTCTGAGTGGACAGGATTCTAGTGACTGACCTGCCACCGTGGGAATAAAGTTGGGTGTAACCCTTTCACCCCAAGAAGGTTCCACTCATTTCTTTGGTCTCATTAAATCCATAGTGAACTTGTCAGGGGCTGAAACCCATTGACAAGACAAAGTATGTGTATCTATTATAACCATATATACATAGTCATATCTGAGCATACAAAATTGAGAATCTTTTTGCTGTTATTATTTTGAACAAACTGTTACATGTTAGATCAATTAAGAACACGAAAAATTAAAGATTTTGTTCTACCTTCACTTATTCCTTCTCTAGTGCCCTTCCTTTCTTTGTGTAGATTAGATCTATATTGATCTCTACTGCTTTCTTTTTCTCTAAAGTACCTTTTAAAATGTTTCTTACAGGCAGACTACTGGCAACAAATTCAATTTTTGTTTGCTAAGAAAGTCTTTATTTCTCCTTTACTTGTTGGAGGATGATTTCACAGGGTACAGAATTCTAGACTGGTGTTTTTATTCTTTCAACACTTTAAGTATTTCAGTCTATTCTCTTCTTGTTGCATGATGTCTTGCCTGAGGGTTTCAGTCCTGGGCAGGTTCACTATGGATTCAGTGGGACTGAGAAATGACAAAGGAATGTTCTTGGGTAAAAGGGTTTATACTCAGCTTTATTCTCACGGCAGGAGGTTGAGCACATAGTAGTAGTAGAATCATGTCTGCATCCACCAGTCTGCAGGTCCGTAAACTACTTCCATCTCTTCTTCCTTCCAGAGCACTGGGCAGAGCTCTTTATATAGTGATTCAGTTAATAATTGCCAACAGGTATGGAAGCATTAGTCTAAGCAGTAGCCCAAATACATCATCAAGTAGTTTAGGATTAGGTGAGGATCCTGGCCTTGGGAACTTCCATTTTCCCCACACATGATCTCTGAGAAATCAAATGTAAGTTTTACCTTTGCTCTTCTACTGGAAAGACATTTTTCCAGGATTCTTTCAGGATTTTTTTCCTTGTCTTTGATTTTCTTGAAACTTGGAAACAATACACTTAGGTGTAGTTTTCTTTGACATTTATCCTTCTTGATCTTTTGTGGATCTGAGATTTGGTGTCAGACGTTAAATTGGGGGAAATTCCCAGTCATTGTATCAAATGTTTCTTCTGTTTCTTTCTTTCTTCTTCTCCTGGTATTCCCATTACACATATGTTACACCTTTTGTAGTTGGCCCATAGTTCTTGGATATGTTTTGCTGTTTTTTGCTGTTTGGTTTTTTTTTTAAGTCTTTTGCTCTTCTTTGTTTTGCAAGTTTCTAATGAAATGTCCTCAAGCACACACATTCTTTACTCAGCTATACCCAGTCTGCTAATAAACCCATTAAGGGCATTTTTTATTTTTGTTAGTGTTTTTGCTCTCTACTTTTTGGTTCTTAGAATTTCCATTTGTCTGCTTACATTACCTATCTCTTCTTGCATGTTGTCCATTTTATCCATTAGAGCCATTAGCATATTAATCATAGTTTGTTTTAAATTCCCATTCTGATAATTCCAACATCCCTGTGATATCTGTGTCTGGTTTTAATGCTTGTTAGTTCTCTTCAAACTGTGTTGTTGTTTTTTTTGTTGCTTTTTGGTATGTCTTGCAGTTTTTTCTTCATAGGCAGACATGGTACACCAGACAGAAGGAGCTGCTGTAACTAGGTCTTCAGCAATGTGGTGGTAAGGTATCAAGGGGAAGGAAGCATAGTCTTATGATTACTAGGTATCAGTCTTTCAGTGAGCCTGTACCTCTAGATTGTGAGCTTTAAGACAGGTCCTCAGTTCCTCCTCCCCACTTAGGTGGGACAGGATGCCTAGAGTGGGCTGAACTTTGGTATTTCCCTTCCTTCATGTGGCAATCTATACCAGCTGTAGTGAATTATTTCCCCAGGTCATTTAAGCTCTGATGAAACTCCAGCACCTTAGGCTCTGATTAAATAGTTTCTCCTGAGGAAATCCTTGTTAAGAATGGATGCAGTGGGGTCTTTGAGGATGATTCCTTTTTCACTTCCCCTACCAGAAGCACAGGGGATTTTACTGTGAGAACCTGACAAATCGAGCTCCTGGAGGTAAAATGCACAAAAATGCTCATCCCCATCCCCCCAGAATGATTGGGTCCCACTGGAGATTTACCTCTCAGACTTGTCCACTTTGAGCTTCCAGCAATTTGTCAATCACAGTTCAGGTTTTCCTCCCTCGGACTGGTTCCTGTGGAGTTTACTGCTTCTGGATTTCTGCTCTGGTAAGTTGTGATTCTCTGCATCTCCCTGTCTGTCTCTAATTTTGGTGGTTTGCCCTGTGTCTCACTTCTCTTATGGATACAGGAAGAGTTGTTGCTTTTTAAGTTTGTTTGGCTTTTCACTTGTTAGGATGGAGTCTTGTGGCGCTGCCCTGTGTACTTTTGGCCTCATCTCTGATTTCAGCCAAAAGTTCTACAGAGGATTTGACCAACTTTATGCTGCAAACTCAAGGGCGTATACGGGTATTTTGTTTGCTCCCTGTAGTTTTTTAGGACCAGGGGATGGGAGGACTGTGGGAGCACACCTGACATCCAGAGTGAGCAGCCAATACCCGTTGGGGGGCGATTCTGAGATGCATGCTACAGCCCCTCAAATGACTAAGCAGCAGTTGTCTACATTGGTTTACAACTTAATAACATGGTCTTATATGGGCTTGTCTCCCTTTTCTCTTTTATATTCCATATTAGGTCCTCCAGAGAAACAGAACCAGTAGGATACATGTGTGTGTGTGTGTATGTAAATTTGTTATAAGGAGTTAGCTCACATGATTCTTCAGAATGAGTTGGAAAGGCTCAAAACCCAGGAAAAGTGAATGTTTCAGTGTGAGTCCAAAGGCAGGAAAAAGTCATATCCCTATTTGAAGGCAGTCAAGGAGGAATTCTCTCCTCCCTGGGAAGGAGGGTCAGCCATTTTGTTTTATTTCAGGTTTAATTGATAGGATGAGGCCCAACGACATTAGTGAAGGCAATCTGCTTTACTCAGCTACTGACTTAAATGTTAGTATCATCCGAAAACACCTTCAGACGCCCAGAATAATCGTTGCCCAGGTATGTGGGCATCCTGTGGCTCAGTCAGGCTGACACATAGAATGAACCCTCATATCCTCCCGGTCCTTCACTCCTGCTCCCTGGCATCAGTTATGATGTAATCCACCCACATACCAATCCCGTCTGGTTTTTAGGTTAAGACTTGAGCTAAGACACCCATGCAGTATTTAGTATGTGAGGTAAGCCTTTGACTGTAGGTGCTAATACAGGTGCAGGAGGTATTTATGGTTGAAATTGCCTTCAGAATCATTGAAAAATAATAAAATGTATTGCATATACATTTTATACTGTTCTTTTGAGATCCTTTGAGGTGTATAATTGCTCTATGTGAAATACAATTCTAGCATTTTTTTCTAGGAATTAGAGCTGGGTACCTAGTGAACCCATAGATTCTCTTTTTAAAGAGAGGGCTAGGACCCAAGAATGTCTCCAGTCTGCAGTCACCCTTTTGCAAAGTAAAGAACAGCAGAGAGGAGAGGATGAAAACGTATCAAGTTCTCTGCTCTAATTTGACATGCTGAGTTTAGCTAAATTTATTCTAATAGCTGGAAAATGCTGGTTGCTAATAAGACCCGTCATTACCATTAATGGCTTGAACAGTCAAATTCACTTTTATTTATTGAATGAGAGAAAAACTGTTAAAATCTTTGAATAACTCCACATAGCCCAAAGATTTAAAATATTGTACTACTTAACATTCTTACATTGTTTTTCATGATTGACAGTAGCTGAGTGTGTGTATGTCTTAGCTTTATATGGATTAAAAAAAAGACATTTCTGTCCTATACAGCCTCATTACATTAAGACTTCATAACAAATGGCATTCATTATATGGTAGAAGTATTGGAATAATGCAAAAAGGATTACATGCTGCTTTTGCTTACACTTGACCTTTCAAACTTCCTATCAATTGGAAAGATTTTTAGCTCTTAGCAATACTGACGGCCCTTTTTGTAGCTGACTACTGGGAGATGTAGCAAATCATTGACACGAGTTAACCTCTGACATTTTCCTTTAAATCATGCATTGTTACTATCCACTGGGTGAAGGCAATTCATTTCTATTTCCCAGACTCTTGGTTCTAATATCCAATCATGCTTACAGTGACATTTAAAATGGAAAGAAGGAAGCTGTGCTGAGTTCTGCTAAATTTTAAGTTTGCCTTGAAATTTTCCAGAGATATTCTGTACAAACTGATGTTTGCTGTGCCACTAAATAGAAGTTGATTTAAAGAGGAGAGAGTAGGGGCACCCCTAGGGGAGAGGGTGGCAATGGAAGGGTGGACAGCCAGTTGTCTCTTTCACCTTGGCAGCCCTGAGTGCAGAGGATTCTTTTCTACCACAGATTCATGAGAAAGGCTATCAAGCCTCTGAAATTTAAAATTTATTCTGTAAATGCTCAGAAGCTGATTAATAAGTTTATCAGGTCCAAGATGGGCTCTTCAGGGAGAATGGAAAAGGAAATATATCTGTAAATTGACTTCAGTCTTACTGAAAACCAATTTAAAATCTAATCTAGATTTGATTAAAAGTAAAAGCAAGCAGTGTGACTCCTAAAAAGCATGACATTAACCTAGACTTACCCTCTTTCTACATATTGCTGTTTGTCTGTTATACAGATGTCAATTATGCAGTGGTGTTAAGAATTTTTGTGTTTACTATATGAACAATTTTTGTAGCTGAATGATAGAAGGGTTAGTAGGAAGCTCAGGGGTTCTAGATTTAGTTACAGCTGGATTAAAATTCTGACCCTGTAATTTATCATCTGTGTGACCTTGAGTATATTATTTAACTTACATGAGTATTAGTTTCTACATCTGTAGAAAGAAGATTAAAATACCTACCTTACAGGGTCACTGTCAAGATTGCAAGGAATATATGTAAAGTTATTGGCACAAAACAGGTACACAGCTATTAGTCGGCATTCTTTGGTTTATTCTTTAAAGTTTAGATGCCCTGGGTGTCCTGGGGTCCTGCAGAGCTGAGAAAGAAAATGGTCTCCTTACCACATCTTTGTCATGGATTTCAGTCTCATTTTTAGCTGTCCTTTCTCTAGTTAGGATCACGTCTCTATATGAGGTACCTCCAGGGAAGGGCTTTCAGAGAGCAAGTGGGGGAGTGAGCTCCCTTTAATCCAGTTCATGGGCATCGTTCTAGCAAAAGTAAAGCCCTTAAGTGTTTGGTTTATAGCTTAAAAAAAGATTTGAAGATTTTTATCTGCCATTTTTGTGAGTGATCTTATGTGTTAGTCATTGTTGAAGCTTTGCTTTTCTGTTGATTTTTAAATTATTTATATGTTTGTTAGTCCTTTGTGAAATAGCTTTTACCAACAGGAATATAAAGAATGATCATGAAACCAACACTGTGTAGCTACTGTGGAACTTAAGAAATATAAGACAATAACAGTATATCTGAAGGTCCCTGTATGTCATGCCCCGGTGTTTCTTCTTCAAGCAACCTCAATCTTATTTTTGGATTATTGATTATTATACCTTTCTTAAAATAGTTTTACCATATATAAATATACCCATGAACAATGTGCTACTTACTTTTGTAAGTTTATTAAAGCTTTGTAAAAAAAAATCATAAATGCGTAGTGACTTTGAGCAATTGCTTTTAAAAAACAAACTCATTGAGATAATTTAAATAATTATCCTTTAAGTTCTTAATTTGGTGAATTATATTAAAATATTTTCTAATGTTGAACCAAACTTTCATGGGTTTTAATATAAACTCAAGTGATTCATGATACATTATTTTATAGATGTACTATTAGATTTGATTTACTCATATTTTATTTAGAATTTATAATACCAATGGCTTAGATTGACACATAAATTTTCTTTCTTACACAGTTCTTGTCTATTTTCAAAATCATGATTTTGTTAATCTCTGAAGAATCCAGAGAATGCTTCCTTTTTTGTATTCTCTGGAATTGTTCATATAAATTGGATTTTTTTTTTCATTAAAATTTGGTAGAATTCACCTGCAAAACCTTTCTATTTGTGGAAGATATTCAATCACTGTTTCAATTGTTTTAATAAATATAGGACTTTTCAGGTGGGTCTAACTTTTCAAGAGACATTTTTATAATTTCTAGAAGTTTGTCCATTTTATCTACATTTACAAGTTTACTTTTATGTTACAAGTTATTTTTTATGTTTAATCTCCTAAATCTGCAGTTCTGTTTACTTTCTTATTTCTAATATTGCTTATTTGAAAATTCTATGTTTAAAATTATCTTATATTTAACTAGTTTGTTAAAAGTATCTTTCAATTTTCATCCTCTTCTTTTATTAATTTTGGCCCTTTCTCTTTCCTTCCTCTAATCTATTTGGGTTCACTCTGTCTTCTTTAATTTTTTAAGTTTGATATTTAGTTCATTAATGACCAGTATTTCTCACTTTCTAATTTACGCATTTGTAATTATAAACTTTCCTTTAAATAATGTCCCCTAAGCTTATACATGCAATCTTTTTTGCTTTTATTTCTAAGTACTTTCATATTTAGAAGTCTGTTCTTATTTTTCAAAATGAAGAAGGTTTTGAGGTTGTGTTTTTCTTGTTGGTTTCTAACTGTGTTGAGGTCAGAAAACAGTTCTTATGTAGCACTTACAATGTTTCTGAGAATTGGGCTATGGCACATGGAGTTTTCCTAATGTCCTATATATGATGAAAAGTATGTGATTTCTCCAATTTTTAAATGCAGTGTTCTACATAGTTCCTTGAATTAATCTTGTTAATTTTAGTGTTTTTTTCTGCTTATTCTATTGATCACCGGACAGAAAATAAAAATCTTCTACTTTCTCAGGAGGCTTGTTCAGTTTTGTGTTTGCTCATTGTTTATGCATACAGTTTAGAATTGTTTTATCTTTTCGGAATATCTATTTTTATTAATATGTAATGCCTTTTAATTTATAGCAATATATTCTTTTTTCTAATGGCTATTTGGTTTGATTTTAATATAGTTCCAGCTTTTGCATGCTTAGTATGGGCTAGGAATATATTTTCTATAAGTTTGCTTTCAATCTTTAAATGTTTCATGTTTTAAGTTGGAAGCATGTATACAACATTTGGTTGACAATCTGTATTTTAACTTGAGAGTTTAATCCATTTATAGTGATTTGGATCACTTATTAGTTGTAATTATTATATTTATTGGATTACTCATAGTTGTTCAGTGTGCTTTTCCTGTATTTGTCTTTTCACCCCATCTTACTTTTTTTTTCTTTCTGAAATCATTGTAGTTTTTTTCTTATTCCTTTTCTCCCCTCACCCTAAGAACATTCATTTAGGTATTACTTTTTTTCTAATTTTTAGTATAAACTTCGACATGCATTTTAAAATAGCTTTACCGAGATATATATAACTCACATACCATATAATTCATCCTTTAAAATGTACAGTGGTTTTCAATAAATTCACAGAGTTGTGCTACCATCACCACAATCAATTTTACATCATTTTCATTATCCCCCAAAGAAATCCCATATCCATTAATAATCACTCCTGATTCCCCACAACCCCATAAACACTGGGCGACAACAAATCTACTTTCTTCCCCTACAGATTTCTCTCTTCTGGACAATTAGATGTAATAAATGGAATACAGTAGTTTTCTTTTAAGACTGGCCTCTTTCACTTGGCGTAATAATCCCAGGTTCTTCCATGTTTTAGTATTATTAGTACATCATCCCTTTTTTATGACTGTATAATATTTCATTGTATGGTTATACCATATTCTATCCATCAGTGACATTTGGGTTGCTTACATTTTTTAACTATTATGAAGAATGCTGTTAAGAACATCTAGGTATTACTGTTTATGTGGACTTGTTTCCATTTCTTGTGGCTGTATACCTAATAGAGGAATTGCAAGATCGTATAGGAATTCTGTGTTTAACTTTCTGAGAACTTCCAAACTGTTTTCAGGTTTAGCATTTTTCTAATGGCTAATGACATTAAACATCTTTTTTGTGTGCTTACTATCTTCTTTGGAGCAATGTCTATTCAGATCCTTTGCCCATTGTTAAATTGGGTTGTCTTTTTATTATTAAGTCATAAGAGTTCTTTATATATTCTGGATACAAGTCCTTTGTCAGATAAATGTTTGCAACTATTTTCTCCTATATGTGGGTTGTTGACTTTTCACTCTTCTGGTGGTGTCTTTTGATGCATAGTTTATTTTGATGAAGTCTAACTTTTCTATACTTTCTTTTGGAACGTGGAGGGGGTGTGTTATAGCTACAAAAGTAGGTAAGTTAGGATATGAAGATTTAGGATCTTAGACAAACTTTTTCAATATACAACTATTACAGGGTTAAATGCAAATAAATACCTCACACTTCCTGTGTCTTCATAGTTTATAATTTACCTAGGTAGAAAAATATGTGCAATTAAAATGTTGAATAAGAGTTATAATTATTTAAGCATTTAATATTGCCTCCAGAGTCCTGTGAAAGCTCTCCTTTAAAATACGTCCTGCCACCACCAGCCCTAATTAATATTTTATTTTTATGTAATTCAGGATCTACTTGAATCTCTTCCAGAAGTGTTTTTCCCAATTAAAAAATACCTACTTTTTAGCTTTGTAATTGTAAAAGGGATGGCAAATTAGATTACATTACTGAAAAGTTCATATTATCAGTCTTTCTTTGAATTCTGTGATTTCATTAAAATAAAAACAAAATTGCCTGCTTTTATTTTCACTTTTTAAAATTATCTAAGATTAGTTTGGAAGGAATTCTAATGTCTATTAAGATACTTGGGTGTAGAAGTATCCAAGGGAAATGAGTCAGAAAAGAAGTACCTGACCCAGAGAGAGAATTATTATCTAAGCAGGTCTAGGTATGTTTTTGGAGAGTTGAAAAAATGTGGGTAGTTCTGTAGAGCACGAAATTAGGTGTTTCATTTCACAACTTCTGTGTGTGTGTGTGTGTGTGTGTGTGTGTGTGTGTGTCTAAGGACTTCAGAACTGAATGATTCCCATGGCTGGACTGGCCTTTAGAAAGATCATTAGGTACGGCCAGTCCAGTGCTGACAACATGGGATGCTTCTCTGACCTGTCATGTGTAACTGGCACTTGGCATTTATAGTATTGTGAAGTTACATTCAGCAAGAGCTATTAGATATGCAAGAGTCCAGGGGCATGGAGATAAATAATACACATTTTTTCCCTCTAAGTTGAAACAATAGAGCAGAAAAAGGAGACACCTAAAAACCCCCAGTTTAATATGCTGTGGTAAGTGCTGGAAGATCTCTCTCCAGTCGGCTAACATAGAGTCTTACCCAACATGAGGTAACCGAGAGAATTCCATCCCAGCACCTTGGACATGTTCTGTTGGTTAGAAACAGGAGAGGATCATACAAAGGCATGGCTTACTGGAGTGTGTCCACTACCCTGGGAAAGGCAGTGTTTAGTTTAGGTTCTGCACTACGCAAATTGTAGGAGACACTGAGAAAGCCAGTCTGTTCCGCCTCCCCCATTACGTTTCAGAACAGGCAAGTGGCCCCATGTGACTGGAGTGCAGGACCATGGGAACAGTTCATTACAGATGAAGCTGGAGGGAGAGATGAGCCCAAGAAATAAAGGGTCTGGTATGTCATGCCAGGGGTAAGGAGAATTCACTTCCCTTCTACAAGACGGCCTGTGAAGACTTTAAGCAAGGAAATGATGTAATAAAATCTGAATTTTAGAAATATTTAAACAAATCTAAATTCAAACTTAAATTTAAGTTTAGAGTATATTAGGTTTTTTTATTGCTCTGTAATAAATGACTACAAACTTAGTAACTTAAAACAATATATATTTAATAACACACAGATTTGTAGGTCGGAAATCTGGTGGTGCTGTCTGGTTGGGTTCTCTGGTTAGGGCCTCACAAGGCTAGTGTTAAGATGTTGAAGGGGCTAGATTCTTGCCTGGAAACCTTAGGGAAGAATCCACTTCCAAGCTTCACGTTGTTTGCTGAATTCGGTTCTGTGTGGTTGTAGGGCTGCGGTCCCCATTTTCTTGCTGGCTGTCAGTAGGGGGCCTGAATTAGCTCTGAGAAGCTGCTCTTAAGACCTTCCACAGAGGTCCTTTCATTTCAGGAGAACCTACCTTGTGTTAAATCTTTCTCATGCTGTGGATCTCTCTAAATCTTCCTCTACCAGCTGGAAAAATCTTTTTGCTTTTAAAGGGTTCATGCTGTTAAATAAGGCCCAGCCAGATAATCTCCATATCTTACAGTCAAAAAATCTGTAACCTTAATTACATTCTGCAAGGTAACTTTGTTATGTTTAGTAACATGATCACTGGAGTGATTTCTCATGTTCATAGGTTCTGCACATACCAGGGGAAGAGATTGTATAAGGTTGAGAATCAGTGGGTCGTTCTTAGAATTCTGCCTTCCACAGATAAGACAGGAGGCGAGGAGGGATTGGAGGTTGCTGCCAGTTATGGCTGGCTGCGCCCACTAGAGTCTTAATAACAGGCTGGTTACTCAGAGTCCTTTAAGGCTCAATGATTAGCATATAATATCTGAAGTGTATTTTACTTAGGATTTCAAGAGGACAATACAACAAAAGTAATTGTCATACATGTCTGAGCTCAGGCTCCAAAAAAACACAACCTTCTACAAATGGTGTGCTGTATTCGTTTCTAATTCCGTGTCACTAAGTAGTTGGTGACCACTTCTGGTCTGTGTAGCCGAGGAACCAGTCTGATCTGGTACTGAGCTGTGAGTCCCACATGGCTCCTCTGCTCCCCTCTCAGCAGGTTGTTCTGGATGGCTGGGTCCTTGTTCCTGGGCCCTTTACCCAGTCATGGCTTTTACTAATGCATTTGCTCAAAACACCATCTTTAAGCATCAAATCTTATCCAGCCCTTTGCTGTATCCAATATGCTCTACAAAGTTGTTGCTCCTCTTTATATCTTAAAAAAAAAAAGATACCTCCTTATTGTACCTAATAGTGATGGTTTTTGACAAGTCTTTGATTCTAAACTGAAGATTTTTCGCCATCCCTGAAAATATACACCATAAACAAAAATGGACCAGACAACTGAGACAAAGAATAGAAAAGTAGTTTCAACAAATACATAGTTTTTTTACTTCTAGAAGTCCTTTATTCTCCCAATCTGCCTTTTATGCTGGATAGTCTCTTTCTGTGTGCTCATCTTTGTGATTGTTTCCTTTATTTATTTACGTTGTATACACGGTCCTTCCGCAGATGTGGGAGATCTGCTTGTTCCTATCACCTGTGACTCCTAGTGGCTTGCAGCAGACCTTGGTTTCTGCTGTGAACTCATTCCTTCCGTGTGCCTGGCTCAAGGAAGCTTTTGTTTAAAGGCTGTTACAGATGGCCACCCACCTGTACCTACATTTGTCCTCTTTGAGGATGTTGGCTCAATAGGAGAGAGCCGGTGTCACTATTTTA
Organism: Phataginus tricuspis; assembly: GCA_029783875.1. NCBI lineage: Eukaryota > Metazoa > Chordata > Mammalia > Pholidota > Manidae > Phataginus > Phataginus tricuspis. Next base: position 30,316,890 of record JAQQAC010019963.1, on the reverse strand, counting down.
CCTTAGTTTCTTCCCCTCAGACCCCAGTTCACTCTTTTCCTTGGGGACTCCCCTTGCATCTTGGTATGTCTAGTGAAAGCTGTGGTTGCTACACACTGGAAGGGACTTCCAGCACTTCGCTGGCCGGAGGGCTGCATCAGAATCAGATCTTGAGTTGTGTAGACACAAGGTCAAGATTGCACTGAATCTGTGATACTATTAGATATTTTTTCCTGGTGGCAGCAACTCAAAGACTTTCTCACTTCATACCCATTGATTTTTGGGTAATGGAAGCAGAAGATCTATGATTATTAAGGGAATGTTGATCAAGCCATTGAAGTCAGTGGGGCTTCTGGAAAGAGAAGAAAGTTGGATGTATATATTATTTTACTTTGAATCAGAAATATGATAGGAGTACAGAACAGGAACACTTCATATTTATTAATAACACAAAAGTGTTTTCATGGCAAATTGCATTCCTAGAAAAGTATTTTGTTAGGAGTAATTATTTTGACTCTTTCTGTAGAAACAATACTATCTGAAAATAATACTTCATATTTGATATTTTAAAATGTTCCTCACTGATGTACTTATGTGAAACTAATGTATTGAAACTGGAATTTTACATCTCTTTTTCTGTGATTGTCTCAACACTTTGTACATTCTTAAAGTAAATATATACAAGTCTGTCTCCCTAGTTAAAAATATGTCTCTGAGGGCTTGGGCTGTTTTTTTCATTAATATCACCAAGGCTTTTGTATCCGTTGATCACAAGGCCTGGCATAAAATAGTTATGCAGTAGTGTTAAGTAAAAAGCCAAAGAAATACCTGTTTAGAAATTTTTTCTGGAAAAAACAAAGCTTATGATTTAAAATGAGGGAATTTATTAGTACAAGGCATATTTTTATTAAGTAACAAAAATTATCTATCCTTACATTATTTCTTTCCTATCTTTGGCCACTGTAGTTCTGATTGTGAATGTAAAAAATGAATCTCAAAGGGGAAGTTGAATCAGGAGGGAGTAGAAATGTTCTGAGGGAGAAGTAGAAAAAAATTTAAAGTTCAACTAGAGCTGTGTGAATAAATGATTCAGTAAATAAAAACAGTAAAAAAGAATGTTGATATAATTTTGATGTTCTTTCTTAACATAAATTTTAGTTACCACATTACAAAGTTGTGGCCAGTGGGAGATAACCCAGAGCTAAACCAAATACTAATTGTGGAACTTTAATCATATCTCAGAAATGAAGACTTTTGTTTTTATAATTATTAGGTACCCATGGAGCAGTTAAAAAAAAATTCCTGGGGTGTTCGCAGTCTCGCTATTTTCTGGTTTTGTTAGTTGAAAAGTCTCTCGAATTTTCTGCTGTGAAAAGACTTTACCCAATTGCCATCAGTCTTCTGTATATTTGCTCCTCATTTTCAGCTACACACGCTCAAGCATCCAACCTGAACTCCAAGTCCTCTTTCTGTGTGTTTGAAGGACATGCTTTCTGCACAAAGAATCTGATTTCAGAGACTCTCTTGACAGAATAGAAGAATGATATCCATGGTGGGGAAAATGGCTGAAATCAGTTTTTGTTCTGGAGAAACACCAGTTGCTAGGCAGGTACAGAGCTGCTGCTGTGTACTTGAGAGACCGTGATGTGTTGTTTAGATGGTAGTTGAAATTGGTTATACCTTGTACAAAACTCACCCTGTCTGAAATTCTTAAGGATTCTATCTCCTGTGAGAGTGAGCTGGTTAACTTCATTTCCCAAGTATCAAGTACTCTGTATGATAAATAATCTTGGTCAAATATAATTTCTCTTTTGTGTCTCTTTAAACTCTTTTGTTCATTGAATCCAAGAGCTGAGGGGAACATGCTATCATATCATCTAGATTCCCAGAAAATTCAGGCTTTGTTCTGTCATATCTCTGACAGTTTATCCTTTACAAACTATTAATAATAATCCCCACTCTTCATCCATTCTATGGAAAGGTAGCATTCATAATTAGAAAAATATTTCTAAGTTTTAACTATATCCTGACCCTCTCAACTGTCACCTCTTTATTCTAGTTGTGCTGTGTAGTCTGAGGCTATGAGTCAAGTTTTTCTTTGGTAGCTTCATATAGTCATCTACTTTTACCCCTCATTCCCATACATGCACATATTGTTGGTTCTACTGACTTCTGTTCTCATAAAAGAGTATAACCTGAGTGGTGTAGAAGCTGTAATGGGATCTTTGTATGAAAGTTTTTGTTCATCAGCATTATAAATATAGAATAAGGTACCAGACTCTTTAATCTCTAGATTTATACTTTTATTAGCTTTTAGTTTCCCTGCTATTCATCCCCTTAATTATCAGGAAGAGATGAGCAGTTATTACTTTTTCTCTCTGTCCACAAGATCAAAGGACGTCACCTCTTGTGGGTAGTAAGGAAAAAACCTAAATGAGTTAGCACTGAGTTTCAGTTTTCTGTATCTAATGTATATTTATTCAAATCTAAGCATAGTATTAGCATATTATAGATATTTCCCCAAATTTTCTTCTTTTCAATTTCTTTTTTTACTTGTTTGAGATCTAAAAATAAACTGAAGAAAGGAAGATTTGGGCAAAAAACACTTTTTAATTCTCAAAACAATTCTGTTAAGTAGACATTTTTATTGTCACTTTATATATGAGGAAACTGATTTTCAGTGAAGGTAATAAATTTGTTCAAGTTTTTGTACCTAGTACATGGCCTTAAAAATAATCTTTACAAATAGGAAAGGAACAGTGATGAAAGTAGAGAGACTATAAAACAACATCTAAGAATATACCCAGGTCTCATATTTTAGTAGATCTAGGGAAAGGGCAAATCTAAGGTCAGATTTGGCAAAAGAAAGGAATAACGAAGATTACAAAGCTCTACTAACAATTATTCAGTTAAAAAGTAAATCAACAATTATTTCCAGAAGACTCTAGGAAGGAAAAGAAATAAAGTGGAAGAGTGCCATCTGCAATGCTAGCTTCATGAAATTAGCTTAGGTAAACTAGGAGATAATGTTAGTAATAATTAATAAAGTAACACTACATGAAAGATGGTGGTGTGAGAGGTGAGACACAGGCTTCCTCCTAAAACCACATATAATATGAAAATATAACTAATAGAACCAATCCTGAAAGAGCAACAGGAAAGAGAACTGCGCCAAACTGCATACACCTGGAGAAAAGAATGAACCTCATGGAACAGGGTAACATACCAAAGCCATGGCCTGGCAGGACCCAAGCCCTTCCCCGACCCCAGATTCCTGGGGGAAGGAAGAGAAACAGAGCAGGAAGGGAGTTGAGGCCTGGGACTGCTGAATACCTAACTCCGGAGATCTGATCTGGGAGCACAAACCTACATTTCATGGTCTTTTCATGGTACTCTCATGATTAGGGGGTTGGAGAGCTAAGACAGACAGCATACCTGGAGAGACTGAGATTTCAGCCACTTCTGGAAAGTAGGGATCCATATCTGGCTGCTCTGGGACAAAAAAAAGTGGGCGGTCTGAGCGACTTCCCAACAGCAAGAGGGCTATTAAAGGGGCAAGGATTGCAGAGCTTATTGCTCAGGAGAAAGGACAGGTAGACAAAATTGTCTGGGTGCATTCTTCCCAGCAGGTTGGGAACTTTCATGATCTTCAGGAGCTCCAGATCCCTGGCTGGCTACACAGCTCCAAGGAACCCATCTGTGATAAGCAGCCTACTGCGCCTTTCTCCCAGCCAGCGCAACCTGGCTTGCAAACCGGCAAACCATACCCTGGCATTAGGCCGGCCAGAGGAAATCCTGTCTACAGCAACTACAAATGCAAAGCATAGAGGCTTATACCTGTGTGCTCGGCCCACTGGTTCTGGCAGTGGAGACAGGCACAACAGCTGGGAAGTAGGAAACAGGTCTTTCCTTTCCCCAGGGACCAATACCACTCCTCTACGACCCCTGACATTGCTTCAGGGGCTGAGCAGCTCGAGAGAGTAGGGCTTCTGGGCACTAGAGGGCGCCATATACAAATATGAAATGCCAAAGGAACCTGGTTCCAAGTAAAATTATGAATACAACCCCTGAGAAAAATTCAAATGAAATCGACCTCATGAATCTGCGTGAAAGAGATTTCAAAATAAAAATAATTAACCTGCTCATGTAGGTATGGAAAAATATTCAAGAACTCAGTGAGGAATTCCGGTTGGAGATCAAATCATTATGGAACACAGTATCATAAATGAAACATACAATGGAAAGTTTTAAAAGCAGATTAGATACAGTGGAGGAGATGATAAATGAAATAGAAAATAGAGAAGAGAAATACAAAGAAGCTGAGGCACAGAGAGGAAAAAGGATCTCTAAGAATAAAAGAATATGAGAGAAATGTGTGACCAATCCAAATGTAACAATATTCACATTATAGGGGTACCAGAAGAAGAAGAGAGAGAAAAAGGGATAGAAAGTGTCTTTGAGGAGGTAATTACTGAAAACTTCCCCAATCTGGGGGAGTGGATAGTCTCTCAGCCATAGAGGTGTACAGATCTCTCAACCCAAGGGACCCAAGGAAGACAACACCAGGACATATAGTAATTAAAATGCCAAAGATCAAGGAAAAGGACAGACTATTAAAAGCAGCCAGAGAGAGAAATAAGATCACATACAAAGGAAAGCCCATCAGGCTATCATCAGACTTCTTTTTTTTTCTTTTCTTTTTTAGGAGAGCCAGGGTAGAGGATTTTATTTAGAAATAAAGCGAGAGGAAAGAGCTCCTGGCTCATGCCAGGAGGGGACAAGAGAGCCCCTATCATCAGACTTCTTAACAGAAACCTTACAGGCCGGAAGGAAGGGGCATGATGTATTTAATTTAATGAAGCAGAAGGGCCTCAAACCAAGAATACATTATCCAGCAAGGTTATCATTTAAATTTTAAGGAGGGATTAAACAATTTCCAGCTAAGCAAAAGCAGAGAGAATTTACCTCCCACAAACCATCCCTACAGTGTATAGATGGAAATGTTCCTAAGGTTTAATGGCAGTCAACCAGAGGTAATAAAACCACAGTAAAGAAAGTAGAACAGTTAATTACTAAGCAAATGCAATATTAAATCAACTATCCCCAAAGTCAATCAAGGGATAGAGAGTACAGAATATGATACCTAATATATAAAGAATGGAGGAGAAAAAAAAGGAGGAGAAAAACAAGAACCTTCAGACTGTGTTTGTAATAGCATATTAAGTGAGTTAAGTTAGACTCTTAGATAGTAAGGAAGTTAACCTTGAACCTTTGGTAACCATGAATCTAAAGCCTGTAATAGCAGTAAGTACATGCCTATCGATAATCACCCTAAATGTAAATGGTTTGAATGAACCAATCAAAAGACATAGAGTCACTGAATTGATAAAAAAACAAGACCCATCTATATGCTGCCTACAAGAGACTCACTTCAAACCCAAAGACATAAACAGACTAAAAGTGAAGGGATGGAAAAACATATTTCATGCAACTAATAGGGAGAAAAAAGCAGGAGTTGCAGTACTTGTAACAGACAAAATAAACTTCAAAACAAAAAAAGTCACGAGAGACAAAGAAGGACATTACATAATGATAAAAGGGTCAATCCAACAAGAAGGGATAACCATTATAAATATCTATGCACCCAACACAGGAGCACCTACATATGTGAAACAAATACTAACAGAATTAAAAGGGGAAATAGAATGCAATGCATTCATTCTAGGATACTTCAACGCTCCACTCACTCCAAAGGACAGATCAACCAGACAGAAAATAAGTAAGGAGACAGAAGCACTGAACAACACATTAGAACAGATGGACCTAACAGACATCTACAGAACTCTACATCCAAAAGCAGCAGAATACACATTCTTCTCAAGTGCACATGGAACATTTTCAAGAATGGATCTCATAGTAGGCCACAAAAAGAGCCTTGGTAAATTCAAAAAGATTGAAATTGTACCAGCCAGTTTCTCGGACCACAAAGGTATGAAACTAGAAATAAATTATGCAAAGAAAATGAAAAAAAGAGGCTTCACTGTATGGTCCTAAGTAAACATTGGATCAATGACCAAATAAAGAGATCAAGCAATATATGGAGACAAATGACAATGATAATTCAACACCGCAAAATCTGTGGGATGCAGCGAAGGCCTTGATAAGACGAAAGTATATTGCAATACAAGCCTACCTCAGGAAAGAAGAACAATCCCATACAAACAGCCTAAACTCACAATTAACGAAACTAGAGAAACAAGAACAAATGAGGCCCAAAGTCAGTAGAAGGAGGAATGTAATAAAGGTTAGAGCAGAAAAAAAGAAAATCGAGAAGAATAAAACAATAGAGAGAATCAATGAAAGTAGGAGCTGGTTCTTTTAGATAGTAAACAAAACTTATAAACCCCTAGCAAGACTTTTCAAGAAAAAAAGAGGGTCTACACACATAAACAGAATCAGAAATGAGAAAGGAAAAATCACTACGGACAGCACAGAAATACAAAGAACAATTAGAGAATACTATGAAAAATTATATGCTAACAAACTGGATAACCTAGAATAAATGGACAACTTTCTAGAAAAATACAACCTTCCAAGGCTGACCCAGAAAGAAACAGAAAATCTCAACAGACCAATTACCAGCAACAAAATAGAATTGGTAATAAAAAACTACCTAAGAACAAAATGCCTGGACCAGATGGCTTCACTGCTGAATTTTATCCAACATTTAGTGAAGACCTAATACCCATCCTGAAAGTTTTCCAAAGAGTAGAAGAAGAGGGAATATTTCAAAACTCATTCTATGAGGCCAACATCACTCTAATACCAAAACCAGGTAAAGAAACCACAAAAAATTACAGACCACTATTCCTGATGAACATAAGGATATTAGCAAAATATTAGCAAACCGAATTCAAAAATACATCAAAAAGATCATCCACCATGATCAAGTAGGATTTATTCCAGGAATACAAGGATGGTACAACATTTGAAAATCCATCAACATCATCTATCATATCAACAAAAAAAAGGACAAAAACCACATCATCATCTACATAGATGCTGAAAAAGCATTTGACAAAATTCAACATCCATTCATGATAAAAACTCTCAACCAAATGGGTATAGTGGGCAAGTACCTCAACATAATAGAAGCCATACATGACAAACCCACAGCCAAAATTATACTTAACAGTGAGAAGCTGAAAGCTTTTCCTTTAAGATCGGGTACAAGACAAGGATGCCCACTCTCCCCACTTGTATTCAACGTAGTTCTGGAGGTCGTAGCCACAGACAAAACAAAGGAATAAATGGCATCCAGATTGGCAAGAAAGAAGTTAAACTGTCCCTGTTTGCAGATGACATGACACTGTACATAAAAAACCCTAAAGAATACACTCCAAAACGAATAGATCTAATATCAGAATTCAGAGAAGTTGTGGGTGATGTAATTAATACACAGAAATCTGTGGCATTCCTATACACTAACAATGAACTAGCAGAAAGAGAATTCAGGAAAACAATTCCATTCACAATTGCATCAAAAAGAATAAAATACTTAGGAATAAACCTAACCAAGGAAGTGAAAGACCTATACTCTTAAAACTACAAGACACTCATGAGAGAAATTAAAGAAGATACCAATAAATGGAAACATATCCCATGCTGATGGATAGGAAGAATTAATATTGTCAAAATGGCTATCCCACCTAAAGCAATCTACAGATTCAGTGCAATTCCTATCAAAATACCAACAGCATTCTTCAACGAACTAGAGAAAATCATTCTAAAATTTGTATGGTACCAGGAAAGACCCAAAATAGCCAAAGCAATCCCGAGAAGGAAGAATATAGCCAGGGTGATTATGCTCCCCAATGTTAAGCTCTACTACAAAGTCATAGTAATCACGACAATTTGTTACTGGCACAAGAACAGACCCTTAGACCAATGGAACAGACTAGAGAGCTCTGATATAAACCCGACCATATATGGTTAATTAGTATATGATAAAGGAGCCATGGATATACAGTGGGGAAATGACAGCCTCTTCATCAACTGGTGTTGGCAAAACTGGACAGCTACATGCAAGAGAATGAAATGGGATCATTGTTTAACCCCATACACAGAAGTAAACTCAAAATGGATCAAAGACCTGAATGTACATCATGAAACCATAAAACTCTTAGAAGACAACATAGGCAAAAATCTCCTGAATATAAGCATGAGCAACTTCTTCCTGAATGCATCTCCTTGAGCAAGGGAAACAAAAGCAAAAATGAACTCATGCGACTACATCAAACTAAAAAGCTTCTGTATGGGCTAGGACACCATCAACAGAACAAAAAGGCATCCTACAGTATGGGAGAATATATTTGTAAATGACATATCCATCAAGGGGTTAACACCCAAAACATATAAAGAGCTCACACGCCTCAACACCCAAAAAGCAAATAACCCAATTAAAAATTGGGCAGAAGATATGAAGAGACAGTTCTCCAGAGAAGAAATTCAGATGGCCAACAGACACATGAAAAGATGCTCCACATCATTAATCATCAGGGTAATGGAAGTGAACCACAATGAGATATCACCTCACCGCAGTAAGGATGGCCGGCCAGCATCGAAAAGACTAAGAACAACAAATGCTGGCGAGGATGCAGAGAACGGGGAACGCTTCCACACTGCTGGTGGGAATGTAAGCTAGTTCAACCATTGTGGAAAGAATATGGAGGTTCCTCAAAAAACTCAAAATAGAAATACCATTTGACCCGGGAATCCCACTCCTTGGAATTTACCCAAAGAATACAACTTCTCAGATTCAAAAAGACATATGCACCCCTATGTTTATTACAGCACTTTTTACAATAGCCAAGATATGGAAGCAATCTAAATGTCCATCAGTAGATGAATGGATAAAGAGGAGGTGGTACATATACACAATGGAATACTATTCATCCGTAAGTATGAAACAAATGCTGCCATTTGCAACAACATGGATGGAGCTGGAGGATATTATGCTCAGTGAAATAAGCCAGGTGGAGAAAGACAAGTGCCAAATGATTTCCCTCATTTGTGGAGTATAACAACGCAGCCAAATTGAAGGAACAAAATAGCAGCAGACTTGACTCCAAGAAGGGACTAGTGGTTACCAAAGGGCACGGGTGTGGCAAAGCAGGTGGGGAGGGAGGGAGAAGGGGATTGAGGGGTATTATGTTTAGTACACATGGTGTGGGGGGGTCACAGGGAAAACAGTGTAGCACAGTGAATCTGTGTCATCTTACTACACTGATAGACAGTGACTGCATTGGGGTATGGGTGTGGACTTAGTATGGGTAAAAGTAGTAACCACATTGTTTTTTCATGTGAAACCCTCATAAGAGTGTATATCAATAATACCTTAATAACAAATTTAAAAAAAAAAATAAAAAATACCACATGAATATAAATACAAATATAAATGTATATAAAGAGAATTCTTAATATCTGTCTTGTTTTATAATTTATAAATTTTTTTCTCACCCATTGCTTCATTTATTAATTCAGTTATTCATTCCAAAGGAACATGAGAATTTAAACATGATTAAAGTTAATGAAGCAAAATCGGTCAAGTACTGCCTGTGTGATTCTTGATACAGTGATGTGTGTTCAGAGTCACCTTGCCACAGCCTGTTGTGGAGCGGGGAGACATTCTGGTGACTTGTATGAAATGCATGTGTAAGGGAGGGCTAGAAAATAATTCAAGATCATAGAGAAATTTAAGAAAGTCTGATAGACTCTCTATATCCTACTGTAAAAATATATGTATGTATCATATCAAAGCAATAGGAAGAAACTGCCCAATTTAGCATGACTTTGAGGTCAAGGAGGTTAGTGTCTGATCTTAACTCAATCTTTAAATGACAGAACCTATCAATTCAATTCTTTGGTCTTTGTTTCTTTATCTGTAAAAAATGGGGTTTGGATAAGATCAGTGGCTCTTAATTGTGGGGGCACCACCCTCAAGGAGTATTAGGAACTGTGGGTGTTTTCATGTGAAGCCTCACCAGCACGCAGTCTGCACACGGTCTCTAGGAGTTAGTGCCCTGTAGAGCTCTGTCTGTGAGTCATGCTATTTACTTATTCAGGCGCTATTCATCTTAACTAATTGACTGTTGATGGAGTAAACCACAGATCAGGTTTTACCCTGGGAAATGGTAATTTTTTTTCTGTTTAAGAAAAGCTAGGCAGATTTCTTTAAGGACATACCTTAAATACTCAGATACTTTATTCAAAGGAAAGACTGTCTACATGGTGAGGCATTCTAATGACTTGGTAGGAAAGACCAAAAGCAAATAGAGTCCAGCTTCTAAAAGCAGTGCTACCTGAATAATCTTTAGAAAGTAATCCAAGATGCCTGGTTAAAGCATCAGTCTAAACCCAAGTGGTCAGTTTTCTGTTGCTATTTTTTTTTTTAATTTAATGAACTTCCACTTAGAATTTCTAAACCAAATCATCCATTTTAATATAATGTTCTTCAGAAGAAACTCAAAAGTTTTTATTTTCAAGCACTGTTAACTTTAACTTAGGTTTTGTGTAAGCAAAACTTTTTACCAAGAATTAAACACTTTACTTACACTCTCAGTGGATAATTTAGCTTCATATGAAGATGCTGGAAAATTCTCAGGAAGTGAGGCATCCCTCATAAAATGAGACCTTTTTCTCCATTTTAGGATTATTGCTAAAGTCACAAAGCTTTATGGTGTGTGAGTTTGGAATATTTCCTGTGCTTGTATCCTTTCCAAAGCACATCAAACAGGAATAATAAAGAAATGCTCTCCAATAATAAAGAAATGCTCTGACCTGCTGGAATATCTCTGAAGAAATTTTGGTTGCTAAAGATTGCTTCCTCAATTTTGGAAAAGAAAGTGATCTGGGATAAGTAGAGATTAGCATCTGGCCCTGGTAGAAATCTATGTGACCCCAAATACCAATTTCTAGGAGCTTACCCTTTGCTAATTATACCCTTTTAAGCCAGCAGATTCCTAGTAGGTCAGAAGAGCTCAGTGGTGAAGCAGCGTTACGTCTGCGAGACTTGAGAAAAGGATCACACAGACAGAAAGTGATTGGTTGGGGTGAGTGTAAAATATTTCAAAGAGAAAGTGAAATTTGAAAAAATCTGCACCCTCTTGGTTTTGTATAATGAGGATTTTAAGAGCAATAGATAATCACTGTGTAATTGGCCTCATTTTGAGGTAACTCAAAATGCCAGTAGGAAAAACACACTTACCTTTATTTTTAGAAGCAAGTGTTTCTTGCAAGGGTTTGGAGGCATTTCTTATAGATTGGATGCACATTATACCTGAAAAATGAGATGAAAACAGTGATTTAGCAGCAATGCACGCTCTCTCAGCTGCACCTGTGCTCCTTCACAAGCAGCATTAAAGGACCCCAGGAAGTGCCATCTATTTACCACCAGTGGAAGGTAAGCAGGGCAGTTTTGGACAAAATTATAAAGCATAGAAAATAACATGAAAAAAAATCTTAAACTTCTTTTGATATATTGGGAGGACCTCTTTACAAATACTATTCTTTCCATTGTTTAAAGCTCCCTCTCCTCAGAAAATACCCAGAGGTGTCCTTATACTTGCCTCCTAGTTTGTTATTTTTAATTTAGTATGTATGAGCATGAGTTCACATTTCTCTTACTGTAGTGTATTTGTAAATTATTTCTCTTAATCTTTGTTCATTCATTAGAATGTAAGCTCCACCAGGATAAGTGATATTTTTGCACATAGCTGGCACTCAAAAGGATTTGATGAATAGATTTGAATTTATGATTAAATTATCCAGATGTGGAATGCCTGCCTCTGTAATCTGGTTTGGCCATTTTAGGATTTGAAGAACAGATAAATTGAGGTAGATCACCATAGGTGATTGTGGGTAAAACTGCAACATTTCCAAAATCTCTCTCCTGGCCTTAGTGCATGTCCATATCAATAGGTGCTTCCAAGGTGTGGAGAGAAGTAGTCTGTCTCCATATCAATAGGTAATTACAAAGGGGAGTGAGGGTGTATCTGGACCTGAGAGGTTGGGTGGGGCCCTTTTTTCTGCAGCAGGGTGTCAAGAGACACCAAGGAGCAGAAGTGGATGACTGCTTGTAAGCAATAAATGGGTTTCTCCCACTTAATTTCTCCCTTTGACTGATTTCAGTTGCAAAGGTTATTTGCCTCAGACTGGAAGACAGATATTCCGCCTGGAGTTACAACGACTTTGCACCTAGGTGAAGTGAAATCAGCTCCATAAATTGTTACATGTACTTCAATTTGTTTTGCTACTCAGTGTGGTTTATTGAGGTGGAAAAGCAAAGCTGAGAGCACCATCTGGTGGTACATATTCCTCCAGTCTCAGGGCCTCTTCGTCACATGGCAAAGGGCCTGTGATAAAGACCACTAGAGAATAGAAAACTGAACTGTACAACATTGACCTGCTTTGTGGGTCACATTATACCTCACTCCTAAAACCTGGAGATGGCCTCAGTGAGAAAATCCCCCTGCTGCTCATTCTAGGCCCCTCCCTTCCCCTTCCCAGAAGGTTCTCCATTGCCATTTTCATTCTTCTTCCCTGCTCTTGTAAGGGTCATGCCTTCTCTTCTGCTGTGTCTCTTTCCTTTCTTCCATTCCAAAGAGCCCAGGGCTGGGAAACAAGAATATGACCTCATTACCAGGTGTATATTGAATGTTCTTGATTTCTCTATCTCAACATAGGCCTGAAACCATTCAGCACTATCTGTTTCATAAGGTGATAATATTTATGGGAACTTCTGTTCCTTGAACATGACTTAAGAGAGATACTATGAGTTTCATCCTTACAACACACTTGCAAATAATCATTTTTATTACTAGTTGAGGAAATTTGAACAGAAAGAAAGAAGTTGCTGGTCAATCTCAACTCCTTAGATCTTACATAAGTATTCATACTTATTTTTAGTCCAGCAGAGTTTGCTCAGTCCTTAAACTACACAGAAGAAACATTGTTGAGAGCATTTTTTTTAATGTGTGAGAAAATTGGTTTCATTTCTTACAAAGAGCTCATTCTGTAGATCAAAGAAACTGAATTAATTGATTTTTGATCTAACGTACTTAAATTGTGCTAGAGAAATTAAGAGCATATATGAAATGCAGAAATTCTTCCTCTGCGGAATCTTGTAATTATAAAGATAAGTAATTGAACTGTCTCTCCTTCAGTTTCACATGCCCCCCCCCCCACCTTCCCACATTCACGCACGTGTCAGCTCATCTGTCAGCTCATCTGTCAGCACTGTCTGCTCATTCGGTGAGGCCGGGCTCCTGCATCAGCATCACACTCCGTTGTCACGGTCTAGACCCCATCCTGCCTACTCACTCCCAGGACTTGATCCCGAATGGAATTGGTTGAGACAGTAGACATCAGAGACTCCATCCTGGAGGCAAGGGGTGCTTCTGGCCTATACATGTGTTTTATTTGACTCACATGTGACTTTATTAAAAAATTAAGCCAGCATTTAAATTTCTGGCAAGGCCTCAGAAAAATCTGGATTTTTGGATTCTTTTTTAAAAACTAGGCACACTGGTAACAATTAGCTGGAAAAGTGTATCTGCTGACCTGTTTTTTCAGGCTTGTTCTTTCCAAACAGCCATGGTCTCCATCACTTCATGATATATTTCTGATCCTGAGACTCATGGTACATCTGCAGTATTGAAAAGTGAGTATGATGACATTGACATGTTAGAATTCTTATACTGGGTCCTCTCTGCTCCACTCTATTCCGCCTGGTAGCCCATAGATACCAAACTCTGTAAACTCTGCTGTAGCAATCTCTACCTCTGGAAAGAAGTTGATTGGCATAGTCCTTGTCATTTATTAGCCCCAAGAGACCCTTCAGCATGCCATCTCTCCCTAGGCAACACAGTAATCTGGTGACCTTCACTAAAAGAAAGTCATTTCTCAGGAATAGGGTTTGATGCCCCTCTGGGCACCAATGATGCAAGATCCAATCTCTAAAGAGCAGGGTTTGTCTCAGGCATCTGAAGTCCACCTATTTTCTACAACCTCTAGAATCCCAGAACCTCAGAAATGGTTTAGGATGGTGTTGTAGGATCCATATATGCACCCCTGTGTTTACTGCATACTTACGGTTAAGAACTGTGCTCAAGGTCACACAGTTAATAAGAGGCAGACCAGTATTCAAAGTCAGGTCACGAAACTCTAAATCACTGTGTTGGGAGCTCCATAAATACTTGTCAAATGCACAAATGAATCTTCAAGATGATACATAATAACATCATCCATATCATATAGTTACAAAGATTAAGTTAGACCTCAGAAGTTAGAGATCTGGCTTGATTTCTCTCTTTCCCTCTCACCTGTGGCTGATGAGTATTGCTTTCATGGTGTATCTCAGACCTGTTCATTCCTTCCATTTGCATGGTCACCCCCTGAATTCAAGAAGTAACTATCTCTCAGTTGCTGTTGCATCTCAACTGGTCTCTGAGCTTCCACTCCTGTGCCCTCTGCCATCTATTTGCCACATTGTAGCCACACTGCACTTCACATTCCTTAGACCCTACCATAAATGAGAGCATGTCATGTTTGTGCCTAAAACCCTTCCATCATTTCTTAGTGCCGTCAGAAGAAATTTCAGCATCTTTAATGTGGAAAGCAAGGCCTTGCCTGTTCTGTCTCTGCCTGGTCTCCATCTAAACCCAGCATGGCACTAAACTTCCCCTCTAGAAGCGATTTCCGTTCAAGGCCTTCCCAGATAGTTGCCTGGAATATTCTTATCCCTCTCTTTCTGCTTGCTTGACTCAAACTGATCTTTCTAAAATTCCTTGAAGGGATTCTTCATTACCCTTGCTTTAGTTCTTTGATACATCTGCACAAATACACACAGATTTGTTTTCTTACTATGATTTGTTTTTCTCTCATTTTACTTCTTGCTGTTTGTAACTACATAATTAATTGTGTCACTATTTGAGTGTTAAACTCCTGAACAGGAACTTGTCTCTGTTGCTAACTCTTGGTGCCCCTGCAACAAGCATAGACCATGATCATAATAAATATTTGTTCAGTTGAATTATAAAAAGTATGTGCCCGGACATGGGTTTTCCAGAAAGCTGAAGAACTGGAGGCAAAGATGTACTTAAGCTACCCTGGTACAGACTGATTTTTTCCTCCACATAAGGATGTCTGTGTTTGACTGTGTTTGGTTCAGAGTTTAAGAGTGCCCAAAGTTTACTAACATTTCCTTTAAAGTAAGTGCTTGATAATTAAAGAGTCGCCCAGACTGATGTAAGGCTTCACTAGAAAAGACTGGCACAACTATGGAAAACGGTATGGAGATTTCTCAAAGAACTACAAATAGAAATACCATATGACCCAGCAATTCCACTTTGGGAATTTACTCAAGAAAACAAAATCACTAATTCAAAAAGATATATGCACCCCAATGTTTATTGCAGCATTATTTACAGTAGCCAAGATATGGAAACAACCCAAGCATCCACTGATAGATGATTGGGTAAAGAAGATGTGGTACATATACACAATGGAATACTAAGCTATAAAAATGAAGGCCATTTGGGACAACATGGATAGACCTAAAAGGTATCATGCTAAGTGAAATAAATACCATATGATTTCACTTAAATGTAGAATCTAAAAAACAAAGCAAACAAAGAAATAGATCCATAAATACTGACAATAAACTGTTGGTAACCACAGGGGAGGGGAATGGGGTCTGGATGAAATAGGTGAAGGTAATAAAAAGGTACAAACTTCAAATTATGAAGTAAATTAGTCACAGGAATGGAGAATATAACCAATAATAGCCAATAACATCAGAAAGAATATAACCAATAACATTATAATATCTTGGTGTGGTAACATTGGTGACTACATATACCATGGCGAGCATTCAGTAATGTATATAATTATTGATCACAATATTGTGTGCCTGAAACCAAGAAAATATTGTACATCAACTATATTCCCATAAAAACAATATAATCAGGATATTATGTATAGCTTTATGCCAATACATTTGAAAAATTAAAAAGGAAAGACTGGCTCAGCAAAACTGGGTAATTTCTTGGATCATGAAAATGTCTTTGCAAATTGAGGGTAATGGAAATATTTGAGAGAATATGTATTGAATTAGGTGCAGAATGAGAGTGCTAAATCAAAGCTGACTTTCTTGTTTATGGGTGTTCTCATGTAATCTTCATAATTCCATGATGTAGGTGATATCCTCATTGTATGGACTACGCAGAGAATGGCCCTGGAAACCCTACCTTTCAGTGGAGACCCAGGAGCCAGGGGAGGCCCCCTGAGCTGGGCTCTCCTTTTGCTCTGTGTGCCCAACTCACTTCTGAGACGTTTCCTTCCCTGGCTAATTTAGATGAAAACATAATTCAACCTACAAAATGTATTAGAGGTGAGCTGGGGAGAAGAGTGTGGGGTTTTCAGCTATTCTATACTGTGTGAAACACTGAAGTACAAAAAAGCCCTAAAAGCAGTTATCTAAGATAGAGTAAAAACTGAAAACATAACTGTAATTATTAGGTTATATACTTCTCAAAGTAATAGTACTCTACTCTTAGAGACAGAAAGTACTCGCTAAAATGCATATCATAAAATTGTTGTTCATTTTCCTGGTACAGAACTGTGAGGTATTAGATAGCTTTGAACATTGCCATTTCCCTTTTATCCTATTGGCATGTTGTAATTTAACCTGTCACCACACCCCAAATTATTGCCAACTGATCCTGGTTGTATGCATGCAGTGGCGTGAGCAGAAATTGCAGGCTTAATCTCTTCAGAATTCTTATGGACTCCATGACTCCTTTATGGTTCCTTATAAGTTTCTTGATTTGTTTGGAAGTCTTTAAGAGTCAATGTGTAGCTTTAGTTAAAAGAATAACAGAAAGTTAAGAAATTACAAAAACAACAGTTGAATGCATATGTTCATAAACAGTAACCTGTGATCATGTATGATAACCCCAACTACTAAGACTGGCATAAAATAATTGCCTTTATAGGTATTTATGGGAGAAACAGAAGCTCTCTGGTCATGTCATTTCTGTAGGCACATAACAGTTTTGAAATGATCATCTCCAAATTAGAAATTGGATGCTGTGGATCCTTGAGAAAAAATGGTTTGGGAATATGTATATGTATTCTATATATATGAACCAATTTTGTATACTGAGTGGGCCTGGACCTGACATATGTGGACTGACACATTACACACACACACACACACACACACACACACACACTGAGTTTACTAACATTCTGTTTTGAATATGGTGACACAATTGGAACCTAAATCTTCAGTGGGTTTTTCCAGGCCTGCTTCCTGAGTTGTTCATTGAGTTTTTTGTGCATATGGCCAACAAATACAAGTAGCACCAAATCTAAGCACATCCTTATATGTTGTATAAAAGTCATGAATACTGAGGGTGCAAATTTCCTCCTCATAATTTTTAAGGAAACATACTGTGGATGATAATCAAAACTAAGTGAAACAGAAATGATAGATATTTCCTTTTATAAAAGGATTCATTCAGTCTGAAAACATTGGCTCAATCCTTATGTATTTTTTCTCCACTGAATACTTCCACTAGTGAAGTGATTTCTAGGTTTTAATGCTGTTCATGGAAGGCCACAATCATTTTTGAGGTTATAAAAAAGATAATAGGCTGAAATGCAAACTTGAAAATATGTGAGAAGCAAAATATAGGCAAACAAATGTATAAGACAATAACTTGTGGTTCTAAAGAAGGTTATTTATTGATCAGAAGGGTTTTTGTTATATTGAATAGTGGTTTTATTCATGGGTCCACTTAGATTCTTTCTGAGTCAGTCACAAAAAAGAAGTGAACTTCTATGCAGTTCCTTCTATGGTATACTATTTTGCTTTATCATGAGAAAAAAAAACTGTAGAATACACAGATCTATCTTCTGAATTTTAATCCTTTTCCGCTGAACCTGTAGAATCCACAGGCTTTCATCACCAGGGAATTAGAATTGATTGTGATCATCGGAGAGACCAGTTCATAAGCCATAGGAAGTAAAAAAAAAAAAAAATTGAGATGTGGCCCTTGTTCTCAAGAAGCTCACCATTTGACTCTGAGAGAATGTGCCTCATCCTTGCATATACATGCTCTTGAACTCAATTTGAAACAGGGATTAATTATTTACCTAGGGTTTACTAGGGAAGAAAAACTTCATATACATTTCTATATCCTGAAACTTCTACAAATCAAAGTATTTTATAGAACATCAGAGGCAGGAAGAAACATTAAGAATCCCTTGACATGCCAATTGGGGCAATAATTCCTTTGAAGCATTATGAAGGGAAGTATTAGAGCATTTTTTGAAACAGAAATTAACAAGTTATTTAGGATATTAAACTATTTTACTTGAGCAGTATTGAAGCAACTGAAATGTCTAGGCCAATTTGAATGACAAAGACAAGCAGAGATTTTAATCAAGGGAACTTGTGTCTTTGACCTTTGTTGAGCACGGGAGAGGAATCTAGAGAATTAACATGGGTGGGAATTACATCTGTACATTTTTCTGAAAACTTCATTCCATGTAATTTGACTGAAGAACAGGCATAACTGACACCTTAAATTAGGAAATTATTAAAGAACTTGTATTCCATTTTACATAGTCATTCAGAAACATTGCTTTGTCCTGGAGTGAAAAACATTTAGCAACCCAGAGATGTGATGTGCATCCCAATCCTGTAATGTATTTATCAAAATTGTGCTGATGAGGAAAAAGTCTCAGAGAGGTTACATAATTGATTACAGAACTTATGAGTAGCACAGCTATCATGGGAAACTTTCTGATCTCCAAAGCCTGGATTCAGGTCACTGACTAGGCAGCTAATGGGTAACATTTGAAAATGGCTCAGGACCCAAATCTACAGGGAAAAAAAGAGAGAGAATAGAGAACTTCTTCCCCTACTTCCACTGTGTGGCAGGAGACGTCTCAGTTGTTCACTTCAGGGTTTCTGGCTGCCCAGAATCCTAGCCAGGGGACACCAGAGGAGGAAAAAAAAAAAATGAAAAAAATAACAAACTCTCTACATGTTTGCTGGTACTTTGAACTCTGGCCCTTCCCGATCCACCTGCTATTCTTTTCATTTTAGAGCCTTCAAACATGGTGTTCCAGTTATTATGTTATAGCTGCATTCAGTGAGAAAGAAAAGATGGATTGTGCCTACCTTATCTTACCTAGAACCATACCTTAACCATAAATTAAAAAAATATATAAATAATAGAACGGGAAAGACTTGGGGAGTAATCTGGTGCAACCTATCTGCTTTCAGGTAGCAGAATTACAAGCCTTCCAGACCAGAAACCTCTTTTTTCTTAGGAATCTGTAGGGAAGGAGATTTCATATCCTTCTTTCCTAGCTCCTCCCAGTGTTGGGTCACTCTGTTGGTCAGGAAATGCCAAAAATAAGAATGGGACCTCTTTACCAATAAAGGTTATTCTTACTTAACATTTCATTTACTACAGTTCACCAACATTTTGAATGCCTCCTATATTTGAAAAGATGGTATTTTGGGAAATGGAACACATTCTGGTTGTCAACCTCCCTCCGCCTCTCCGCCCCATAGGTATTACCACGTCTTCCTCAGTGTTAAGCCAGAAGGGCTGATTTGGCTTCTCTTTGAAATTGTATGTGCCTCTGCTCCAGTGACCTCGTCCCTCGGCACCCAGCAGGACAGGGCTGACAGGCGCTCCTAAACGCCTCGAGGCTGGAGCCTTTAGAGGTGTGGCACTCAATTTAAACTGAACTCAATTTCCTACCCTTAGGAAATATTAATATCTTTAAAGAAAAAACACGTGCAGTTCTTTCCAGTATCCTTCCAGAATAGACTCCATTCCAGAAACTCCGCCTCTTCATCAGAAGTCTCCTAAGTTTCTGAAGGCATAGATGTTTTGCGTTTTCAGGTTTCACTGCAGATGTATCCCTTGGACCCTGTATTTCTACTATGAGGAAAAGTCCGTGGATAGAACTTTACATTTTTTCAGTTATACTTACAGCACTGAATCATTTCAGCTTCTTTTCTTCTCACAACCTAGATGAGTAATGCCTAGCAATTGGAGGGTTAATGATGTCAGCCCAGGCTTGTCACTCCATGACTTGTCAACATGGAGAGAAATGACAAGGAGAAAAAAAGATGTGATTTGGTGTGAGGATATGTGGAAATAACTTGAGATTCCATCGATGCACTGGTTACAACCTAATCTAGTCTTGTCCTCTTCTTTGTTCCTATTCCTTCCCGCATCTTTCATCTTTTTCTTTGGAGGGGAAAAGAACCCACCATCTACCTATATTTATGGGAACAGTTTTGCATATTAAGTCTGATATTTTGAATGATCAAATCATGCATTATATTCTTAGTTATACATCCTAAATGCAAGCATAAAGCAAACAAAATCAGTGCAGACCATGGAGAGGCTGCCAGGTCCAAATGCAGTTTGGGAACATTTTCCAGACCAGTGTGTAGATATGGAAATTGTCTGTCAATTATTTGTTCTGCTCAGACACTGCCTGGAGTCCTTAATATTTAAAATATACTTTGACTTCGCTTCTGTTTAATGTGAATACTTTGGGCCTATGAAAAATGAAGTGAAAAGTAAACTGTGGGTTAGATCACCAAGGATAAGGAACCATCACCTTTTTAAGGGATGAGAAGGAAATTCAGCTGTTGATGGGCCCAAATTTATTTCTTAAGATCTTAAACCAACTCTTACATTTGTACGTGGCAGTCTTTCTTTTTGTGCTCAGTTAAAAAAAAAAAAAAGAATAGAAAAGAAAGTAAAAGAAACCTACTTGAATTGCCAATTAAGTAATATTTAGTCACTGGATTCATTTACCACCAATCTAAACCTAAATGGCGGGGAGGGCAGGGGGATAAAAAATCTGCGCAACTAATTTCTAGTTAGTCGGCTTGTCAAAAATTGTGTATTACAGCACTCAGACAAAAAATAATCCTCAAATGTGTCCTGAGGTATCTGGCCTTAGGATAGGTGGTCTGGTTAGAGGCGCAGTGAATACCAGGGTTTTTATGAACAAGCACATGCAACTTGCTTAAGGATGTTCGATTTGACACTTGGATAGAAGTACATAGAAATGGGCATAAAGATGGCTCACATGTCTTAGAAATGATGCAGTATTTAGTTCTCTTAATTGTGTGAGGATGTGAGTGATGTGAACTGAATGTTTGTGACCCCCACAGATTCACATGTTGAGATCCTACCCCCAGTGCAATGGTATTTGGAGAGCGGTGGCCTTGGGAGATAATTTGGTTTAGAAGAGGTCATGAGGGATGGGATTATTAGAAAAAAAGAAGAAAGACCAGGTCTCTTTTTCTCCCTTCCTGCCACGTGAGGACACAGCAAGGAGACAGCTATCTGAAAGCCGAGAAGAGAGTCCTCACCAGGCACTGAACCAGCTGGCACCTCGATCCAGCTTCCAGAATTATGACATAAATTCCTGTTGCTTAAGCCACCCTATGGTATTTTGTTATGTTAGCCTGAGCTGATCAATATAGTAAGTTACAGAAGTGAGATTTTAAGAACATTTGAAATCTGCACACTTTTATTAGTTCCAGGCTTGGTTATAATGTTAGATATAAAGAAAGAAAATTTTAAGCATTTGAAGCTGCTTAAACCTGAATAATTCCAAGGAAAATAATTGATAGATGTTGAATTGCATGCAATTATTGACAACTGTTAAGCTTTTAGCTTTTGACTTTCAAATAAAATCTCAGTTAGACTAAAACTCAAAGCAATGTACCATAAATTAATTTTCAAATTTAATTTTTTTTCTTTAGAGTTTTATATAAAGTATTTTTATAGCATTTGGTAATTTTCCATTCATTTCAATACAGACTATTAGAAAACCATTATGTTATTTCAACTGAAAGTTAAAGGGGGAATATGCCAGTCTAAAACTTACACAAAAATGTTTTATTTATTCTGATTACAGCAATATATTTTACATATATAACTTGCACAAATAATGGATGTAAAAATATATGAAATTGGAAACTCAGAAATACCTTTTAAATCAACTTACTATAAGAGCCTTATTGCATTCATCTCTGAAAAATTGAAGATTTTCCAAAATAAGAAGTTAAAACATTTCTCAAGTCAGTGTTAACCCCAAACTCACTTTCATGTGCTCTGTGACATTTTCTTCCTTTTTTTTTTCCTGTGAGAAATATTGTCAAGCCTCCAAACATTGCATCAGATTTTAATTCAGCTCCGATAACTCTGCCTAGAGAACCATGAGCTTTGTGTGACTATCTTTTTATAGTTTCTGGAGCAATCTCTATGAAGGACTCCTTTCTTGAAAGGTTGGGTGATTCCTCTAGGATTGCCTACCTTAAGTTTTACAAATATGAGCCAGACACCACTGACTTCAGTTGTGTGTGTGTTTACAAATGTGGGGCATTTTATGTAGATGCATATATTATAAGACTCAACTAGGCACCTTTTATCTTAAAGCTAAAAAGAAAAAACACCAAAATAAAACTGATGACAACTCTATGCAAAGTTGGAATATCAAACTAAAGCATATATGCTACAAGAGAATTGTCTCTATAAGGGCAAATGCCCCTCTCGTGGACTTGATCTTATTCCCTCTTTGCTTACTTTGACTCCTATAATTTTACTTTTTCTCTCTTGCATCATCAACTTCTTTCTCTCGAATGAAATATTTCTATTAGCTTAAAAGTGCCATAATTTCTATCTTTGAAAAAAAAATTTTTCATGCTCTTCTTTTTCAGCTATATGTTTTCTTTTATAGGAAGACACCTTAAGACAGTTGTCTAGACTTCCTGTCTTGAATTCTTGATTCCTTTTCTTTATACTATTCCCTTCAGACCTGCATTTCTACACTCCACTGAAACTTCTATTGTCATGGTCACTACCAACCTCCAAACCTGTGTTCAATTCTGAGCCCTTAACTTACTTAATTTTTCAGGATCATCTGATGTATTTTTTCCTTCCTAGACTATCGTTCAGTTGGTTTCTAGGACAAGATCTCCTGGCTTCCCTTTCTCATACTGGCCGCTCATCCTCGGTGTCCTGGGCTGGTTCTTTCTCTTCTTCCCAATTTCTAATTGAATGGAATCCCTTAGGGTTTAGTTCTTCACCATTCCTTCCCTAACTATTCTTACTCCCTAGGCAACCTCATAACTTTCAGGCTTTCAATGATATCCCTAAGCTTCTGCCTTCCAGATTTTTATTTCCAAATCTGATTTCTCCCCAGATCTCAGACTCATATCCAACATGCTATTCCACACCTCTACTTGGAGGTCTAATAAGGGCTTCAATTCTAGTTTGTCCAAAGATAAGTCCTAATATTCCTTTTCCAACCTGCTACTGCTCCTCTATTCTTTCCAAACCCAGTATTAAGCACATTGTTTTTCTGTTGCTCAGGCCAAAAATGTTAAGAGACATCTTGAAGGCTCTCATTTCCAACTCTATTTTCAAGACCTGTGGACTCCACTTTCAAAATATATCCAGATCCCCAACCTGTTTCAGCTATTTATTGTTATGCAACACTATCCCAAATTCATTGAGATTTTCTATATTTTGTTCGTCAAGTTTTATTTTTCCTTTTAATTTAGGTCTTTGGACCTTCTGAAATTTAATTTTGTACATAGTATGAGGTTTGATAATTGGTTTCCTCTGTCTCTCCTTTCATATTTAACAAGTTTTTTGTTGCTTTTAATCTGCCCCCAGGGTGCTAGTCCATAACCAGTTTTATAGTGATATTTTTCCTTTGCTCCATGATGATATTGCAAACATTGGGAATACAGTCACGGAGCCAGCAACTGGCTTACCTCAGTTTCTGTGTCTTTGTCACCCTACCTCCTTGGTTCAGATCTTCCAGTAAAATTATTGCTTCAGGTTGACAAAAATGGTCAGTCTCTTCTCATGAGCAGCAGAGTCTTACTTGAGCCTGGTTTCAAGTCATTCCATGAGTTTTGTCCCTTATCTTGTATGGATCTTTTAATCCTCATCCCCTCATTGTTCTCTTTACTACCATCTACTTCTTTTCCAAAAGTCTGAGAAGCCTGATTTAAAGTTCACCATTTTTATTTTGTATTTGATTCTCTGATATGTTAAAATTATTTTGAGCTCAGTTTTATCTCATTCTTTTTATCTGTCTTTGCCATTTGTTTCAGGCATAAAAGTTGAGTTAAGGCAGGAATCCAGAGCTACGTAGATTGGAAATCAGAATTTGCCTTTGGCAATGACCTTTGACTGCAATGCTTTAGCCAAACATGTAGTTGCAAAGATGGCATTTCTAGTCCCCAAAGTAGACTGATAGCCAAGGTATTTGATCCAGGAATAACTTTACATATTTTCTATATCATATCATTTAGACACCCACTGATATCTCATCAAGAGAGCTTGGGAGTGCTTGACCAATTCCGGAGAGGAAAGCAGAGGACATATCTTCTACATGTTGTCACATACGTCTTTGAAAATATTATAGATGATATAAAAAAAAAGACCCAAGAATGAATGACTTTGAATTGAGTGTTAACACATTGTTGCTATAGCAGAATAACAAGGTTTTGGCCTCTATAAAAAGGCATTTCTAAAATCTAAATTTAAATACATGGAACAGTAGTTGGGTTTCAGTAACTCAACTTGATATTTTCACATATTGCATATTTGTGTGCTCATTTTATAAGTGGAATTTCAAAGAGTTAAATTACCTACACAGTTGGAGTAGACTGGATGTGAGCTCCAAATTCCAATTTTTTTTTGCATTACTATACTTTCACAGATGAGATGAGAAGCAGTGGGCTCCACAAGAAAGGCTGACTAATTAGACTGATATTATTTTCTTTTCCATTTGATTTAGTTCTGGCTTAGAAATCTTGGCTTCTACCATTCTAACATTCCTCATTCATTCATTCATCCATTTAATATGCTGTGTGTCTGCATTGTCCTAGACTTGGGTCTTAAAGTCAAATAAGACAGTCCTACCTACCAGGACATTCTTTCCACTTAATGTCCCTAATAATTGTGAAATATTTCTTATCTGGTAATAGAGTATATACATATTTTCATTCTTGGGTCATTTACAAAAGATATTTATTCACTATTTTATATAGAATTAGCTAATGACTTAGTGAGCAGATAAAAAACTCTTTCAGGCAGGTACTTTTCACTGAGAATATTCCTCTAAAAAACAACTTTTTATGTGATATTGAAGGTCCATATTATGAGTATTTTTATTATCTGGTCACAGTAAAATTCTGCACTTACAAATAAGGCATTATAATAAATATTTAGACTTCTCTACAGCAATATATGTGGCATACATACTAAATGCTGAACTAAATAGCATGGGTCCTGTGCACACAAATACATTTCCTCCTACTGCTTGTGAGTGTGAGTGCTTTTAAGGCACAAAGTATGTCTTACTAGCTAGTTTTTTTTTTCCACTGGCAACTTGGTGCCTAGTAGATGCCTAAAACATATTTGTAAAGTGCATTATTCATTGAATGGATATTCAGTGTTGTTGGTTGAATGGATGCACTGTAAGGAAGAATGGAAGAATGAATTGGTGACATGCAATGCTCTGTAAGATATCTGACACTTCACTACATGTCTTTAAAAAAAAGCCTGATAGTTTCCTTGCGGGCACGCACTTCATATTTGGCTTCTTTTATCCCAGGTTTTGGAAGCATGGAGCTACAAAGAAATGCCAACTTTCTCTTTTGTATGGCTGACAGGAAATTCCTATTATTACAAATTTGAAAGGCTCATCCAACTATCCATTTTCTGGATTTATCTATTTAACTATTGCTTAGATGCATAGAGTGTGAACAATAACTTGAAATTGCTTTCTTATACATAGAGTTTCATTACAATGATACTTGCTATGACATACGTTATTCTGCCATAGAGTAGGTTGTTTTCAATTTTTGTATGAATCTAAGTAATAAATACCATGTCACTTTCTACCTTATGATGAATTTTTAAATTATAGTTGTATGTGTCAATCAAACCTCACAATAACCCCCAAAGAAGCTGCTTTCTTTTTTAACTGACACATGGGAAAATGAATCCCAGAGAGGTGAAATGGCTTGTTTATTGTCATTTATTCCACCAGTCATGCCAGACATTCTCCTGGGTAGGAATGAGTCAGTGATAACAAAGCTATTACTTTTGAAAAAACTTATAGTTCTTGGGAGATAAGAGAGGACAAATATAGGAGCAATTACACTACAGTGAATGGAATTATAGTAAATGAATGCACAGGGTGCTTGCAAAAACACATGGAATGTACATTTCTATAAACTGTCCAGAAGTTAGTAGAATCTGAAAAAAGCCTGTGGGTCAAATTCAAGGCTCATTCTATCCTAGCAAGCCTTTCTCTATTTTGTTTTGATTCTCTCTTAGACCTAGTGGGAGCAGGTTAACAGAAGTTTATATGACATGTGAGAAATTAAACTTAAAGTGAAGAAAAGAGCCGGGTCTTTACAATGTTGCACTTTGGTATTAGAGACTTCTAGAGAACATGACAGAAAGAAACGGGGAGCGGGCAAGGATGGACAAGAGAGCAGGACCCCCTTAGCAGCAATACTAGTAAACAGTGGGCTCCAACTCTGACTTCTCCATCTCAGTAATCTGCTGAGGAAAACCCACCCAATACTCCAACACACACAGGACACACACACAAGATTCTGTGACTGAGAAAGGTTGAGGTGCATAGTTTATAGTTCCTTAAAAATAAGTAGGTGATTCTGAAAAGTTTTTTCTACTTAATTCACAGCAACTCCTGGTGCATTGGAGAGGCCTTTGCTTTCCAGGATCTGTTGACTAGAAATAGAATATTCACTATAATGAAATTCTAGACAACAGCAAATGGATGTACTATGGAGTTCTTTGATAATGAGATCTGAAAATAGAATTTTAACTGGGGAGTCATATTAGAATAGTCCTGCATAATATCTGACCTTTGTGGCTGGGAGCACCAGAGCACCTTTTCCTCACATATTTCCATTTCTAATATCCTGAAGTCATTTCCTGTGTGTCAGTTTGATAATTGTTTAACTGTTTAACTCTTTTGTCTATACACTTCCTTGAATGTCTTTCATCATCAATTTAGGAACACAGAATTGAAGGCAGTTTCAGGGTAATTTAAATTCCAGTTATCAATTATCTGGTTTCCTGGCCACAAGCCTTTTTTCCCCAGTTTCCTCTCTTCCCACTTTTTTTTTTTGAGGAGCTAAAAGTTTCTGAATATATAAATATTCCCAGTATCTCTTTTAATCTTGTATCTAATCCCCCACATGTGACTGCAGTGATCGTCATATTTTTCCATTACCTCCCTTTAAACATTCTGAAGTTTTTGTCATGTCTTAAGAATATGAGTTTTCAGCAAAATTGACAAATATAAGATTTCCAACTTCAATCAATTATTTATTATTTAACTGTTGAGTCTGTGGATTATTTCTACATGCTATAAAATTATGCAATATCATCTTTCCTTATCAAGATTACAATTCTTCATCAGTTTTGTCAAAAAATTTATAACATACAATATTATTTGTTTTTCAGAAGACCTGGCTTAAAGCCGAGGATAATTTTTTAGTATAATATATAGGTAAATATATAAGGTCATGCAATTACCACCATAGTTAAGATATAGAACACAGTCATCACTTCCAAAAGTAACCCTCTATCCTTTTGCAGTTGAACTTCACAACTCATCCACAAACCCTGGAATGTCTGGTCTACTTTTTTTTTTTTTTTGCTGTAGTTTGATCTTTTCTATAATGTCATGCAATTGGAATCATATAGTATTGATGCCCTTCTAGCATCATTTCCACCATTTTATTTCTCTGATATCTCTAGTTCATTTTACAGATAAATAGCTGTGGAGAAAAGCAATATAAATAGTACAGGAAATTTTGCTGAAGGTGGATATTGTTTTTACATGTCAATAGATGTTTTTGTAGGGATGTAGTTATACAAATATATGCAACATATATAGACCTGGATATAAGGCAACTGACATACACATGTATTTGATTTATTCTTGAAACAATCTTGCCAACTGAGTTCAGCAAAAGTTGGTGGTGCAAAGCATTGTTCTAGTCTTATATTGGTTAAAAAGATTAACAAAACACATTTGTTCTTACAAAAATTTTGGTGTAAACATAACTATATAAGGCAAAATGTGGTAGGTATACTGAGGTAGTACAAAGAAAGTATATCGGGGTACTTAGAAAAAGCAGGAAAAATTTACTTGAGATATTTGCAAAGGTTTCATTAAAATGATGGCTTTTGAATAGATGGGCCTTGGTGTGTGGAGTTCAATGGGTGAAAGTGGAAAGGACTGACATGCACATGGCAGGCAGAGAAAACTATGTGAGAAAACCAAGGAGATATTAAAAATTTAGAGAACACTGTGGGATAAGCTTGGCCAATAAATATTTGTTGAGTAAGTGAAATTTTAATGTCCTATTTATCAAGCAAGTGCTAATAAAGCAAAATTTAAATGAGTTTGTAGTTAATAATCCACGGTAGGTGGGGGTGTTGAAATTTAACTGTAGGAAACCCCCCTCCATGGCCTGTACATGCAGCTCCTTACCTGTGTCTGAAGGGCCTCCTGACCCATGCCTCCTCGCTTGCCTGATAGCTCCTTTTTATCCTCCAAGGTTGCGTTTCATCTTTATCCCCTCAGGAAGCCTTCCTGGCACTCCTCCCGGAGTCAGATTCCCTCTCTGCGCCCGCCTATCCCACAGTACTCGTATTGGGTTAGGAGGTAATCTTCACCACTCAACTGGGAGAAGCTCAAGAGCAGAAGTGTTGCCTCACTTTATCTTTTCAGAGCCAGGTCTTGGGTCTCATAGGTGCTCAGTACAGTGCTGTTGAAGGGATGAAATATACTAAGTGGAGTATTCGGTTTATAGTTTTCTCTCTTGCCTTTTAGGTAATTCCTTCTTTTGGTCTTGGTAGCATATACTGTAATTCCTTATTCTTAGCTGGGGACTGAAGTGACTGTACATGTTTCCCAGCTCTGTGCTTGTGCTTTTACAGGTTCTCTTGGCCCACGATGGCCTTAACCTAGGTGTCCACAGACCTAAATTATAAGCATCTTTCTAGGCACAAGCTCAAAGGCCTCCTTTCCCAGAAGTACTTTTCTGAACTCTCCATCAGGGAGTGTTCTTCCTACTCTGAATTTCCACAGTGATTCTCAATACCCCCTTTATTTTCTAGACCGTATCTAGAAGTAGAACCTGCATTTCATATACTTCGAATCCTCAAGGGGCTATGAGGTGCTTCAGAATGGACACAAACTCAAGTTGCATTCAATGTATTTTTTTTTATTGAGCAGCATCTATTTGTCAGACACTGTGTTGACTGCAAGCTATTCAATAAATATATACTAAACAAATAACTCACTCATTACTGGCTTTGGGGGAACTACAGAGTGACACTGTGTGGGTGAAAATGTAATTTGGAGGCAGAAAAATAAAAAGAGATAAAGCAGAGATATATCCTCTGGCTATTATAGAATTTCACAAAACAATGTGTAACTTTGCTTTCTTCATGAAAATCTCCACAAAAATCTAGGAAGCCCGAAAGCAGTTCTAAAAAATGATATTCTGGAAGAAATAAATGTTTCTTCAGCATGGAAATAGTTTCAAAGAGTTTTGAAGTGTCCTTTATAGTTATGAACATGTCTTTTCAGTAATTACATAGAGACTGATTTTATATTAAAGCTAACCATGTATCTTTAAATGTATTTGATTCTGCAGATCAAGTGTAGACTAGGAAGCTTTGAATGGAAAGCTAGGTATAAGGTATAACAATAAGAAAAAAATGAAATCTACCCAGAGTTCTTTCTTTTTATCTAAACAAATTATCAGCTTTTATGATTTCCATGGCATTCATCCCTCTTTCTTCTTCCTTACAAAAGCATTCAGTTTGGCTAGATTTTTTATTGTTTCTCTCTTGATCACCTTGGAGACTCAAGTTAACAGAGACTCTTACTCTGTTTCTCTTTCCCTGCAAAGCTGGATGGTTGATGACCTTTGCATAGCGCATCCAAACGGGTTCTGCTTCCAAAGCAAAGGACTTCCATGTTAATTTTAATTGGATTTAAAAAATGAAATATAACTATTTTTTAAATTATTAAATGTTAGTTGACTGCTTTGAGGGATAATGTCATCTAATTGGCCCCTGTGTCTTAACCAAAATGCCTGCCTACTCTGAAGCATGTAATCTACCCATCCTGAGCTGAAGCTACTTCAGGATGAAAAGCTGCTCTCCAAGCAAGGCTCTAGTATAAGTGATCAGTTGGAGGCCAATTCACATTGATACAGCAATAATGATGCTCTTATCAATAGTTGTTCAAAGAATGTCAATGCCTTGGTTAGTAGAAGTCTTCCCTTACTGACTGACTGTTCTTTTCCAGGAGACATTGAAGAAGTGCTCTCTGTAGAATGCTTTCTCATTCTCAGTAAGTAGATTTATTAATATTTTCCCATTACCTTATCTAATATTTTAATGAATATATCCATATTCTGTTTTACCTACTGAGACCTTTTTCTCCTAACATCCTTCTCTGAAAATGGAAGCAATTTCCTATCTCAAGTATCTACTGTTTTCCTTTTGTTTTGATTGTCCATATTTGCTCTACTCTCCAAGCTCATTTTTAAAAGGCAGGGAACCCAGGGGACATTTTCTGTGAGCTCTTCATAGTTGACAAAATAGAGATGCCAGCACCTTGTCAAAAGTTTTATCTTAGAGGTGTTTGGTAAACTTCTGCCCTGCCATAAGAGCTCACCAGATGCACTGGGAAAATTCCTGAAAGAACCTGCCTTGTACTGTGTATGTGCATTTGAGAATCCAAGTACCAGAACAGAGAAAGTTCAGTGAATGTTTGTTGAATGAAAGAGTAAATAATGAGAGAATGAGAGCTAGTTCTATGGAGCACACAGAATGGCCATTCATATTTTTTAACAGAATCTAAGGCTGTAAATACCATTATCATCTGCAGACTGTAGTTTGATTATGTTAATATAGTCTTAGCCACAGTGGTCTGAAGATAGATCTTGTTCCGAACAGGTGGCCAACTGGGAATATGATTCTTAGTAAAAAGCTGTTCTGTGATTTTGATCTCTTCTACAATATTCTTTAAAATGATTCCATTTTATATATTTTATTATTGTTAGCACCTTTTTTTTCATAATACATTAAAATATATTGTAAATAGTAAGATAAAGGCATAGCCAGAATACGTAAAGAAATACAGCCTTTTTGGTAGTGGAATGATTACCACAGTCAGGTCAATATATCATTTCCTCACACATTTAACATTCTTTTGTGTGATGAGAACACCTGAAATCTACTCTCTAGCAAATTCCTAGTATTCAGTGTAGTATTTATTAACTACTGTCATCATGCTGTACATTAGATCTCTAGACATTTGTCCTACGTAACCGCAATGACCAACACCTCCCTATTTCCCTCACCTCCCCTTTATCCCTGTTAACCAAGGGTCTGCTTTCTCCTTTTATCCATTCAACTCTTGGATTCCACATAAAGTGAGATGATGCAGTTTTTTCCTTCCTGTGACCTATTTCACTTAGAATACTATAGTAATCATTTCTCTCTCTCTCTCTTTCTTTCTCTGTATATCAAATCATCAAGTGTGTTTCCAAGATCTGGATGCAAGGTGTGACAAATAGCATTTCTCACCTAGGAATAAAAGTAGGTGGGCCCCTTCTTCAGGCCTGTTGAGCATTGTCATTCTAACATCTTTATACAGGGGGAGGTTGGTGGTGGGATGAAGGTACGGATTAACGAATTTTAAGGAGTTTCCCAAGAGACATCATCAGTGTTGAGGAAAGGCCTTTGCCGTGGGAAAATTGCTCATAACTACTTATGAATGAAAAAGAAGGAAGGATAACTCAGGAATTTGCAATGTGTTCCTACCAGTGGCCTCAGGTTTAGCAGGGTCACAGCTGTGACAGTGTGATCGCTGTTTCATGAGTAACCTGGACTTGGAGTCTAAATTGACATGCTCAGTGCAGCCTGCCAGGGTTTTATATACTCTTGGCTGTGTGCTTTTGTATTCTCAGAGGTGTACATTGGGGCTAATGATGAATTCAGCCTCCTGATTTTGGTGGTTAGTATGGTAGTTCCTTACAGGAATGAGAGGAATAAGGGGTGTAATAAGATTATGGAAAAGGACTTGGTGACTAGAGGGATAAATAGAAAAGGGAAAAATGATAATTAGGAGTTTTCTAGTTAAAAGTGGTTGGTGATACTTTAATAAAAATGGGGACATTAAGCATTGATACAGTGGTCTACAAGGTTAGAAATATGCATCTGAAACTCTGGGAAGAGAAAATCTGGGTGAGTGGATTCAGGAGCCATTTTTACAGGCACATAATAAATTATTGTCTTCTATGGGTCTGACATGTGCCTTAAAAATTATAGTATGTGTGTTGGAAATAGTAACATATGGATGGATTGTACTTCAAAAGGGATACATGAATTGAATATGAAGATACTTCAAAGAATAAAACTCATCTTTTTCACTCATGTCCTTTTAGAATTTGACTGTGAAAATCAAGATCAAATAGCAATAACAAAAAAGATTGGTTCAATGAACTGCCACATTACAAAGTTATGAGCATGTGTCTATACTGCTGTGAGAACTGCTCTGATTATAGGAACTGTTAGTAAATTGCATGTTTTAAAAAGTATTAATTACTTTTGCTTCATAGATTTGGAAGTTATTTCAGGGTTATATTTGTATTTTATTTGCAAATTACTTTTGTTGAGAGATGTAATTTTCATTTTGGGGTTACATTTTCATTTCATTTAACATATAGTTGCAGTTATAAGGTATTTACTCCTATCAGTGCCTCTGGTAGGTGGAATAGATTGACGATTACAATTACACTCTTTGATTGTTAATGTCAGTTAAACTCAGTATGAACTGAGAGGACCAAGTAGAGCCTTTTTTATATTATATGTATAAAATGTTGGAAGACAGTTTTGATATAAATGTGTAAAGGAAATAATTGAAAAGTTAAGTTAGAAATTTTATTTCTTTTAAAGGATATTAAAGAATAAGTTCTATATTCATGGGAAAGAAGCTCTGAGATGGCTTTTGTTTTTCTATAAGGTATCCCTGAACAGATTAGGGATGAGGTGTTTAGTTAAGTAAGCTTACTAGATCTACAGTGCAGGGAAACTAATTGGTCTCTACTCTTTTTGTGCCCATAACCACCCTGTCTGTCCTGGCCTTTTTTGAATATTGGTGATAATGCAGAGATATGACAAATATTTGCTAGGGTTTTCTTCTCCTGGACACATGGCTGACTTAGCCTAATGACCATTGTCCAAATGTCAGATTGAAATACGTAATATAATCTTTTAGCTACCTTTGTCTAAGAAGAAACACAAACTCCTAAGAATACCAGTAGATCTGGAAACTCCAGTTGGGTCTATCAGACAGGAATGTTGTAGAACCAGGTGGGTTCCTAGTGCCAACATTTGCTGACTGCACCCTTGATTCAATTACTGTAATTTAGCTTTCTGCTATCAAGTACTCCTCTTTAAATATCAACACAGTGGAACTGAAAGTTCACTGGGTTTTTGCCAAAATCTTTTAAATTAGCCTTGTATCATGGCCACTTGCAGTGTCCTGTTCAAATCAGTTTTATAATGCTGCCTTACAGTGCAGTGAGTTTTCCTTAAACAAGGCCAAATCTTAAGCCCTGGACAAAATCAGCCAGAATCTCTAAATACATTACATTTTGGACATCAGTGAAGACTTACATCAAAGGAAAAGAGAAAAAAAGTAAAAGCTCGGCAATGTTCCCCACTCTATGGACTCAGCGCCGTTTCTCCCCACCTCCCATCAGCAGTGTTTTCTGGCTCTGACTGGGACAGGCCTGAGGCACAGTGCCAAAGAGATCTAGAAGGTTCTCCCTTTTCAAATGTGAGTTAGTGTTAATCTAAGGGCCAATGACCTGGGGTTTAGTCTTTAGCCATGGTCTTGCCATTGGCCAGCTTTTATATGCCTTACTTTCCATATCTGGAAAATAAAAGAATGTAATAAAAAAGGTATCTATTTTCTACTTTTGAGCTCCTTCTAGCTTTCTTTGCCTGTTTTTCCTTTTAAATAAACCCTAAGCTCTGAACTGCCCAGACCTGAGGGATAATGTGAAGCCTCTCCATGCCTGTCCTTCATGTTCACTGCAACATAACTAACATGGTTTCTACTTTCCGCCACCTCTAAGCAGTGAAGAAAGAGATGAACACCCGTAGGTAAAGAAAAGACAAACATGGAAAAGCAAATTTTCTAAAAACTGAGAAGAGGGCATGAACAAAATGTTTATACGAGAATAAATATTAATGAGTAGACATGTGGGAATGTACTTAAGCTCAGCGGTAATCAAGGTAAGACTAATTCATAATATAAATTTTTAAGCACCAAAGTAACATATATTTTTAAAAATAATAGCATGTTTAATGCTGATGAGACAGGGTGAGATTTATATTGCTAGCCAGAGTATAAATTTTTAGAATCTTCATGGAAAATAATTTAGCAATACGTAGCAAGAAACATTGTTTCTCTTTTTAGGATTTATTCTAAGAATGGATTCAGAAAGTTGAATAAATATTTCTGTAAAAATATGTTATCAGCAACAATGAAAAACTGAAAGCAACATAAATATGTTACAGCAGAGATAAATTACAGTATGATCAGTGGGATACCTTATAACATGATCATTTACAAGGACATATTAAAGAATAGTTAATGTTCACTGAACAAAATAATTATGTAGTAGAGTCTACCAGAAGTATATCATGCTGTTAATTATGTAGTATATATACATTTACATATGTATGGAAGACGGTGTATCAACATTAATCACTATTCAGTGGTTCTCTCTGAGGGGTAGACATCGAAATGTTTCTTTCTCCTTCAGGTTATCTCTGTGCTCTCTAATGCAGAAATGAAAATGTATTTCTTCGACAAGAATACGAATATATACTACAAAGTAATATTTAGGGTTTTTAAGTGTAACTTTAATTTTAGATGGATAATATATCTAATTATGTGCCTAAAATTTCAGTACACATATTTTGTGAGATGTTTTTCTAATTTCAAACTCCAGGGGCATGAAATGCAATTTGTTACTACCAATTGTAATGAGTTAAGAAAAGATATTATTGGGAAAGGGGGCAATTTAAAGTATAAACAATTGTTATTTCTACCCAGAATACAAATGCAAAGATCACAAAAAGGTGTTCTTTGTATTTCTACCCTAAGGTTTTCTCTCTGGGATGAGTCATTTTGTCAGCAACATTAATTATCTAAGTCAGTCAGAATGTCCTTTAAATGTCTAAATGAAATACTGGTGCAGTAATCTAGGAGATAGAGCAGTATGTGCCTGACATGCTCACTTATGTTTAATATTCTCTCACATAGTTTCTTAAGGGAAGCATGAATATTACTTTAAAATGGTCAACTTTTCCTATTTTTTAAAATAAATTTTCTTTATTTTGGTATTATTAATGTACAATTACATGAGCAACATTATGGTTACTAGACTCCCGCCATTATCAAATCCCCACCACATACCCCATTACAGTCACTATCCATCAGTGTAGTAAGATGCTATACAACCACTACTTGTCTTCTCTGTGTTATACTGCCTTCCCATATCACTCCCCACCGGCTACATTATGTGTGTGAATTGTAATACCCCTTTTTCCCCTTTATCCCTCCCTTCTCACCCATCTTCCCCAGTCCCTTTCCCTTTGGTAACTATTAGTCCATTCTTGGGTTCTGTGAGTCTGCTGCTGTTTTGTTCCTTCAGTTTTTCCTTTGTTCTTGTACTCCACAGATGAGTGAAATCATTTGATACTTGTCTTTCTCCACTTGGCTTATTTCACTGGGCATAATACCCTCTAGCTCCATCCATGTTGTTGCAAATGGTAGGATTTGGTTTCTTCTTATGGCTGAATAATATTCCATTGTGTATATGTACCCCATCCTTTTTATCCATTCATCTACTGATGGACACTTAGGTTGCTCCCATTTCTTGGCTATTGTAAATAGTGCTGCGATAAACATAGGGGTGCATCTGTCTTTTTCAAAGTGGACTGCTGCATTCTTAGTTTAAATTCCTAGGAGTGAAATTCCTGGGTCAAATGGTATTTATATTTTGAGTTTTTTGAGGAATCTCCATACTGCTTTCCACAATGGTTGAACTAATTCACATTCCCACCAGCAGTGTAGGAGGATTCCCCTTTCTCCACATCCTCGCCAACATTCGTTGTTTGTCTTTTGGATGGCGGCCATCCTTACTGGTGTGAGGTGATATCTCACTGTGGTTTTAATTTGCATTTCTCTGATGATTAGTGATGTGGAGCATCTTTTCATGTGCCTGTTGGCCATCTGAATTTCTTCTTTGGAGAAGTGTCTGTTCAGCTCCTCTGCCCATTTTTTAATTGGCTTATTTGCTTTTTGTTTGTTGAGGTGCGTGAGCTCTTTATATAATTTTGATGTCAACCCCTTATCGGATATGTCATTTATGAATATATTCTCCCATACAGTAAGATGTATTTTTGTTTTACTGATGGTGTCCTTTCCTGTACAGAAGCTTTTTAGTTTGATATAGTCCCACTTGTTTATTTTTGCTTTTGTTTCCCTTGCCTGGGGAGATATGTTCATGAAGAAGTTGTCATGTTTATGTCCAAGAGATTTTTGCCTATGTTTTTTTCTAAGAGTTTTATGGTTTCATGACTTACATTCAGGTCTTTCATCCATTTTCAGTTTACTTTTGTTTATGGGGTTAGACAATAATCCAGTTTCACTCTCCTCCATGTAGCTGTCCAGTTTTGCCAACACCAGCTGTTGAAGAGGCTGTCATTTCCCCATTGTATATCCATGGCTCCTTTATCATATATTAATTGACCATATATGCTTGGGTTTATATCTGGGCTCTCTAGTCTGTTCCATTGGTCTATGGGTCTGTTCTTGTGCCAGTACCAAATCTTCTTCATTACTGTGGCTTTGTAGTGGGGCTAGAAGTCAGGGAGTATTATACCCCCTGCTTTATTCTTCCTTCTCAGAATTGCTTTGGCTATTCTGGGACTTTTGTGCTTCCATATGAATTTTAGAACTATTTTCTCTAGTTCATTGAAGAATGCTGTTGGTATTTTGATAGGGATTTCATTGAATCCGTAGATTGCTTTAGGCAAGATCGCCATTTTGACAATTCTAATCCTTCCTATACATGAGCACGGGATATGTTTCCATTTATTGGTATTTTTTAAAAATTTCTCTCATGAGTGTTTTGTAGTTTTCAGAGTATAAGTTTTTCACTTCCTTCGTTGGGTTTATTCCTAGGTATTTTATTTTTTTTGATGCATATGGGAATGGAATTGTTTTCCTGATTTCTCTTTCTGCTAGTTCATCATTAGTGTATAGTAATGCAGCTGATTTCTATGTATTAATTTTGTATCCCACAACTTTACTGAATTCACATAGTAGATCTAGTAGTTTTGGAGTGGGTTCTTTAGGGTTTTTTGTGTACCATATCATGTCATCTGCAAACAGAGACAGTTTGACTTCTTCCTTAGCAATCTGGATGCCTTTTATTTCTTTGCATTGTCTGATTGCTGTGGCTAGGACCTCTAGAACTATGTTGAATAAAAGTGGAGAGAGTGGGCATCTTTGCCTTGTTCCTGATCTTAAAGGAAAAGCTTTCAGCTTCTCACTGTTAAGTATAATGTTGAATGAGGGTTTGTCATATATGGCCTTTATTATGTTGAGGTACTTGCCCTCTATACCCATTTTGTTGAGAATTTTTATCATGATTGGATGTTGAATTTAGTCAAATGCTTTTCAGCATCTATGGAGATGATCATGGGGTTTTT
This sequence comes from Phataginus tricuspis, assembly GCA_029783875.1. Classification (NCBI taxonomy): domain Eukaryota; kingdom Metazoa; phylum Chordata; class Mammalia; order Pholidota; family Manidae; genus Phataginus; species Phataginus tricuspis. The sequence goes on along the minus strand of JAQQAC010019963.1, from coordinate 30,278,911 downwards.
CTCTTTCTTTTTTTGATGTGGTGGATGATGTTGATGGATCTTCAAATATTGTACTATCCTTGCATCCCTGGGATGAATCCCACTTGATCATGATGGATGATCTTTTTTATGTATTTTTGAATTGGTTTGCTAATATTTTGAATTTGAGTATTTTTGCATCTATGTTCATTGGGGATATTGGTCTGTAATTTTCGTTTTTTGTGGTGTCTTTGCCTGGTTTTGGTATTAGAGTGATATTGGCTTCATTGAATGAGTTTGAGAGTATTCCTTCCTCCTCTACTTTTTTGAAAATTTAAAGAATATGGTTATTAGGTCTTACTAAATGTTTGATAAAATTCAGCAGTGAAACAATCTGGTACAGAGGTTTTTTTCTGAGGTAGTTTTTTGATTACCAATTAAATTTCTTTGCTGGTAATTGGTCTATTCATATTTTCTGTTTCTTCCTGGGTCAGCCTTGGGAGGTTGTATTTTTCTAGAAAGCTGTCCATTTCTTCTAGGTTATCCAGTTTGGTAGCATATAATTTTTCATAGTATTCTCTCATAATTCTTTGTATTTCTGTGGTGTCCGTAGTGATTTTTCCTTTCTCATTTCTGATTCTGTTTATGTGTGGAGACTCTCTTTTTTTCTTGATAAGTCTGGCTAGGGGTTTATCTATTTTGTTTATTTTCTTGAAGAACCAGCTCCTGCTTTTATTGATTCTTTGTATTGTTTTATTCTTCTCGATTTTATTTATTTATGCTCTAATCTTTATTATGTCCTACCTTCTACTGACTCTGGGCCTCATTTGTTTTTCTTTTTCTAGTTTCATTAATTGTGAGTTTAGACTGTTCATTTGGGATCGTTCTTCTTTCTGGAGGTAGGCCTGTTGTATTGCAATATATTTCTCTTAGCACAGCCTTCACTGTGTCCCACAGATTTTGTGGTTTTGAATTATTGTTGTCATTTGTCTCCTTATGTTGCTTGATCTCTGTTTTTATTTGGACATTGATCCATTGATTATTTAGGGGCATGTTATTAAGCCTCCATGTGTTTGTGGGATTTTTAATTTTCTTTGAGTAATTTATTTCTAGTTTCATGCCTATGTGAACTGAGAAGCTGGTTGGTACAATTTCAATCTTTTTGAATTTACCGGGGGTCTTTTTGTGGCCTAGTATGTGATCTATTCTTGAAAATGTTCCATGTGCACATGAGAAGAATGTGTATCACGTTGCTTTTGGATGGAGTGTTCTGTAGATGTCTGTTAGGTCCATCTGTTCTAATACACTGTTCAGTGCCTCTGTGTCTTTATTTATTTTCTGTCTTGTTGATCTGTCCTTTGGAGTGAGTGGTGTGTTGAAGTCTCCCAAAATGAATACATTGTATTCTATTTCCCCCTTTAATTCTGTTAGTATTTGTTTCACATATGTAGGTGATCCTGTGTTGGGTGCATAGATATTTACAATAATTATATCCTCTTGTTGGACTGACCCCTTTATTATTATGTAATGTCCTTCTTTGTCTCTTGTGACTTTCTTTTTTTGAAATCTATTTTGTCTGATACAAGTAGTGCAACTCTTGCTTTTTCCTCCCTATTAGTTGCATGAAATATCTTTTTGCATCCCTTTATTTTCAGTCTTTGTATATCTTTGGGTTTGAAGTGAGTCTCTTGCAGGCAGCATATGGATGGGTCTTGTTTTTTTATCCATTCAGTGACTCTACGTCTTTTGAATGGTACATTCAGACCATTTACATTTAGGGTGATTATAGATAAGTATGTACTTATTGCCATTGCAGGCTTTAGATTTGTGGTTACCAAAGGTTCAAGGGTAATTCCCTTACTATCTAACAAATTTAACTCACTTCCTATGCTATTACAAACACAACCTAAAGGTTCTTTTTTTTTTCTCTTTCTTTCTCCTCCATTCTTTGTATGTTATGAATCATATTCTGTACTGTTTGTCTATCCCTTGGGTGACATCTATTTAGCCTTAGGAATACTTCTATCTATAGGATTCCCTCCAAAATGCACTGTAGAGGTGGTTTGTGGGAGATAAATTCAATTCTCTTAGGTTTTGCTTATCTGAAAATTGTTTAATCCCTCCTTCAAATTTAAATGATAACCTTGCCGGGTAGAGTATTCTTGGCTCAAGGCCCTTCTGCTTCCTTTCATTAAATATATCATGCCACTCCCTTCTGGCCTGTAAGGTTTCTGTTGAGAAATCTGTTGATAGCCTGATGGGTTTTCCTTTGTATGTATTCTTTTTTCTGTCTCTGGCTAGTTTAAAAAGCCTGACTTTGTCCTTGATCTTTGCCATTTTAATTATTATATGTCTTGATGTTGTCTTCCTTGGGTCTCTTGTGTTTGGAGATCTCTGTACCTACACGGCTTGAGCGACCATCTCCTTCCCCAGATTGGGGAAGTTTTTAGCAATGACCTCCTCAAAGACACTTTCTATCCCTTTTTCTCTCTCTTCTTCTTCTGGTACCCCTGTTATGTGAATATTATCCCATTTGGGTTGGTCACACAGTTCTCTCAATATTCTTTCATTCTTAGAGATTCTTTTTTCTCTCTGTGCCTCAGTTTCTTTGTATTCCTCGCCTCTAATTTCTATTCCATTTACCATCTCTTCTACTACATCTAATCTGCTTTTAAATCCCTCCATATATGGAAATAAATCCATTCATTTCAGATATGGAATTTCTTAATGATTTAATCTCTGTCTTAAATTCATTCCTGAGTTCTTGAATATTTTTCAGTACCTCCTTAAGTATGTTTATGATTTTTTTTAACTCTCTTTCAGGAAGATTGGTGAGTTCAGTTTCATTTGGCCCTCTTTCTGGGGTTTGTGAGATTTTGGTCTGAATCATGTTCTTTTGACGTTTCATTTTTCTTTATGGTGCCCTCTATTGCCCAGAATCTCCAGTCTCTGGAGCTGCTCAGCCCCTAGAGTGAGGGTGGCAGTTGTAGGGGAGCAGAGCTGGTGCTTGGGGCGATGAGAGATCTGTTTCTTGATTCCCGTCTGCCGTGCCTGTCTCCTGTATCAGAGCCAGTGGGCCGAGCACACAGGGGTAAGCCTCTGTGATTTGCATCTCTAGCTGTTGTAGGCAGGCCTCCCTCTGACTGGCATGATGCCAGCGCAGTGACTGCTGGTTTGTGAGCTGGTGCTGTTAGGCCAGGAGGAAGGCTCGTCAGGCTGCGTATCACAGTGGGGGTCTTCGGAGCTGAGTAGGCAGCCTGGGTGATGGAGTGCCTGAAGCTCCTCAAAGTTCCCAATCTGCTGGCAGAGTGCTCCCAGACAACCTTGTCCCCCTGTCCCTTCTCCCACACAGCAAGATCTGTGCAATACCCACCCCTTCAGCTGCCCTCTCACTGCTAGGAAGCCTCTCAGACCACCTGCCTTTCCCTTGTCCCAGAGTGGCCTGGTGTGGATCTTGTCCTCCAAAAATGGCCGGAGTATATCTCTCAAGCACTTCACCTGTCCCAGCTCCCCATCCTCCAGAGCACCACACAATGTAGGTTTCTGCTCACAAAGCAGATCTCCAGGTCTAGGTGTTAAGCAGTCCCAGGCTTCCACCCCCTCTCCGCTCTTTTTCTTTTCCTCCTGCCGGTGAGCTGGGGTGTGTGGGAAGGGCTTCGATCCCTCTGGATCAAGGCTTTGGTATGTTACCCTGTTTTGTGAGGTCTGCTCTGTGTGTGAGGTCTGTATGCAGTCTGGTGAAGCCTTCTTTCCTGTTGCTGTTTTAGGGTTAGTTGTATTAACTATATTTCCGCACTCTCTGTGGTTTGGGGAGGAGTTCTCTGTCTCACCTCTCACGCTGCCATCTTGAATCAGTTTTTTGGAAGATGTCCCTCGTGGTAGAATAAAGGTAGTGCTCAGTGTGGCACCTTCCACATTTCCTCCTAAAACAAATTTTAAATAATTATTTTAAAATTAATTCTTAATCAAAGCTGCTCCAATTTTGAAAAATTTCACAAGTAGTCAAATTTTTAATAGTAAAAGGTTTATCGCTTTGTGTTGATTTCCAAGTGAGTGTGAATTTTGAGAAGTAAATGTTTCTAAAGACATTGCAAACAAATTTTGTGTCTTTACCCCCACACTCCTTTAAGACTTGGAGTTATTGATTCTGGTTTTACAGTAATTTTACTTCCCAACTAAATAAAACAACAAACACTGTAGGTCTGAACTATAGCAAGCTTATGTTGAAATTATTAAAAATACATGAACCAGATGGCAACCCTCCAGGGTACATCATCTGACACAAATATCAGATTAGAAGTTTTCTTTCATAAGCAGACAATTTAATAGCACACTTTATCTAGACCTCCATTAAAAAACTGTGTATTGCATGTGAAATTGTCTAGAGGCCAATTACTTAGGGGCTTGACCCAAACTGTAGGAAATAAAAAATGTATTAACCAATTCGCAACAGACTGAAGTGCTCATGAAATTAATATTAGCACAAAAACAATACACAGTACCATTCATGTAATATACATTGACCTATGAAGACGTCATTTTTCCTCTTTGGAAGGCTTTTAATAACAATGCAGTTTAAATAGTTGCTGTATTTTGGATGTGAAACTGAGTGCTTTGCAAAAATCAACGTAGGTTGTAGCAGAGTGGCATGGAAACCTGCCTTTCAATTTTACTTTTTCTAACGCACCAGGTTACTTCAGCTGGAACTCAAGTCTGTCTTTGTGTGAGAGCAGCAGTTATGTTGCTCAGGGAGCCTTGGATTCAATCTGAGGACTATTTGTTCTACCCAGTGTTTGTTAGTGTGCTTCCTCTTGTGCGTCTGTTGTTATTCAGTAGGTTTCTTTTGACTGTAATATAAAGGACTGTGACTGAGGCTAGTCAGCTTTCCTTTGTTGGTGTTGTTCAAACACAGTGAGAACACACAGCCTTTCTTTCATTCTTTGCCCAAACACTGAAAAAAAAATCAATTTGAACTGCATCAGCAATGTCAAGTTTATATAAATTTAAAGAAAACAAAACTTGTTGAAGTTTCTCTACTTTTTACAGTTGACTATCGAATCTAACTTTTCATTTATTGAGTTGTTTCTTTAATATTTTATAAAATGAATGTTTATTGTAAGAAACTTGAAAGGAAAAAAGTCTAGGCCACACAATTGATGAATTTGATGAATTTTTATTTTCATTTACACTTATTTGCCTGATTTATTCAAGTGATTGTAAAACATGCACTAATCATGGAGGATGTGCTACACTGTGAAGACTGAATAGTGCGTGTGTGTGTGTGCATGTGTGCACATGGACGTGTGTATGTGTTCTGCCTTCATGTGACTTACAGTTTGACGGTACAGAAAATTCTATTTGGGAAAGAAAACTATAGAATAATATATATAATATACTAAATATATATTATATATACTTTATGTATATATATATGTATACACACACTCTAAATATGTTACTTTGCTTTCCTATGTCACGGTGTAATATAATGAGCATTTTCCCACTTCACTGAAATTTTTGTGATGATATCATTGAAAGATTTATAATATTTCATAGGATGTTCATTTTGTTTAGATATTTGCTTAATAATAAATATGCAGATTCTTTATTTTTATTTTTAGAAATTATTAAGTAACAAAATCTCAGTACTTATATTCATTGCATCTCTGAATTTTAGGGTAAATTTCTCAGGGGGGAGTTTATGGATTAAAAGCTCAGAAAATTTCAAGATTTAATACAACTGATTAATTACTTTCCAGAAGGCACATAGGGCAATATAACTCTATAAAAGACTTAACACTGTGTTAATAATGTGGCTCTTACTTTTCTTGAATAAAATCCCATAGATTATTTAACCAAACATTTCTTTACAATGGAGCCTTCTTTTTCTTTTTCTTCCTGTCCTTTCCTCTCTTCTCTTCTCCCCACCTTTACTTTCCTCTTTCTCCTCTTGTTCCTTTCTTTCATAAGTGTTCTCTAGGTCTTCAGAAATTTACCCAGAAGCATAGGTTTCAGGTGATAAGAACTGAAGTCCTTACTACCAAGCACAGCAATAATGTATCTTTAATATTCTGAACAAATAGGCTGTTTGCTGTATGTTGTCCATTCCATGGAAGCAAATAAAATGATAGAATAAAATGCAAGAGTGATATAACAATTAAAAGATTGGGATAATGATAAATGATTATTAAAGTGAAATAGACATTCATATTAGATAGTTCCGTAAGGCACACATTGATCAAAATAGGGATTATAATTGTCATCCTATATATGTCTACGTTTAAATGCAAATTTGTTAAATTTAAACAAAAAAAATGCAGCACTCTTAATTTTCCACCTCACTCCCATCACTCCCTTCTCTAGACATAACAAAAATTTGGCATTTATTTATCTTTTTTAGCATGTATCCTTTGACAAATCAAAAACTCTAGAGACTGAGAGATCTCTGAAAGAGAGATGAGCCATTACAGATGCTAGTTAGATAAAGGACTGGGTCCTGGGGCAAATTTCTGCTTCACCAGTAGCAAGGCCACTTTACCCAAACAACTTGTCCACCAGGCTCAAGAAACAGGGCACATTTATAAGGGTCTAAAGGAAAGAAAGTTCTCTAATTTACATTGGCTACAGATAAGGAAGGTGGGCTAACTCCAAGTCTGGGGCTAGGTGGTTCATCCATAGAGGAGGCTTGTAGATTGGTTGTTGATGATGGTCAGACACTGGTCATGTGCAAGGAGTGTGTGTGGTGGTTCTGGGGACCTTCTAGGTGCCTGTTGAAATGACTTTACCCAGGAACATGGAGTTTCTGGTTAGCTGTGGCCCGAGGCTATTGACCAATTACTTTCCCTTTTCTCTCTCCCTCATTCTCCTGGCCTTAACTCAGGACATTTCAGAAATTTTCCTTATTACCTTCTAGAATTTTTCATAGCATATAGATATATGTATAGATGAAAATATCGATATAGCTAAATAATTTCAGGATTTTAAAAGACTATGAGCTCATACCATACCTGTTTTTCTGCAAATTGTTTTTGTTACCTAAAATACATCTTGATGATATTTGCTAATACATATGCATTACATTTTAAGTGCTAGTCTTTCTCTTTAAGGATTACCATAGTTATTTAAACCATCCCCACTAGACTGGACATCTCTGTACACACAGTCCCTGTGGGAAATCGGGGTGTGGGGAAGCGTAAATTCAAAGGGAAGCGCCAGCTGAATCAGTCCTGCAGAGCTGAAGTGGCTTTGAAGCCTAGTCTCTATGGAGATGTAGTCTTGTTTCATACTTTAACATTCTTTATTCCTCTCTTCACACCCTCTGAAATCGTAACTTGTCTTCTCCCCTATTTGGTCAGTTGTTCCAGGTTGCAGTGATTTTTATAATGCCCTTTTTGGTCAGCGGACTTTCATCAAGCCTGTCATCTGCTAATCTCCACCTGCTGAAGTTCTCTATCATTTCCATAGGGCAGCTCAAATCACAATAAACTTTGCCCTTTCACATCCAAACTGATGTATTTCCTTTCTTTGGCTTTGAAAGAGGTCCAACATTATCACTTGCATACTTTTGCTAACAGTAGTATCAATACTGTTGGCCAGGACACAAAGTAAATGGCAGAGAAAGGCCACAGCTGAGTAAACAACACCTGTTGGAGAATATACTAACACTGGGTAATTGGTAGACCGGTCCTGGCCAAGGCATTTATAATTCTGGCAGGGGCTCTCAGTAGAATATGCCTCACCAGTTCTCAATCAAGAACTCAAAGCATGAGAAAAATACAAAGACACATCAATGACACATACACATTGTTTACTGTAAAAGATTATGATACATGTATCATATGCACAATTTACGTGCATATAAGTGAAATACCTCAAAGATAAAATAACAACAAATTAGTGGTGCATGGGCACAGCCAGTGTATTATACATGCATATGTATCTTCAAGTACACATGAAGGTATGTTTGTAGCATTGATTTCTAAAGGTGGAAATGCTGAGCAAAAGATGAAGAGGGGTTTATCTGATTGGTACTACAAAAAGAAACCAATCTTTTCAATGCTCATGTCACTACTTTTGTATATCACACCGAAGACATTCCTATCAAATCAGTTAACCCTTTAAGGAACATACAAGAAGTATATAATTTGAATCTGATCTTCAAGAGTATTATCATCTGTGTGGGGACAATAAAAATTTTACATTTCAGAAAAGTTAGATAAAAAAGTAAGTATTATTTTAGGTGGTATTGAGTGTGAAATTAGAATAGAAATTTAAGGGTATGAAAATTCAAAAGGACTCTAGGATCAAAGAAGACTTCTGTTCAGAGATACTAAAATTTTAGAGGTGGGACTAGCTTGTTATAGACCAACTCTCTCAAAGAGACTACCAGGGTAATCTAGACCAAGTTAAAGAAAAAATGTCTGTCAGAAAGAATTCGCTACCAAGTCAGCAAGAGCCCAAAAGAAGAAAATAGTAAAAGCAAAACTGGCATTTGGTGCCACCTCCCCTTCAAAGCGTTTGTCCATTCTGATGGCAATTGCTGCGATTCTTAGAAGCTAAGTAAATTGGTCAGTCTCAGGTTGTATACTGTCAGAAACCAGAGTCCAGGTACTACCAAGAAAGAAGGGCCCAGTACATCCAAGTCTTCCCCTTGGTATTGGGGGAGGACCATACCCTTGGAGTCAGACTGACCTTTTATGAAGAGCAGCCTTCATGAGGCCTGAAGCTTTGCTTTGAGGCATCTCAGTATCGGGTGGATTATGCCTTGATCATAACTGCCAGCCAGAGAGCCCATCCAGAGACTGAAAACATCTTTCACATGAAATTCCTGACTTTCAGTCACAAATCACCAAGCATGGTTGGAAATGAGATTCTATGATCGAAAGTATTAAAAAATAAATGGAAAGTAGACACAGGACATCTAGACATTGAAGTCAGTGACAAAGGACGTCAGATAACTGCGTCCAGTTATTGCAGGTGCCTAGTACACCCACGCATGCATGGATGTTTACTTAGCCAGATTCACTAGCTCTTGTTACCTGCCAGCCATCTCTTTCAGACCGGATGAGTTCACCCTTTTGCTGTAGGTCCTGTCTTCTCTATGTGAAGTTCCACTTTAAATTGCACGTCTTACTTCCCTTCATGGGCCTATTCATAATTCGCACCTGACGACACGTTTCTGAAAACTGTTATTCATCCTCCATTCTTCCTTTCCTAGCCCTCTCAGATAACTTTGTCTTCTAAATCTATAAACCTTTTTCCCACCATTAAAAAAGAAGAGTCCACGAAGATCTTATTTTTTATTAACGTATTATTGATACACACTCTTATGAAGGTTTCACATGAAAAAACAATGTGGTTACTACATTTATCCATATTATAAAGTCCCCACTCATACCCCAATTCAGTCACTGTTCATCAGTGTAGTAAGATGACACAGGTTCACTGTTTGCCTTCTCTATGCTACACTGTTTTCCCCGTGATTCCCCACACCATGTGCACTAAACATAATACCCCACCATCCCCTTCTCCCATCCTCCCCACCCACCCTCCCACACCCCTCCCCTTTGGTAACCACTAGTTCCTCCTTGGAGTCTCTGAGTCTGCTACTATTTTGTTCCTTCAGTTTTGTTTCATTGTTATACTCCACAAATGAGGGAAATCATTTCGCACTTGTCTTTCTCCACCTGGCTTATTTCACTGAGCATAATATCCTCCAGCTCCATCCATGTTGTTGCAAATGGCAGGATTTGTTTCCTTCTTATGGCTGAATAGTATTCCATTGTGTATATGTACCACTTCTTCTTTATCCACTCATCTATTGATGGACACTTAGGTTGCTTCCATTTCTTGGCTATTGTAAAAAGTGCTGCGATAAACATAGGGGTGCATAGGTCTTTTCACATTTGTGATTTTTGTTTTCTTTTGGTAAATTCCTGGAAAGGGATTGCATGGTATTTGTATTTTTAGTTTTTTGAGGAACCTGTATACTGCTGTCCACAGTGGCTGCACCAATTTACATGCCCACCAACAGTGTAGGAGGGTTCCCTTTTCTCCATATTCTTTCCTGTCTTTTAGATAGACATTCTGATTTGGTGTGAGGTGAAATCTCATTGTGGCTTGAATTTGCATTTCCCTGATGATTAATATTGTGGAGCATCTTTTCATGTACCTGTTAGCCATCTATATGTCTTCTTTGGTAAAAAGTCTATTCAGGTCCTCTGCCCATTTTTAAATTGGGTTATTTGTTTTTTTGATATTGAGTGGTATGATTTCTTTATATATTTTGGATATTAGCTCCTTATTGGATTTATCATTTGCAGATATATTCTCCCATATAGTAGGGTGCCTTTTTGTTTCGTTGATGGTTTCCTTTGCTGTGCAGAGCTTTTTAGTTTTATATAGTCTCATTTGTTCATTTTCGATTTTGTTTCTGTTGCCTGAGGAGACAAATCCAGAAAAAAATTACTCATGCTGATGTTCAAGAGATTCTTGCCTATGCTTTCTTTTAAGAGTTTCATGGTTTCATGTCTTATGTTTAGGTCTTTAATCCATTTTGAGTTTACTTTTGTGTATGATATTAGATAGTGATTCACTTTCATTCTCTTGCATGTAGCTGTCCAGTTTTCCCAACATCATTTATTGAAAAGACTGTCTTTTCCCTATAGTATATTTTTGTCTCTTTTGTCATGTATTAATTGACCATCTATGTGTGCATTTATTTCTGGGCTCTCTATTCTGTTTCATTTATTCTTGTATCTATTCTCATGCCAATACCTTATGTTTTAATCACTGTAGCTTTACAGTATAGCTTGAAATCAGGGACTGATTTAGTCTGAAACTGTGAAACAATAATTATACAGTTGTTTGTTATGATCAAGACATGAGGTGTTACTTCTTTTAAAACTCTGGAGGGTGATCCCTGTACATACTGAAACAGATTTGAGGGATTATTATAAATTAACCAAATTTGATGGAAACATTTCCAAAATTAAATATAACTCTGTTATACTGAATAGTTTGAACTTCTATTTAGTTTTCAAATAGTAAATCTCTTTTGGTTGACCACAGATGTCACTGTAATGATCATTTACTGTGTCATGGGTTGATGTTCTCTATTGCTTTTTAGATATATAAATTCATTTGTCTTACTTTAAAGGATTTCAGACTGGTGTATTTTTGAGGTGTTTACTTTCATAATTTTCTATCTCCTTCCTCACTGTCAAAATCCTAGCTGTCACTTCAACTTCTGCCGATTTGCTAGCCTTCAGCAATCTCCCAATCCCTGCTTGTTCTCATTCTTTCTCATCACTAGTCTGAAGGTCCCATGTGAAACTAGAAATATCTGTTTTAGCCAGTCAGTAGTCTTTCGGCTGACTTCCTCATTCTGGAATGTGAAGCTGGTAGATAATAATCCCTGGGAAAATGAAGTACTCAATTTCCTTCTAATGATGAAAAAACTGCTACCTATTTTCAGATGGCTAACGTTGGTATTAGAGGCCTCTGATAATGTTGAAAATCTATTTAGATTCATGGGAAAAGAGAGTATTTCACTACACTGTAGAAATAGAAGACATTTTCAGTAATTATTCTTCGAATAAAGGAAGACTTCCAATAAGCTCCTTTATTCCTTTTTTTTTATTTGAAATGTCCTAAAACTAAGGGCTTGTTTATTGTATTTGTAAAAGGCTAAGAGCACATGTATATTTCCCCCAAATGGAATCATCAATAATTCAAGAACAGAGAGTACAGAGGTTTATAGAAAGTGTAAAATTGCAAAGCCAGAGGATAACATGATCCAGAAACTCACCAGACAAACTAAAATGACAAATTTAGTTCATCTCCACCTTGCAAATGTACAGTGTTAGTGAACGCTAACATGGACTTAATTTTTCTAAAATATAAATGGCGTTAAGTTAGATGAAGACATGGACATATGGAAGGTGTTTGGGAATTTATGCCAGTTGAATAATTATTTAATAAATCAATTAACAAGTTACTACTGGACTTTGCTATATGCAGGGCACCTCCCAGGTTTTGTGGGGGAAGTAGTAATCAAGTCAGATCATGCTGCTGCTATACTCACGGGACATCCTGCTAACAGGTTACAACTGTTTTCTGTCAAAGACAAATGTATTTCATTTTAAAACAATGATCATGTATTTTTCTCAATTTCTACATGGAGTATAGAGATAGTAGGAAGAAACAGGACAGTGGCATGGCAATGTAGACAAAGAATTTCTCTAAAATGTGTCTGATGAAAGGAAGTCTTATTAGAAAATGAGTTTGAGTGCCAGGTGCCCAGAGAGAATCCACAGGAGTTTTTAGATTTGCCGTGGGCTTAAAATGTCAAAATGCCTTGCTCTTTATAACATTAGAGAGATAGTGGCAGAAGGATTACAAGCAAAAAACAAAATAAATTATTTACTCTTTCTCTTTTTTGTTTTTGGTTGCGTTTGATTAGCCTCTCATGTGAAGGAGTATATTTGTACTCAGATGGAGAAGGGGATTCCTCTGCAAGACCAGCTTGTCCTGCTTAGTACAGGTTCAGAGGATCTGGTGTTCTCAGAGATTGTTCTCGGCAAGAAAGGAATGTGAAAAAGGGAAGATGACTGAATATAGGATCACTATCAATATAGGAAAATAGTATTTTGTGTATTTCCAGCAATGCCAAGTAGATTAAATATCCTAAAATAGCCTTGACACAAAATACATGGAAACACTGGATAGTACATAATCTACATTCTTTAAATGCATAACTGAGTGCAGAAGAAATACAGGAGAATCACAGGGGCCAATGATGAAGAGGAATTTGAGAATAGAAAGAAAGTTGTAATGGCTTCATGGCAGGGGAGAGGGTAGATAAGGATTTGGGCTCTTATAAAGAGACGAGTTCAAATTAAACCTCCAAAAATTCTAGGATTCCTAAGGGACTGTATCCTTTTATAAAACATCTACCACTGGCTAAGGAAGATGACAGGCAATCCTTCCTTTCTTAACTTCACGGGCATTTAACAAAAAAATCTGCTATGAAAATTTGTTTCTGTAGTCCTGTTCTCACATGGAACTGTACTTGGAATGTATGTACCCATGAGATCTTAGCAAAAAATAAAAATTAATATTTAAAAATGGTTTTTGATTGGCAACACTTGTGGGATACCTACAGAAGCAGATGTAAAATTTCTCCAGAGAATTCACTGTAATTCGGGCTCCCCAAGTTTCTCATGGATGAAATCTCAACAAATTAGTTAGTTTAAAATCTAAAATTAAAAATACAAAAGGAAATAGTGATCAATTACCCATAGTCATCGGAGACAGCAAACAACACATTCAGAACACAGAACTCCAAGAACTTAAAACAATTGGCATTATTGGGTATCAATTATGAAAATATCGATGTTTAAACTAATGAAAATAACCATACAAAAATGGAACAAGATAGCAGCAGACCTCCAGATTTGCAAAAGAATAATATAACCTTTTTACAAACTTGTCACCATTACCAAGCATGGTTAAGTACTCATAATAGAACTCTGTACCCAGCAATTAGAGAATATTCACATTTTTCTCATGTATGACACTTTTGCAAAAACTGATCACATTGTAGGTTTATAAAACAAGTTTCAAAAATTTCTAGTAATTTGTATCAGATGAGCAACATTCTTTAACAATGGTATAATTAAGTTAAAAATCAGTATAACGAAGACTAAAGACTAATGTGGAAGGTGTGTGAGCTTCCAAAGGGGGAGAGGCAGGGAGAGTGCTGGTGGCATGTGTCAGGGTTTGCTTTCCTGCACAGACTTGCCTCACATCACTGTTGTTCAGTATATGACTTTCCGCACAAGGGCTTTTGGTAAGTTATGGCCTTTTTTGAGTGACTCCTTTATTTTTGATATGATGATATTTTTACCTGCATGTATTTTATTTATTTTATTTTATTTTATTTTTTTGCTACTAAATCTTTATTTATTTATTTATATTTTTTATTAAGGTATTATTGATATACACTCTTATGAAGGTTTCACATGAAAAAACAATGTGGTTACTACATTTACCCATATTATCAAGTCCCCACTCATATCCCAATTCAGTCACTGTCCGTCAGTGTAGTAAGATACCAGATTCACTGTTTGCCTTCTCTATGCTACACTGTTTTCCCCGTGATTCCCCACACCATGTGTGCTAGACATAATACCCCACCATCCCCTTCTCACACCCACCCACGCACCCTCACACATGGCTCCCCTTTGGTAACCACTAGTTCCTTCTTGGAGTCTCCGAGTCTGCTACTATTTTGTTCCTTCGGATTTGGTTCTTTGTTATACTCAACAAATGAGGGAAATCATTTGGCACTTGTCTTTCTCTGCCTGGCTTATTTCACTGAGCATAATATCCTCCAGCTCCATCCATGTTGTTGCAAATGGCAGGATTTGTTTCCTTCTTATGGCTGAATAGTATTCCATTGTATATACATACCACCTCTTCTTTATGCATTCATCTACTGATGGATACTTAGGTTGCTTCCATATCTTGGCTGTTGTAAAAAAAGTGCTGTAATAAACATAGGGGTGCATATGTCTTTTTGAATCTGAGACGTTGTATTCTTTGGGTAAATTCCAAGGAGTGGGATTCCTGGGTCAAATGGTATTTCTATTTTTAGTTTCTTGAGGAACCTCCATATTGCTTTCCACAATGGTTGAACTAGCTTACATTCACACCAGCAGTGTAGGAGGGTTCCCCTTTCTCTGCATCCTTGCCAGCATTTGTTGTTCTTAGTCTTCTGGATGGTGGCCATCCTTACTGGTGTGAGGTGAAATCTCATTGTGGTTTTAATTTGTATTTCCCTGATGATTAGTGACATGGAGCATCTTTTCATGTCTGTTGGCCATCTGAATTTCTTCGTTGGAGAACTGTCTCTTCATATCCTCTGCCCATTTTTTAATCGGGTTATTTGCTTTTTGGATGTCGAGGTGTGTAAGTTCTTAATATATTTTGGATGTTAACCCCTTGTCGGATATGTCATTTACAAATATATTCTCCCATAGTGTAGGATGCCTTTTTGTTCTGTGGATGGTGTCCTTTGCCGTACAGGAACTTTATAGTTTGATGTAGTCCCATGAGTTCATTTTTGCTTTTGTTTCCCTTGCTCGAGGAGATGCGTTAAAGAAGAAGTCGCTCATGCTTATATTCAGGAGATTTTTGCCTATGTTGTCTTCTAAGAGTTTTATGGTTTCATGACTTACATTCAGGTCCTTGATCCTTTTTGAGTTTACTTTAGTGTATGGGGTTAAACAATAATCCAATTTCATTCTCTTACATGTAGCTGTCCAGTTTTGCCAACACCAGCTTTTGAAGAGGCTGTCATCTCCCCATTGTATGTCCATGGCTCCTTTATCATATATTAATTAACCATATATGGTTGGGTTTATATCAGGGCTCTCTAGTCTGTTCCATTGGTCTATGGTTCTGTTCTTGTGCCAGTACCAAATTGTCTTGAGTACTGTGGCTTGTAGTAAAGCTTGAAGTTGGGGAGCATAATCCTCCCAGCTTTATTCTTCCTTCTCAGGATTGCCTTGGCTATTCGGGGTCTTTTGTGGTTCCATATGAATTTTAGAATGATTTTCTCTAGTTCATTGAAAAATGCTGTTGGTATTTTGATAGGAATTACACTGAATCTGTAGACTGCTTTAGGCAGGATGGCCATTTTGACCATATTAATTCTTCCTATCCATGAGCACAGGATATGTTTCCATTTATTGGTATCTTCTTTAATTTCTCTCATGAGTGTCTTGTAGTTTTCAGAGTATAGGTCTTTCACTTCCTTTGTTAGGTTTATTCCTAGGTATTGTATTCTTTTTGATGCAACTTTGACTGGAATTGTTTTCCCGATTTCTCTCTCTGCTAGGTCATTGTTAGTGTATAGGAATGCCACAGATTTCTGCTTATTAATTTTGTATCCTGCAACTTTGCTGAATTCAAATATTATACCTAGTAATTTTGGAGTAGATTCTTTAGGGTTTTTTATGTACAATATCATGTCATCTGCAAACAGGGACAGTTTAACTTCTTCCCTGCCAACCTAGATGCCTTTTATTTCTTTGTGTTGTCTAATTGCTGTGGCTAGAACCTCTAGTACTATGTTGAATAGAAGTGGGAGAGTGCGCATCCTTGTCTTATTCCTGATCTTAAAGGAAAAGTTTTCAGCTTCTCGCTGTTAAATACAATGTTGGCTGTGGGTTTGTCATATATGGCCTTTATTATGTTGTGGTACTTGCCCTCTATACCCATTTTGTTGAGAGTTTTTATGATGAATGGATGTTGAATTTTGTTAAATGCTTTTTCAGCATCTATGGCGATGATCATGTAGTTTTTGTCCTTCTTTTTGTTGATGTGGTGGATGATGTTGATGGATTTTAGAGTGTTGAACCATCCTTGCATCCCTGGAATAAATCCTACTTGATCATGATGGATGATCTTTTTTATGTATTTTTTAATTCGGCTTGCTAATATTTTGAGTATTTTTACGTCTATGTTCTTCAGGGTTGTTGTTTTCTTTTTTGTGATGTCTTTGCCCGGTTTTGGTATTAAAGTGATGCTGGCCTCATAGAATGAGTTTGGAAGTATTCCCTCTTCTGCTCTTTGGAAAACTTTAAGGAGGATGGGAATTAGATCTTCACTAAATGTTGGATAAAATTCAGTAGTGAAGCCATCTGGTCCAGGAATTTTGTTCTTAGGTAGGTTTTTGATTACCAATTCAATTTCGTTGCTGGTAAGTGGTCTGTTGAGATTTTCTGTTTTTTTCTGGGTCAGCCTTGGAAGGTTATATTTTTCTAGAAAGTTGTCCATTTCTTCTAGGTTATCCAATTTGTTAGCATATAATTTTTTGTAGTATTTTCTCATAATTCTTTATATTTCTGTGGTGTCCATATTGATTTTTCCTTTCTCATCTCTGATTCTGTTTATGTGAGTAGACTCTATTTTTTTATTGATAAGTCTGGCTAGGGGTTTATCTGTTTTGTTTATTTTCTCAAAGAACCAGCTCCTGCCTTCATTGATCCTTTCTATTGTTTTATTCTTCTTGATTTTATTTATTTCAGCTCTAATCTTTATTATGTCCCTCCTTCTACTGACTTTGGGTCTATGATGATGTTTTCATGCCAAATGACATGAAATAAATATGCTATCGAAAGGGATATTTCAGCATTGTCATTACCAAAATTCAATCAACAGGTTACTCCAGACAACATTCTCTAGTTTAAAATATTATATGGAACAAATTTAAATTGCATGCCAAGTTTGAATGACCCCCAAAACATTTTGTTTTGAGTATGTTCACTTAGCACCAGGGTGAAGACCACTGATCCCAGTAGTGAGGGGTGTGAATATCCATCAATAAAGCATAGTGGGATTTCCCTTTTTATCTTATGCTACCTCCTTTCCATATTATCTTATTAACTAATATAATTTTGGATGATTCCTTCAAGTATTTTAGGAAAGCAATCATATCAATGGCAAATAAATATCTTCTTGTCTTTTTCTTTCCCACGTAAGTTTTATTTTTGCTCCATATCTTAGTGCACTGGCTATTGTTTCCAATTAATATTAAATAATAATGATACTAAGTATTATTACTTGGTTCATGGATTTAATGACCATGGTTCTAGTGAAACAACTTTAGGAACAGTTGAAATGTAGTGTAGTTATCAGTTACATTTTGATTTCTACTTCATTTTTAGTCAGCACTGGCAATTTACTTACTAGTAAATCATTCGTTGTGTGATGATAATTTTAAAACATTTTATTTTTGTTATATTTTCTGCTCCATTATAAGATTAGTTTCTGGATTTTGTTTTTCGTTTTGACTCATATGCTTACAGTGTCAGCGTTTTATTCAGCATTTATTAATTCCACTGTGTAATGTGTATATGTTTGTTGTGGCTTTCCATAATTATTTCCTCTGGTTTCCGTTAGGATTTAATCTTCATTTTTTTTTATTTTACAGTTGAAAGCTGACTTTGTTCTATTTTTCTCAGTTATGTTCCAACAAAAAACACATGCGATTCAAGGCATTTACTTTTGAACACAACATGGTCTAGCCTTTGGTGTATTGTGTTCTTACTTTTATTGATTACAAAAAATAACTGGTGGCACTTTTTTTTGTTTTGTGTTTTTCCTTAACCCAGAGTCATTTAGGAGAGTGCTTTCTAATTTAAAAGATGTTGCATTTTTGTGGTTTAAATTTATTTTATTAGTTTATATTTTTTGTTGAGTTGTAATTGGATAATGTGACCAGTAAAATGTTTGCCTTTTGAACTTATTACCTTTACGTCATGACTAAAATATCTGTCAATTCTAGCATGATATAGTAGATTTCTAAGAAATGTGCATTACCAATAGTCATGTTAGAAAAATCCAATTCTTCCTATAAGAAGTGGTAATAGGCTTGAGACTTTCAGACTCAATATAGCTATTTTTTTCTTAAAGCAATTAAAAAATAAAGTTTGTATTAACCCACCTATTTTAAGCCTAACACATTTCTCCTATATATGCCTATCTAGTTTTCTAATCTACAACCATATCATAACCCAAACTAGTCAGTATAATGCAAATAAAATTTCTTAAGCAACTGTATACTATTCAATTCATTTTATGAAACCTTGTTTCATGGACACTAATTTCATTATATATCCAGTTGTGGTAATATAGCAGGTGAGGAAACTGTAATACTATTATTTACAGTCATGGTTATACTGCAGAAATAGTTATAAATTTTGTTTTTTAATAACAAAACAATCTTATTTTTAGCCAACCATCTGTTGGGCAATTTGGGTCAGTAAAGATGGGTTCATATTATGGTCTGAAAGAAGATAGTAGGAATTAAAGAAGGACCCAACTACCCTGTACAAGAAGATGAGGTGAATTTGGGGTTTTCAACAGTCAACTAGAGAGAAAGATATGGTGGAATGTCCAAGGAAAGCTTGGAAGAAAGGAAGACAATATGAAAGTATGGGAGAGGGTTTAACAAGTTAAACAGTGAATTACTATACAACCCAGAAATCACACTCCTACATATATATCCCAAAGAATTGGGAGTAGGTTTTCAAACAAAAAACTTGTACACAAATGTTCAGAGCAGCATTATTCACAATAACCCAAAGGTGGAAACAACCCAAATGCCCATCAATGGATGCATGAGTAAATAAAATATGATCTATCCATACGATGAAATATTATTCAGTCATAAAAAGAAAATGAAGTACAGATACATGCTGTCACATAGATGAACCTTGAAAACATTATTCTAAATAAAATAAGCCAGATGTAAAAGGCAACATATGGTCTGATTCCGCTTAAATGAAATACCCAGAACAGGCAAACCCACAAAGACAGGAAGTAGATCTGTGGTTGCCTCAGGCTGCGGAAAGAGGCATGGGGAATGATTGCTTAAGAATGGGGTTTCTATTCAGGGTGATGAAAGTGTTCTTGGAACTAGGTCACGCTGGTGGTTTCATGATACTGTGAATATAAAGAACTGTACACTTTAAAATAGTAAATTTTTCATTATATCAACTTTACCACAACAAATTAACAAAGAATGTTGCTAAGTTGAAAATCATCTGAACACTGGTTCATCTTGAGAAGTCTTTCCCCCTGCAATTTAGTTAAAATAAGCTCAGTGAAAGGAAATAAAGTTACCTATTTTTTAATTAAAAAAAAATGTCATGGGAGAGGAAGAAGGAGCCTTCTGTTGCCTATCAAAGAAGACAAACTTGTGAAAATCCTCTGAAGGAGGAATATCTCTGGAAGGGAACAGCAGAAAACAACAATAGTAATTGCCACTGGGTTGGGAGGAATTGGTTTTCCTCTATACTTTTTTTCACCTTTTGCAATGAGAATTAAAATTCTAGAATATAACCTATTAAAAATTGATTAAAAAATTTCTAGTGGCTGAAAGAGAAGAGAGATTTTAAAAAACAGGTCAAATATTTACTCTTCAGTTTTGTTTGCTGTGAAAGAACCCCGTTACCTTATTATCTAAGCTTCAAAAAAGTCTGTTACACACAGTGCCTGTAAGGTTATTTGCCTGTTTGCTTTTTTATCAGAGACAGGAAGCAAAGTAAGCTATTGTGGGTCCAGAGACTAAACAAAAGGGAACAGCCATATTCTTGGTAAGATAAGACATAGAATTATAGTTCATCAGAAGCAAGGAGTTTGAGTAAAATATGAATAAAAGAAATGAGAAAATTATCGAGAGGTTGGATTTCCCCCATATGTAGGATGGGGTTTCAATAGAAGTAATCATTAAGTGTTAATATTAATATTCACTTAAAATTAATGTAATTTTGGTTAGTGGGACATACTAAAAGGAAGAGGCTGCATGAGCTGTGGGTACCTAAGCAACTGAAATTTGGGTTATCGATATTATAAAGTAGTAATACTGACTCCTATATACAGTTTGAAAATATTCCATGATATAGTAACAACGGATGAATTTCAGTTGTACTTGAACAGTATTGGAATATCTTTCTAAGGTGAGCAATTACAAATGACAGAATATTAGTGTGGGAGAAAATAGCCAGTTCAACTAAGAAAATGATTCCTGGGTCCATAGTACCAACACTTGTAACATATAGAATAGCTATTTGTTTAATTCATTTAACTTAATTAATTTGTTTAATTATATTGTACTGTGTTATCTATTCTTCCCACCTGGATAGTAAACAAAGTGGACTTCATGTATTTACTTCATGTATTTTCCCAGTGCCAGACACAGAGTATATCTTGAAAAATAAATTTTTATTAAATATTACAAATATTTTTATTAGAAGCTGGACTATAAGACTGAGTGGTTTGATGTTAGGAGAACTGTATCCATATTTCTGAATGGAGGGGAAAGGGAACTTTATGATTCCTAAAGTGAAAAACCATTGACACGCTCACTGATGATCACATTAAAATGCATATTTAAGAATCTGAAAATTCCTTTAGTGGGTATCACAGTATTACTTTAACAAGAAAATATGACTCTGAAATAATCATATAGTTATTAACGTTAGTTAGGGACTTACGTGCACCTGAGATACAAATGTGTAAAAGATGCGATCCATTTCTTCAAAGTGTTCCACAAAGTAGTGACAGAAATAAACATATAGGCAAATCTTTACCAAAATATGGGATAAATTCAAAAATACATAATCCAAGTGCAGTTAAATCACAAAAGAAATAATATCTAAATAATTATAATAAGTATCTAAATAATGCCAGAATAATTGTAATTGTTACCTATGAATTATAATTGTATTGAATCATAAATAGAATTTTGATATACATACTTTTTCCCAATAAGGGCAATCCAGTGAATATTTTAAAGACGTATTTCTCCTTTTAGTAATACACTGTCCACATATATTATGCATATAACTCATAAAATTATTACTAAGTTTGTTGTAGAAATGTATAATGGGGTATTATGTAAAATATTTAGACATAGAAAATACATTTTTGGCAGTCTAACAGCCAAGATGTTAGAAATTCTAGAGTTAGCTAAATAAGTGCTTACTAATATTGACCCTTTTGTGTGGGGTCTGTATTAGATTCTGCATTTTCTGTTGGTGGTTTATTTCAGATTTTACCATTTAGTCATTACCTGTGTTACCTTGGATACTATATAATTCATAAAACTTCCATATTAGGCTGAAAAGTGTTTCACTTTAGGATGGTCATTTAGTGGAAGTGTTTTTTCCCCTCTTTTCATTTGTTCTGTAGTTTGAAAAAAACACAATGACTTCTAGATTATCACAAAGGCACCCTAAAATTTCCTAGCTTTTAGCTGTTATAATAATTTCCTGGAATGTGTCATCGGTGGAGTTAAATGATTGTTTTGTCCTCTGTTGTGTTAGACCATAAGTGCTTTTTCTACTTGGTTGAAACATTTATGATCTGCTTTCATTTTCTTATACCTCTTTCCCCTCACTGTAAAATTTGAGATGTTTTGGTATAATTTTAAACTTCCAGACTGAATTCTATTAATATTTTTCTGAAAATTTAAGGAAGCTGAACAACCTAATTATGATGCACTTTATTATTTTCTTTCTTGAAATTGAACTACCTGTCCAAAAATTAACAAAATTTTGATTTTATGTATAAAGGAAAGTAACTTTTCACACATCATGCTTGAAATGTTCATTTTCACAACAAAATGTCTCATATTCTATTACAAAATGTCACAGTAGTTTGGCAGACTGATATATATATATATATATATATATATATATATATATATATA
>JAQQAC010019963.1:30205373-30256658 GCA_029783875.1 Phataginus tricuspis | reverse complement strand
ATATATATATATATATATATATATATATATATATATATATAGTAAAAAAAATTTTCATGAGGATTTAATTCCTAGGTATTTAATTCTCAATATTAAAGAAATGGGGGAATTAAAGATGGTGGTGTGAGAGGTGAGACACAGGCATCCTCCTAAAACTGCATATAATACGAAAATATAATTAATACAACTAATCCTGAAAGAGCAACAGGGAAGAGGACTGTGCCGGACTGCATACGCCTGGAGAAAAGAGCAGACCTCACTGAACAGGGTAAGGAACCAAAGCTGTGGCCCAGTGGGACCAAGCCCTTCTCCACCCCAGCTCAAGAGCAGGAGGAAGAGAAACGGAGCAGGGAGGGAGTAGAGGCATGGGATTGCTGATTACCTAACTCCGGAGATCTGCTCTGGGAGCACAAATGTACATTTCATGGTGGTTGCATGATACTTTCATGGTTACAGGGTCAGAAAGCTAAGACAGGCAGAATTCCTGGAGAGACTGAGATTCCAGCCGCTTGTGGAAAGCAGGGATCCATATCTGGCTGCACTGGGACAAAAGAAAGATGGACAGTCTGACAGACTTCCTAACATGGAAGCACTTAGCAAGAAGGCTACTAAAGGGACAAGGATTGTGCAGAGCTTACTGCTCAGAAGAGAGGACAGGTAGACAAAATTGTCCAGGTGCACTCTGCCCAGAAGGTTGGGAGCTTTGCCATATAGACTCTCATATTTAAGGAGGAAAAAGAAATCTTCCTCCTTAGACAATCTTCAGGTGCTCCAGCACCCTGGCCAGATACACAGCTCCAAGGACACCCTCTGTGGTACAGAGTGTGCTGCACCTTTCTCCCAGCCAGCCCCACCTGGCTCGGAAACCGGCAAACCCTACCCTGGCATTAACCCAGCCAGAGGAAAGATCTGTCTATAGCAACTACAAACGCAAAGCACAGAGGCTTATACCTGTGTGCTCAGCCCACTGGTTCAGGAAGTGGAGACAGGCATAGCAGCCAGGAACCAAGGAACAGCTTTTTCCTCACCCCAGACACCAGTACCACTCCCCTGTGACCCCCAACATTGCTTCAGGGGTTGAGCAGCTCTAGGGAGTAGAGCTTCTGGTCGCTAGAGGGCGCCATATACAAATATGAAACACCAAAGGAACCTGGTTCAGAGTAAAATTATGAATACAACTCCTGAGAAAGATTTAAATGACATCGACCTCATAACTCTTCCTGAAAGGGAGTTCAAAATAAAAATAATTAACATGCTTATGGAGGCATGGAAAGATATTCAAGAACTCAGGAATGAATTCTGGTCAGAGATCCGAATCGTTGAAGAGCACAATGAATGGTATTAAAAGCAGATTGGATACAGTGGAGAAGACAATAAATGAAATAGAAAAAAGAGAAAAGAGGAATACAAAGAAACAGAGAGAAAAAAGGATCTCTAAGAATGAAAGAATATTGAGAGAACTGTGTGATCATTCCAAATGGAACAATATTCACATTAGAGGGGTACCATAAGAAGAAGAGAGAGAAAAAGGGATAGAAAGTGTCTTTGAGGAGGTAATTGCTGAAAACTTCCCCAATTTGGGGAAGGAGATGGTCCCTCAAGCCGTAGAGATGCACAGATATCCCAACACAAGGGACCCAAGGAAGACAACACCAAGACATATAGTAATTGAAATGGCAAAGATCAAGGATAAGGAAAGACTATTAAAAGCAGCCAGAGAGAGAAATAAGATCAGATACAAAGGCAAGCCCATCAGGCTATCATCAGACTTCTCAACAGAAAGCTTACAGGCCAGAAGAGAGTGGCATGATGTATTTAATGCAATGAAGCAGAAGGGCCTTGAACCAAGAATACATTACTGGCAAAATTATCATCTAAATTTGAAGGAGGGATTAAACAATTTCCAGATAAGCAAAAGTTGAGAGAATTTACCACACACACCTACAGTGTGTTTTTGAAGGACTGCTATAGATGGAAGTGTTTCTAAGGCTTAATAGCTGTTACCAGAGGTAATAAAACCACAGTAAAGAAAGTAGAACAGCTAATTACTAAGCAAACGCAAAATTAAATATGCTATCCCCAAAGTCAATCGAGGGATAAACAAATGAGTACAGAATATGATACCTAATATGTAAAGAATGGAGGAGAAAGAAAAAGGAGGAAGAAAAAAAACCCATCAGATTGTGTTTGTAATAGCATATTAAGTGAGTTAAGTTAGTCCCTTAGATAGTAAGGATGTAAACCTTGAACCTTTGGTAACCATGAATCTAAAGCCTGAATTGCAAATAAGTACAAACCTATCGGTAATCACCATAAATGTAAATGGACTGAATGCACCAATCAAAAGACATAGAGTCACTGCATGGATAAAAAAACAAGACCCATCTATATGCTGCCTACAAGAGACTCACATTAAACCCAAAGACATATACAGACTAAAAGTGAAGGGATGGAAAAAGATATTTCATGCAACTAATAGGGAGAAAAAAATCAGATGTTGCAATACTTGTATCAGACAAAATAAATTTCAAAACAAAGAAAATCACAAGAGACAAAGAAGGACATTACATAATGATAAAAGGGTCAATCAAACAAGAAGATATAACTATTATAAATATCTATGCACCCAACACAGGATCACCTACATATGTGAAACAAATACTAACAGAATTAAAAGGAGAAATGGAATGCAATGCATTCATTCTAGGAGACTTCAGCACACCACTCACTCTGAAGGACAGATCAACCAGACAGAAAATAAGTAAGGAGACAGAGGCACTGAAAAATGCACTAGAACAGATGGACCTAACAGACATCTACAGAATACTCCACCGAAAAGTAGCAGTATACACATTCTTCTCGAGCGCACATGGAACACTTTCAAGTATAGATCATATATTAAGCCACAAAAAGAGCCTCAATAAATTCAGAAAGATTGAAATTGTCCAACCAGTTTCTCAGACCACAAAGGTATGAAACTAGAAATAAATTATGCAAAGAAAATGAAAAATCCCACAAACACATGGAGGCTTCACAACATGCTCCTAAATAAACAATGGATCAATGACTAAATAAAAACAGAGATCCAGCAATATATTGAGACAAATGACAACATAATTCAACACCACAAGATGTGTGGGGCACAGTGAAGGCTGTGATAAGATGAAAGTATATTGCAATATAGGCCTACCTCAAGAAAGAAGAACAATCCCATATGAGCAGTCTAAACTCACAATTAATGAAACTAGAAAAAGAAGAACAAATGAGACCCAAAGTCAGTAGAAGGTGAGACATAATAAAGATTAGAGCAGAAATAAATAAAATCGAGAAGAATAAAACAATAGAAAGAATCAATGAAAGCAAGAGCTGGTTCTTAGAGAAAATAAACAAAATAGATAAATCCCTAGCCAGGCTTATCAGTAAAAAAAGAGAGTCTACTCACATAAACAGAATCAGAGATGAGAAAGGAAAAATCAATATGGACACCACAGAAATATAAAGAATTATGAGAGAATACTATAAAAAATTATATGCTAACAAACTGGATAACCTAGAAGAAATGGACAACTTTCTAGAAAAATACAACCTTCCAAGGCTGACCCAGAAAAAAACAGAAAATCTGAACAGACCAATTACCAGCAATGAAATTGAACTGGTAATCAAAAACCTACCTAAGAACAAAATGCCTGAACCAGATGGCTTCACTACTGAATTTTATGAAACACTTAGTGAAGACCTAATATCTATCCTCCTTAAAGTTTTCCAAAGAGTAGAAGAAGAGGGAATACTTCCAAACTCATTCTGTGAGGCCAGCATCACTCGAATACCAAAACCAGGCAAAGACACCACAAAAAAAGAAAACTACAGACCAATATTCCTGATGAACATTGGTGCAAAAATACTCAACAAAATATTAGCAAACCGTATTCAAAAATACATAAAAAAGATCATCCATCATGATCAAGTAGGATTTATTCCACGGATACAAGGATGGTACAACATTTGAAAATCCATGCACATCATCCACCACATTAACAAAAAGGACAAAAAGCACATGATCATCTCCATAGATGCTGAAAAAGCATTTGACAAAATTCAACACCCATTTAGAGGGCAGGTACCTCAACATAGTAAAGGCCATATATGACAAACCCACAGCCATCATTATACTTAACAGTGAGAAAGTGAAAGCTTTTCCTTTAAGATCGGGAACAAGACAAGGATGCCCACTCTCCCCACTTTTATTCAGCATAGTACTGGATGTCCTAGCCATGGCAATCAGACAACACAAAGAAATAAAAGGCATCCAGATTGGCAAGTAAGAAGTTAAACTGTCCCTGCTTTCAGATGACATGACATTGTATATAAAAAACAATAAAGAATCCACTCCAAAACTACCAGATCTAATATCTGAATTCAGCAAAGTTGTAGGATACAAAATTAATACACAGATATCTGTGGCATTCCTATATACTAACAATAAACTAGCAGAAAGAGAAATCAGGAAAACAATTCTATTCACAATTGCATCAAGAGGAATGAAATACATAGGAATAAACCTAACCAAGGAAGTGAAAGACCTATACTCTGAAAACTACAAGACACTCATGAGAGAAATTAAAGAAGATACCAATAAATGGAAACACATCCCGTGCTCATGGATAGGAAGAATTAATATGGTCAAAATGGCCATCCTGCCTAAAGCAATCTACAGATTCAAAGCCATCCCTATCAAAATAGCAACAGCATTCTTCCATGAACTAGAGCAAATAGTTCAAAAATTCATATGGAACCACAAAAGAACCCGAATAGCCAAAGCCATCCTGAGATGGAAGAATAAAGCTGGGGGGATTATGCTCCCCAACTTCAAGCTCTACTACAAAGCCTCAGTAATCAAGACAATTTGGTACTGGCACAATAACAGACCCATAGATCAATGGAACAGATTAGAGAGCCCTGATATAAAGCCAACCATATATGGTCAATTAATATATGATAACAGAGGTAAGGACATACAATGGGAAAATGACAGCCTCTTCAACAGCTGGTGTTGGCAAAACTGGACAGCTACATGTAAGAGAATGAAACTGGATTATTGTTTAACCCCACACACAAAAGTAAACTCAAAATGGATCAAAGACCTGAATGTATGTCATGAAACCATAAAACTCTTAGAAGACAGCATAGGCAAAAATCTCCTGAATATAAGCATGAGCAACTTCTTCCTGAATGCATCTCCTCAAGCAAGGAAAACAAAAGCAAAAATGAACTCATGGGACTACATCAAACTAAAAAGTTTCTGTACAGCATAGGATACCATCAACAGTACAAAAAGGCATCCTACAGTATGGGAGAATATATTTGTAAATGACGTATCTGACAAGGGGTTCACTTCCAAAATATATAAAGAACTTACACACCTCAACACCCTGAAAGAAAATAATCCGATTAAAAAATGGGCAGAGGATATGAAGAGACAATTCTCCAAAGAAGAAATTCAGATGGCCAACAGACACATGAAAAAGATGCTCCACATCACTAATCATCAGGGAAATGCAAATTAAAACCACAACGAGATATCACCTCACACCAGTTAGGATGGCCAGCATCAAAAAGTCTAAGAACCACAAATGCTGGTGAGGATCCGGAGAAAGGGGAACCCTCCTACACTGCTGGTGGGAATGTAAGCTAGTTCAACCATTATGGAAAGCAATGTGGAGGTTCCTCAAGAAACTAAAAATAGAAATACCATTTGACCCTGGAATCCCACTCCTTGGAATTTACCCAAAGAATACAACTTTTCAGATTCAAAAAGACATATGCACCCCTATGTTTACTGCAGCACTTTTGACAATAGCCAAGATGTGGAAGCAACTTAAGTGTTCCTCAGTAGATGAATGGACAAAGAAGAAGTGGTACATATATACAATGGAATACTATTCAGCCATAAGAAAGAAATAAATCCTACCATTTGCAACAACATGGGTGGAGGTGGAGGGTATTATGCTCAGTGAAATAAGCCAGGCAGGGAAAGACAAGTGCCAAATAATTTCCCTCATTTGTGGAGTATAACAATGAAGTAAAACCGAAGGAACAAAATAGCAGCAGACTCAGAGACTCCAAGAAGGATCTAGTGGTTACCAAAGGGGAGGGATGAGGGTGAGTGGATGGGGAGTGTGGGAGAAGTGGATTGAGGTGTATTGTGGTTAGTACACATGGTGTAGGGGATCACAGGGAAAACAGTGTAGCACAGAGAAAGCAAATAGTGAATCTGTAGCATCTTACTACAGTGATTGACAGTGACTGCACTGGGGTATGGTTGGGGCCTTGATAATATGGGTAAATATAATAACCACATTGTTTTTTCATGTGAAACCTTCATAAGAATGTATATCAATAATACCTTAATAAAAAAAATAATAAAATAAAGAAGTGGGACCACCTTGGAAAAATTTCAGATGTGACTTCTTTTTCCCATCCTGAAAGATTTTGAATGTTTGCTTCTTAGCCATTTAGTGAAGAAAAAAAACAAAACATGAGAAGCCCTTCAGATAGCTCTGTCAAAGGCAGTAATGAGCAATTATTGTTAGATTATGAAATATCGATACTTAAACATTTCTGTAAGGAGCAACGCTTTTGGATCATTTGAGAAGTATTCATTAGTTTAGCATGGCTTTCAATATTTTCTACTTAGCCTTTCAAATTCTGGTTCTTTTCTATGGTACTTCTCAGTGTGATATGAGGACCAGAAGCATTGATGTAACCTCAGAGCTTGTGGGGAATATAGAATCTTTGGCTGCATTCCAAACCTACTCGGTTATAGTT
This sequence comes from Phataginus tricuspis, assembly GCA_029783875.1. Taxonomy (NCBI): domain Eukaryota; kingdom Metazoa; phylum Chordata; class Mammalia; order Pholidota; family Manidae; genus Phataginus; species Phataginus tricuspis. The sequence goes on along the minus strand of JAQQAC010019963.1, from coordinate 30,249,833 downwards.
TATATTGAAACAAGGTTTCCAGGGATTCTGCACATGCAGTGAAGTTTGGAAAGCTTTGGTTTCTTTGGTATTTTTAAGTAAGGCATCATCTCTGAAAGAGAAACTAAAATAAACAAGGGCTAGTCTCTAATTATGCATTAGATTATGTATCGTAATACTTTTTTTATTATTTATACTTGTTTTATAAAGAAACAATAATTTTTAAGAAGTCTTGGAAAATAAAACTAAGACTTTTGTGGATTGAGTTATCTGCATATTGGCATTTCTTGATTGTCTTTTTCCTTGAGAATTAGTCTTATTTTCCTGAACCTTTGTATGTTTAGTAAATTTGGATTGCATCCTGAACATTTTAAATATGCTGTGGCTCTGGGTTCTGTTAAAGTTTTCTGTAGATTGTGAATTTGTGTGTGTGTGATTGTATTGTTTCTTACGAAGCAATCAACCTGGTTAGGTTTAGAAGAGATAGATTCTGTCAAGCTTTCTGGTGGCAGTGGTTCTAATATAAAAAAGACTGCTATGCTGTTGGGGTCAGGGTCTCAACACTGGTTTATGTTACAGATCAGTTCTTCCAGATTGGTCTGCTATTCTGCGTTTGTTCTGCACAAGTAGCATAGGAATGAGCCCAGGACTTGGGCCAGTTCACAGATAGAAGTAGGGAATCCTCTTCACCAGCTGCATCCTCCTCAAGATTTTCCCTCCAGCTCCCAGGGACACACACCTTTTAATTATCCTATGGCTAGAAAGTTGAGTTTCATTCAGAATTTTAGTTTCCTGCACTTTCAGGAAATTTTGTGTCACTTTCACCTTCAGGGAAAATGGCAAGAAAAGGAAAAAGGTAGAAGGAATCCCCCTGCCCCAAGCCCCGCTCTTTGGAACACAGAGATCCTCGGTTTCTCTGGCCAGAGGTATAGCTTTTTCTTGGGGATTAAGGTGTCCATGTTGCTGCAATGGCAGTACAGCTCTGTGAATGGAGCCAGCTTCCGGCAGGGCTTTGGGGAAAGAATAAACAATGAACACCAACCTTTGGGGTATTACCCCTGCACTCTGGCTCACAAAGATCCTCTTTTCTCAAAGGGGAATGTCTTGCAGAATTTCTGTAGCCTTCACCCATTGTGCAGTTTTGCCTGCGGAGAAATAAAGGGGAGAGAGAGACCATAAAGTCCACTCCTACTGGCTGCTCCTTGAGTTTTGACTTACCTTCCTAATTCTCTTGCTATTGTTTTACTTTTCTGAGCCTCCATGTAGTTGCTTTTTGTATACTGTCCAGAGCTTTTCCTTGTAATGCGTGGAAGAGATTATATTTAGTGGGCTTACTGCTTCTTGACTGAAGTCCATGGGCGGTGGGAAAGTTTAAAGTGTCTGAATAATTCCTGAAATAGATATGAATATATATGTATATTCTATTTCTACTAATTTGTTGGGAGTTATTCTAGTGTTTTAAGGCTTCCAAAATTTTTATTGAGGATGACTGCTGTTAAGATAGCTCTGCTCACTTTTCAGTTTCTCAATTTTTATTTGAAATAAGGAGAAAAATATGTGGAATGTTGTTCTCTTATCAGTGAGTTTCCCTTTTCTCTTCATCAGGAAGATATTCTGGCCACCAGGGTAGCTTCCTGATATTTCAGACCCTTGGTTTTTACCACTTATATACCTTGTTTTCTTCTTGATGTAAAGATTGGTCTGCCACAAATTGATCTGTCTCTGACAAAAGCAAAAAATCCTACAAAGGATTTTATTCTGATTGTTTCATTCTTATGTCTTGCTCTATAATAAGTATATTAGTATAGACATATATATTTAGATAGATGTAAAAGTGTCTATGGATATGTGGGTGTTTATGTCATTGATATGTGTTGTCAGGTCAAAATGGCTTATCTTTTCTTCAGCTTTTTATATTCACTTTCCATGAACTTAATGAACCACTTATTGTAGAAATACTTTTCCCTTTAGCATCCCTTGCTTAGCATCCTCAGTATCACATTCTTCCACATGAGCTTAGCAATAGGCCTAGAGACACAAAGGCTTTAAGATCCAGTGGAGCAACTAATGTTCCAAGATTGTCCACATCAGAGCTATTACTCACTAAAATTACTCTGAGTTACCCAGTAACCGCACCCAATACTTATTTCTTTTAATGACTCTATTAATTTTATACATCCCAGTTCTTTCTTAGAAATCGTCTTTGCTCATCACTTTCTGGTGATTGGTTTGTAATCAACATCAGCTTGTTTCCAAATCATCCTTATTTCTTCCTAAACCAAAATATGTTGACTGAAAAAAATGTGTTGGGGCATCTATCTGCAAGTGGAAAAACTGTATTTGAATTAGCTCAGGGAAAAGTAGGGATGTTATTGGCTCACAGAAAAGCAGAAAGGCAGGTGTGCTTGGCTTCAAGGGAACACTTAAGGGACCCCTGTACATGAACTGAACAAGCTGTTCTTTTTCTACCTCCCTCCACTTCCCTTCATTCTTATCCCTTCTCCCATATGTTTACTGTGATTGCTGATATACATTTTGGAAAAGTACTCTGTTATTTTTTTTAATTAAAAAAGAAACATACATATATGTTTCTGTCTTCAGTAGTTCCACGCTTGGGATCCTATAGAAACAAATAAGTAGATAATAAAGAACACACACACACATAACGTGAATGCATTAAAATATGTAAGTATATATATGTGTGTTTACCTATGCTTAAAAAATGTCCTAGGAGGCCATACATGAAACTCTTAGCAGTGACTGCTCTGGGAAGGTGATGTCTTGGTGTAGGCAGGAAGAGAGGAACGTTCCTTTCTATGTTCTATAGTTCTGCTTTGCTTAACTTTATTACAACAAAAATATGCTTCTACTTTTGTGTAATTTTAACTTGTCAAAAAAAAAAGACCTTATAGGAACCAAAGTGGATAGTGGTTTAAGAAGGGAGCAGAACTCATAATTCGAAAATCTCACTGCATGGACATTTCCAGGTCAGTTTTTTTTTACCAAACATATACTGTAAAAAGTGGGGCTGAGTACCAAATAGCCTCACTGGTTGTCATGGTGATATTATCTAATTTGTTTCATATTTTATGTATGACTGATCATTGATGCTACAGGAGACTTGCCTCTAGCTTTGGGAAGTGATTGAAAGACAAATTCATAGAAAGACAAATGCATACAGAAATAAAACGTGGCTGCTGCTCTCGCCATTTTTTTCTTCTTCCTTTTAGCCATTTTTGAAGGATCGACTTGGTCTATAAATGACAGAGACATCCATAGCATCCTAAAATCCTACTTTAGCATATTGCTTTAAAGTGATATGCCTAGGTGGAAAGTATATGGCCCTGGGAATTAGATGACCTCATTTCTAGCCCAGCTCTTACACTTAGGAAGTGGTCTCTCATTTACCTAGAACTCTACAGTTTACAAACTGCCTTAAAGTAAACTGTTCTATTTAATCCTCATAACAACACTGTGAGACACATGGCCCTATCATCCCAGTTTAACGATAAGAGATTTTATTCTAGAAAGGTTAAATTACTTGCCCAAGGTGAAAATTTTTTAATTGTAATTGCAAGAGAGATGACACAGACCTAGGTTTGTAGACTTCAAGCCCAAAACGTGTTTAAATATCCCATTGCCTACTAAGTCATGCTTTTAGCAAACAACACTTAAGGCAAAATAATATAACATGATAAAAAGTAAAAATGTGGATATATAAGATATTGATATAGATGAAATATGCTATAGATCAAAGAATTCAAGACAAAAATATCAAATGGGATAGACACTGAGGTAAGACATTGAAAGATCCTGAATTAAAAAAAATCACTCTCTGAATAAAGAAAATTTCTTTATTAGACTATCTAAAACCACAGGCTATTACTGTATTTAAAATTAAACACTGAAAGCATTCTAATTAAACTCACATGGACGCCCGGGGTTTCTTCTGCTGTCTAAAGTTGTCCTGGAAGGTCTTAACCAGTGACTTTCACCTCAATGCTCGTTTGTCATTGGGCACTCTGATAACCTGCACAGCTTCTGCACAGAAATGATGCTGGGGTCCAAATGCAGGAATCCTGAAGAAGCTGGTCGTGAGAATTCACACTGGGAGGCTCCCAAGGTAGAGAGGAAGAGGAAACCAGACAAACACTGTGGAACAACTTCTCATCATTTTTCAGAGAAGATACTGGCTAAATATATAATAAAATCTTAGTAATAATGCCATGGTACTATTATGTAGTGTATATCAATTTTACAACGTTTTAGTCAATTTTATCACATTTTATTCCTACTGCAATCTTAAGAGGTTGTTTCATTGTGTGCTTATTTTACACATATTGTCATAATGCCACCAGCAACTTCCTTCTCCACTTATTTAAAAAAGGATGAAAAATACTCACATATAGCAATAATGCTGCTCTCTGATGATGGTGCCTACCAACCAAAAAAAAAAAAGATAAAAAAGTCAGTAATTAGCTATGAAAAATTAGAAGGGACAGGCTGCACAGATGAGCCAAGGTACAGAGATTCATTATTTCCCCATCTGATAAGTTTAAATTTAATATTACCGTTAGTCATTATCACTAGAGACATTGCCAAAACATTAGATTCACAACAAATGACTAGACCTCATAAAAGGGCAAGGAAATAGAGCTGCAGAACTGAGCTATATGAAGGACGTGGAGAAAGGAACAGGTTGCTACATATGTGAAAAATGATCTCCCTGAAGGAACTGTGAAGTGGCCCCAACGGAAGAAAAATTTCAAAGTGGGTGTTAAAGAACCTTGGCGATTTCAATACACCAATCAAGACTATGAGCAAAATACTAAAGTACTGACTCTTTTTTCTTTCATCAACACTATGATCATCTAAATTGCGAGGAGAAATAATCCAATATATATGAGGAAAAGAACATGTATAGCAAGAAATTGCCAGTTTTGTTCCCAGGCTCATATAACTGAACAAAGGAAAAGCAGTGGACTGGTAAAAATACTTCACTCTGATTCCAGAAGATTACAGGTCTGTCACAACCCTCAGGCATCTCTATAAATAAGCTATTAAAGGATTCAGATGAAATTGTAGAACTAGTGTTTGCTATAGGCCTCAAAAGTTTTAAGTGGCATTGACAGGAAGAAGGAAGAACCCACATCTGTGTAAATTAAAAGCTTATGAGATGTTGTAAAATAAAACCGAGGGTGAAATTATTTCAGAAATGTGTAAACAATGATACCCTTGTTGATATTGAAAAGGATTTTTTTTTTTGGTATCGTTAGTGTACAATCACTTGAACAACATTATGGTTACTGGACCCTCTATTATCAAGCCCCCCCACATACCTGACTACAGTCACTGTCCATCAGCATACTAAGATGCTATAGAATCATTACTTGTCTTCTCTATAAATACTGCCTTTCCTGTGTCCCCCGCCGCTGCATTACGTGTACTAATCGTAATGCCACTTTTCCCCCTTTATCGCTCCCTTCCCACCCATCTTCCCCAGTCCCTTTCCCTTTGGTAACTGTTAGTCCATTCTTGGGTTCTGTGAGTCTGCTGCTGTTTTGTTCCTTCAGTTTTTGCTTTGTTCTTATACTCCACAGATGAGTGAAATCATTTGATACTTGTATTTCTCCACCTGGCTAATTTCACTGAGCATAATACCCTCTAGCTCCATCCATGTTGTTGCAAATGGTAGGATTTGTTTTCTTCTTATGGCTGAATAATATTCCATTGTGTATATGTACCACATCTTCCTTGTCCATTCACCTACTGATGGACACTTAGGTTACTTCCATTTCTTGGCTATTGTAAATAGTGCTGCAATAAACATAGGGGTGCAATGTCTTTTTCAAACTGGGGTGCTGCATTCTTAGGGTAAATTCCTAGGAGTAGAATTCCTGGGTCAATGGTATTTCTATTTTGAGATTTTGAGGAACCTCCATACTGCTTTCCACAATGGTTGAACTAGTTTACATTCCTACCAGCAGTGTAGGAGGGTTCCCCTTTCTCCACATCCTTGCCAACATTTGTTGTTGTTTGTCTTTTGGATGTTGGCCATCCTAACTGGTGTGAGGCGATATCTCATTGTGGTTTTAATCTGCATTTCACTCATGATTAGCAATGTGGAGCATCTTTTCATGTGCCTGTTGGCCATCTGTATTTCTTCTTTGGAGAAGTGTCTGTTCAGCTCCTCTGCCCATTTCTTAATTGGCTTATTTGCTTTTTGGTTGTTGAGGTGCATGAGCTATTTATGTATTTTGGATGTCAACCCCTTATCAGATATGTCATTTATGAATATATTCTCCCATACTGTAGGATGTCTTTTTGTTCTGTTGATGGTGTCCTTTGCTTTACAGAAGCTTTTTCGTTTGATATAGTCCCACTTGTTCATTTTTGCTTTTGTTTCCCTTGCCCAGGGAGGTATGTTCATGAAGAAGTTGCTCATCTTTATGTCAAAGAGATTTTTACCTATATTTTTTTCTAAGAGTTTTATGGTTTCATGACTTAACATTCAGGTCTTTCATCCATATTGAGTTTACTTTTGTGTATGGAGTTAGGCAGAAATCCAGTTTCACTCTATTACATGTAGCTGGCCAGTTTGCCAACACCAGCTGTTGAAGAGGCTGTCGTTTCCCCATTGTATATCCATGGCTCCTTTATCGTATATTAATTGACCATATATGTCTGGGTTTGTATCTAGGCTCTCTATTCTGTTCCACTGGTCTATGGGTCTCTTCTTCTGCCAGTACCAAATTGTCTTGATTACTGAGGCTTTGTAGTAGAGCTTGAAGTCAGGGAACATAATTCCCCCTGCTTTATTCTCCTTCTCAGGATAGTTTTGGCTATTCAGGGTATTTTGTCATTCCATATGAATTTTAGAACTATTTGCTCTAGTTCATGGAAGAATGCTATTGCTATTTTGATAGGGATTTCATTGAATCTATAGATTGCTTTAGGCAGAATGGCCATTTTGACAATATTAATTCTTCCTAGCCAAGAGCATGGGATGAATTTCCATTTATTAGTGTCCTCTTTAATTTCTCTTAAGAGTGTCTTGTAGTTTTCAGGGTATAGGTCTTTCACTTCCTTGGTTAGTTTATTCCTAGCTATTTTATTCTTTTTGATGCATATGGGAATGGAATTGTTTTCCTGATTTCTCTTTCTGCTAGTTCACCATTAGTGAATACGAATACAACAGATTTCTGTGTATTAGTTTTGTATCCTGCAACTTTGTTGAATTCAGATATTAGACCTAGTAGTTTTGGAGTGGATTCTTTAGGGTTTTTATGTACTATCATGCCTTCTGTAAATGGGGACAGTTTGACTTCTTCCTTGCCAATCTGGATGCCTTTTATTTCTTTGTGTGCCTGATAGCCATGGCTAGGACCTCCAGAAATATGTTGAATAAAAGTGGGGAGAGTTGGCTTCCTTGTCTTGTTTCTGATCTTAAAGGAAAAGCTTTCAGCTTCTCACTGTTAAGTATAATGTTGGCTTTGGGTTTGTCATATATGGCCTTCATTATGTTGAGGTACTTGCCCTCTATACTCAATTTGTTGATAGTTTTTATCATGAATGGGTGTTGAATTTTGTCAAATGCTTTTTCAGCATCTATGGAGATGAACATGTGGTATTTGTCCTTCTTTTTGTTGATGTAGTGGATGATGTTGATGCATTTTCGAATGTTGTACCATCCTTGCATCCCTGGAATAAATCGTACTTGATCATGAAGGATGATCTTTTTTATGTATTTTTGTATTAGTTTGCTAATATTTTGTTGAGTATTTTTGCATCAATGTTCATCATGGATATTGGTCTTTAATTTTCTTTTTTTGTGGTGTCTTTGCCTGGTTTTGGTAATAGAATGATGGTCTCACAGAATGAGTTTGGGAGTATTCCCTCCTCTTCTACTTTATGGAAAACTTTAAGCAGGGTGACTATGAGGTCTTTACTAAATGTTTGATAAAATTCGGCAGTGAAACCATCTGGTTCAGAGGTTTTGTTCTTAGGTAGTTTTTTGATTACCAAATCAATTTCATTGCTGGTAGTTGGTCTATTCAGATTTTCTGTTTCTTCCTTGGTCAGCCTTGGAAGGTTGTATTTTTCTAGAAAGGTGTCCATTTCTTCTAGGTTATCCAGTTTTTTAGCATATAATTTTCATAGTATTCTCTCATAATTCTATGTATTTCTGTTGTGTCCGTAGTGATTTTTCCTTTCTCATTTCTGATTCTGTTTATGTGGGTAGACTCTCCTTTTTTCTTGATAAGTCTGGCTAGGGGTTTATCTATTTTGTTTATTTTCTTGAAGAACCAGCTCCTATTTTCATTGATTCTTCTCAAGAATTGAAAATTCTTCTCAATTTTATTTATTTTTTGCTTTAATTTTTATTATGTTCCTCCTTCTACTGACTTTGTGCCTCATTTATTCTTCCATTTCTAGTTTCGTTAATTGTGAGTTTAGACTGTTCATATGGGATTGTTCTTTTTTCCTGAGGTAGGCCTGTATTGCAATATATTTCCCTCTTAGCATGGCCTTAACTGCATCCCATATATTTTGCAGTGTTGAATTATTATTGTTGTTTGTCTCCATATATTGCTTGATCTCTGTTTTTATTTGGACATTGATCCATTGATTATTTCAGAGCATGTTAATAAGCCTCCATGTGTTTGTGGGGTTTTTTGTTTTCTTTGTGTAATTTATTTCTAGTTTCATACCTGTGTGGTCTGGGAAAGCTGGTGGGTGCAATTTCAATCTTTTTGAATTTACTGAGGTTTTTTTTGTGGCCTAGTATATGATCTATTCTTGAAAATGTTCCGTGTGCACTTGCGAAGAATGTGTATCCTGTTACTTTTGGATGGAGTGTCCTGTAGATGTCCGTTAGGTCCATCTGTTCTAATTGTTGTTTAGTGCCTCTGTCTCTTTATTTAATTTCTGTCTGGTTGATCTGTCCTTTGGAGTGAGTGGTGTGTTGAAGTCTCCTAAAATGAATGCATTGCATGCTATTTCCCCCTTTAATTCTGTTAGTATTTGTTTCACATATGTAGATGATCCTGTGTTGGGTGCATTGATATTTACAATAGTTATATCCTCTTGTTGGATTGACCCTTTTTATCCTTATGTAATGTCCTTCTTTGTCTCTTGTGACCTTCTTTGTTTTGAAGTCTATTTTGTCTGATACAAGTACTTCAACTCCTGCTTTTTTCTCCCTATTAGTTGCATGAAATATCTTTTTCCATCCCTTTACTTTCAGTCTGTGTATGTCATTATGGGTTAGAAGTGATTCTCTTGTAGGCAGCATATAGATGGGTCTTGTTTTTTTATCCATTCAGTATCTCTATATCTTTTGACTAGTGCATTCAGGTCATTTACATTTAGGGTGATTATCGATTGGCATTGCAGGCTTTAGGTTCGTGGTTACCAAAGGTTCAAGGGTAAATCCCTGACTATCTAACAGTCAAATTTAACTCACTTCCTATGCTATTACAAGCACATCTAAAGGTTGTTTTTTTAACTGCTTTTTCTTCCTCCTCCATTCTTTGTATGTTTTGAATCATATTCTGTACTCTTTGTCTAGCCCTTTGGTTACATCTATTTAGCCTTAGGAATACTTCCATCTATAGGAGTCCCTCCAAAATGCACTGTAGAGGTGCTTTGTGGGAGGTAAATTCTCTCAGCTTTTGCTTATCTGAAAATTGTTTAATCCCTCCTTCAAATTTAAATGATAACATTGCCAGGTAGAGTATTCTTGGCTCAAGGCCCTTCTGCCTCATTGCATTAAATATATCATTCCATTCCCTTCTGGCCTGTAAGATTCCTTGATCTTTGCCATTTTAATTACTATATGTCTTGATGTTGTCTTCCTTGGGTCCCTTGTGTTGGGAGATCTGTGCCCCTCCATGGCTTGAGAGACTATCTTCTTCCCTAGATTGGGGAATTTTTCAGCAATTTCCTCCTCAATGACACTTTTTATCCCTTTTTCTCTCTCTTCTTCTTCTGTGAATATTGTTCTGTTTGAATTCGTCACACAATTCTTTCAATATTCTTTCATTCTTAGAGATTCTTTTTTCTCTCTGTGCCTCAGCTTCCTTGTATTCCTCTTCTCTAATTTCTTTTCTATTTACCATCTCTTCTACTACATCTAATCTGCTTTTAAATCCCTCCATTGTATGTTTCATTGCAGATATGGAATTTCTTAGTGATTGAATGTCTGTCTTAAATTCATTCCTGAGTTCTTGAATATTTTTCTGTACCTCCATAAGCATGTTTTCAATTTTTATTTTGAACTCTCAGGAAGATTGGTGATTTCAGTTTCATTTGGTTGTCTTTCTGGGGTTTGTGAGATTTTGTCTGAACCATGTTCTTTTGACGTTTCATGTTTCTCTGTGGTGCCCACTAGTGCACAGAAACCCCAGTCTCTGGAGCTGCTCAGTGCCTAGAGTTAGGTTGGGGGTAGTAGGGGAGCAGAGCTGGTGCCTTGTAGGAGGAAAGATCTGTTTCCTGATTCTGTCTGCCATGCCTGTCTCCTGTGTTAGAGCCAGTGGGCCAAGCACACATGTGTAAGCCTCTTTGCCTTGCATCTCTAGCTGTTGTAGGGGGGCCTCCCTCTGGCCTGCCTGACGCCAACACAGTGACTGCCAGTTTGCGAGCCGGCACTGTCAGGCCGGTAGGAAGGCTTGGCAGGCTGTGTCACAGTGGGGGGCCTAGGAGCTGAGTAGGCAGCCAGGGGGATGGAGCACCTGAAGCTCCTCAAATCCCAACCAGCTGGTCAGAGCATGCCCAGACAACTTTGTCCCACTCTCCCTTCTCCCGTGCAGCAAGCTCCATGCAAACAAGTGCCCTTCAGCGGCCCTCACACTGCTAGGAAGCCTCTCAGACCACCTGCCCCTCCTCTGACACAGAGCAGCCGGCTGTGGATCCCCTCTTCCACAAATGGCCAGAATGTCTGTCTTCCAGGCCCTCCACCCGTCCAAGCTCCCCAGTGTCCAGAGCACCACACAATATAGGCTTCCACTCACAAAGCAGATCTCCAGGGCTAGGTGGTCTTCAGTCCCAGGCTTCTACCCCCTCCCCGCTCTGTTTCTCCTCCTCCTGCCAGTGAGCTAGGGTGGGGAAAAGCCTGGGTCCTGCCATATTAAGGCTTTGGTACATTACCCTGTTTCGTGAGGTCTGCTCTGTTTGTGAGGTCTGTATGCAGTCTGGTTCAACCTTCTTTCTTGTTTCTGTTTTAGGGTTAGTTGTATTAATTAGCTATATTTTTGTACTACTTGTGGTTTTTCAAGGAGTTCTCCCTGTCACTTCTCACACCGCCATCTTGAACCTTTCTCTTATTTTATTGAAAAGGATTTATTGTTTGATAAATATGCCTCCATTTTTAATACAATAGATGCCAGCAATGAAGAGATTGATGAGATTCAAGCAGAGGGATTGGAATATGAGGTTTGCGGAAAAATAATTTACATGGGATTGAAGATGGTATTGTTTGGTTCTGAGGTTGAAGATTGCTATAAAGCCTTTATGCAGGATATGTTTTTACATTTTTTTTCCTTCTTGCTATGTAGTGATATTTTATTGAAATAGCAGTATATATTAGAATACACTCTTCTTTTTGTTGTCTGTGGTGTATTAATATTAAGAGAAATATGAAATATTTGCTTTTAGTGCACGCTACAGCATGAATTAGAAATCCTTCACACATTATTTCCTATATTCTCTGTACCATTTTTTATCAAAGCATTTGTTTATATGGATATTCTATAATGATCTAGAAATTCAACTTGTGATTTCCTTCTTACCAGAATGCAGTGTCCTATATTTTTTTACAGACCCTAAATATGAATTTGTATTTACAAAAATTGTTTTACTTTTACTATGTACCAATGTTTACTGACATGTATATATTTGTTTTTGTATATAGTTGATTCTCATTATTTGTAGTCTTACATTCTATAATTTTGTTGTAAACTGAATGAGTGCATAATCAACTGTGTGTCCTAATGAAATATGGGATTAGGCGTCTGTGAGGTTCTTGTCACATTTTCATAAACTGATCAATGCATAAGCTTTGCTTTATGTGTGTTTTTGTGTAGGGACACCTTATTTAATATATATTCATTTTTTTCCAGCTTTATTGAGATATAATTGACAAATAACATAGTGTAAGTTTAAGGTGTACAGTATGTGTGTTTTATGAAATGATTACCACAATAAAATTAGTTAACATATCCACCTGCTTACATAGTGATCTTTTTATTTTTTGTGGTGTGAATATTTAAAATCTGTTCTCTTTGTAAATTGCAAGTATAAATACAGTATTAACTTATGTCTCCATGCCACACATTACATCCCAGAACTTATTTATCTTGTAACTGAAAGTTTGTATGCTTTGAACAATATCTCCCTATTTCCACCACTGCCTCCCCACTGGTAAGCATTAATCTACTCTTTGTTTCTATGAGTTCTGCACTTTTAGATTTCATATATAGGTAAGATCTTGCAGTATTTGCTGCCTCCGTCTGCTTTCCTCTATTAGCACAATGCTAAGTTCATCCATATTGTTGAAAGTGGCAGGATTTCCTTCCTTTTTTAAGACTGGGTAATGTGCCACATTTTCTTTATTGAATCTAACTGTTTTTGGACACTTAGTTTATTTCCATGTTGAGCTATTGTGAATAATGTTGAATGAACATGGGGGTATAAATATCTCTTTGAGATGGTGACTTTATTTTCTTTTGATTTTATATACTCAGAAGTGGAATTGCTAGATCAAACGGTAGTTACATTTTTAATTTTTTGAGAACCTCCATACTGTTTCCCATAAGGGCTGTTATCAGTTTACATTTCCACCAATAGTGCACAGAAGTTCCCTTTTCCCTACATCCTCTAATATATATTTTTGACTCATTAACATAGAACTCATGGCCAACGACATTATAATTCATGCCTGAATAAAGCTTACTTAATATAGCATTTTTTTCCATGAGGCATATCACAGCTTGCACTTAGGAACACTAGACAGTACTTCAACTCTACACTTGGAAATAATTTTAAACATCAGAGTAAACCACAAAAAGTACAAAAATGTTAAACATGACACTAAATAGACTGAGGGAAGAATACTTGTTCACAGTATGAGAGCTGAAACAAGAATGCAGAATGTCACCTTGTCCAGCATCAGCTGGGGACGTGTGTGTGTTCAAATTTTTGCCACTCTGTGCATGGTCATTAGTAAACAAGAAAGTGACCTGGGTTTTGATTTTTGGATTACAAATACATTTTAGAAAGTAGGCAAATTCACAAATAAGCCATCTGTGAATAAGGAAGGCCAAGTGTAGGTCATCATATACTTTGAAAATATAGTGGAATATTATTACATATCTATAACTCATCACCCAATAAATACCCTCTTTTTTTTTGAGCTGCAATTCATATGACATAAAATTAATCCAGTAAATTCAGTAGCATTTAGTACATTCACAATGCTGTGCAACTTTTACTTCCACCTAGTTTCAAAACATTTCAATACCCCACAAGGAAACCCTGTAATCATCAAGCCATCACTCCCCATTCCTCCCTCCCCTCAACCCACAGCAACTTATCTGCTTTCTGTTTCAGATGTTTCATATAAATGTTACCCTGCAATATATGACCTTTTATCTCTCTCTCTTTCAGTTAGCATAATATCTTCAAGGTTCATCCGTGATGTAGCCTGTATCTGTACTTCATTACTTTTTAGGGCAGAATTCTATTAAATTCTTAATTATTGCACATATGATGATGAAAACTACTACTCTTTTTTCCCCCAAAAAATATCACTATGTTTTTATCCCTTGAACAGAGGGGATTCCAAAGAAAGTTTGAGATATTTTGAGTTTAATTGATAGGACATCAGAGGGAAGCCTCAGGTAGGAACATGCGTTTGAAGAATATGACATTTCAAAGACTGAAAAAATTTGCTCTTATTTGGCAGACCTCTGGGAGCCTGCCAGTTTTCCTCTCCTAGTAGGTGTTGCCAGTTGCTTAATATTTGGTTATTTTCAGTTTTGTTCTTTGGCTGCTCCGATGCTCCTTTCCATAGTGTGACCTTTAGTGTTCAGTCAGTTTAAGTGGTATGACTTTTGGCCTCTCTCTGAAGCGCTACATGCTGGAATTATGGAAAGAATGATCACAAACAAGAAATAAATATGTGTTTTTAAAAAATTAATGAAGGCTGTAGCATAAAAATGGCTAAAATTTCTTTAACAAATAAAACCTAAGTCAAACAAGGCCAAAATTCTTGGAAAAACCACAATTTCAAGGTGGAGATTCATATGGAGAAATGCTTTGCTTTTACTCAAATCCATAAAATCAACTGGTGGGAGAAATAGGAGTTGCAGTTATTAATGGTGACATGGTGATATAAAACAGATATTTCTCATTAAAAGTTTATAAGTTGCAGTGAATTTATAGTAATATTTGGAGACTAGAAATGAGTCAGGAAAAATCATTGAAATCACTTGACACAAATATATTATCTGTGAAACTGGATTCTTCTACCATACGCAAAGAGTGTGGGTTAATATTACTATATAATATGTGACTGTATTATAAGGAAACTGTGGTTCTTTCTCCTGGATCACACATAGGAAATATCGATGAATCTACAATAGACATTTGACTTTTTGACTTGTGCAAGCAGTGGTCTGTCTAGGGCAAAAGTGATTAGTAAGGAAGTAAAGAGAGGAGCCTAAAATTTATACTTAATTTCATCAAGAATAGAATAGATGCTTTCCTCTCTCCTTTTGAATCACAACTCCACCAGCATATCTATTCTGATCATTCCCTAATAGAAACACAAAATATATGCCCCATTTCAAAATTTCTCATGTGGTCGATTTCTGTTGACCCAGTATTGCTAAACTTTGTGGAAAGATTTTACAGTAATAATTCTCAGTGCTATAAATCAAATACAAAGCATTACATAAGCCTTCTTTATGTCCAGAAAGATTGAAGGTAATAATTTCATTTTGCAAAAGTCCAAACCTTTGCACACTATATGTATGTGATGGACAGCAAAGAGCAATTCCCAGCAGCTAACTTTAATTGCAATATGCTACATGTCAGCAACACTTGGAAATGCATTTTATCAAAGATAACTTGTACAAAGACATCTTGAAAGTGACAAAAATAATTAGTCAAATTTCAAAAGCTGAGAATGTGAGAAATACTAATGGGCAATAATGTTGACTTTTATCTTTTCCAGTTGGCCTTCTGGAAATTATGTCAGATAGTTATTTAACATGAGGAGTGGGGCAGAGATCGGGGAGGTAATGGTTAGTAGGAGATTAAAAAAAACAATCTCTCCCTGCATGGGGGTGTGTATAGACATGTACTCCTTGGAAGAACTAGAAAAGTGGCTAGTTTTATGAAATTCAGAAACAATTTTATTACACTATTTAGAAATGTAATTATGGTATATTGAGTTCAAGTGGTTTAGAGTCCGTATCACTCTAATTTCCCCTTAATATTATCCTGGAGAACTGTTTTTGATTCTTCCTTGAACTGTCAACTATAAAGGGAATAGTACACATTCCAGATGAACCCATTCCATTACTGGACAGTTCTGAATGATAGAAGGTTCTTAGTTTCTTCCATATTTTAAGTCTTCATTTTTATTTTTGGAGCAACAGTAACAGTTTCCTGTTTGATATCCTTATATATTCGAAATAATTATTATATCCCCCCATGGGCCTGTTTTCTGCCCAATACAGTTCTTAGTTCCTCAGTTGTTAGTCCTTAGTTGTTTCTCAAAGTTTTCTATACCCCAAAATCATGTTCAGAATTGAAAATAATTCTCTAATATGGTCTCAGCAGTTCAGAGCAGAGTGAGGGTCTTATCTACCTACCATGGCTTGGACACTATAATTCTATTCATATAAAATTAAAATAACATTCTAGTACTCATTACACTATTGGCTTACATGAAGCTTATGGTCAAGAAGAATTAGTCAGAGAACAAGAAAGCCAGCTGTATCCTCTCTTTCCTTATCCACTTAGAAGTTTATCTTTTTTGTTTACACTCATTAGGATGGCTACTATCAAAAGAGCAGAAAATAATGTGTTGATGAAGGTGCAGAGAAATTGGAACCCTTATATACTGTTGCTGGGAATGTAAAATGATGCATAACGATATAGCCACTATGGAAAACAGTATGGAGGTTCCTCAAAAAATTAAAAATAGAACTACAGTGTGATCCCACAATCTCACTTCTGGACATATATCCAAAATAATCCAAAGCAGGTCTCAAAGAACACATCCATGTTCACTGCAGCATTATTCAAAATAGTCAAGAAGTGGAAGCAATCCAGATGTGCATAGACAAACAGAAAAAGAAAATGTGTTATATATATGTGTGTGTGTACAATGGAATATTATTTAACTTTGAAAAGGAAGTATTCTGACACATGCTACTACATAAAAGAACTTTGAAGATAGGCTAAATGAAATAAGCCAGTCACCAGAGACAGATACTGTATGATTCCACTTATATGAGGTATCTAGAGTAGTCAGACTCATGGAAACTGAGAAAAGTCTAGGATGGGAAGTGGGAAATTAAATTAATTTTGGACTCATGTTTTAGCTTTCAGAGAACAATGACATTCTACTTTTTGAAAAGCTTAAAACATTTATCCTTTAAACCTATTATTGCATTAAAAGCATTGCATATGATTAAATGAGTGGCTTGCATAAAGGAAGAAAACATAGTCCTATGTAGAAAGAAATAACACATCAAGGCTACATTTGTTCGATCTTGCTATAGTTATTAACAAGTTCCTAGATGATTGTCAATCATATAAGGAATATAAGGTGCTGGATTTAAAATAATCTATGTGGGATCCTAAATCTCCATTCTTTGTTTTTCATTCTTAAAAACAAACCAAAAACTTTAAACTTCTTATTTTGATGTGTGTATAGGCTCAATTTTCTTGTCATTAATGTAATGTTAATAATAAATAGCTGCTTAGATGATGATGGAACTGTGCAAGGGATAGAAGAGTTGGATCCAAAGATGAGTTAAGTAGGTTATCTTTATAATGTTTACCAAGCCGACTGGCTGCTTATTGACTGTGTCTGGCTACAGCATTTTTCCCAGTCTGCAGATTTTTATATTACTGACAATGAAACTGAGGGCCTTAGAATGTTTGACTTTTGCAGATGTTTTTCCTGATGAATTTACTTAGGAACCATAGATCATCATCATAACTTGATACATAATGCCTTTCTAATTTGAAAAATCAAATCACTTGAGATATGGTAAACCATTACCTAATATAATCAGAGTTAGATCCGCCTTACATAGGGAATCATTATGGAAGGATTATGTTATTTTCCATCAGGTAATATAGCCTTGGCCACTTTATTATACAGATGGATCATATGAGTTCAAGAAATTCATACTTTACTAAAAGAAAACATGAAATTTATTATGCAGAATACAGAAATTGTAATTTAAAAATGTGAAAGGAAAACTGTGATACTGTACGATATTTCAAGATACAATTTAAAGAGAAGTCAAAGAGAAAGTGGAGAATGTAACAGTGGGTCTTCTTCCGTACCTGTTCTACCCCCCAAACTACTGCTTCATAGACAATGAGAGAGTCTGTGAGTGAAGAGTAAGCAAACAGTAAACATTTCCTTGATTTCAATACTAGTTCATTAACTCTGAATTTTACAATATACTGGGAAAACCACTTGAATTTGGTTCTTCAAGGTTAAGCTATGGGTATGATGTTGAATACCCTCAAAATCTGTTGTAAATCCCTGCTAATAAAAATGACTTAAAAGTGTTTGTAAATATAAGTGCTACATAAAATTATTTGTAATCAGTTAACTCATCAAAAGAGTCTAGTGCCAAATATGTGCCTTACCTGCAGTACCTGATGGGACATCTGATTGGCCCTTAGGGGACTGTGAAATGGCCCGATTGTGTCTTAAACACTGGTTTTCCTAGTCTCTGTTATTTTTCAGTCCTCAGTGGTGTCTTCACACTTCTTCTGGCCCCATGGAATTCTCTCTGCTGTTACATAACATGCTTTTACATGACTCACAAACTTAGGTGGCATTTGATTTTAACTGCAAGGAAAACTAAGTCAAACAAATGAAATTAAAACTTGGTAGATCAGTATTTGGAGATAGCCTTTAAATAATCCCATGAAGACAGTATATATAATATATATAGTATATATAATCCTCATATAATATATATATATATATATAATGCAGTATATATAGCATAATATTCTATGATAATCCCATTTGTACCGTCTAAAATAATCACACGAAAGCAGTGGTCTAATCTATTTTATAGAAAGATAAAATATCCAGAGAACACTTTATATTTCAACATTGCCCTGGAAGGTACAGAGTCTAAGCATAGTATCTAAGCATTAGGAAGATGACATCTAGCCTATACTCCTGGCTTAGATTGTCGGAAGAAGCTCTAGTTATACAGATTCTTTTACTTTATCCCCCTAAGCACACCTGATCTCATGAGGAAATGTATTACAATTTAGTGTTTTAATTGGAAGACCTGTTCCCCTCCCACTTGGCCATGTGGTTAGTTGGTCTCAGCAGCAAACAGAGCCAGAGGCTGAATGGTGACTAGTGCTCAATCCCACTCCAACAAGGACATTTTTTACATACATACTTTTGTAATTACTTTTCATCTAATTAACTAAGACAACGTAATGAGCCATCATGGTCTAACAACTTTCTTGCTGTATGATGGTGTAGTCAGCCATAGTGAAGTAGATGAGAATCAATCAGTCATCACAGTTTATGCTGAATTTGCTGAATTATGCAAGTTTGATTTGTTCATATTCTGTTATGCTAAACTTCCTACTTGAAAATAGGACTTCATGAAGATTAGCTAAAAAAATTAAGAAATAACACTTTTATTTGCGTTTGACTCAGATTATCTTATTCAATAATCTTTTGCCATGTATGTGATCTATCACAAATCACTATTATTTTCACTGCTGAATTTTTTTTTTTACAGTTTATTTTATTTTAGTATCATTAACCTACAATTACATGAGCAATATTGTGATGATTAAACTACCCCCTTCATCAGGTCCCCCCCACCAACCCTATTACAGTCACTGTCCATCAGTGTAGTGAGATGAGAATCACTACTTGTCTTCTCTGAGCTGTACAGTCCTCCCCGTGCCCCCCCACCTTATGTCTGCTACTCAGCCATAAGAAAAAATCAAATCCTACTATTTGCAACAACATGGATGGAGCTGGAGGGTATTATGCTCAGTGAAATAAGCCAGGCCGAAAAAGACAAGTACCAAATGATCTCACTCATATGTGGAGTATAACAAAGAAAAAAAAAAAAAAACGAAGGCACAAAACAGCAGCAGACTCACAGAACCCAAGAATGAACTAACAGTTACCAAAGGGAAAGGCACTATTATTTTCAATAAAACATTCATGTAGCCCTCTCTAAAATGAATATGGGTTACAATATTAAAATATTTTAATGTTCTCTCATAGATGCAGAGAATGGAATGTTAATTGTCAGAGGCTGGAGGGTGAAAGAAATGGGGAGATGTTGGTCAAAGGGTATAAACTTTCAGTTAGAAGATGAGTAAGTTCTGGAGATATAATGTATATCATGGTGACTGTAGTCAATAATACTGTATTGTATACTTGAAATTTGCTAAGAGAGTAGACCTTAAGTGTTCTCACCACACACAAAAAAATGATAACTGTGTGAAGTGATAGGTGTGTTAACTTTCTTGACTGTGGTAGACAGATGTGTTAATTTTCTTGATTGTGGCAATCATCTCACAGTGTGTGTGTGTGTATATATATATTTATAAAATCACACTGTGCACTTTAAATGTATACATTTTTTATTTGTCAATAATTCATCAATAAAGCTAGAAAAATATCTTTATTTTTACTATAAATTCACTGGGGCATGCTTTGGAATATTGTTCTAATGGTAATATATACCTCATATATGAAGCATGAATATGGTAATCTTTTAAGTGGAAGTTTTTTCTGAATTCTTGAGCACATAACATTTCATTAGAACTTTTGATAAAAATTCCCAAATGGGGATCTTTCCTCAACAAAAGAAATAATGATGTAGTGTATGTACCTATTTTACCAACATAAAGTATTGATTTAAGATAACTCAAGGACAGATAACCAGTTTAATAACAAATGATTTATCAGCAGCTTTAATAAATTCCATGAAGTGAGTACACTTCAGGTCAGTAAACTTGAGACATTTCTCTGAAGCTTTAGGAGAGTTTGGTCTGGCTCTGCATAGTCCAGTGAGAGACTGAAGGACAATCAACAAAATGTCATGACAACCTAGCCTATTGTATCCTAAGTGGTGGGATGAGAAGAGGAACTCCATGAGGCTCCATATTTCCCATTATTTTGGTTAATGATCTGCAGGATTAACCCAAGATAGTACTGAAATCTGTGTGAACCTCGTTTAGGCCTAAGTAAGGGACAACTTTGCTTCCCATGGGACATTTGGCAATATCTGGAGATGTTTTCATAGTCACAAATGAGGGGAGTGCTACTGGCATCTAGTGGGTAGAGGCCAGGGCTGCTGCAGAACATCCTGTAATGCACAGGGCAACTCCCTACAACAAATTATCTGGCCCCGACTGTCTTTAGTACTAAGACGAGAATCCCTGAGGGCACAAGTAAGTTACATGAAGAAGTGGCCCAAATGCCCATGGTCCCCACTCCTGACACACTGCTTTCTCTCTCCCAGTCTGCACTGAAGGCCTTGTGGCCATACCCACAGCTGACAGAGGAAGAGAGGACTCAGGCCTGGTTTATGCATGGTTCTGCATGATATGCAAGCACCACAGCCCCTCTGGGACATCCCTGAAGATGGACAGTGGTGAAGGGAATTCCTCCCCATGGGTGAAACTTTGAGAAATGTGACTGGCTGTTCACTGTTCTTGGAAGGAGAAATGGCCAGATGTGTGATTATGTACCAATTCATAAGCTGTGCTAGTGATTTGGCTGGTGGTCAGAGACTTGGAAGGAACATGATTGGAAAATTGGTGACAAGGAAGTTTGGAGAAAGATATATGGATAGATGTCTTCAGGCAAAAACATGAAAACACTTGTTTTCCATAGGAATGCACATCAAAGGGCAACCTCAGCAGAGGAGTATTTTAATGAGCAGATAGAATGATCTACTCTATGGATCCAGGAACCCCAAAAATTGCCCAATGGGCTCATCAATAAAGTGACAGTAGTGGCAGGGAGGTTATATATGAACTCAGCAATATAAACTTCCTGTCCTGAGGCCAACCTGGTTGTGACCAATGAGGAGCACATAATCAGCAGCAGAGACCAACTCCTGAGTCCCCAGTATAGCGCCATTCCTGGGGTGACCAATTGGCCACTTGGTAGCAGGTTGATTACATTGGATTCCCCATCATGAAACGGGCAGCATTTTTTTCTTACTGGAATAGACACTTATTGTGGGTGTGGATTTGTCTTCCCTGGACACACTCCTACTGCCCAAACTACCATTTGTGGACTTACAGAATACTTTTTCCACCATCATGGTATTCCAAACAACATTGCTTCTGATCAAGGGATTCACAGCAAACGACACAGAGAAATGGGCATTCACTGGAATTACCATGTTACCCACCATCCTGAAACAGTTTGCTTCATCGAATGGTAAAATCGCCTTTTAAAATTTCAATTACAGTGCCAGATAGATGGCAGTGCCTTGGAGGGCTAGGGTAGGGCTCTCCAGAAGATTGTAGATGCTCTGAATCAGTGTCCCATGTAGAATGCTGTTCCTCCAACAGCTGGGATTCATGGGTTCCTTGTTTTGGTCCCTCTCTTATTCCCTCATCAGGTAATATAAGACTTTATATCACAGTATTTAGCATTGTTAATTTTATATCTCAAGGACTTTCCCAACACTTCTGGGGAAGGTGTTAGTGCATTTTTGGTTGTATTCAGGATAGTTGTTATGTTGGGTGGAATTGTGATCTTGTTGCTGTCTTTATTTGAAGATTAAGTATGGTTTAAGGAGCTGCAGATAGATGCCAACTTGACAAGGGATGGTCTTGTGGTGGTTAATTTTATGTGTCAACTTGGCTGAGTCATGGGGTGCCTAGATATTTAGTTAAATATTATTCTAGATGTCTATGATGGTATTTCTGAGAATAATTGAATAGGTAAACTGAGTAAAGCAGATTGCCCTTCCCAGTATGGGTGAGCCATCCAATCCACTGAAGCTCTGAACAGAACAAAAAGCCTTCGTAAGGAAGACTTTTTTCTCTTTTTCTGCCTGTCATTACAGCTGGGACATCAGTCTTTTGCAGACTCTGATTTAGACTGGAGTTATACAGCTGGCTGTTCTGGGTCTACAGCCTATGAACTGTAGATCCTGGGACTTCTCAGCCTCCATAACCACATAAGCCAAAAAGATTCCATGAATCTCTTTACATACGTTTGTGCCCTATTCGTTGTTTCTCTGGAAAATCCTAATACACCTCCCTCTCCTTTCCATTACTCCATTTCCTTATCCTCCATTTCTTTTTCTCTTTCTTTGACCTATTTGTATACTTTAGTTCAGGGTACATTATCATTTGTCTTTTTGTTCTTTGTTTTAATCTTCATTTCTGGTTCTTATTTAATCCAGTCCCTGACATGGGTACACATGTTAATGTCTTTGGTATAGCCATTTAAATATGTATTGCCTTATAAACTCAGTAGTAGTTTTGATTGTGTATGTGCTTTTATTTTTTATATCTATTTTCATTTTTTTTATTGTGGTAAACACATAACGTAAAATTTACCATCTTATAAATTTTGTAAAATAACCACTTGTAAGTGTCTATTTCAGCAGTGTTAAGTATATTCCCACTGTTGTTACCCAGATCTCCAGAACTTTTTCATCTTTCAAAGCAGAAATTCTATGCCCCTTAATAATAACTCCCCTTTATTTTTCTGCCCCAACTTCCTGACAACTACCATTCTACTGTTTCTATGTTTGACTATGTTAGATACTGTATATGTTTTGAATTAACATAAATTATTTTGTATTATAAAGCTTGTTCTATTCCTTTTTACATTCAACACTGTGGATAAGATCTAGCCAAATGACTACGTGTCTATCTAAATCATTGCTTCTAATGGCTGCATTTCATATTTCCTAGTAAGCATAGTATTTCAGAGTTGCATCCAGTTAACTTTTTACTGCACTGAGGTATACCTCGGTTGTCTCAAACTCTGTTACGCCAACTATGACCTGATGAACCTCATCATACATGCCCTGCTATGGATGCCCAGGAATGTGATCATACACTTGGTACTCAATCTCATCAGACTGATCTCCAGAATGACTATACTCAGATTTTAGTTCTACCAGCAATGCATAAATGTTCTCTTTTCCCCAAATCCTCACCAAAAATTTGGTGTTATCTAGCTTTCTAATTTTGTCTCTTTGTGGTTTTAAAGAGATATTTCTTTGTGCTTTTAATGCACATCTTGGATTAACAATGAATTTGAGAATTACTAGGTGTTTAGACTCAGTGTTTCTATGGACTGGTTATTTCTGGCCTTTGCTCATTTTTTTAAAAAATGATCTTACTATCCTTTTTTATTAGAATTCAGAGATTAATTCATGGTTGATTTTGGATCTTTAACATATCTTCTTTCTGCTGCTGTTTTTCTGTTAATTCTGTCCATAGGATCCTTCATTAAATGGAACACCTTAATTTTGATTTATGTAATATATGCATAATTTGGGGATTATTTTAGTACTTTTGGAATCTTTATTTTTAAGAATTTTTCCAATTCTTAATTCACAAAGATACTCTCTTAACCTTTTTCTTCAGTTAAATTTGTATTTATGCCTTCCACACTAGGTCTTTATTCCATGTGTAATCCATCTTTGTATAGAGTATACGATAAGGACTTAGCCTTGTTTTTCTCCATACAATGAGAACAATCTACCAAATTTCCATCATGTCCTCATTGTTTTTAGGTGCCATCCCTACTATAGTTCAAATCCTTCTGGGCCTACTCTGACTCCATTGTTTTTTTCCCTATTTTCCTGTTGCTGTGGCAGAAGCACACTTATGAAAAATGCTAGGGTCTGACGCCCATGAATAAATCAGGGGAAAGAGCCAACAGGCAATGTTTGCTCACCACTTACCAGGAACACATCACACAGTTAAAAAAAAATCACCGTAAGGCCCTAAAAGACATTAGAGGCAAGAGGAAAGTAAAAAATAACAGATAATATGAGGAGAGAGTGGCAATTCTAGTGACTTGAAACATTCCAGCCTTGAGATTCAAATAGGGTTGACTTTCTTTTAATGACAAAGGGATACTTTTCTTGAGGTATATCTCCAAATGGCTTAGTAAATTAAGCCCCTTTTGGATTATAGAATCAACTTTCTCACAGTGTCTCTCAGACATGTAACCTTTCCATCCCTGCCACTCTAGTGCTAGTTCTCACCCCTACTTCCCATAACTTGATCTTGTAACAGCCATTTAAATTTTTGCTCTAATCACACCTCTTAGCCCCATTTTGCCCTACAAACTATTATCAGATTGATCTGAAACAAACCTTGGATGGTATGGGATTATCTTCACTGGATATCCATGCACCATTGTATACAGCCCAAATTCCTAGGCCAGGATTCAAATGCCCTATGGCTCTAATAATACTTCCAAGCTCATCTCTCACTACCCGTGTACATAAATAACTTTCAGGAAATTGTACTCCTTGCTGCTAAGTATGCTCTGTGACGTCCCACCTCTGAGTTTTAAAAGCCATAAATTTCAGAACTTCAAGCAGACTTGCAGATGATGGAGCTCAGCCCTCATTATACACATGTGGAAACTGAGGACCAGGTGATTATTAACAAGTCAAAGACCTTGCACACACTTGCATCCCAGATTCTCAAGCTCATGTGCCATTTCTATTATACTAACTTTTCTTTGTTGCTGCTATTTCTTCTGCCTCTAGTGCTTCCTCCAACCCTTCCTTCATCTGCCTGTCAAAATCCTGCCCTTCCTGAGGGGATGGGGTGTCACTTCTCTGTCAAAGCTTTCCTTAACCCTCTAGTCAAAGTGAACTCTACAGTTTCTAATATGAAACTCTGCCTCTAATACACCTCTCTTCCTGAACTGGTATTCAGCCCTGTACTGTGGTATTTGTGTCATATTATCTCCCTCCTCCTAAAATGTGTGTGTTTTGCAAGGAGGAGCTAGGCTTTGCTCTTGGTGCTTAGCACATTGAAATCACGAGAAAAATATTTTCATGAAGGCACAGAAGTGACTGAATAATGAGTCACTCAAGAGTGATTAACAGCCTATCTTTCCAAAGTATATGTGTGCTGAGGTGAAAGATAGAGGCCCTGGAATAGTTTATCTTTTTTCCTTGCCATGAATTTCTGCTTCTATTATTTGTCAACTAACCTTGCATCATCATAAGATGAGAGTGGTCACAGCCCGTACTGTCATTTCTTTTCCCTAAATGTTAATCACTGTTATTAGAGGATTCATCAGGAAGACTCTATTGAGAATCAGCAGGCTGAAAATTGTTTGATTTTTTTTTCCTTTTGCTCATTTCTTAGTTTTTTCCCCAAGGCAATGTGTGTGAATGGGTGATGTCAAGATGTATTGATGTTAGTGTCAGCTGATAGAAAGCCAAGTGGGGAGAAATGAATATGCAATAACATGACTACTAGGCAGACGGTATGGAAGTGAATATTAGGAAATTATATGTAAATAGAAAGCAAAACATTTATAAAATTCTAAGTAAAAGTCAAATTGTAAAAAGTGAAGAATTGGCCTCTATGATGTGCTTGCGGGGGGTCCAACAGAATACTTAAAGCAACAACAGCTAGCAATGTTTTTTTAAAGGGAAAACAATTATTTTTTACTAGATTCCTGTAGGAGGAAGGCACCAGATGAATTGTTATTAAGGAGAGATACATTAAGTAATTTAAGAATTTTAACTTGTTAGAATTTGGGGACTGGGTAAAGTGTAAATCAGTCTCTGATTCAGAAGAGATTGGCACAATGTAAACCAAGACAGAAAACACTACAGCAGGTTTAATTTCTTGGTGTTTTCATTTTTTCTTATTGGTTGAAATACCATTTGTGTAATAATGAATTTGCTTTTTTGATGGCCACTTTTAAAAAATGCATAACATCTTTTGGTGACTCAGCATAACTTCCAAGTACTCTCTTGACCCAAATCTAGTAGATCGAATGCCAGTGCCATTGCTTAATTTGTTCTAATCTTACATCTTCGAGGAAAAAAAATAATGAATTCTAATGGATTTCTAGATATGTTTTCTACTCAAAATCAAGTATTTCGGTCTACTAAATATCTACTTAGTACAGAAAATTTAACCTTTAAATTAAAAAATATGTTGGGTTCAGATTTTCACAAAGGAACTTTAATCATCAGATCACACTTCAAGCAGAAAAGTACAATGACTAAGAGTTTGCTTGATGGAGTCAGATCATGGATCAGCTCCTAATCATCATCTGTCCTGCTTGAAGACAGGAAGGCCATTTAATCATGCCAAGACTGTTTACTCTTCTATAAGTTGGTAGTGTGTGAAGTTCTTGTAAGGATTAAATGTAATATATTATACAAAGCATTCTGTATGGTGTCTGGAACGTGGTAAATTCTTAATAAATATTATCTACTAATAGCAGGACTATCATTAAAACCACCACCAGCAGCATTACAATAGTCAAAGCTTAGGATAGACAAAAATTAAGGTGATTCATGCCCATGTCCTATCTAGACAGACAATTGGTTCCAGCAGACATTGGGATTATGCATAGATGATCCATCCGTTTTAATGTCCAGATCATACAAACTTGTGCAAAATTAAATTGCTTGATAATGTCTAAAAATATAATCAAATATAGTTGTAAATAACAGACTATCAAGCAGCTACTTT
Source organism: Phataginus tricuspis (assembly GCA_029783875.1). NCBI lineage: Eukaryota > Metazoa > Chordata > Mammalia > Pholidota > Manidae > Phataginus > Phataginus tricuspis. Next base: position 30,222,878 of record JAQQAC010019963.1, on the reverse strand, counting down.
TAGAAATGCACATTTAATTTTGTGTACTCTCCTGCTTAAAGCCTTCCAGTGACTTCTCTCTATACTTTGAACAGATTCAGACACTTGAAGATTACAGGATTTGGCTCCTCCCTCTCTGGCCTCATTTCCTTCTCTTTTCCCTTCTCCCCTCCTCACTGGCTCTATATTTACGAGATACACTTGCTTTTGTTTCTTCCTGAACATGTCTACTGTCATTTCTATCATGTTACTGTTTTATTTCTTTCTTGGCATTTATGACTGTCCAAAGTTGTGTGTGTGTGTAAATATAGTAAATACACATAAAAATATATGTGTGTTTGTATGTGTACATACTTGCTTGTTTACAGTAGCTTTCCTATGCCTTATAGAATGGGAGTTTCACAAAGCCAAAGACAATTGATATAATTAATAACATCTATATCTTCAGTACTGAGAATTATTGACACATGGTAGGAGCTCAATATTTTATTAATTAATAAAGAAATGTATAAATGAATGAAATATGGTTTCATATAAAATAAGCAACAGTAAGCAAATACATACACATATCTTAATGTATATTTACTATGTTTATACACACACACAACTTTGGATAGTCATAAGTTCTAAGAAGGAAAGAAAATAGTGACATAATGGAAATGACAGTAGGCATGTTCGGGAATAACCAAAAGCAAGTTTCTGGCCAGTTGATTTGTGCTCTGATTTGTACATTAACCTTGAAAGATTTTTCCTCTTTTTTTCTTTTAAGTAAAGAAAACCGAAGTCACTATATATAGGTAGTATTAATTTTTCTTTTCTATATTTTCTATTTAAAATTTTGTTTTGATATGCAAATTGGTTGTAAGATTACTGTGAGAAAAGCTCTGTTTGGTACACAATTCTGCATGCTTTTAAACTCAGATACCAATATCTAAAAAGTTAATTATGATGCCTTTTCTAAGGTCAAAGTTGTTTTGTATCAGGGCCTGGGGAAAAGCTCTAACAGAATTTTTCATAAAATGAATTTCACAATGGTTTGGTAATTCAAGGCACAGAGCCTATTTGTATTTTTCTCTTCTAAAATACTAGAGATTTACCCTGGGTATAGTTTGGAGCATAGTAGCAGAACATGTATTTCCATAAATTGGTTCACATGAGGGATTTTAGAGCTTGCTCTACTACCTTTTCTACATTCCTGGCTTCAGAGGGTCAAAAGATTCAGAGTTCAAAACAGTTATCTCCTGGGAGCTATGGATTTGTCACCATAGTAACTAGCACAGTAAATCAGAAGCCAGGACTGGGAGAAAGGATTGTCTCTTATTGTTCCACAAGCAAGAAAAGTATCAGCAAAATCCAACTCTTTCAAAGCAGATACATAATCCTATTGACAAGGTGACTATTATTAGTGGTGATTCTCATCAATTCTGGCATTTTATTCCCCTGACCTAAAAACTGAAATGATTAGGTGATAGAATATCAGTTTTGAGGAAAACCATTATTAAACTGCTCTAACTTGCATTGCAACCTATTAGTTACCAATTTCTAACCTTAATGTATGAATTACTCAAGGTCCCATTAAGTGTAAGTGAAAGTTAATAGCTATCACCTTTGTAGGTTGAAGCATAAGAAATGGAACGGGCATTTAAATGAACAAATAAACATTAGAGGTCAGAAGAGTATCTTACAAAGCCTTTTACATTTGAGTAGTCAGCGAACAAGGCTCAGAAATGTGGTCAAGTTGATGGAGAAGCTATACGTCCTATAGTTTAGAAGCAAAGTAACCAGATGAGAAGTTGTGACTCTGCATTCCCTCTTCATTAAAGAAGCTCCCTGCTGGTTGCGGTTGGGACTGGGCCTCCTCCTCACAAGGCACACAGGGAAGCTGTACTGTCTGTGCCAAGTTGAAGCATGTGACAGGGGTGAGGCAGGAATAACTGCTGGCCTCAGAGCTCTGAGGGGCGCTTACCACATTGTACTGCAACGTCTATGTGCATTTTTCCACCTCAGTCTAGATTGGGAGGTCTTTGTGAAAAGATACCAGATAAGATCTTCTTAATAGCAAATGCCTATTTACAGGGTCTAGGATTTAGAAGTTGCCAAAAATTTTCTTACAGAATGTATGAAAAAATGACTGCATAAGTTCTATCCTGGACATAGCATTCTGTCTACAACTGCCCAGTCTTCAGTCTTTGATAATGACATCCAGGGACAAATTATTAAAGGATATGGATTTGTATTTAATAATACTAACTAGTTTAGAATGGCCTATAAAAAACTTGTTTTTCTGAACATGACATGCATAAATTAAGCTAGTACTTCTTTGAAATGACAGTTGTCAAAGAAAATTTGCACCTGATGGAAGTTAAACAGGCAAGGAAGAATTTATGCAAGATTATTGCAATAAGGGAGAGAGATTGACCTTAACTCTCTTGAAACGGAGGACAGGAGAATTGTTAAATACCTAGTTTAGCTAGTAGAAAAGCACTGGAGAATGTTAGGTGCTGGTTGGTCCGTGTTATTAGACCATTTGTGTTTGCTAATTGACACTGAAGTTAGACTCCTACCCTTGCCAACAAACTGAGGTATAGGGACTTTATCTTTCTTGATGATTATATCTCAAAGGGATAGCTCCCAGGTCCTTGAGAAAGGCGTTCCTAGGTTGTAAAACTGGCAAGACGCTGGGAGAATATTTACATCTTAAGGGGGAAGAGAAAGAATTTTCAATTGCATGTTTTTAAAGTTTTAAAGTAAATGCCTTAAGGAGAAGGATGTCAGGGGCCTGTCATCAGGAATAGGGGATTATATTTCCATTTGAACTTGGATAGGCTTGAAACTGCTCCAGCCAATGAAGTGCTGTACACGTGATGCTGTGTTATTTCTCAGGCTAGGCCATAAAAAGGGTAGAGCTTCTGCGTGGCGCTCTCGCTTGGGACTTCTGTCCTTGCTATTCAGCTACTAAGCTGCGAGAAAGCCCAAACTAGACCATGCAAAGAGATCAGATGTAATGTCAACCTAAGAGGAATAGCTGGCACCAGTGTAGACCTGTGAGTCTGTGAGATTGAGCCTGAGCTCTCAGATTAATCCAGCCTCCGGATTTCAAGTCTTCCAGATGAGGCTCTCCACACTATGAAACAGAAAAAGCCTTCTCTATTATGCCCTGTCCAGTTCCTAACCCAAGTTATTTATTGACACTAAGTATTGGGGTAATTTATTATGCACACAAAATGTGTCTAGGAATGACAGAATCTGCACTTTATTTTTTGGTATTGAAATTTTTTGGTAAAGGAAACACATAATCTAAGCTATATTTAAGGATGCCTGATCTGTTGACAAGATAACAAGAGGCAATAAAGGGCAAGGAGTAGAAGAGACTATGTTAGTTTGCAGCAGAAGGAAATAGAAAGAATTGGAAGTGAATAACACTGCAAAAAGCAAATCTGAGTGCTGATTGGATATAACAAAATGGATTTATGGAAAGGAAAGACAAAGATTATTGAAAAATTTTGAGGATTCTTAAGAGGAAATATAATTTGGGGAAAATACCTCCTTTAAGAACACAGAGTTCAGTGTGTCAGTGCAACATCCAAGAAGGGCTTAGCAGCTGCTAGAGATACATAGCTGGGCATTCTTTTCATAGACCCAATAAATAAAGGTTATGGGAATAGATGAAGAGAGTGTTGAAAGGAAGGCCAATGGATAAAGACAAGGGACATTGGCAGTTAAGGAACAAGAGCAGGAAAAGGAATGAGAAGAAAAGTTGGAGAAAGAAAACCAAACTGAAAAAAATATATATAACAAAAACCATCCCAAAAGTAGAAAGAACTAATGGAAGGGAATTTTTCATGATATCAAGGAAGGAGAGGCTGGTTTTTTTCCCATAAAAAATTGGTTGGTAAGTAACATTCAGTATGATGATGATGGTTTAGAAAACAACTGGATTTTATGATTAGAAGGAGATTTTATGAATGTTAACTTCAAGTGGGGATGTGGCAAAAACCAATTATCAGGGAAAGTGAGTGGCTGGGATGGAACTGGACGCAGGAAAAACACACCCAGTAAAATGCCTTTAGCAAATAAACAGAGGGAAATGATTGCTCAGTGATTAGGGGGAATTTGAGCATCTTTGAGGCAAAAATAGTGAGGAAGACAGAAGGGATCCATGCTGGATTATTATTGTTAAGGAGCTGAGAAGGTCAGACAAAGATTATAAATGGAAGGATTAATCTTAAATGGAGAGGTGAAACTTCTGTGGGTTGAAAGAAAAATAAGTGCAGTAGATACAGAAATCAGGATTATGTTTTTCTAGTTTGTTCCTGGTATTTTAAATATTTCTCTTGTATATAACTTTTGGCCTCCCAAATTCTCTTACCCGACAAAAATATTTAAGTATACAATTACTAATTGTTGGTTATTGGTTATTACTGTTTCTTGATGTAGTGTTATGTTTTAGTCATGTCTCTTGCAAGCATTTATTTCAATCTGTATACAACAGAGTACTCATCATCTCAGTGAGAAAATTAAGGAAGACATGTATGTAACTTAATAGCCTAAACACTTTAAAACTTCTGACCCGTGCCAATTGTAATGGGCTTATGCTCTCACCTATGCTCATGAGACTCTTTCCCCCATCCTCTCTCTCTTCATTGGCCCCCCACTCTCTCCCTTACTCTCTCTTTCCGTCTCCATCTCTAGGTAAGTTTGGAGCTGGTTTAGTTTCCAGTAAGTATTCAGGCTCTATCTAAAACCTTTTATTCAAAAAATACTTGGGTTAATCAGTATTACAAATCTGACAGTGTTTGCCTCCTGGGAAATCCTCTGATTTGGGGGTCATTAGGAAACTCTATCAAGAAAGTCATAGTTGAAATTTAACTGGAGAAGACCCAATTCCTCTATACATTATAGATATTTTGATTCTCCAAAGCTAACAAATGGAGAAAAATTCTTTTTGTCATCTCACCAAAATTAAGTTTTAGATACCTGAACATACTGATACCTTTCTCTATTAGGCAAGTAAACTAAAAAGAGCATGACAGTAGAGATGACACAGGATCTTTTCCTTTGATATCAAAATATCTATAAATGAAATCTGTTTACATATTATATTGATAAGAAAAAGTTTATAACAACAAAAATTAACAATGAAAATCCAAGAAATCTAGAGATTTAGAGCTCACATACCATCTGCAGTTATTACCCTTGTGGTAATTGTGTACATAAAGATACAGATTGGATTTCAAAAGTTCATAGGAAGTATTTATGAAGCCAGTAACAACCTTGTAGTTCCTGACTTACATAAATGCACTTCAGAATAGCAGACGAGCACTTAAATTTTTCAGTCATTTAAAGGCCACTTTGTGAGCCTAAATCCATATGATTTAGTGCTTCTGATTATTAGCTTTTTGTACTGTCATTTGCCCATATTTGTTAAACAATTTTTAATTGCTATTTTCCTTTCCTCTTTAAACAGTAGTCTTTGAAAATGAAAAGAAAATCCTGCAGAACATGTGGTTTTTTTGGCACGGAAAATTTTAAATGAAAATTGTGCCTGTGTTCTGAGAATGCATGAGTTACTTTTCCTTTATTTTGGGATGCTGGCTTTTTGAAAGTGTCTTTCACTCGACCATCCATTGACTCTACATTAAATCATCATCACAGTACCTGTTGTCTTGGAGTAGGAGGCTGAATATAAGGTTTTATTTATTTCCTTAACAAATATTTTTAAAAGATGGAGAACTTGACTTAAGTATTATTTTAAATTGAAATTAATAAATATTTATGGAGATTTTTAAAATGCAAACTCCAAAAAATGAGTTTAAAAGACAAAACAATAAAGAAGTGCTGATGCAAATGTGAAGGAAGCAGAACTCTTGCTCCCTGTTGCAGGAATGTGAAATGGTGAAGTTGCCTTGGAAAAGAGCATGGATATTCCTCACAAGACCACAGTGGAACTACCATATGACCCAGCAATTCCGCTTCTGGGTTTTTATCCAGAAGAACAGAAATCAGGATCCTGAAGAGATATTAGTACTCTTACATTCATTGTAGTATTATTCACAATTGAAGTTGTAGCCAAGATGTGGAAACAACTTCAATGTCTATCAGCCATTGGATAGATAAAAAGAAGGTGGTATGCAATGGAATATTATTCAGCTATAAAAAAGTAATCCTGCCATTTGCAACAATATGTGTGGATCTAGAGGTTATTATGCTTAGTGAAATCAGTTAGGAGGAGAGAGACAAATACCATATGATTTCATCTATTTGTGGAAAATAAAAACAAAACAAAACATAAAAAACAAAACAGAATAAATAAAATAGCAGTATACTCATAAACACTGAGAAGTGACTAGTGGTTACCATGAAGGAGGGTTTAGTGAGTGGGTGGGGAGGATAAGGGAGATAAAGGGGCACAGTAATTCTCAATCATAATATAAGTTGGTTACAGGGATAGTACTGCAGTATGGGGAATATAGTCAGTGATTCTGGAAGATCTTCCTATGTTGACAGATAGTAACTGCACTAGAGGGGGTGAGGATTTAATAATATGGGTAACTGTTGAAAAATGGTGTTGTATATTTGAAACCAATATAAGATTGTATATCAATGATACTTCAATTAAAAAAAAAGAAATGCGCAGGGAAAAAAAAAATTTCGAAAGCCCCCCTGCTTTTATCAATCTTGAAAAAAATAACAAATAGGGAAGACTCCTACTTCCTGATTTCACATCTTACTACTAAAAAGAAAAAAAAGAAGGGGGCATGTACATAGAATGGATTATCATTCAACTTCAAAATAAAAAAGAAAGAAAGAGAATTGCTATATGCAACACCATGAATGAACCCTGAGCACATAATGCTAGTTGAAATAAGCCAGACATCAAAAGACAAACACTATGTGTTTCTACTTCCACGAGGCATCTAAAATAGTCAAATTCTTCATAGAGTCAAAGAGTAGAATGGTGGTTGCCAGAGGCTTCAGGGAGGGGGAAATGGGCAGTTACTAATCAGTGGGCATAAAATCTCAGTGAAACAAAATGAATAAGCTCTAGAGATCTGCTGTACATTGTACCTATAGTCAACAATATTGTACACTTAAAAATTTGTTAAATCTCATGTTAATTGTTCTTACCCAAATAAAATAAAATTTAAAAAGAACTAAGTGAATAAAATACTTTATTCTCACTCTGGCTTTAAGGTTTCATGGACAGGACACAATGTGAATTCATTCTCATCATTCTAGTACCATATGTTTTTTATTTTTTTGTAGTAACTTCTGTTTTTTTATGGACAATTGGGTGGAACTGAATTAAATTGTCACTTCACTTACAAAGTAAAGATTAAGATTTATCTAGATAATTTAAGTTGAATCCTGGCACATTGTACTGTAACTTATGAATTCATCTCAGAAACACTGAGCATCTGTTATATGTCTGGCTTTCTGTTAGGTGCTGGTTATAGTGGTAAACCCAGCAGAAGCAGTTTCCAGCTTCCACTAGAACTGGAGTTCCCACTCTAAAGATGGAGACAGGTAATGACTAAATCAACACTTAATTATACCATTACCAACTGTGATAAGTACTATGGAGGCAAAAAGCAGTGAACAATGATAGAGAATAACACCAGGGGACTTACTTACACTCAGCATTATGAGAGAAAGTCCCTTTATAGAGGTCATGGGTAAGACCCAAGAAGGAGGGCTATGTTGTTCCAGGCAGAGTGAGCCACACCGCAGGAGGCCTTGAGGTGGGAAACAGCCTGGTGTATTTCTGGAACTAAGAAGAGGGTCTGGTGCGATGGGACAGGAAGAGAGGGCAGGTTGAGTTGGAGGTGGGAAGTTCGGGTAGACAGACCAAATGATGCAGGGCTTGTAGTTCCTGATACAAGTTTACTTGTTTTCCAAGTACAATGAGAAACTGTTGGGAAAATGTAAATAGGAGAGTAACATGATCTTATTTCTTTCTTTTAATGATTATGCTACCTTCTAGGAGGTTAGTACTTTGAAAAGTGAGGCAGAGAGTGCAGGGTACACCTATTGAGGAAAAAGTCGGCAAGTACATCTTCATCTATTTTAATGAGTATGGTTTAATTTGAGGAGCAATGGAAATTGTAAATATCAACAATTCTGTGTAGTGTGTGTTTCATTGTTAAAATAATATTTTTGTTTTATATTTTCCTTATTATATGTATGGAGTCTTAATTCCTATTTTCAATTTCTCTGAAAAGTTTAGATCCTAATACCATAAATAGGGCCTTCATCTATTCATTCAGTAAAATTTTATGGAGCACACACTCTGTGATAATAACTGTGTGTAGGTGAAGACTTTGTAACTGTCATCCTTCCCACCCTGTCTCTATTCTTTCTCTCATACCTATTGTCTTTTTTTTTAACCATTATGCATCACGAAGCTTCCTTATATCTCTTATTAAATAATGTCTTTCTTTAATTCAAATCCAGAGTGTTTGGCACTGCTGATGCTGCTGGGCTCGAGCTGAAATTATAGAAGTAGGTAAATTTCATCTCGTGCCTTGATTGTTAGGGTTCAGATGATCTAAATTTGGTGCTGCCCCTGGCAAATTATAAGTAATTTTGATAATAAAACTGGAAAGTAATTCCTAAAAATAAAAAATCAGCCACTGTATTTGCTATTTTCTATCTATATGTCTTTCTTTATATCTACCTGTATAACTAGAGAACATAATATACATATCTAAAGAATATATCATGAGCCCAGTATAACTATTAAATGGACAAATGGAATCCCTAAAATTAGTACTGTTTTTTGCAAACTTACTGTTTTGATTTGGTACTTATGCAACAGCAGTTTCTTCTCTCTTTTTGGAGATGAATGTGTTAAGTGTCTAGCTTACCATTTTTTATTTTGCTATTGTCACAAATTACACAAGATCTCATTGGAATTCTATTCCTTGTCCACTTAAAGTGCATATTTTAGTCACTATTTTTTATTTTATATTTTGTGTCTCTTTATCCCCTTTACCTGTTTAAGCTCCCAGTTCTCTCCCCCCATGGTAGCTATCTGTCAGTTCTCAGTGTCTGTGAATCTATTGCTGTTTTGTTCATTTTGTTTTTAGGTTCCACAAATAAGTGAAATCATATGATATTTGTGTTTCTCCACCTGGCTTATGTCACAGTGTAATACTTTCTAGGTCTATCCATATTGTTGCAAATGGCAGGACTTCTTTCTTTTTTATGGTTGAATAAAGTCCACTGTATATATGTACCACTTCTTTTTTTCCATTCTGTTACTGGCTGAGATGCTGTTTTCCAAGGATTATGTCTTAGAAGCAACAAAGAATGAAGCCAGCAGACAAGAGTATGGAGCAACCAACAGAGTTTTAATGAGAAGTGAAAAGGAAAGAAAAAGACTCCCTCTAATCAGGCAGGGCTCCAAGGAAGGATGCTGTTAGGGCTGAAGCGTATAGGGTTTACAAGCACAAAAACAGAGAAAATCATGCAAGTGGCTGGCAGTTGTTGGTAGAGCCTGTTGCTACAGCTGAGCTAAGAACAAAGGAAAGAAAAACTCCCTTTTTTCTAAATCTAATTTTCCCAGATATCCAGTATGAGGCTTCTTGTTTATTGCAAAGCCTTGACTGTGACTTTATCTTACCAGGCCCTTGAACTCTATCTGCCTGTGTCCCACTAACACCTGCCTCACTTCCATATCTTGGATATAGCAAATACTGCAGCAATACACATAGGGGTGCATATATTTTTGAATCATATATTTTGTTTTCTTTGGGTAAATTTCTAGAAGTGGAATTGCTGGGTTGTATGGTATTTCTATTTTTAGTATTTTGAGGAACCTCCATATTTCCTTCCAGAGTACCTGCACTAATTCCCATCCACAGTGTAGGAGGGTTCCCTTTTCTCCACATCCTCACCAACACTTGTTATTTCTTGTCTTTTGGATAGTGGCCATTCTGACTGATGTGAGGTGATATCTCATTGTGGTTTTGATTTGCATTTCCCTGATGTTTAGTGATGTGGAGCATCTTTTCATAGTCCTGGACTTCTGCTACATGGGAGTCTTTTCATTACCAGTTTAATATTGTTACTAGTCAGTCTTTTCAGATTTCCTAGTTCTTCCTGGGTCAGTCTTCTTGGAAGATTGTACATTTCTAGGAATTTATTCATTTCTTCTATGTTGTCCAACTTATATTGGCATATAATTTTTCATTGAATTTTCTTATAATTCTTTGAATTTCTGTCGTTATCAATTGTAACTTCTTCTTTTTTGCTTCTGATTTTGTTTACTTGTGTCATCTCTCTTTATTTTTTGATAAGTCTGGCTATGGGTTTGTATATTTTGTTTACCTTCTCAAAGAACCAGCTCTTGGTTTCACTGATTTTTTTCCTACTGTTTTCTTATTCTCTATTTTATTTATTTCTGCTCTGATCTTTATTATGTCCTTCCTTCTACTAACTTCAAGGTTTTTTTTCTTCTTTTTCTAGTTCCTTTAGTTGTAAGGTTAAATTGTTTATTTGGGATTGTAATTTTTTTTTTGAGTTAGTCCTGCATTGCTATGTACTTCTCTCTTACAACCACTTTTGCTGCATCCCATATATTTTGAACCATTGTGTTTCTTTTTTCTGTCTCCAGGTATTGTCTCATTTCCTCTTTGATTTGTTCATTGATTCACTAATTATTCAGAAGCACATTTAGCATCCATGTGTTTGTGTTTTTCTTGTTTTTTTTCATGTATTTGATTTCTAGTTTCATACCATTGTGGTCTAAAAAGATGCTTGATACAATTTCAGTCTTCTTGAATTTACTGAAGCCTTTTTTGTTTCCTAATATGTGATCTATTGGAGAACGTTCCATGTGCACTTGAGAAAAATGTTAATCCTGCTGCTTTGAGGTAGAATGTTCTGCCCTTCTATGTTAAGTCCATCTGGTCTAATGTGTTGCTCAATGCCACTTTCTTTCTTTATTTTCTGTCTGGTTGATCTGTCCACTCATGTAAGTGGTATGTTAAAGTCCCCTAATATGATTGAGTTGCAGTCTCTTTCCCCTTTTAGGTCTATTAGCAGTTGCTTTATATATTTAGGTGCTTCTATGTTGGGTGCACAGATACTTACAATTGTTATAGCCTCTTGTTGGACTGATCCCTTTATCATTATGTAATGTCCTTCTTTGTCTCTGGTTACTTTCTTTGTTTTGAAGTCTATTTTGTCTAAGTATTGCTACTCCTGCCTTTCTTCTAACTTTTATTTACAGGAAATATCTTTTTCCATCTCTTAACTTTCAGTCTATGTATACCTTTAGATCTGAAATGAGTCTCTTGTAGGCAGTATATAATGAGTCTTGTTTCTTTATCCATTCAGACACCCTGTGTCTTTTAATTGGCACATTTAGTCCATTTACATTTAAGGTAATTATTGACAAGTATGTACTTATTGCCATTTTATTAATTGTTTTTGATCATTTTTATAGTTCCTCTCTGTTTCTTTATTCCTCTCTTATACTCTTCTCTTGTGATTTTACTGTTTTATTTAGTGTTATGCTTGGATTCCTTTGTGTGTGTGTGTGTGTGTGTGTGTGTATCTAGTATAGGCTTGAAGTTTATGGTTACCATAAGGTTCGTATATAGTTTCCTAAATATATAACAGTCTATATTACATTGACAGTTGCTTGATTTCAAACATACTCTAAAAGTACTTTTTTATTCTTCTTCCTCTTCACACTTTATGTATATAATGTCATGATCTACATCTTTCGTGTATCCATTTATTAAAATTACATGACTAACAGTAGCTGATTTTACTACTTTTGTTTTTTGAACTTAATACTTGGCTTTGTACCTAACTGGTCTGCTACCTTTATTGTAGGTTTATTTTCACTGATGAAAAATATTTAGACTTAAAAACATTTCTATCTAAAGAAGTTACTTTAACATATCTTGCAAGTCCAGTTTCTGGTGGTGAATTCTTTAAACGTTTGTTTATCTGGGAAACCTTTAATCTCTCCTTCAATTCTAAATGATAAACTTACTGGGTAGAGAATTCTTTGTTGTAAGTTTTTACCTTTCAATATTTGAATATTTCATGCCACTCTTAAATGCATTTCTTTGGTTATTGTGCATCATCTTGTTAAATGATGAATCCTTCCTTGCTTCTGGAAAGAAACACACATACCAAATACTCTGGGGTTTAATCTGTAAATAAATTCCAGAGTTTCTGAGATGATCTTTCTTCATCCTTCTCTTAGCATTTCTAAGATTTCTTAATATTTCTAGATTCTCTGTTGCAAGTACTAAAGTTCATTATTTAAAAGCACACTATAGAATGAGGACTAAAGATGGCAGCATGAGAGGTGAGACAGAGGCTTGCTCCTAAAACCTCATATAATATGAAAATATAATTAATACAACTAATCCTGAAAGAGCAAAAGGAAAGAGGACTGTGCCAAACTGCACACACATGGAGAAAAGAATAAACCTCATGGAACAGGGTAATATACCAAAGCCATGGCCCGGCAGAACCCAAGCCCTACCCCCACCCCAGCTCATCAGGAGGAGGAAGAGAAACAGAGAGGGGAGGGAGTGGAGGCCTGGGACTGCTGAATACCTAACTCTGGAGATCTGATCTGGGAGCACAAACCAACATTTCATGGTGTTTTCATGGTACTCTTGTGATTAGGGGGTTGGAAGACTAAGACAGGTAGAATACCTGGAGAGACTGAGATACCAGCTGCTTGTGGAAAGCAGGGATCCATATCTGGCTGCTCTGGGGCAAAAGAAAGGAGGGCAGTCTGACAGACTTTCTAACAGCAGGAGGGCTGCTAAAGGGGCAAGGATTGCACAGAGCTTTCTGCTCAGGAGAAAGAACAGGTAGACCAAATTGTCTGAGTGCACTCTGCCCAGCAGGTTAGGAACTTTCATGATCTTCAGGAGCTCCAGCTCCCTGGATGGCTACAGAGCTCCAAGGACCCCCTCCATGATACTGAGCCTTTCTCCGGGGCAGCCCCACCTGACTTGCAAACCTGCAAACCCTACCCTGGCATTAAGCCAGCCAGAGGGAAGCCCAGTCTACAGCAACTACAAATGGAAAGCACAGAGGCTTATACCTGTGTGCTCGGCCCACTGGTTCTAGCAGTGGAGACAGGCATAGCAGCTCGGAAGCAGGAAAGAGCTCTTTCCTCCCCCCAGGCACATATACCGCCCCCCTGTGACCCCCAACAATGCATCAGGGGCTGAGAAGCTCCAGAGAGTAGAGCTTCTGGGCACTAGAGGGCGCCATATACAAATATGAAACACCAAGGGAACCTGGTCCAAAGTAAAATTATGAATACATCCCCTGAAAAAAATTCAAATGAAATCGACCTCATGAATCTGCCTGAAAGGGATTTCGAAATAAAAATCATTAACATGCCCATGGAGGTACAGAAAAATATTCAAGATCTCAGGGATGAATTCTGGTCAGAGATCCAATCATTATGGAACACAGTATCATAAATGAAACATACAATGGAAAGTTTTAAAAGCAGATTTGATACAGTGGAGGAAATGATAAATGAAATAGAAATTAGAGAAAAGGAATACAAAGATGCTGAGGCAGAGAGAAAGAAGGATCTCTAAGAATGAAAGAATATTGAGAGAATTGTGTGACCAATCCAAATGGAATAATATTCGTATTATAGGGATACCAGAAGAAGAAGAGAGAGAAAAAGGGATAGAAAGTGTCATTGAGGAGATAATTGCTGAAAAATTCCCCAGTCAAGGGGAGGAGATAGTCTCTCAGGCCATGGAGGTGCACAGATCTCCCAACACAAGGGACCCAAGGAAGACAACACCAAGACATATATTAATTAAAATGGCAAAGATCAAGGATAAGGGCAGACTATTAAAAGTAGCCAGAGAGAGAAATAAGATCACATACAAAGGAAAGTCCATCAGGCTACGATCAGACTTCTCAGCAGAAACCTTACAGACCAGAAGGGAGTGGCATGATATATTTAATGCAATGAAGCATAAGGGCCTCGAACCAAGAATACTTTATCCAGCAAGGCTATAATTTAAATTTGAAGGTGGGATAGAACAATTTCTAGATAAGCAAAAGCTGAGAGAATTTACCTCCCACAAACCATTTCTACAGTGTATTTTGGAGGGACTGCTATAGATGGTAGTGTTCTTAAGGTTTAATAGCTGTCACCAGAGGTAATAAAACCCAGTAAAGAAGGTAGAACAGTTAATTACTGAGCAAATGCAAAATTCAATCAACTATCTCCAAAGTCAATCAAGGGACAAAGAGTACATAATATGATATCTAATATATAAAGAATGGAGGAGGAAGAAAAAGGAGGGAAAGAAAGAACCTTAAGGCTGTGTTTGTAAGAGCATATTAAATGAGTTAAGTTAGACTCTTAGATAGTAAGGAGGTTAGCCTTAAACCTTTGGTAACCACGAATCTAAAGCCTGCAATGGCAGTAAGTACATACCTATTGATAATCACCCTAAATGTAAATGGTTTGAATGAACCAATCAAAAGACATGGAGTTACTGAATGGATAAAAAAATAAGACCCATCTATATGCTGCCTACAAGAGACTCACTTCAACCCAAAGACATACACAGACTAAAAGTGAAGTGATGGAAAAACATATTTCATGCAACTAATAGGGAGAAAAAAGCAGGAGTTGCAGTACTTATATCAGACGAAATAGACTTCAAAACAAAGAAAGTCACAAGAGACAAAGAAGGACATTACATAATGATAAAACGGTCAATCCAAAAAGAAGGGATAACCATTATAAATATCTATGCACCCAACACAGTAGCACCTACATATGTGAAAAAAATACTAACAGAATTAAAAGGGGAAATAGAATGCAATGCATTCATTCTAGGAGACTTCAACACTCCACTCACTCCAAAGGACAGATCAACCAGACAGAAAATAAGTAAGGAGACAGAAGCACTGAACAACACATTAGAAAAAATGGACCTAACAGACATCTACGGAACTCTACACCCAAAAGCAGAAGAATACACATTCTTCTCAAGTGCATATGGAACATTTTAAAGAATAGATCATATCCTAGGCCACAAAAAGAGCCTTGGTAAATTCAGAAAGATTGAAATTGTACCAGCCAGTTTCTCGGACAACAAAGATATGAAACTAGAAATAAATTATGCAAAGAAAATGAAAAATCCCACAAACACATGGAGGCTTCACTGCATACTCCTAAGTAAGCATTGGGTCAATGACCAAATAAAAACAGAGATCAAGCAATATATGGAGACAAATGACAACAATAATTCAACACCGCAAAATCTGTGGGATGCAGCGAAGGCCATGCTAAGAGGAAAGTATATTCCAATACAGGCACGTGATCATCTCCGTAGATGCTGAAAAAACATTTAACAAAATTCAACACCCATTCATGACAAAAACCCTCGACAAAATGGGTATAGAGGGCAAGTACCTCAACATTATAAAGGCCATATATGACAAACCCACAGCTATCATTATACTTAACAGTGAGAAGGTGAAAGCTTTTCCTTTAAGACTGGGAACAAGACAAGGATGCCCACTCTCCCCACTTCTATTTAACATAGTACTGGAGGTCCTAGCCATGGCAATCAGACAATACAAAGAAATAAAAGGCATCCAGATTTGCAAGGAAGAAGTTAAACTGCCCCTGTTTTCAAATGACATGATATTGTACATAAAAAACCCTAAAGAATCCACTCCAAAACTAGTAGATCTAATATCTGAATTCAGCAAAGTTGCAGGCTACAAAATTAATATGCAGGAATCTGTGGCGTTCCTGTATACTAACAGTGAACTAGCAGAAAGAGAAATCAGAAAAACAATTCAATTCTCAATTGCATCAAAGAGCATAAAATACCTAGGAATAAACCAACCAAGGAAGTGAAAGACCTATACTCTTAAAACGACAAAACACTCATGAGAGAAATTAAAGAAGATACCAATAAATGGAAACACATCCCATGCTCGTGGATAGGAAGAATTAATATTGTGAAAATGGCCATCCTGCCTAAAGCAATCTACAGATTTAATGCAATTCCTATCAAAACACCAACCGCATTTTGCAGTGAACTAGAGCAAATAGTTCTAAAATACATATGGAACCACAAAAGACCCCGAATAGCCAAAACAATCCTGAGAAGGAAGTATAAAGCTGGAGTGATTATGCTCTCCAACTTCACCTCTACTACAAAGCCACAGTAATCAAGACATTTGGTACTGGCACAAGAACAGACCCATAGACCAATGGAACAGACTAGAGAGCACAGATATAAACCCAACCAGAAACAGTCAATTAATATACAATAAAGGAGCCATGGACATACAATGGGGGAAATGACAGCCTCTTCAACAACTGGTGTTGGCAAAACTGGGCAACTACAAGCAAGAGAATGAAACTGGATTATTGTCTAACCCCATACACTAAAGTAAACTCGAAATGGATCAAAGACCTGAATGTAAGTCATGAAACCATAAAATTCTTAGAAGGCAACATAGGCAAAAATCTCCTGAATACAAGCATGAGCAACTTCTTCCTGAATGTATCTCCTTGAGCTAGGGAAACAAAAGCAAAAATAAATACATGGGACTACATCAAACTACAAAGCTTCTGTATGGCAAAAGACACCATCAACAGAACAAAAAGGCATCCTACAGTATGGGAGAATATATTTGTAAATGACATATCCGACAAGGGGTTAACATCCAAAATACATAAACAATTCACACACCTCAACACCCAAAAAGCAAATAACCCAATTAAAAAATGGGCAGAGGATATTAAGAGACAGTTCTCCAAAGAAGAAATTCAGATGGCCAACAGACACATGAAAAGATGCTCCACATCACTTATCATCAGGGAAATGCAAATTAAAACCACGGTGAGATATCATTTCACACCAGAGGGGATGGCAAGTATCAAAAAGACTAAGAACAACAAATGCTGGTGAGGATGCAGAGAAAAGGGAACCCTCCTACACTGCTGGTGGGAATATATGCTAGTTCAACCATTGTGGAAAGCAATATGGAGGTTCCTCAAAAAACTAAAAATAGAAATACCATTTGACACAGGAATCCCACTCCTTGGAATTTACTCAAAGAACACAACTTCCCATATTCAAAAAGACATATGCACCCCTATGTTTATCACAGCACCATTTACAATAGGCAGGATATGGAAGCAACCTAAGTGTCCATCAGTAGATGAATGGATAAAGAAGATGTGGTACATATACACAATGGAATACTATTCAGCCATAAGAAGAAAACAAATCCTACCATTTGCAACAACATGGATGGAGTTCGAGGATATTATCCTCAGTGAAGTAAGCCAGGCAGGGAAAGACAAGTGCCAAATGATTTCCCTCATTTGTGGAGTATAACAATGAAGCAAAACTGAAGGAACAAAATAGCAGCAGACTCAGAGACTCCCAAGAAGGAACTAGTGGTTACCAAAGAGGAGCAGTGTGGTAGGGTGGGTGGGGAGGGTGGGAGAAGGGGATTGAGGGGTATTATGTT
>JAQQAC010019963.1:30121447-30205273 GCA_029783875.1 Phataginus tricuspis | reverse complement strand
GGGGGGGGGGGGGGGGGGGGGGGTAGAAGGGGATTGAGGGGTATTATGTTTAGTACACGTGGTGTGGGGGGTCACGGGGAAAACAGTGTAGCACAGAGAAGGCAAACAGTGAATCTGTGACATCTTACTACACTGATGGACAGTGACTGCATTGGGGTATGGGTGTGGACTTGATAATACGGGTAAAAGTAGTAACCACATTGTTTTTTCATGTGAAACCTTCATTTGAGTGTATATCAATAATAGCTTAATAAAAAATTTTAAAAAGAAGATAAATAAAAAAAAGCACACTATATTTCTTGCATAAAATTACTTGGTCTTGTAAAAATTTTTAGTGAATTGAGGAAAATATTTTCAGATTAAAGTAATAAACACTGAGAACTTGCCGTTGAAAATTTGGTCACATATATTTAAATATTTGTCATGACAGTTACCAAAATGCCTATTTCCCTGTACAATCATAGACTGGTATCTTTTCTTTAATCCAGATGCAAATATGATGAGTTAGTTTAATAATGCTATATGATATTCTTACAGTAATGATGGTGATTAAGTTTGTTTTCCTGTAGGTGAATTATTTACTAAGAATGTATAAAGCCATCATGAATATAGTCTTTCTTCATTGTTGAGAAGATAGATAATATGAATATCTGTCACATTTATCAATATCTATCAGTTTGTTCCTGAACATGGTCCTAAGGAAAAATAATATAATAAACATGTGTTCTTTGTATGCTAGCCCATTGATTTGAGAAAGGGTTTCTTTAGGATATATAAATAAGGAAATAAACTCATAATCAAATCAACAATATAGAATTAAAAACCACTTCCTAAGTTTTCCCATATGTAGCAAGTCAGTCATTGTTTTCACATGTAAAATAATTAAGTACTGTATACAAAGAATTTATGTAGAATTGACAGTTTCATTGGTTTCAGAACCAAGGGAAATATATTTATTTGAAAGATGGGCTTTCATGTGTTTTAAATTTCACTTGCTCAAAATTGTCATAGTTTGTTAACTTACTATATTTGAGCACCCACTATGTACTGTCCTTTACAATAGATACTACAGTTATATCTTCCACCAGTTCACTTTTTTCAAATGGCTTTGCTAGAGCAATACATATATTACTATCTCTGAAAATACTTACAGGAATCCAATAACTAGAGTTCATGAGAATGAGCACATATGGCTCCCTCTTTACCTGCAGAATGCATATGAAGGGTTGTTTTTTCCCTCATATGCTAAAAATGTTCAAGACATGTTTGTTTCTTGTCAATGATAATAAAAATGCTCAGTATTTGATCTGTCAACTCAAAATCATGGTTACTAGATAATGATAATGATGCTCTAGTTAATTCATTATAATTACAACAAAGGAATCCTTTAGTGGGCTTAACCCCTCAATAATGTATGCTATATAATTAGCTCAAGATTTTGAGGGTAAGTTGCCTAGTTGACAGCTGCCAGCTAATGATGACAACAGGATAATGCTGAAAAGATAAACTTAAGACCCGTCAGCATAAAGGTCAGTGATTCTCAACACTGGCTGCAGAACAGAATCGCCTGGGACCTTTTAACTAATACTGATGGTTGGGTTGGATATGGAAATTCTGAACAGCTTGTTAAAACACAGGTTGGTGCCACTTCCAGAGTTTCTGGCTTAGCAGGTCTATGCAGGGCTCAAGAAACAGCATTTCTAACAGGTTCCCAGCTGGGGCTGCTGGGGCTGTGACTGTTGTGAGGACCATCATTAAGGTGCTGTGCCTCCACCAGATGCAAAGCAAGTGATCTTGAAGCATCAAAATCACCCTCATATCCACCCATATCCATGTTCACCTTATCTATTTTCCACTTCTTATCTTCTCTTCCTATGGTCACCAGAGTGATCATCTTAAGATCGGGAACAAGACAGGGGTGCCCACTCTCTCCACTGTTATTCAACATAGTACTGGAGGTCCTAGCCATGGCAATCAGACAAAACAAAGACATACAAGGCATGCAGATTGGTAAAGAAGAAATCAAATTGTCACTATTTGCAGATGACATGATACTGTATATAAAAAATCCTAAAGACTCCACTCCAAAACTACTAGAACTAATATCTGAACCAGCCCAGATAGGATTTGAGCCTAGTTGCCCCTCTTCTCAAAACTCCTCAGAATCTTTCTGTTGCAGTAGAGGTAAAATCCACTACTCGCTCCCGCGCTCCCCAACATGCATTCCAAGGCTTCGCTTAATCTACCTGCTTTACCAGCCTCACCTCAAGGCCCACTTTCCTCTCTTCTTTCACTGATCTTTTTCCCATCTTGGGCCTTACATAGCTGCCCAAGTACCAGGAATCCTTTTCTGTTGATTTTGAGGCTGCCCAACACCTGCTGTTCCTTCAGGCCCCTGTGTAGAGGGCACCTTCACAGAGAGGCTTTCTCTGACCCCCACCTCTATCAGGACTCCCTACTATAATTCTAGGGTGAGTAACTCTGCTCTGAGGGGTTTCTTGGAAAGTGAGACGTCCAGTGCTGAAACCAGGACCGGCCAAGGCAAACTGTGAAGATTGATCTTGCTGTCTGTTTCCCAGCTGCAAATTTTACTTTTTTCTTTATAGCACCTACATAATTTGTAGTTGTATATTTAGTTGTATGCTATTTTTAAGGTATCCACCATCTTTATTAGATTATAATTCCAGGAAGAGGGATGGTATGTTTTTGTAGAACTTTTTGGTCTCTAGTACCTAGCACTACATGTCACACAAAGTACCTGTTCAGTAATTATTGCTCCTAGAAGAGACATGTGTTCAATTGGCTGCCTTTACTACACAGGGAAGCGGAGATGCATACATGTGGGTTATAAAGTAATCTGTGTTCTTTTATCTCCCCTTATAAAACACATGTCATCTCATAAGAATATTTTAGAAATAATATTCCTTTCTCCCCATTGGTCCCTAGACATTGCTAATGTGTTTTTGTTGGCTAAGCCCATCAATTATATTTATTCGCGTTGTCCCAGACTACTGATCTTCTCAGCTAAGGGAGGCTGCAGCTAAGGAAACAGCTATGTCACCAACGTAATGAACTGATACTCAAAACCCTTTTAAAAATAATAACAATAGTAACTAATATGAAGTACTTAAATAAATGTCAAGCTTTGGATAAAGTACTATATATAATCTCTTTTAAAAACGTATGTCTTATGAGATAGATACTTTTTATTATCTTCATTTCACTATGAGGGACAGAGAATGAGTGTAACAAAGTCATATATATAATATATATATATATGTTAAGCAGTAGAGTCAGGATTTTAATTTAGCTCTCTCTGACTCACACAAGCTCAGGATTTGATCTGTTCCTCTGGCAGAAAATGATAGGATTGACTGTTTTTTTTTTTTTTTACATTTACTAAAATATTTATATTTTTTATTTATTATTATTATTTTCTGACTTTATTTTTATTATTAATGTACAATTACATGAGCAACATTATGGTTACTAGACTCCCACCATTATCAAGTCCCCACCACATGCTCCATTACAGTCACTGTCCATCAGCATAGTAAGATGCTATACAATCACTTACTTGTCTTCTCTGTGTTATACTGCCTTCCTTGTATCCCCCTCCACCCCGTGCTACATTATGTGTGCTAATTGTAATACGCCTTTTTCCCCCTTATCCTTCCCACCCATCCTCTCCAGTCCCTTTCCCTTTGGTAACTGTTAGTCCATTCTTGGGTTCTGTGAGTCTGCTGCTGTTTTGTTCCTTCAGTTTTTTTCCTTGTTCTTATATGCGACAGATGAATGAAATCATTTAATACTTGTCTTTCTCCGCCTGGCTTATTTCATTGGGCATAATACCCTCTAGCCCCATCCATGTTGTTGCAAATGGTAGGATTTTTTTCTTCTTATGGCTAAATAATATTCCATTGTGTATATGTATCACCTCTTCTTTATCCATTCATCTACTGATGGACACTTAGGTTGCTTCCATTTCTTGGCTATTGTAAATAGTGCTGCAATAAACATAGGAGTGCATATGTCTTTTTCAAACTGGGCTGCTGCATTCTTAGGGTAAATTCCTATGAGTGGAATTCCTGACTCAAATGATATTTCTATTTTGAGTTTTTTGAGGAAACTCCACACTGCTTTCCACAATGGTTGAACTAATTTACATTCCCACCAGCAGTGTAGGAGGGTTCCCCTTTTTCCACACCCTCACCAACATTTGTTGTTTGTGTTTTGGATGTTGGCCATCCTCACTGGTGTGAGGTGATATCTCGTTGTGGTTTTAATTTGCATTTCACTGATGATTAGCGATGTGGAGCATCTTTTCATGTGCCTATTGGCCATCTGAATTTCTTCTTTGGAGAAGTGTCTGTTCAGCTCCTCTGCCCATTTTTTAATTGGCTTATTTGCTTTTTGTTTGTTGAGGTGTGTGAGCTGTTTATAAAATTTTGATGTCAACCCCTTATTAGATATGTCATTTGTGAATATATTCTCCCATACTGTAGGATGTCTTTTTGTTCTACTGATGGTGTCCTTTGCTGTACAGAGCTTTTAACCTTGATATAGTCCCACTTGTTCATTTTTGCTTTCTTTCCCTTGCCTGGGGAGATATGTTGACAAAGAAGCTGCTCATGTTTATGTCCAAGAGATTTTTGCCTATGTTTTTTTTCTAAGAGTTTTATGGTTTTATGATACACATTCAGGTCTTTGATCCATTTTGAGTTTACTTTTGTGTATGGGGTTAGACAATAATCCAGTTTCATTCTCTTTCATGTAGCTGTCCAGTTTTGCCAACACCAGCTGTTGAAGAGGCTGTCATTTCCCCATTGTATGTTCATGGCTCCTTTATTATGTATTAATTGACCTCATATGCTTGGGTTTATATCAGGGCTCTCTAGTCTGTTCCACTGGTCTATGGGTCTGTTCTTGTGCCAGTACCAAATTGTCTTGATTACTGTGTCTTTGTATTAGAGCTTGAAGTTGGGGACTGTAATCACCCCAGCTTTATTCTTCCTTCTCAGGATTTCTTTGGCTGTTTGGGGTCTTTTGTGGTTCCAAATTAATTTAAAAACGATTTGCTCTAGTTCATTGAAGAATGCTGTTGGTATTTTGATAGGAATTGTATTAAATCTGCAGATTGCTTTAGGCAGGATGGCCATCTTGACAATATTAATTCTTCCCATCCATGAGCACGGGATGTGTTTCCATTTATTGGTATCTTCTTTAATTTCTTTCATGAGTGTCTTGCAGTTTTCAGAGTATAGGTCTTTCAGTTCCTTGGTTAGGTTATTCCTAGGTATTTTATTCTTTTTGATGTAATTGTGAATGGAATTGTTTTCCTGATTTCTCTTTCTGCTAGGTCATCGTTAGTGTATAGGAATGCAACAGATTTCTGTGTATTAATTTTGTATCCTGCAACTTTAGTGAATTCAGATATTAGATCTAGTAATTTTGGAGTAGATTCTTTAGGGTTTTTTATGTACAATATCATGTCATCTGCAAACAGGGACAGTTTGACTTCTTTGTTGCCAATCTGTATGTCTCTTATCTCTTTGTGTTGTCTGATTGCTGTGGCTAGGACCTCTAGATCTGTATTGAATTAAATTTGGGAGAGTGGGCATCCTTGTCTTGTTACAAATCTTAAAGGAAAAGCTTTCAGCTTCTTGGTGTTAAGTATAATGTTCCTGTGGGTTTGTCATATATGGCCTTTATTATGTTGAGGTACTTGCCCTCTTTACCCATTTTGTTGAGAATTTTTTCATGAATGGATGTTGAATTTTGTCAAGTGCTTTTTCAGCATAGATGGAGATGATCATGTGGTTTTGTCCTCTTTGTTGATATAGTGGATGATGTTGATGGATTTGTAAATGTTGTACCATCCTTGCATCCCTGGAATAAATCCTGCTTAATCATGAAGGATGATCTTTTTAATGTATTTTTGTATTCTGTTTGCTAGTATTTTGTTGAGTATTTTTGCATCTATTTTCATCAGGGATATTGGTCTGTATCTTTCTTTGTTAGTGGTGTCTTTGCCTGATTTTGGTATTAGAGTGATGTTGGCCACGTAGAATGAGTTTGGAAGTATTCCCTCCTCTTCTACTTTTTGGAAAACTTTAAGGAGAATGCGTATTATGTCTTCACTAAATGTTTGATAAAATTCAACAGTGAAACCATCTGGTTCAGGAGTTTTGTTCTTAGGTAGTTCTTTGATTACCAAATCAATTTCTTTGCTGGTAATTCATCTATTCAGATTCTCTCTTTCTTCCTGGGTAGCCATGGAAGGCTGTATTTTTCTTGAATGCTGTCCATTTCTTCTAGGCTATCCAGTTTGTTAGCATATAATTTTTCATAGTATTCTCTCATAATTCTTTGTATTTCTGGGGTGTCTGTAGTGATCTTTCCTTTCTCATTTCTGTTTGTTTTCATGTGTGTAGACTCTTTTTTTCTTGATAATTCTGGCTATGGTTTATCTATTTTGTTTATTTTCTTGAAGAACCAGCTCCTGTTTTCATTGATTCTTTCTATTGTTTTATTCTTCTCAGTTTTATTTATTTCTGCTTTAATCTTTATTCTGTCCCTCCTACTGACTTTGGGCTTCATTTGTTCTTCCTTTTCTAGTGTCCTTAATTGTGAGTTTAGACTATTCATTTGGGATTGTTCTTCTTTCCTGAGGTAGGCCAGTACTGCAATATATTTCCTTATAAGCACGGCCTTTGCTGCATCCCAGAGATTTTTGCGGTGTTGAATTATCATTGTCATTTGTCTCCATATATTTTTGATCTCTATTTTTATTTGGTCATTGATCCATTGATTATTTAGGAGCATGTTATTATGCCTCCACCTGTTTCTGGCCTTTTTCATTTTCTTTGAGTAATTTATTTCTAGTTTCATACTTTTGTGATCTGAGAAACTGATTGGTACAATTTCAATCTTTTTGAATTTACTTAGGCTCTTTTTGTGGCCTAGTATATGATCTATTCTTGAAAATGTTCCATGTGCATTTGAAAAGAATGTGTATCCTGTTGCTTTTGGATGGAGTGATCTATAGATGTCCGTTAGGTCCATCTGTTCTAATACGTTGTTCAGTGCCTCTGTGTCTTTATTTATTTTTTGTCTGGTTGATCTGTCCTTTGGAGTGAGTGGTGTGTTGAAGTCTTCCAAAATGAATGCATTGCATTTTATTTCCTCCTTTGATTCTGTTAGTATTTGTTTCACATATGTAGGTGCTCCTGTGTTGGGTGTGTAGATGTTTATAATAATTATATCCTCTTGTTGGACTGACCCCGTCATTATGTAATGTCCTTCTTTGTCTCTTGTGACTTTCTTTGTTTTGAAGTCTATTTGGTCTGATACAAGTACTGCAATTCTGCTTTTTTCTCCCTATTAGTTGCATGAAATTTCTTTTTCCATCCCTTCACTTTTTGTCTGTGTATGTCTTTGGATTTGAAGTTAGTCTCTTGTAGGCAGCATATAAATGGGTCTTGTTTTTTTATCCATTTAGTGCCTCTATGTCTTTTGATTGGTGCATTCAGACCATTTACATTTAGGGTGATTATCAAAAGGTATGTACTAATTTCCACTGCAGGCTTAAGATTCGTGGTTACCAAAGTTTCACAGGTAATTCCCTTACTATCTAACAGTCTAATTTAACTCACTTCATATGCTATTACAAACATAACCTAAAGACTCATTTTTTTTCCCTCCTTTTTCTTCATCCTCCATTCTTTGTATGCTATGAATCATATTCTGTACTCTTTGTTTATTCCTTTTGTGACATCTATTTAGCCTTAGGAATACTACCATCTATAGGAGTCCCTCCAAAATGCATTGTAGAGATAGTTTGTGGGAGGTAAATTCTCTCAGCTTTTTCTTATCTGAAAATTGTTAATCCCTCCTTTAAATTTAAAGGATAACCTTGCCAAGTATAGTATTCTTGGTTCAAGGCCCTTTTGCTTCATTGCATTAAATATATCATGTCACTCCCTTCTGGCCTGTAAGGTTTCTGTTGAGAAGTCTGATGATAGCCTGATGGGTTTTCCTTTGTATGTGCTCTTTTTTCTCTCTCTAGCTGCTCTTAAGTCTGTCTTTATCCTTGATATTTGCCATTTTAATTATTATATGTCTTGATGTTGTCTTCCTTGGGTCCCTTGTGTTGGGAGACCTGTGCATCTCCATGGCTTGAGAGACTATCTCCTTCCCCAGGTGGGTGAAGTTTTCAGCAATTACCTCCTCAATGACACTTTCTATCATTTTTCTCTCTCTTCTTCCTCTCATACCCCTATTAAGCGAATATTATTCCATTTGGATTGGTCACAGTTCTCTCAATATTCTTTCATTCTTAGAGATTCTTTTTTCTCTCTGTGTCTCAGCTTCTTTGTATTCCTCTTCTCTAATTTTCTATTCCATTTACCGTCCCTTCTACTACTACATCTAATCTGCTTTTAAATCCCTCTATTGTATGTTTCATTTCAGAAATGGAATTTCTTAATGATTGAATCTCCATCTTAAATTCATTCCTGAGTTCTTGAATATTTTTCTGCAAGTCCATAAGCATGTTTATGGTTTTTATTTTAAACTCTCTTTAGGAAGATTGATGAGTTCAGTTTCATTTGGCCCTTTTTCTGGGGTTTGTGAGATTTTGGTCTGAACCATGTTCTTTTGACGTTTCATATTTCTGTGTGGTGCCCTGTAGCTGCTCAGCCCCTAGAGTGAGGTTGGGAGTCATAGGGGAGTGGAGCTGTTGCCTGGGGCGAGGAAAGAGCTGTTTCCTGAATCCCACCTGCAGTGCCTGTCTCTCGTATGAGAGCCAGTGGGCCGAGCACACAGGGGTAAGCCTCTGTGCTCTGCGTCTCTTGCTGTTGTAGGCGGGGCCTCCCTCTGACTGGCCTGATGCCTGCGCTATGACTGCTGGTTTGCGAGCAGGTGCCTGCAGGCCAGTAGGAAGGCTCGGCAGGCTGTGTGCCACAGTGGGGGGCCTCAGAGCTGAGTAGCCAGCCAGGGGTATGGAGTGCCTGAAGCTCCTCAAAGTTTCCAATCTGCTTGGCAGAGCGCACCCAGATAACCTTGTCCTCCTATCCTTTTCCCACGCAGCAAGCTCTGTGCAAACCCCGCCCTATTGCTGCTAGGGAGCCTGTCAGATGGCCAGCCTTTCTTTAGTCCCTGAGTGGCCAGTGTTGATCCTGTTCTCCACTAACGGCCAGAATCTGTCTCTCAAGTACTCCGCCTGTCCCAGCTCCCTATCCTCCAGAGCACCACGGTGTAGGTTTCTGCTCACAAAGCAGACCTCCAGGGCTGGGTATTCAGCAGTCACTGGCTTCCATCCCATGCCCACTCCGTTTCTCTTCCTCCCACCAGTGAACTGGAGCAGAGGAAGGGCTTGGGTCCCACTGGATCAAGGCTTTCATACATTACCCTGTTTTGTGAGGTAGGCTCTGTTTGTGAGGTCTGTGTGCAGTCTGGTGCAGCCTTCTTTCTTGTTGCTATTTTAGGGTTAGTTGTATTAACTGTATTTTCTCATTATCTGTGGTTTTGGGAGGAGTTCTCTGTCTCACCTCTCACGCTACCATCTTGAATCTTCCCCAGGATTGACTCTTATCGATAGGGATTTACTTACCTGGATTAGGGTAAATGATCATCTGGTTCTGACAAACTGATTTTTGGAAATTGATTAAACTGTACCTGTTCAATTGTAGAACTGAAATATATACATATATGTATTTTCTTAAGGTATTATTGATATACACTCCTATGAAGGTTTCAAATGAAAAAAAATGTGGTTAGTACATTCAGCCATATTACCGAGTCCCCCCCATACCCCATTGTAGTCACTGTCCATCAGTGTGGTAGATGCCACGGAGTCACTATTTGCCTTCTCTGTGCTACACCGTCTTCCCCGTGACCCCCACACACCATGTGTGCCAATCATAATACCCCTCAATCCCCTTCTCCCTCCCTTTCCACCCACCCTTCCCCACCCCTCCCCTTTTGTAACCACTAGTCCCTTCTTGGAGTGTGTGAGTCTGCTGCTGTTTAGTTCCTTCAGTTTTGCTTTGTTGTTATACTCCACAAATGAGGGAAATCATTTGGTACTTGTCCTTCTCCACCTGGCTTATTTCACTGAGCATAATGTCCTCCAGCTCCATCCATGGTGTTGCAAATGGTAGGATTTGTTTCTTACTTATGGATGAATAGTATTCCATTGTGTATGTGAACCACCTCTTCTTTATCCATTCATCTACTGATGGACACTTAGGATGCTTCCATTTCTTGGCTATTGTAAATGCTGCTGTGATAAACATAGGGGTGCATATATCTTTTTGAGTCTGAGAATTTTTATTCTTTGGGTAAATTCTAAGGAGTGGAATTCCCAGGTCAAATGGTATTTCTATTTTGAGTTTTTTGAGGAACCTCTATATTGCTTTCCACAATGGTTGAACTAGTTTACATTCCCACCAGCAGTGTAGGAGGGTTCCCCTTTCTCTGCATCCTCATCAGCATTTGTTGTTCTTAGTCTTTTCGATGCTGGCCATCCTTACTGGTGTGAGATATCTCACTGTGGTTTTAATTTGCATTTCCCTGATAATTAGTGGTGTGGAGCATCTTTTCATGTGTCTGTTGGTCATCTGAATTTCTTCTTGGGAGAATTGTCTCTTCATATCCTCCGCCTATATTTTATTCAGGTTATTTGCTTTTTGGTTGTTGAGGCATGTGAGTTCTTTATATATTTTGGATGTTAACTCCTTGTTGGATATGTTGTTTACAAATATATTCTCCCATACTGTAGGATGCCTTTTTGTTCTGATGATATCCTTTGCTGTACAGAAGATTTTTAGCTCGATGTAGTCCCGTGTGTTCATTTTTGCTTTTGTTTCCCTTGCCCGAGGAGATGCATTCTGGATAAGAAGAGAAAATGAAAAAATAAAAACCTGAAGTTGGTGTTGGAAATCTGTCACCTAAAACTAAACTAAATGTCAGAAAATTGAACACAATATAAGAAGGGACATACAATTCTGGGGGCCAAGATGAGAAGACATCATTAGGGTCTCTATAGCATAATCCCCAGCTCCTTGCAGAGCATGAGTCTATTGTGCATCTTTGAAAGTCCACATGTTCCCTGCTTTGATTTAAATGCACTCTAAGCAATCAGCAGCTGGCTTTTATCTTGTTATTTATAATATATGGGTATTCTTATGTCCTTGAAATAATCACAATTTCCAAGCCCCAATTTCTTTTTTCCTGCTTTGTCACCCACTCCACTGCATTCTTGGCTACTCAATTCCCTTTGTCCTTCCTTGGTTTCCTCATTTGCAAGAGTGGGGACATTATACTTGTCACTTCCCTCTCTCAGACTGCTTGGAAGATTAATGGAATAATATGTTTAAAGCCTATTGGACTCCTTGGAAACAAGATGCTAGATATGCACAGCATTTTACCCTTACTTGTCTCCACTATGAAGGAAAATGAAATAAAGTGAACACACTTGAGGCTTAGGTTAGAGTAGCATTCAGGACAGAAACTATCATCTGGGTAAAGAATTTCTCTTATTTAGGAACACGTTTTCTTTTGAAAGGCCCTGAAAATGAGATCCTGAACATTTTCCTTTCCTAATTGATTATCTGTATGTTGTGGTTCTTCTGAAGATCATTGTCATCTCACAATCTGTAGCTTGTAAAGTTTGTGCTTTTCTTGGTGAAACTTTCTTATAGGAAATAGAAAACTTACAAATAAAAAGTGGCAAGAAAAAATAAATATGCAAAAGATGGCATTTGTTTGAAAAAGACGGGAAAAGAAGTAGCTCCCATCATTATGTTCTTTTCAAGGAATGAAGTTCAGATGTTGAAATCTGGATTTTTGAAATTGTAGCCATACCTTACAATATGACAATTAATTCCATTTCTCAGAGAGACTAAAGAATGTTCCAACATGGATTATTGGTGTGATGAGACACAGGGTGCACAAGGGAGCCCCTTGAACCTGTCACCTTTGATCCCACGTGCAGGGGAGACCTACAGCAAACCGAAGCGAACTAACATCTAAGTGAATGCTTACTGTGTTCCTGACATTTACATACATTATCTTGTTTAATCTTTACAACAATTCCATTATTTTCCCCATTTCCAAAATTAGCTCACATAAACATTGCTTATGTTCACATAGCTGGGGAATAGAAGAGCTTGGACTTAAAGTTCTCTGGCATAAACCTATCATTGTAATATTTTTCCATTTCTGAGAAGGAATCAAAAGCTCATCTATAGTAAGAATGCTTTGTTACCCGAGCATGTGACTCATTCCTCCAGTAAGCTGCAAGCTCTTTTGAGGGCACTGAATGTGTCTTACTCATCTTTGTGGGAAACCCAGCCACCGGCTAATGCCTGTGCATAGGAAGGAGGTCTTAACTCAGTGTCTGCAAAGGAGATGTATTATCTCCTTGGTGCTCATAAGAAAACTGAAGCTTTAAGACATTAAGCAACGTGCCCAGAGTCCTGTAACTGGTAAGGAGCAAGGCCAGGATTGTAGCCAAGGACTTCGAACTGGCTCTTTCTCTGATACTGCAGCTTCCTCTACTCTTCCCTTCTATGTTCTGAGGTTTCTAATACTGTAAGGTTCTTGATCACATCTTAAGCCCTGTAGGAGAGTCAGGGAACATGCTCTGTACATTGAACCAATAGCTACATTTAGCTTTCAGAAGTCAGAGAGGTAAGTAGGGATTTACTGGGTTTCTCCAAGGTACCAGGCACATCACTAAGCACATTACTAATCTCATCTAATTTAATCTTCTTAACCATTCCATGATGTAGCCGTGACTATGGTCCCATTTTATGGAGGT
Source organism: Phataginus tricuspis (assembly GCA_029783875.1). Taxonomy (NCBI): domain Eukaryota; kingdom Metazoa; phylum Chordata; class Mammalia; order Pholidota; family Manidae; genus Phataginus; species Phataginus tricuspis. Next base: position 30,192,447 of record JAQQAC010019963.1, on the reverse strand, counting down.
GGAAACTGAGGCAGAGAGAAGTTACATTACTTGTCCAAGGTCATAACAACCATTTTAACCCAAGTTAGTCTGACTCTAAAAGCCAAATTCATTCGACACCAAAATGGGCGACATGGTGCAATGTCTCTCAAAGTTTTATCTAATTGCACAATGAATGACTGAGACAACTTCTGTTTTTCTTAGGAGAACCAGATTTTATTTAGTCCTTTTGTAGTTGTAAACTCCATTGTGAAAATTGTATTTTCATTGAGATATTTGAATATGATCATTATTCATTAGTGAAATGAACTGAAAAATGATAGAAGCCTGTAACCTTAACAATGGTCCTTCCATGAGAGCTAGAATTCTTTTACATTCTGTCGCCTGCTAGGCTGCTTGGAGCATTCACGCCTGGAGGACCTGCCAGTCCTGTCCTAAGGGCTGGCCTTCCCGTCATCATCAGATAATCACTATCTTCATGTTTCCACCCACCTGGGCTTCCGATTGCAAATCACTGACATTCCTCCTTTCAGCGAGAGCCAGTAACTCCAGTCCTTCTTTTCTGCCCTTTGCTTCAGCTCCCTCTCCCTTTCCTATAGCGACTTAATACCCACTCTTAAAGGGAAACCTGTCAGGGTGCAAGCAGATGCCTCCTCTGCTTCTGTCGCTGCTGGCCAAAAGCCAAGGCCAGGGACAGTTGAGCTCAAGTGAGACTCCTGGCACAGCAGGAAAGGAGAATCACAGGGGTGATGATGACAAATTAACATTCCTGGTGAAGTAGAGGGGCGTAGCAGCTGGAACGCAGACAGTGTCATTAATGTTCTAAAGGGGATTTAAAGTCATGCTTGGAAAATGTGATCCAGAGGATGAAACTTAGAAACTGAGAATTTATTTTATGCTTGTCTTGCTTCAGGGTAAAGCAGTAAGATACCATATATCTGTTAGGTCATGAAAAACTAGAAATTTTGAACATTTGCTCCCTTGGTTTTGGATTTGGCTCGTGGTGTATTACATAAATGTGTGCGTCTGGGGCGTCCTAAAGGGTCATTCTCACCTCTCACAACAAGTGCTCAGAACTTCGTGTATCCGGGCCCAGGATCCCCTGTGCTCACCGCTGTCAGGGGGCGGGGTGGAAGGGAGGGAATCCTTTGGCTCCTGCATCCCCTTACCGACCCACACTCGAAGCATGCCTCCAGAGCCTGGGAAAGGCCATACTGTCCCAAACCTGGCCCCGAACAGCCTGCCAGGTTGCTGGATCTCCTGGCTGGTGGGACTTGACTGCTTGCTTCAGCAGAGGCCTTGAGGGAAGGGGTAGCCCAGGAATCTGTCTTACTCCTCCAGCACTATACTGGGTCCAATGCTCTGCCCAAGCTGAGCTGGAGTCTTAAAATAAGTTAGAGATTTTTCAAATCCTTTCTAGTTAGAATGAAGATGTATCTAATGAAGCCAAGTAGTGTTATCTGGCCATATCAATATATCTGGGACTGAGTCATCTCTTCTGGTCCCAAACTTGTGTGTTCAAGAGGTTTTCTTTGCCTTAGCTGCTCTTCTGCAAAGAATAATTCTGTTCTCTAGTGCTTTACTGCATCAAAAAATGTCAAGCTAAGCTGGCCAGGTTTACACATATCCATGGCTATTCCAACTTCCTAGCACCAGCAGCCCTTCCAACAGAGCTCGCTCGCCAGAGGAAGACTGGCTCCAAACAAGTGTTGGTGTCTAGTGGCCTTGTAAACCCAGAACATTTAGTTTAATAGAGTCAGGCTGATTGGTTTCAAATCCTTCCCTGTATTAACTGAAACTTTGGCCAAATTGGTTAAACTCTCTGAGCCCAGTTTAAAAACAGAGATACTACTTTCTGACCTATAGACTAGGCGATGGAGGGTGTTAGGCTCTGGTGGGTAGCATAGCTATGTGGTACTCTCCAGAAGGTCCTGGAAACCTTGAAAACACCCTGCCAGGTGGGCATTGTTTGTATAGCGCTAATTTTGCCACCAGTGGCATTACTACACTGAGCTGAGTGGACAAGAAGTGCGGTCGGTAGACGTATTAACCCAGGAGGACTTGTCAGGGACTCCTGTAAGACCCTAGCTATCTCCCCTCAACCAACCCAACATTCCGTTCCTGGATATATTTGGGAGAAATTTTACTTGCAAGGAGGATGTAATGCAAACAGGGGGAAGCTGAGCAAATACTGTGTTTTGACTGTTATTAATGTAGCTGTTATGCTTTATACTCCAAGGGCTGTTGTGGCTTATGAAATACCTGTTTATATTTATACATATCAGCCTATCTTCAGTCACTTTATGTGCAGCCTTCGTTTTGGCTGTAGAGCTCCTATAAAGAAGGAACAATGGGATAATTAAGTCAACCCGTGTGATTGCCAGGAATTAGCAGCAGACATTTCTATTTTGTATTCCTGTGTCTCCCGCTAGTGTTTTCCTTTTCACAGGTGTGCTCAGTTTATCTTGAAATTTAAGTAGAATGAAGAGAAGGTAAACTTAAACAGGAAAATAAATCCAGGTCTTCCCAACTGAAGTTGTATTTTGGATCATCTATGAATTGTCTTTGACCTTTTTCTTTTCTACAGTTATAAAATGGAAACATTACAACCAGTTCCATCATTTTAAGGAAAATGAACAAAGCACTATAAAGTACTTTTAAATTTAAAGTCATGCCCATTTTAATTTCTACCTTTTAGCACAAAGCTGGCATAAAACAGGCAATAAAATGGTCATGAGTAAAACAATACGTGATATATAGTTCTTTGTTTACCCAGGAAGTTCTACTGTAGAAGAGAAAGAACCCTTAACTGGGAGTCAGGAAACCTAGATTCTAGTCCCAGAATGACCTTGGATTAATTGTGTAACTTCTCTTAATTAGTGGAACTTTTTGCTTATCATTTGCCATTTGAATGAGCCCTCTAGCTTCTCCTTCTATTGTTAACACATTAATGATTTATTTAATCAATAATGTAGTAGGATTATAGTATCAACAGTTCTCCCTTGAGATCTAGTAGAGGTGGACTGGTTCAGTAATATGGGGAAAGGAAGAAGAGAAGGAGGAGGGAGAGGAAGATGTGGAAGAAGAGGAAGAGGATATGAAGAGGGAGAAGGAAAAAGAAGATTCCTTTAGATGCCAGGTGCAGTACCAGCCCCATATGAGGTTCTGAAATAAGTATGGTTTGTCTTTGTACTTCTCAGCATTCTTCATTCAGTGCAGTTCTCAGCCCCTGTGCTTCTCTCTCCAGATGCCCACATGAACACTATCTAGCTGATGTCCCAGTCTTCCTACCTCTCAAGATGTGCCCCACCCCAGAAGGCCTCATACCTAAAAATCTCTTTCCACTCCCAATCAACTGCCCACACCTCTGAACTCAGCTGCAAGGTATGTGTGTGTAGGTGGGGGGTACATAATTAATGCCTAAACGAGATTTATTTAATCTTTAATCCTCCTTCAGATACTTAGTTACATATTTTAAAAAGAGGGTGCCTGCAGCTAGCGTGCGAAGCAAAGAATGAAGTGAAGGGCAAACCCAAGAATTTGGGAACAGGGTTGCATGGCTACCACCACAGCCATCAGGTCCCTGGGATGGTGCTCCCCACAGTCACTCCCCAGAAGTCCCTCCTCAGCTTCTTTCCATCCTTTTTGTTTGAACACATAGATGCTAGGAAGCTGGCTGTTATCAAAGAGCTCCCTTGAGGCACCACAAATTCTTCGTGTACTAAAGCAGGATATGAATATACAAATATAACCAAACAAATGAATAAATAATCAACAGCTTCCTTGGTGGTGACATTAGCAACTGTGACTGTGGGAGTGCAAAGAGCAGAGCATGTGGCTTCTCTCTAAGTCAGTGAATGCTTGAATCCTCACAGCATCAACATGAGGACAGAGGGCAACCACTGTTTACCTGGAATGAAGAACAACTCAGGTGATTTCTTGGACAATCTGCTCTCACCCAAAGCCTATTTTTTTTCCTAGCTAGGTATAGAATTTTAGAGTGAGAAAGAGGGATCCAGAGCTTCATGCTCCAGGATTCCTTATTCTTTCCAAACCCATCTCAGTAAATGTGGTTTAGGCCAGAGGTTTTATTACAATTACAGCCATAAGGGAAAGACCCCCACTCATGACCATGTCTGACTTCACTGGAGGGAGGATTAGGCCCCCCTGACCTCTCCCAACAAATGAGGAATGCAGTAGCAGAGTATGTCTGGAGAGCAAGGGTTTACCAGGACACCAAGCAATGGCCAGGGCTGGGCCCCCAAACTGTGATCACACTGGGGACTATTGGTGCTTCCCTACTCATGCAGCTCAAGTCAGTGACACAAGGGCTGAATCTCCCCTCCAGTGCCTGAATACCCTTGTCTACCACTCCAGAATGCAGTGAGCAGTGGGAGGCACTTACATCCCTTGTTCCCATGATTGTCTCCAAGAACGTGTTCTAGGAGGCTTGGTGTGTGTGCTGCCTGGTCATTTCCCCTTGTTTATTCAATAGGATGCAAAACAAATAATTATTTAGTTTACTGCTTCTCAAGCTTTTTTATATTCCTGAGAAAAATGTCCATATACAGATATGGAAAATTTCACATATAATTCCCAGAGGTCGCTGGATGGGCTGAAGATCGGTTCAGTAGACCCAGGTCAAGAACCATCTTTGACAAAGTGAGCCATCCTTGTTCAGAACAGGCAATGCCAGAGATATTAAATATCTCTGATACAAGAGTGGATGGTGTTGCAGCAGACACAGTCTAGAGGCTTTATAAATACCAGAAACATTCTGTGTTTGCTTTCTCCTCCCAGATGTCCTACCAAAACAAAATGAAACAAATTCTCCTTTTCTCTATAATTCTCCAGCCTTTCACTATTTAGTTCTTCTTCAAAAATGCTTCCACCAGATGAGAAGGGTTTCAAAAAGTTGGGAAGAATGGGCTATGCTTACTTTTGAAAGTATGTTAATTACATTTTCCAACAAAGTGCTTAATATGTTTTCCTTCAAATTTTAAGCACCTTTTCAGCGAGGTACTTCTAAATTTAAAGCAATGGTCTATGTGCTCATCTGAAAAAGATGAGCAAAGTATTTTCCTTATATTTCCCAGATTTTTGGGCAGCCTTAAGTATTTTTATTATACTGTTAGGTAATCCTAAGAACATCTCAGCCAGAGGAAAGGGATTAAAAAGCACATTTATATGGATCATGTTTATTTTATCTCATTATTAGCTTAGTTATTACCTCTGCAATTATGATTGGAATACATAATCTCAAGTCCCATTAAGTCTTATTCTTCTAGTCCCAGCAGGCTCTTCCATCCACTAATTAACACAAAGGTCATTGTTCTCATTTTTAGAATGCCAACAGATTGTAAAAACACAACACTGATTATGCTGCTAGGTTGGGAGAGACACAGCAAGTACAGAATCATCTTCAGCTCCATGGGTCTTTCTGATCATGCCTCCACATGGACAGAATTGACCAAAGATCAAGAAGCAAGTTCCAATCTAAATATCTCTGGATAGAGAGCATTATTGTGAGCACACATGCAACTGTCTGTCAAATCCCCAAGGTCCTCACAAAGATGGTGGTGCAGAATCTCAACTGAGCTGAGAGATGATTCAGTCAGCAAATATGGATCATGTGCCGACTGTTAGCAGATTGCTGGTTGCATAACACAACTGATTAAAAAAACTGCTACTCTTTCAGAGGTTAACTGAAAGTGGAGACAATGAGCTACCTAATTGTTATATAAAGTATTTGATGATACATGCCAGAAAAAGGTACAGATTGATTTCTACTGCACAACAGGAAGGGGTCTGAGAATGAAAGATTAATTCTAGCTGGGGAGGAGTCAGGGAGGGCTTGATGTGAGAGAAGCCATTGAGCTGAACCTTGAGAGTGAAGATTTGAATATGCACTGATGGAGAGAAGTATATTCTAGCACCTAACAAAGGCATAATACAGAGGGTCTCCAGAACTCTAGTGCAAGGTTCCTTTATTCTCTGTAGGCTGCATGGCATTTCTGCTGTCCTAGCTCTGCTTTGGCCTCCTCTTTCACAATTGGCCCCAGCTCAGCCAAGGCAGCAGAGACCACAGGGAATTCTTCATTAATGCAGTCTGATTCTTCTAACCACTTTGTTGATAAATGCTGGAAAAAACAGATTAATGAAGGCTCTACACTATCAGAGAGGCATAGTGAAGAATACAAATCAGTGTAGCATCCACTTTTGGAGGAAATGTTTGAAAATATGCAGTTTAGTAGGGAAGCTGACAACAACTAAAGATGTTCTGTCTTTCAGGTGGAAACAAATAATATTGAACTAGTTAGAGATGATAACTCCTCTGGAAGATTTCTTGTGGTAGGTGAAAAAAAGCCAGTTTACTTCGAGTCGAACTGATGTGTAAAGGAGATTTCACAGGATTAGCTAATACATTAAACAAAATTAACATGTCCAAGGATCTCAGTTTAGAAAAACTTTAAAAAACATCAGAAGAAACAGAAATAATCTCTGATGAAGTAATACATTAAAAGCAGATCCAGATTGTGCTCCCCCTTCATTTTGTCTGAAATTCAATATACCCTCTTACTAAAAGTGCTCATGTTCTCACCCTTTTCTTAGACCTTATTTCTTTATAAGTATATCCCGACTGCACTTACATATTGTGGGGAAAATAGAAGTTCCAATGGCCAGGATCCTCACCTGACCCTAAACTTCTTGATGATGTAATTGGCCTGCTGCTAGGCTACTGCTCCAACACCTGTAGGCAATAAGCTGCTACTGACTGAGTCACTATATAAAGAGCTCCGCCCAGTGATCTGGATCCCTTTTATCCCAGGAACATTCCTTTGTTATTTCTTGGTCTCACTGAATCCACAGTGAACTTGACCAGGCTAAAACCCTCAGGCAAGACACATGTACAGGTAAAACTTTACATGCCTCCCTAAATGTAATTATTACACATGTGCTTGTCAAATACAGTCTTTGTTTTTCTTTTTGTTTTGGCTCCACCACCTGGTCTTCCTTTGTGGATAAAGTGAAGGTTCCTGTGGCCAGGATTCTCACCTGGTCCTGGTTGGCTAGCTCTACACACATGTGGGCAATATGTTCTTGACTCTATATAAAGAGCTCCGCCAGTGCTCTGCCTGACACGGTGGTACAGCTGCAAGGCTGCAGTAGAGCAGAGAAGAGACTGGAGCAGTGGCAGCACCAAAGACAGAGACTGAGATGGCTGCCGGCAGGGCAGAGAGGCCCAGAGACAGAGACCGCCTTGCTGCAGGCAGACTCTCTCTGAGTGGACGGGATTCTAGTGACTGACCTGCCACCGTGGGAATAAAGTTGGGTATAAATGCTTTCACCTCAAGAACATTCCGTTGTTATTCCTTGGTCTCGTTGAATCCATAGTGAACTTGCCTGGGGCTGAAACCCATTGGCAAGGCATCCTTCCACCCACATAACCCTGTACTGGAGTAATTCTTGTGAGCACCTAATATGTGTTCCGTATTTTCTGAAAGCTCATAAAATCATTAACTTGCATATATACAACTATAATTGTATAGTTTTGCACTGTTGTGTGTTTACAAAAACCAACATATTAGCTATACTTCTCTATCTTGTTTTCCCACTCACCATTTCTTTGTAGAAATCACTCCAGGTTAAATGGTTTACCTCTCATCCATTCATTTTAATGAGTTCATTATGTTTCATGGTGTGGGTATAATATTCAAGGTTTCATACTTTGCTTTATTCTTGGGGAAATAGTTCTAAGTGCCACCAAAAATATTTCAAATGCCAACAAGACAAACTTACAAAAGCATATTTCCCTATCAGTCATCAATGCTAAGAAGTGAATTAGAACTGTGCATATTACAGGGAGAAACCAGAGACTACCACTGCTCACGCGTACCTCCTCTTCATCCACCAGAAGTAATTGACACCTTCACTTTCACCATCTGGGCAGGGGAACAGGCAGGTAAGGACCCATGTTTAAATTATTCCAAATGAAACTGGGGTTTTGGCTGGTTTCTATTGTATATTCATGCAATAACAAAGTCTGCCTACTTGACATTTGTCTTGCCAGTGGGTTTCAGCCCTGGACAAGTTCACTCTGGGTTCAGTAAGACCGAAAAAATTATAGTGGAACGTTCTTGGGGTGAAAGCACTTATACCCAACTTTATTCCCATGGTGGCAGGTCAATCACTAGAATCCCGTCCACTTAAAGCAGGTCTGCATGCAACAAGCCAGTCTCTGCCTCTGGGCCTCTCTGCCTCCACAGCCATCTGTCTCTGACCTTGGCACTGCCACCACTCCAGTCGCTGCTCTCCTGCAACCTTGCAGACCTGCAGCTGTGCAGCAACGCAGAACACTGGGCAGAGCTCTTTACATAAAGTCAATAATGACATATTGCCCACACGTGTGTAGTGAGCCAACCGACCAGGGCCAGGTGAGAATCCTGGCCATAGGAACCTTCACTTTATCTACAGCATTATTATTTTATGTGGACAGCTTTTTGCCTCCAGCGTACTTCTCTCCATATCCTGATAACTTTTGATGTCTTTCTCTCCTAACTTTATCAATGAACATATGTACCTTTTATGTGCTGCATAGCAGGGATTTTCTAGAACCACCTGCAGGTTCAACTCCATTCTCATCTCAGAAAGGCTGAGAACCATGATTGGTTTGAAAATCTTCACTGAGTAATGGTTCACAGCTGTGACAGATACCTGTCCACAGACAGGCACGGTTTCCACATGGAAAGGCTTAGCAGATGTGTGAATGGAATTGATACCTGCTCAGAGTAGAACTGTACACTGTTTGGACCCTGGAGGGTTAGAACAAATCAATGGTCAAACAGCCCCACTAGCCAGTAATTAGGTACACAAGGTAGGTCTTAGTATGAGACAACACTTCCCCAAAGTCTGTGATATTGGAAATGTTCATGTGGTGACTTTGAATTACTGTGATACATCCCTTCCATATATAATTATTTACATGGGATTTTATTTAAATTTAATTTTTGCTACATTCTGGTCACCAAGCATATATGTAATAGCTTATATTTACCTACTATTAACCAGCTGGATTATTATCTCAAATTAATAGAAGTGCAATTTGTAAAACTAGGTTCAGCCTCATGTACGTACTCTTTGCTATTTTGCTTCTTTAAAATCTCTAGACTACAAGGGAAAGTTTTTAAAAAGTTTGTATTGAATCTAAATTTCTTGAGACAATTCACAACTTAGCTTCTGTTCCAAATTTTACATCATAAAGACATACTAATAAACAACTCCTAAACACAAATTGTACTCCCTCTAACAACCTATAATCAACTGCTTCTATAAACAGTGGTTCTTTATTTTCCCTCTGACCTTGGGCTGTCTCTCAGGCCATTTTACTGTTTCCAGCTCTCTCTCTCAATTTCAGTTTATCCTTAGGTGCTAATTAAAATGGCAGGTGTTAAATTGATCATTAGCACGTTTCAGCTACTGCTCTGAGCACTGAAGTCCCTCAAGTGATTCTTTCTTCCCCCCATGCTACTCCCTCTCTCTCCAGACATTTTCTCTGCTTCTTTTCCCCAGTAGTTCTAACTTCTTAAAGAGAAAGCAGGTGACCTAGCATGGCTGCCCCAGCTGTTTCTCATTAATATCTCAGCCTTGTTCCTTCCAAGTAAATGATACAACCAGATTTTTTCTTTTGGTAATGGGCCAGCATCTTGTTTCAGTATTTTGGAAAAATAAAACAAAACAGATCTCTGTTAAACAAATTTTGTATACTCCTCATTCAAACGTCATGGTACTGAAGAGGAAAGTGTACATATGGACACACTTCTTTTTTTAAAAAAAGAGCATCTGTTTTATTTATTTTTTGTGGTAGGAACACTTGAGACCTATCCTCTTGAAAATCTCTAAGTGCATAATCCAGTATTGTTAATATAGGATTATGTATAGCTGAGCTCTTTATCACATTCATTTTGGGTAACTAAACTTTACACTGAGCAGCAATCTCTACTTCCTTCCTCTTGCCAAACCCCTGGAAACTACCATTCTACTCTGTTTCTGTAAGTCGGACTATTTTAGATACTACATATAAGAGGAATCATGAAGCATTTGTTATTCTGTGTCTGGCTTATCTCACACAGCATGATGTTCTCCAGGTTCATCCATGCTGTTGCAAATGGCAGGGTTTCCTTCCTTTTTAGGGCTGAGAGATAGCCATCTGTATGTACAAACCACATTTTATTCATCCATTCTGTTGATGGGCACGTAGGTTGTTCCCAATCTTGGCTGTTGTAAATAATGCTGTGCTGAACGTGGGAGTGTGGATATCTCCGAGATACCAATTTCAGGTCTTCTGGATATCTACCCAGGAGTGGGATCTACCCAAGAGGAATCTATTTTTCCTTTTTTGAGGTGTCTCCCTACTGTTTTCTCCTTACCCCCAACCCCCAGAAAAACCCCACCCGCTGGATGTTGCTGCCTCATTTTCCACCTGCTCTGTGTTAGAAGTTGGAGGGAGGAGGTACTGTTTCCTGTCTTGGCAGAGCTGGTATGATTAAACTGTCTGGTCCCAGGAGAGCCAGGTGAATGGAGAGGACATTGAAGGCACTTTTCTTGTACCTGAGTTAGTAGACGGTGAAGGCATACAATGTTTAGCAGTTTCTAAAGTTTGAATGACAGTGCAATTTACCACATTTGAACGGTATTTCTGGTTTGAACCAGAGCTCTTAATTTCTCTTCCAATAGTGTTTCTCAACTATATACCACTAATCACTATCACTAATATATATATATTATATATATACCACTAATCAGAATCACGTGGGGACCTATAAAAACTACTGATATGTCCTACCTGCAGAGTCTTTGAACTACTTAGACTGAAGAGTGGCCTGGGCTTCAGAATTTTTAAAGCTCCTCAGGAGAATCAGATATGAAGCAAATGTTGAGAATCACTATTTGCCTCAGTTTACCCTGCCACTTACATGGAGCAGGAACCAGAGCAGGAGTAAGACTGCCAGCTACCACCCAGCTGAATTTTGCATTGCACTGGGCTGTTGGAGAAAAAGAGACTTCTGCTTCAGACTGCCTTTAGGGCAAAGGGATTCTGAGCTCTATTGAAATGGATCCAGTTGCCTGGGTCTGGCCAGTCAGTTGAAGAACCCCTCCTCTCAAGGAGGTCCTATTATGGGCCTAAAAGTGCTCCTCTAACACCCACCCCAAGTAGGACCAAGGGCAGAAACTTGGAGAAAATAGAGACGGAAATAGCACCCAATAGAATTAGTCCCACTTCACTCACCAAATTTATTCATTAATTAGACATGTATATGAAGCCCTCTACATTTGAGTCGCATTGATTAAATAGTCCTACAGGCTACTTGCAGAGTGAAAGCATGCTAAATATGTTCCCAAAAGATGGATTATTTCAGTTTTATTTCTGGACAGACAAAGGAGTTGGGATTACCTGAAATAAGTTTAGGCAGTCCTTTTGGTGGGGAGGGATCCTTCCCTCTGTGTCAAATCAGTTAGATATAGGTAGGAATTTCATTGTTAATTCATATGCCCATCGATTAAGCAAACCTAAATTGAGCATGTCTTCAGGATGTGATACAAAAATAGGAGTCCTGTCCTTGAAGCATTTGCTGTTTTGCAGGGCAAGCATATGATATGGGTGGAAGCAGCAGATGCTAGGAAAGAGTGAAGGGGACACAAGGAGGAAGTAGCCACATTCAGATAATAATTGTCATATATCCAATGCTTCCTATTAGCTCATGAAGCCGGTGTTCTTTTTATTCATATTCTACAGAAGAGGAAATTGAGGTAAAGGATATGTGGATCTGAGTGAGTGCCACACAGCTTATTAGAACTATGAATAAATCAAGGCTGTTGGGCCTCAGAGCTGAGTTTCTACTATAGGGCTGTAGTGCCTGGTGGTGTGTATGTGTGCAAATCCTCATGATGAGATAGTCCTTTTTCTTAGATAGCATAGGCGACAAGTGCAATTCAGGAAGAAAAAGCTGCATGAGAAAGGCAAGAGACAATTAAAGAACCTTTTTGGGTTTCAGTCTGTCAGCACTTAATATATGAATTTAGTGGAAAATTTCAGGTAACAAACATAGCATGATGGGAAACAGTATTTAATGGTACTAAAATTGAATTCTAACCTTTAAAAAGTGTGGATACCTTGAGTGAGTCTAAATGGGGCACAGCTTAAACCATTTTATGTCTTAGAAACATGCAAGAATGAGCTGCAGGGAGTTGATATACCATCAGAAAACTCAATTAGCAGAATTCCAAATTAAGGCACTGTGGACAGAAAACGTTCTAATTAGGTAGGAATAGTGGAGAGGAAGAACCGAAGATGGATAGAATATATCAAAGAATTATAATTTGTGACTCAGACTATTAGTGACAAATCAGATATGGCTGCAGGGGAAAGTAACAGCCTGGGATGACCGAGTGGATGGTGATGATATTTATCTGTCCATAATCCAGTTGGGCAAGAAATATTCATCAAGTGCTCTCATGTGACAGACTCTGTGCAAAATGTTGGGATATGACACCGAACATCCCAGGTAGAGTCTCTGCCATTAGGAACTCACACCCTACAAAAGGAACACAGCATATAATGAAGTAAATAATAACTCAACAATGGCAGAAGCCCTGAAGTAGGACAGATGCCTTGGTTCAGAAATAGAGTTTGTTTGAAGGTGTTTAAGGTTTAGAAGAACAGAAGATAGGACATGATGGATCTAGGGATATAACAGGGTTCAGATTATACAATCTTGTAGCCAAAAATAAGGAGTTTGGATTTTATTCAAATAACAGTGAGAATATTTTGGGGGGTTTTAAGCTAGGCAGTGACATGATCTAATGTAAAGGAACAGAGCAAAAGAAGTCAGTTTTGGACAGAAAATTAGATGCTAGTCCTGGTCATGTTAAGTTTGATTAACCAATTATGCAGTCAGGAAGAGATGCTTAACAAAGGGAATTTTGGGCTTGGGCCATGGCATCTGATTTAGGAGTGATTAATATATATACCATAGGACAATGGGTAGAATGAGAAAAGAGCCAATAATGAGTCTTGGAGGATAGGTAAATGGATAACCCATTCTGATATCTTCATATAATGAAAATTATTCAGCAATAAAAATAATTGAACTATTGATATATACAACATACATGAACCTCAAAATGTTATGAGTTTAACCAGACAAGAAAAGGGTGCATATTATGTGATTCTAATAATAGGAAATGCAAATTAATCTATCATTTTAGAGAGAAGTCAGAGGTTGCCTGGCCATGAAGGGGAAAGAGAAGTGGAAGGAAAGGAAGAGAAAAGATTATGAAGGGATGTGACAAAACCTGGGGGATAATGTATATGTTTATGGTTTGATTATGGTTAAGTTTCTCAGCTTTGGCACATGTCAAAGCTTATCAAATTATATACTTTATGTAAGTAAAGTTCATTGTGTGGCAATACAACACTCCAATAAATCCATTTCAAAAAGCAGCCCTAATGCAGAAGAAAAAGAAAGAAGGAGCAAAAAGAGATTGATATTTATGTTTGTAACTAACATTTTCATACAGAAACAGAGAAAGTGGAACGGAAAGCATATTCGAACACATTTTTGTAAAAAATAACTTTTCTGAATTATAAAACATGCAGAACTGTTAACAAAAAGTTTTGCTATTAACTGTAAAATGTATAAAAATCAAATGATATTGAAAGAAATGTTAGTTGTAATATGCAAAAAGGGTGACTATGATAGGATATATTTATAATTTATAGGATCTGTTTAACATGGTTTTTTCTTTCACTAATCATATATATTTATATATTCCACTAATTTATATATATATATAGTTAATAAAATATATAATTATTTTGTACATGTTAAGTTCATATTTTTATAATTGTTAGTATTTACATGAATAGGAAGGCATAAACAAAAAGAACTGTATGGAAGCCAAGCATCTGAGAAAATGCATGTAGTAAGACTTGGCAGGACTGATCAGTGCTAAAGGTTGCATATAATGCCTAAGCTAAAGGAAAGTCCTAAAGAGAAGAACTAACTGGGCAGTTCTAATATCTCAGTACTGAACTTTTAAAAGTTCTACATGGCCCTAAGAATTATAATGTATTAATAAGTAATATACTCTTAAATTAATGAAGCTAATCAATCAATTTAATTAAAAAGGAATATCCTCACATAAGGTAACAGAGAATGCCAGTAAATCTTAATAACAACTCACTCAATGGGTTTAAACCACATTTTTAAAGTGAGGTTAAAACTAAATGTAATTTTAGGGGAAGATACTAGAAAATGCAAACAATTCACCTAAAGAGTAACAATCATGCCACATCCTCCATTAACCCTTCTCTGCTCACACCATATAGAAATGATCACTTCTTTAAACATTAGTCATTTACTTACTTGTTCAAACAGCACTTATTGAATATGTCACACACATTATATTAGAGATAAACACAAATTACTAAGGGGACTCAAAATTGTTATTGTCAGGATCTGATGCAGAAGTGGATGAAGATAAGGCTAGAAAGGTAGAAATAAACAATATTGTAAAGAGTCTTCTATTCCTTGCTAATGAATTTAAATTTTTATTCTGTATAATACAGCTTTAAGGTTTTTTTCTTTTGTAAGGGTGTATACCATCTTAGATTGAAATCACTGGGGTATATACCCTATTTTTCTTTAATATAAAAGTCCTTAAGGACAGGTACTCTGTCTCATTCATCATTAGAACCTCTACATTACTTTCAAAGTAGATCTAGGTCATACATTTTGTCAAAGGGAGAACTATATCATATGTTGAAATCAATAGAGACAACAAAACTCTCCCCTGAGAATCTCACTGAAGTTTAGGGAGCTAATGGGATCAAATGGTTAAGTAAACCGTTTAAACTAATATATCCGAATGAATTCATATGATTCGATGTGAATTTTGCTTAATGTCAAACCAAACAAGTTCAGAAAATATGACTCTTAAAGTTCCCTTAGCATTGTGAACTCGCCCACATTACACATGTGTAGGATTTTGGCTAAGTAGCACACTAAAAAAAAGTCTTAATATGATAGGTTGTATTCATCCTACTGTTGCTATGAGAACGTTCTTTTTATATTTTCTTACATGTAATTTTTTTACTGAAGTATTTACATAAAATTCAATTATTACTTTTCATAATATTCCTTGCCCATGGGGAGGGTATTTCAGAATTGTCATATAAAACAGAATGTTAGTCTCATAGTTGCATTATCTGGAGAAGGAATGAGAGAATTGATATTTCCTTTGTGCTTGGAAAGTAGGGGGTTTAGGAGAGATTGTTATAAGAAAGCTACCATCACTGTCCTCACCTGTGTCTGGGACACACGGTCTAAGCCTGGAAGAGGGAATATGTGTGAACTCCAGTCCTGATGGAAAGAACTCTGGAGGAGAAAATGACTGATGGACACGCAGTGCCCCTGTCTACATGGAGGAAGATGCTTAGGCTGGTTACATTCCCCCAGCACTTTGACTATCAGTCTGTTAAACTGGCTTATAGTTATAGAGGAGTCCTTTCAACACTTTCGCTTGGGAGAGGATGAAAGATGAATTCTGATGGTGACTTGAGGATCCAGTCCTGCGATTAAACATTCTAGTCTGTGATTTCCTTGAAATATAGGAGTTTGACTTCAGACAACTTCCCTTGGGTGTATCTGCATTATTCAAGATAAACTATCCTTTAAAAGAGATATAAAAAAAAAATAAGCCACTGGCAAAATAATTCTACACCTTTTTTTATAACTGATTACTGTGTTTAATACAAGGAAGTTCAAGTTTAAAATAAATGCTGCACCTGAAGCCAATTAGAAGAGAGACGTCATTATTTTCTGGCTGTTTGAATCCAATTTTTAAAAACCACAAAGGGGTTATTTAGGTGGCAATAAATGCGTTGTAAAGTCTTCTTTTCCCTGACTACAAAGCAATCTATTGTGTTGGAAGAGAGACTAGCAAAACAATTAAGATGCTGACAAAGTAGCAGGGAAAATAAGGGTTGTTAGAAGCAGAATATCTAAATCAATATTATGCTTTAGTCTAATTAATATGTGCTTTGCTATTTCCAGGTAGGAATTATTAGTACAAAAGCATTATAATTCTATCATTCAAGCTTGTTAATAAAGATAAAGGCAGATGAGCCTTGATATTTCTATACATATTTCTGTGCATTTGCAAGTCCTTGAAAAGTCAACAGTATGATGACATTAAATATTTAAAATGTAATGCCAGTGTGATGCGATACTAAAAGCAATGCTGTCCTTGAAAGCTGATTGGCAAAAGTGGAGTTTATTTCCTAGTATCAGTGTGAGTTAGGGTGAGGGCATTCCTAGCCGTGAACTGGGTGTAACCTGGCTAGACCTTGGATATGGACCAGGATGGCCTGCCAGGAGATTATGAGAGGACCCAAGGCTGGCTGGTGAGCCATAACTAAGCAGGGGCAGTGTGAGGTCTCAGGCAGGGGAGAAGAACCCGGGGAAAGCCAAGATACGTTTATGAGATGCCAACCAGGTGAGCTTGTTCATATAGGTCAGATTATTGGTCTAGAGACTTGACCTTTTTGGTAGTAACTCTGTAGTAACTGTGACCCACTGGTTTAAAATAGTTATAAATTTGGACAGTCACTGCTCCCATTAGTTTTTCTTAATGTCTCTTAATACATATCAAACATACTGTTTCATGTAAGTTTTACAAACTGTCCTAGGTTGGGTGCTTTACTTAGGACACCAAGATAATGATTCACTGCCTGGTTCAAGCTCACCCAGTTCATATGACTCTTTTTAACTGAACCTTAGGGAAGGTTTTCTCAGGTTAGATTTCATAAAGGTATATGTAAGAGAATTTGGTTAAAAGAACACAATCTATATTTTTTAATATTTATTTCTTATTTATGTTTACATATCCTAACCCCGCAAGAACCTTGAGCTTCTTCCAGTAATTTAAAATCATAACAAGAAGTAATTATAGTGTAATTAGGTGCCCCTTAAGAGGAAGCTAGGACAATAGGTAGACCTCAGAGGTCAAGGAGGACCCAGGACCTTCCATATTTCAGATTTCCTGTTTGTAGCTTCAGGAGCTCCATGCTGGTGAAACAGAGACAAGTCCATTTCCAGGACTGCTGATATTTTGTTTCTAATGATACCTACACAGGTCAGTACAATACTGAAAACAGGGTGAGACACTTCTGCATGACTCCTGTGAAAACTGGTTCTACTCTGGAAATAGTGAGATTCATTTCTAAAGTTTGATGTTTATAAATTTGGACTTATCAACAAGAGGATTCATTGAGAAGAATTAAAAACCTATTCTGTGTTCTCATCAAGCCCAAATGTGGCTGACTTTTTCTACCACAAAAGCTGTTCCCTCTAAAGTCATAATAGCTGCCTGATTGGAGATGCTGATTATCTTTACTACCTGGGCAGTGTTTTGATGTTTGGCAATTTAATGCCCACTCTATGCTCTTCACTTACTCTACTCCCTGACAGAGCACCCATTTGCTGTGCTAGGAACTGCTAATGAGATATTGATCAATATAATTAATTAGCAAGCATAGAAGCTTATTTGCATTTTAACTAGTTAATCAATGACAGTGCTTATGATATATATCTTACTCTGGATGTGAATACATATGAGTGTGTATATATATATACACAGACATATGTATATGGTATCTAAGATCATAATCATATATTTCTTTCTCTAAAAATGCATCATAATGTACTCAAGATATGCCATTTACTTTATTAAAATTGTTACAGGATAACAGTACCTGATGGATAACAAGATTTTTATCAAGCAATGTGCTGTGAATCTTCCTAGCAGTACAAGCATTGAATCACAGGTTGACATCTGAAAATGATATGGATACATTAGAGGCACTAGAAAATGGGACACAGTACTTTCATGATAACCTTGTTCTTGTATCCTTCCCTTTGTTACTTTCAACTTTTCCTTCCCAGTTTTTCCTCAGCTTGTCTTGTTTTTTAATATTTTCTTTACTCAGGTTTGATATGTGAATTGAACTTTTTTCCTCAGCCCCCTTTTCCCTCCACTCTTACCTTAAATCAGCTCATCTGGGTGACCCTTGTTCTCAGGCTGCCTTAACTCTGGGGACCCACCCAAGCTTTGTACCCTTGAGCACAGGCCAATGTCAGAGACCTTTTAAATGTCACCCATGCTAACTCCTTAGGGATCCCAATCCCTAGCAATCTGTGTTTCTGTGGCCTTGAGAACCTCTTTAACAGAAGCCTAAATGGTATGCTCTCAATAAGAAAAGTGAGCCAAATGGTGAGAAGTGTCAATGTTGGCAGAAATTTACATATCTCATAAATACACATAACTAGCTACATTTTCCAAATGAGTATCTCCCAGATGCCTTACTTTTTATCCTTACAAAATATTGCTCTTCCTGTTTAAATAATTTCAAAAAACTAAATGTGAGACTTTTAAAAAATTATAGAAACAAAATTTTTCATTAGTGGCTATAGGGTCCGTGTCTGACACAACTTGCAGGCTGTTGTGTTGAAAACCTCAGCACAATTCCTGTTGAAGTGCCCTATGTTCATGAGTTTTGACGTGTTCTGCAGCCAGGCAAAGAAAAACCAGCAATGTGTAGTGATAACATGACCTCTGTGAGTGCCAACCCAAGTAATATCAGCCCATCCTTGGACAGACTTACCATGAAGGCTTTTCTGCCAACAGCATTGTCATTTTTAATATCTAATTAGTAGTTATCATTTTTAACAGAAAATTCCAGTATGTACCAGAGGTACTTGAAGTTAATTACTATGGTACATTCATATATCATCCTAAGCACCATATTAGCTGAAATTTATACAGCAATAAAATACACAGTGGAGTTTCCCTGGAAATATTCCTCCCCACCCACCCACCACAACCTCTTCCTCCATGGTAACCACCAGTCACGCCTCAGTGTGTATGAACCTACTGCTATTTTGTTCATTTTGTTTCATTTGTTTTTAGAGTCCACAGTATGTTAAATCATATGGTATTTGTCTTTCTCTGACTGGCATATTTCACTTAGCAAAATATCTAAAAAAACAGGTCCATCCATGTTGTTACAAATGGCAGAATTTCTTTCTTTTTATGGCTGAATAATATTCTGTTGCATATATGTACCACATCTTTATCCATTCATCTATTGATGGACACTTTGGTTGCTTCCATATCTTGGCTATTGTAAATAATGCAACAATAAACATAGGGGTACATATATCCTTGAATCAGGGATTTTTTTCTTTGGGTAAATTCCTAGAAGTAGAATTATTGGGTCATATGGTAAAATACCATGTAGTATTTTAGTTTTATGAGGAACCTCCATACTGCTTTCCACAATGGCTGCACAAGTTACATTCCCACCAGCAATGTAGGAGGGTTCTGTTTTCTCCACATCCTTGCCAACACTTGTTATTTCTTGCCTTTTGGATAGTGGCCATTCTGACTGGTGTGAGGTTTTTTGATTTGCGTTTCCCTGATGATTAGCAATGTGGAGCATCTTTTCACATGCCTGTTGGAGATCTGTATGTTTTTTTTGGAAAAATATCTGTTCAGGTCCTCCACCCATTTTTTAATCAGGTTGTTTGTTCTTTTTGGTGTTGAGGCATATGAGTTCTTTATATACTTCTGACGTTAAATCCTTATTGGATAAATCATTTATGAATTTTTTCTCCCATACTGTAGGTCAGTTGGCAGGATATTTTAATCACAGTTCCAGAAATTTTATTACCTTTTATTTAGAATCTAAAATATAGTTTTTTTCTTCAGTCTATGGACTGTATCAGTTACTTATGTCTTAAGAGCATAATCACTGATTTAAGAAAAACCAATGAAAATATGGAAACATTAAGAATATTGCAGAACCAATCAACAGAATGCTTTAAGATATTAGTGCGCATGAAGCAATGTTCTAAGACGTAAGGAGAATCAGGCTGTTCTTTGAGAGTGAAATGCTAACATCCATTCTCAGTAATGTGATTAACCATCTCTAGGAAGACCAAAGGCTCTCTATTATACATGACTGAAAAGGATGGGGAACCTAGAATTCTCATCAAGATGATAAGGAGGAACAATCTTAGGGAAACAAAGCTGGATTGGGACTTAAATTTGTTAAGGGGAAAACTAGTTGATATCATTACAGAATTCAGAGCAAAACTGATCAGAAAAGGGGTGGCCAATGTAGATGATAAAATTGAAGCCTAGCTTAAAGGCACAAACAAAAAGATACATAACTCGTAGTAGTTGGTACCCTTTTATGAAATCAGTTGTGTGGGCTACATTAGCTTTCAGCTGTTAAACATTCAAGTGACACAACTAAGTCCTCTTCCTCACATTCTCCTTATACTGTTACTTCCCACTTAGCTTGGAAATGCTCTAAACTTCCAAGATAAGAATTCTTTTATTCATTATTCATCCAGGTACACATTTACACAACAATATTTATTGCCAGATCTTCCTGTATCCTTTTCTGGATTGCAAGGAAAGAGCCTGTAACTCCATTACCAGAATCTATTCCCCAGGTTTTGGTTTAGGGTCTACTGGTGAGACAGACTCTCAGGAGCTCTGGAAGGTGGTGGAGGAGAAGTCAGTATCCTCCGGCAGCACTTACCAAAAGGCTTGAGGGTGCACAGCAGAAGTCAAGTTCACAGAAACTTCAGGTGAGCTGGGGTGGATCACCCGCTTCAGTGCTGCAGGTAGCTGGCATTGGTGGCAGTATTTTTACTGACTTTTACTCTCAACGCTTCCAACAATGTGTAGCTTCACATTTTTGCATCAACATATATTCTCATTGGAATTCTTAGAGCAGCTTCTGTTTTTTCCCCCGAGTCCTGTTATAAGTGTGGTCTCAATTTCTTTTTTGCTGCAGAAAGTTATTATTTTCATTATCAACCCAGGAAAAATTATGTGAGGTTAGGTGAAAATTGCATTTGAGCAGGGTGACTTTTCCCTGAAATACTCTCATTTAAACAATTACCATAAAAACAAAACAACATCAAGGAGAAGCTGATAAAAGCTTTTCTTTCCTTCTTGCCTTGCCTTTCTGCCTTCTGTTTGCGACTTTTACAAACTCAGGTTGGTTCAGAATTTATACATGATACTTAAAGGTTAGGACAAATAAGGACATAATGAATTTAAAATAGTGTTTATTTTATCTTGACCTGTGTACTTTCTGTTCCAAAGAAGTGAGAGGATTCCCTTAAATATATTGTTCATGCAATTGTCTGCCACAAGTTGCAGTGAATTTCCTAGCAATCCAGGAAATAGCTTAATGTCCTCTCATAAGAGTCTAGGGTTCTCTATCAAGTATAAAGTAGTCTTTGCAATTTCAAGCTGTTAGTAGACCTTATTCCCACCAGATCCCAGTGTTTATATACCTAGTTTAGAGGTTTTATTGTGTTGGTGGTGGTTGTTTGTGTTTTGTTTGTTTGGGGGAGACGTTTGAAACTTTAATTATTTTTTCAAGGTAAGATGGCAATACAGTCAGGTACTGTTATTACTCCAGACACATTTCCCATTTAGAGAAACAGTGGATAGGATTAATGATGATCATTTAGGGGAAAAAAAGGGGTCGAAATAGATAAGATCTGAAGAGAATGTGATAATCAGAGTGTGCACACGGGTGGAAATTCAATGGGCGAACACGCCTCATTCGCAGCTCAGCAATTAAAGTAATTTCTTTTAAGAGCAGCCGTACAGTCTTCTGTAGGGAACGGTGCCTTTTTGGAAGGACATGTAGGGAAAGTGGTTGAGGAGAGCTCTCATTTTGTAAGCCTACATGATAATGAAGTGATAAACTGTGAAAGTTGATTGTGGATTTTTTCTTTTTGTCTAAAGAAGGCCTGAACCTCCATTCTCTTCTTACAGTGCTCTTCTGGGTATATCCTGGCTCTCTCACTAAGATTAAAATAAGCTCTGCCGTCACAGCCCTTTCTTCACCTGAGCATAAAAAGAATGTAGGGGGCATGTCTTTGCTGAGGTTTTTGGCCAAATTATAACAAAAGGGATCACAGGTCAGGAAAAGTCTTGCTAATAATCAAAAACTCTCTTCAACTTTTTAGTTCCAAACCTTTGAAAATGCTAACTCAAATGTTAGGCCATAGCACCTCCAAAACGTTATTGTCCTGAGGTGGACTGAGAAGTTTTCCTGCTGTCCATCATGGTGTCTTCCAAACCAGTCACTTGCTGTGAATGTTGTCCCATTCATTATGGATCTCTGTTATTGTTTCTCGTCAGATGACCCAACACAGCACCATGACCAGCTGGCCTCCATTCCATTCATTGCTATTGTTGGTCTGGGTTTCAAACAGCCTTGTTTGTCATTCCCAGAGTCTATCGGCCTGAGGAGGAAAACTCTTCCTGATGTGCGTACTGTGTGCTGCATTTCCCTTTGCATTATTCATCTTTGTTATTCATATCACGGTGCGTTTCTTGGCAGACAGCAGAGAATTTTTAAAAAAGCACATTCCCAGTGCTGTGGGTACCCTTTAAAACAAAGTGGTTTTCCAAAATCTGATTTCACTGTGGCTCATCCAATTTCTGTCAGGTGTGGGGCCTGTGGACCTATGTGAATTTGCATCACTGATCATAAATCCGAAGTAAAAAACTGGGGAAGAAGGGCGGGAAGGGAGGGATAAGAGGGTAAAAGGGGCATTACGATTGGCAGACATAGGGTGGGGGGGCCCGGGGGGGACTGTACAGCTCAGAGAAGACAAGTAGTGATTCTCATCTCACTACACTGATGGACAGTGACTGTAATAGGGTTGGTGGGGGGGACCTGATGAAGGGGGTAGTTTAATCATCACAATATTGCTCATGTAATTGTAGGTTAATGATACTAAAATAAAATAAATTGTAAAAAAAAAACATTTCCAAGCAAATCTCAAAAGATAAGGAACTAATCTAGAGAGTATAGTATGTTGAGGGCAAATTGTCAACTCTGATATCAGTTCCTTTCATTGATGAAAAATGAATACTATTTAGAGCCCTTGATTGCGCTACGTCAGGTTGAGGATTGCTAGGGGAAGGTCCTAGGTGCGAGGATGTCCCATTCGGAGTAGCTTTGCCTTCCTTGTGGGTACGGGCCAATTCTTAGTCAACAAATTTCCACAGCTCAAATGGTCAAGCTTTTTGTTTTGCATTTCTTAGTACTGATCTTAAAATTTTCATTTTTTGTGAAAATGTCCTCTTAGTTATTATACATTTCTTACAGAAATGCTACAACCCTCTTTCCTGAATTAGTCCCACTGACTCTAATTAAGATTCAGAAGGATCAATGCCGTACCTTTTTTTCTAGAGCAGAATTTCCGTCTTGATGATTATTTCAGGATTGCCGTGGTTTTGAATTATCTTTCTGTAGTTCCCTTTGATTTTTCAGCTTCAGTGCAGAAAAGATCAATTTCCCCTCTTTTGAAGGCTCATGCTTCCCTTGAGGTCACCTTAAAGCATCTTTGGCTTTCCCTTTCACCATGGCATACTTAACTCTGTTACTGGATTATTTTTTCCATCTTTCTGTGAATATTTATCATCTCTCAAATGATTGCAGAAATTCTGCCCAGCTTGTCATTTTATCTGTTTGTCAAAAGAATACATCGAGAGTCTCAATGGAAAGTACTACACAGTAGTGTGTTTCCCACAGAAATTTAAATTGAAGATGAGAGAACATGAGCGTTTCATTGAAAACAGTCAGCCTCATATGTGAGATGCTTATACCTACGGGATGCAATTCCATCTAGTTAACAAAAACGTTTTTGGTTCATATTATGAACCTGGCATTGTGTTAGGTGCTGAGAAGCAAAGGTGACTTAGGCACTAGTTCTGCCATCAAGAGCTGTGGTCAAGGGAGGAAGTATCCTTATGAACACCATGCAGTGTAATACTCCTGCGCTGATAGTGTGTGTCTCAAGTATGGTAAGAAAGGAGAGGAGGCTGCTCTTTCCTGACTTCCTTTGATGGGGTGGGTCGCGATGGTTGGAGACAAATGCTGTAATTAACTAAGGCTGAAAATATGAATGTCTCAGATCCAAGAGAGATGAAAACCTTACTCAATCTAAGGGATAGATGACCTCTATGAAGTCTCTTTGCTTTTAATGATTGTGAGGCACGAGGACTCCTTATAAAGTTCATCTGCTTCAATAAATAGTTATTCTCATCTTTAAAGACTGATTGGGAAGGAGCATTAATTGCATGTACCATTGAAGACCAAACATGGTGAGCTATGTGAAGTTTGGAAGATCTCAGAAAATTAAGTGGAAGAAGCATTTGATTGTCACATAGAGTAGTGACATCACTTCTTTTAAATAACAGCAATGACAAAACTGTGTCTACATTCAATCTTTTTTTGACAGTAGGTTTAGATGGGGCAGTTGAGAAAGAAGGAAAAGAGAGAAGGTGAAAAATCTAAACAGAACTTTATCTACTTTACCATTTTGCCAAGGCCCAACCCTGTTTCAGAAATTTTAGAGACTCGGTCTTTATCCATTGTTGAGTGAAAATGTGTAATGTGTAATGTGATCCTATTTAGGTGAAACTGTGGAAACAGTATGATTGTGTATACAGTTTATACAATTTCATTCTTACATGAGATATAAAAATATGCATCATATAAATACACGAAGAGAGATACCTACAGGGTAATTCTCCAAAAGATAACAGTGATTGTTTGTGTGTAGGGATTTGAGAGCTTTTATTATGCTGTTTTCCTTATTACTGGTTCTTTTTTAAACTGTTCTGTTTTTCTCTAATTGTAAAAATTTCATTCAGAAAATGCAACACTGTACAGCAGGCATTGTGCTATACTCTGAATATGTAAAATAAAGCAAGAGCAGATATAATTTTTCTCTCATGAGCATATATCATTTTTAAAAGCTAACAATATAACTATATATAGCTAAAAATCAAGAAATAATACATTTTTTAAACTTAGATTCAATATAATCTAGGTACATTTGACAAAAGACATGAGAGGTATAAATCTGTCAGATGTATGAGTACAGTCCCATATTGCATAGAACCTGAACCCCTAAGAAATTTGAGTCTTTTAGCATCATGAAGTGTTCCTTGTCCAAGAATATTTAATGTATCTGTTTAGGTTAGGGATTTCTTCTGTGGCTAAACTGTATTTTATCTGCTCGAAGGTAAACTCTTATTTATTTTTAGTTTTGCACTTAGTTGGAAATGGGAAGTAGTTGGACTTGATAAATACAAGTGCGGTAAAGAAAGTTTGTAGAGATGACAAATTTTATGAATCAGTTTATAAGGCTAATTTAAGAGCTATAAAAATGAGGGAGGGGAGCTTGGATTTGCATTGTTGCAACAGGGCAGGTGGCAGAAAAATTAAATTAAATGCAGAACACAAGAAATATATCTGAAAGTGAATGCATATTAGAATTATTTCCCCATGGAAGGCATGTAGCCTTTAGTGCTAAGACAATATACGAAGGTGATGCTTTCTTTTTGAAACAAATCCTTTGAGAAATACTTTAAAACAAAATGTTTGTAGCTACATTCTCTGGGAAAGTGTGTGTGTGTGAGTTCTTTTTTAAAGTTCTGGAACTACCAGCTTTGTTTATCTAAAATGTTGTGGGGTTATGCGTTTGTTTCATTAAATGATAAAAGTATGTGAATGAGAGGGAAAAAGCACAGGATGATATGCAGCGATAAGGAAATTTGAACTCAGAATCCAGGAAAGCTGTTATGTGGCGAATGCTTCAGTTTGATATTTTTTCTACAAAATGTTTTCTGTAGTGAAAACCCTGTAATCATCTAAAGCCCTGACTCACTGAGGATCAAGAAGACCAAGGGTTTGGTTAGAGAATGTCCTGGTCCTCTAATACACTTAATATTTAAATTTTTAATTTAAAATAAATTATATTATTTGATTTATGACTAAAATACACATGTAGATTCTATTGATGATAGTAATGTTCTAGAAGCTTTTACTCATGTAGATACAAACACAAGAGCAGTGTTTCTGTAAAGGGCTATTGGACAGATTAAACTTCATTATGAATAGCCTCTTAGAGGAGAAATAATTTAAGCAAATTTTCAAAATTCTAGTACTACACAGGACTGTATTTCCCCCCCCCCGACACTGATTGAATGGGAATCAGATGTAAAGTTAACACTGAACAACCAGGACTCAATCTGAATATAAATTCATTTTCCCCCTAATGACTGTTAAAACCCACCACTGTGGGAGATGGGTTTTTTCCTTCCTCTTACATAAAAATATTACAGTGGTCCAATGACATTTGAAGTCTCTTGGAAAATCAGTGAGTCCTCTGGTCCTGTCTGTTCCCCTGCTCCTACCACCAAAAAAAAAAAGCCTCAATTTAATGATCAAAATATGAATTCCAAAGTGATAATTGAAACCCTGAACTTCACTGCAAGTTCAGACCTTGCTATGGGTTGAACACCTGCAAGTGAGAAAGAGGGCCTGGGAAGCTCTGTGTCTCCTTGCGTCCCTGCACACAGCTTCAGGCTCTCCTCGCCCAGCTCCTGGCTGCCTCTGGCTTCTTCGTCGAAGCCTGGGAAGGACAGGTGTTCCTTGCCTGGGGCCTGTGGGTCTGGCATAGGCTGTCTTTGGCCATGGGTGATGATTAAATGAGCCTTGTCCTCAGCGGGCTCCTTTAGACTTCCTTGCTGGTGTTTCTGACCTCAGGCGTCTTGAAAAGGGGGAGCAGAGCTGTGCCTTTGGCTGGCCCAGAAGAGCCCTGCTCTTGCAACAGCCCTCTTTTTGCTGTTGTTTCCTTGCCCTGTACGGGAAACCTTCCTGGAGAGCATTATTTAAAACAACCCTGAACTGATAGCCCTCTTGCAGTTTACACATCTGGTCAACACACACCTTGGGCCTGCCGTTGTGGAGATGCAGGTGTTCCCTAATGGAGTCCTCTGCTCCAGTGCCACAGATGTCAGATGTCTTCAGCCGGTATCTGATCACCGTGCAACACAAGCCTCTACTGCATCCTCAGAGTCCAGGTACCACATACCCTCTTCTTCAAGTGATTCCCTTGAGAGTGCAAGATAAAGTCCCCCCACCCTATCTTTATAGAGACACAAAACCTTTATAGCTCTCTTCAGAGTAAACCTCTCCTTAATTTCCATCTTCTACTCTCCTACTTTAGTTCTTAAATTGCCTTAGTGTTTCTGTAAGGGGCCATGATAAGAAAATTATCATTTTTGATTACTGTTTTTGAATGTCTGTTTAGGTGGTTTAGCATAGGGGTTTGTTACCAGCTATTGTCTTAAGGCTTTAGCTAAAACTGAGTCATAAAGTTCTGTATTTTAGTATCCTGTTATAAATATATTTGTATATATTATGTGTGCATGTGTGTATGCGTAAGTATATGCATGTATACATCTGTATACACCCTCTCTCACTTTCTCTCAGACACACACACACAGTTTGTGTTTCTGTCAATGGATTCTTTTATTATACAGGCATTTACGGACATCTTCTCCATGTAAACCCTTTTAGGCACTGGGCATATGGAATGAATAAGACTCTTTTCTCTACAGGGGATCTCAGTCTGGTCAGGGTGAGAGACCTAAAAGCAGATACATATATTGTAAAGTGAGAAATACTGCTCTCAAGCTCTGTGAGCTATTTGAAGGGCAAAGAGGATTAGTTCTGATGGAGTGGAGGATATGACCAAAGAAGCATTACTAAGCCAGCAGTAGGTCAGGGTAAGGATCTTCACATTAATGGGCAGTAATTAGAACTCCATCCTATAAACAGCAAAGCATTCTTGGCGCTACTGAAGAAAGTGTGTGTGTAGAATCACTTTGTGTCATTTTGTTGACCCAACATTTAGGACTTCCTGCCTCTTGTTTATCCATTTTCTACCAATTTTAAATGTGTAATATACACTGAAAATGTCTCATTTGCCATTTCTTACCCTAGAGGAGCCTGACTTTAAGAAACCAGCATAATCAGACAGCTGTATATGTTAATCAAGAATAATATTGTTCTCTAGAATACAGACTATTTTTAGTAAAACTGTATTGTAGAGACAGCTAGTTCAAGTCTTCACATAAAAACGTTTTGTTTTTCATCAAAATTCAGTAAAAAGGGAATCTCAATTGTGTGTCTTATGACTGCAGATGAAAATCTGCAGACTCCAAGAAATTTAGTTCTGAAAAATCAGTGCAATTGTAAGGAAAATGCTTATATGTTGTGAATCTACTCAGAAATTGAGCAAAAGTCAGGGTCAAATAATTATCTTGGGTAAATAAAACATGATTTTAAAAAAATGAAAGAAAGAAATGTTTCTGTGTCAAAGAAGTGAGTCAAATTACTTTTCAATACTTGAAAACATTGTTTTTCATGAATTTAAAACAAATATTTTCTATGGGCTTATTACTTTAAGACATATTTGTTGACTATAGGTATTTTTGTATGTATATATCTGTTGAATGATAATAACATTTTAATGTTTGTATTTATCTTCATGAAGGATATTTTCCTGTGGTAATACTTTTTACTGGGAAGGCAATTATGAACGGTTAATTTGGTAATGACATAACAAATTTGCAGGTTAAGTTTTCTTATTTATTTTAGGTTTAAGAGTAAATTTCATATGATTGTTGTCCTCACTTGAACTGGTTTGGTTGTCTGGGGACTTGCTGGAGAATTCACAGGATTTTTCCAGATTATTTTAGAGTTGACTGTAAAGTAAAACTATATTTGTTTATAGATCCTGAAAGTACCTTTTAACAGGAGCTCCAAGAGAACAGTTTTAGTAAACTTGAAATACGTGGAAGTTTAAGGTAAAGTACGAAACCCGAGGAAGATGGTATTTAACCAACACTGAGCGAGCTTGCTTTGCTTATTAACCTCTAGCTGTATTCTCATAGCTTCTTTAGAATGTTATGTAACCATGTTTAGTTATATACCCATAACATTGTATACAGAATAACTTGTAGTTTATCAGGTTTTAATCCATAACTCAAAATCTGTGACCGCACATGAAGTTTCTTTTCTTTGTAGATTAAGAAATACAGCAGGGAATGGATTCCTAGGGTACTCGGTATGTGTTCAGGCTGACATTTCAGAGTCCTTTAGCAAGACTCTTGAGGCAATACACACTGAAGTGCAATCCTCTGGTACAAATGATGGTAAAGTGACATGGTCTGATAAACTAACTTCACAGCATTTCTAGACCAGTAGAAATCTACCTGGTCCCCAAATGGAACAAGTCACAACTGAGGCAATGTCACAAGACCAGCCTCAGTACATGTCTAATATGGCTAGTAATTCAGCTTTCCAAAGGAAAGGTCAGGAAAAATAGGAAGGTGGTGAAGCTCTTTCAAATTATTCCTGTACTTACCATTCACTCCTAAGTACTTAAAGTAAGTTTCTTTCTGCTTTTTTAAGGCTTCCTTATTATCCTGTCAAATTTTCTGTAGCCTTTAATTTTGTATCATCTAGAAAAGGGCTCTTCTTTTCGGGTGCTTCTCCTACCTCTGATTATTTCTCAGATTTCCCCCCTTCCTGTGCATACAATTACAGGTTCTTGTCTGTCAGCACTCTTCCTGTGTTTCTTTTCTCTCCCAGGTCTGTATGTTTTTCCATGTTGACTTCATTTATCCTGTGGATATTCAAATATATGACTATGCTTTAATTATCTCTTCTGTTTATCCAACTGCCTATGAGTTGGATGTCTCACAGGTGCCTTATCAGAATGAGTGTTAAGGTGAATAGAATATAGTTCCCTCTGTAGTTGCCTCCCCTGTGTACTACCATTCTTTGGAAGAGAACAACCCCCCACCACCTGCCAGTCTAGACACCACCACCTGTTGTGACTAAGGAGACCCACTGAACTTCAAGTGCTTCTGTCAATATTCCCGTCTCTCCCAACATGGACATCTTCACTACCAAAATCTGATTTGAGAATTTTCACATCTATACTAATTATTTCTCCAAAACACTGGCTTTCAGATCCTTGACTCTTTCCTCCAAAGATCTTGCCCTCCATTTGGAGACATCTGCTCCCATGATCAGCCTGGACCTCACCAATCTTTAATAAATACCTCTCATCCTTTCAGCTTTGTTTCTTTACTGTCCCAACTCCAATGATTTTTCAAAACCCTTTCTTCAAACTATTGATCATACCTGAATTTTCACTGTTCCTCATCCCTCTGATATTTTCATTTTTCTGGTGAAAGAAAGATCACATAACTGTTTTGACAGGTGTTTGAATCCCTAATGATTAACCTCAGATAGGTCCTAGTGTTACCTAAATATTCTCCTCTGTTTCCCCTTGATTTTCGTTCTCCCACTCTTGTAGATAATAAGGTATACCTTTTCTCCTCTCTAATTTCTACCACATTCTCCTCATTCTAATTCTTAACTGGTGACCTTATTTCTTATTTTACAGAGGAAATAGACATTTTCAGACAAAAGTGTCTAACTTCTCTTTTAAACAAGTCAAAGAAAGTCATCCACATTTTTGATCTAATGCTCAATCTTCTTGGTCCTCTTCCCACCTCGCTCCTCACCTACCTGACTCTGCTTTTGTTGAGGTGTCTGAATCCTAGTACCTCACAGCTTTGATGGTGTCACCTAGGCCCATAGGCTTTAATGCCATCTACATACTGACTCATCACAAACGAGTGTTTCCAGTCTGACCTCTCTCCTTGGTTCCAGATTCAAGCACCATCAGCTTACTCAGCATTTCCACTTAGATATTGTGGAGTTGTTACAGTTCATACATACTCTCTTATCTTTTTGCTAACTGGTAACCGGCTTGCATTTTCCTGAATTTTCCTCCCACATGAGTTGGCCACATGCATATTTTTCCCAATGAAAGGAGAGCAGGAAGTGTTTTAGGTCATTTACATGAGAAGCCTTAAAGAGCCAGAGCATGGAACCAGACTCCTTCTGCTATCATGGCACCTATCAGGGGACATATGTGTCTGGAAACAGCCTCTGTCAGATTGACTCTCTGAGGGCATAGTGCCTGCTTTTGACTCTGAAGGACTTGAAGCAAGAGTAAGAAATCTGTTAATTAAGCTGATGGTATTTGGTATTGTTGGTGGGATCTGCATCTTACCTAGTCTATCCTGACTGATAATATTTCTGTTACGTACCTCAAATTTAACATATTCTACACACACACACTAGCCTTTCCTCTCCAAACCTGATCTGTCCATAGTTTCCCCCATATCAGGAAATGGTATACCAATCTTCCAGCCTCTCAGTAAAAACATCCTCTTTTTCTTTCATGACTCATCCAATCCATCAGCAAATCCTGTTGGCTCTGTCATCAAAACGAAACCAGATTTAAACTATCTGCACCAGCCCCTACACTGCTACCACTCTGGTCCAAGCCTGGTTCTTGCAACAGTCCCTTGACTTGTCTCTCTGTTTCCCCATTTACACCATTACAATCAATTTTTCCCTTTAGTTTCAAGTGAACCTCTAAAAAAGACATCAGATTAGATTATTCCTCTGTCCCAAACTCTTCAGTGGCTCTTGAATGCACATGAAGTAAAACTTAATGTCCTTCCCGAGCTGACAAGATCTGTATTATCTGACTCATTTCTAATTCTTTCATCTCATTTCTCCTTCTCGCTGCTTTCTTTCAACTCACTGCTTCAGCCACTCATCTCTGTCACTTGAACACATTGTGTGAGCTACTCACAACTCTGCTTGCTGTTTCACTTGTTTACATACCAATTACCATAAATTTAAGTTAAATCAATACTCTTCTGAATCTTGTCATAATGGAGTTAAGTTTCTGGCTAAGAGATAACCAAGAAAACCAAAGAGCATTCTGTATTATTCAATGTTTATTTTGCTCTTTCTGCCATCTGTTGACTTGTGACCTCGAGACTAAATAATTACTATGGGAAACAACATCTGTTAGAATGTTTCTTTTAGAAAGAAGTGTTTGTTCAGTTAAAGTCGAAAATTAATTGTCATGGATTTAAAATTTGGCCACACATCCTTAGATACTCCTCCTTTCAATAGGCGGAACCTAATGATCGTACCTTGAGTGGACTGTTCTTAGTGACTTATATCTAGTGGATAAAATGTGGCAGCAGTGACAGTGAGCCTTTCAAAACCAGATCATGAAAGGTGTTGTGGCTTTTTCTTTGTGCTCTTGCTCTAGGATCACTTATTCTGGGGAGGTCGGTTGCCATGTTACGAGGACACTCAAGCAGCCTTGTGGAGAGTGCCACCTGATAGGCAACTGAAGCCTCCTGCTGATAGCCAGCAAAGAAATGAGGCCTCCAGGCACAGTGAGGGAGCATTCAGGGGACATATCCTCCAGTGCCAGTCAACTTCAGCTGACTGCAGTCTTCAGAAACATATATCTAAGCTACTCCCAGGTTCTAAAACTGTGTGAGATAACGAATGTTTATTGTTTTAATCTGCTTAGTTTTGAAGTAATTGATAAAGCAAAAAATAAACAGTACTCCATATTATTTTTGCTATAGAGGCTTAATAGTAATAAAATATAACCAGTGTAAAAATTTACCTCCTAAGATCTTCTGAAACTGTGACAAATTCAAAGGGTAAAAAGAAAATTATGTAGATTACCTTAAATTTAAGTGCATATATAAAGTTATTTTTCTTTACAAAATTACTTCATAAGTAAAATAGCTGGCTAGCAAATTAATTATAAAATGTCTTGCATAATCTCTTCCATAGGAGTAGATGTAAGAGGGAAAGTCAGGAAGTAAAAATGAGTATCATGTGTGTGAGTAGCATGTCAGCCTGTCTAGAGTAGGAAATAAAAAAATGGGGACAAAGTAGAATAATCTGCCTTCAAGAAATCAATTACTTTTGGAATTTGTTTTTAAAAAGCTACTCCTAAGTTTAATTAAGTTCAAATGTTTTTTTGACTATTTACTGTTTGCCAGGAACTGAGATAAAGTTTCAAAGAAAACCAAGACTTGGTCTATTACCTGAAGAGTCTAGCGGCAGGAGAGAGAGATAGAGGATAACCACATCATATGTGAGCCCAAACGGAAGCACTTCTAGGCACTTCTGTGTTTCTGGACCACTGCAATAGTCCGTGCAACTATGTGTTAGGATAGAAGCGTATCATGAAAAATCAACTTGAAATGTTCTCACCATAGTTTAAAGAAGAAAGAGAGAAAGAAAGTAGATTAAACATTCTCCCACTAAATCAATAGGATAATGATCCTTGTAGTTTCAGGGTTATCATGAACTTCTCATCCCTTGACTATCAAAGAGTAACATTCCCTTTAAACTCTTAGTATTCCTCTTGCTGTCCATTAAAACAGCTGAGGACATGGGAGAAAAGAAACCTTCAAGGGTAAATTGTTTTGTTGGCCTGGAGGAAAGACTCACACCTTGATGACAGATGGGGTTGATAAGCAAAGGTGTCAGGTGGGGTTTATATGCAGCCCTGATATCTGCTGGTCACGCTGCTGGAGGACCACCTGAGACTCCTCAAGGGAAGGAGGTTTGGGGACCATCTCCACCAACACCACACGGAATCATTCAATACTAAACATTCATTTTCTTTGCCTGCCATTCAACTTCATAATATTGGGAGAAAAGGATGGGAGAGAGAAGGAAAAAGAGCAATGAAACAAAGAGCAGGAGGGAAAGGAAAGAGAAATCAGAAAGCAAGAGAGGGAAGGAGGTTGCAGAGGCTTGGCCAGAATAAATAGGGCCCTTGGGAAACATTTGAAAGCTGTTTCCTTAGATAAATAACTTTTCCTTTTTCAGACTCAACCTGAGTAACTGGGGAAACTCTTGCCTTCCCTGACAATTTTGTCCCCAGTGGGCTTCTTGAGGGGCTCAGGAATTGTTCCTGAGGCAGATGTCAATCATGCCAACTATTTGCTTCATAGCTGGGAGCTGAGAGCCGCCCATTACCCCCGTTTCCACATGACTCTCCCCCATCCTGCCAGTGTGCTCATCCCTTTGGAAATGCTCCTGATGTAGAAGTGGGTAGCTGATGCCCACTGTGTCCCCCATGGGACACTGGTCCTTTCCATGGCCTCTGTCCCTGTGGCCTGTGCACTAGATGTGAGGCTGCAGGTGCTCTGTGGCAGTCCTTCTTACACTGCACACTTTCTGCTGCAGGGAGGCTGACGTGGGCTCTGGAGGGTCTCCTAACTCTGTAGTATTGTTCCCGAATGGTAGCGGGACCTGCCTACTGAAGCCTAAACTGGCTGTTCTCAAACTGGAGCATGCATCAGAATTACCTGCAAGGGTTGTCAAAACTCAGACAGTGGTCCCCACCTTTAGAGCTTCCCATTCAGTAGATGTGGGGTGGGCTCAGGAATTTGCAGTTTGAATCAGTACCCAGGAGATGCTGATACTGTAGGTCCAGATCTTCAAATACAGCATTTCTCATTTTGAGAATCACTGGCCCACCCCACGGCAATGAGCCTGTTGCTGTCGATGCTTCTGCATGATGACATTGCACTTTCTTCTGTTTTCTTCGGTGGGGCAGCAGGGAAAATAGTTATGTGGCTGTTACAGTTGTGCAGGGCGACAATGGTTGGCAACAGAA
Source organism: Phataginus tricuspis (assembly GCA_029783875.1). Lineage (NCBI taxonomy): Eukaryota > Metazoa > Chordata > Mammalia > Pholidota > Manidae > Phataginus > Phataginus tricuspis. The sequence goes on along the minus strand of JAQQAC010019963.1, from coordinate 30,157,906 downwards.
AAAATGGGAAGTGGTCAGAACTGGGGTAATTAGAGGGAGTGCCCACAGGACTTACTGGGGAATTGAATGAGGGATAGAAGCAAAAAGAAATTATTATGGGTAATTTCCAGGGGCTGGGCCTGCAACAGTAAATTATGTTATTTGCTGAGAAGAAGAGGTGAGTTTAAGAGCAGACTGGGGGAAGGGATTCACAGCAGGGAGTAGGGTGGAAATCAGCTCTGCTTTGGTACTTCATTTGAGATGTCCCTTCAATACCAGAGTGGAGATCTCAAGTAAGGGGTGGATATGTGAATCTTGAGCTCAGGGAATAGATATAAATTCTAGGATCAGCAGAGGTCAAATGATACCAATGCCATGGACTTGGGAGACATGAGGAGAATAGGAAAAATGGGAGCTGAAAATAGTCCTGGAGCACTCCAGACCCTGCGTTCTTTGCCTTCATTATCTCTTGCAAACCCTCAAAGTGCCCCTATTTCAGATGAAAATAGAGACCTAGAAAAAAGAGGAAGCCTGGCCTGTAGTTTGTAATTGAGCAGGGCAAGGATCTGGTCTCCTATATGGCAAAGTTCTAAAGGCTATCATCTTAGCTACTGTACCACAACGTGGAATGTCATTAACATGATAGCTAAGTACCAGTTTAAAGTCTTTTTTAGGTCATCAAATAAAAAGTATATTAAATAGTGTAATTGGAAACATGGACTATTGATCAAATCAGTGAATAGAACATATTGGAATGTATTTTTACTTGATCCTTGGTAAGTCTAAGCAGCAATAAAGGATTATATCATTTAGATCTTAAAAGATTCATCCTAAGACTTTTATAAGTGCCACATCCATGATTGCAGTTATCTTAAAATAACTCACCCAATTAATTTAAATGTGTATAGAGGGGGCAGAGTATAGAAATGGAATCACTCTGTATGAATGATGGGTAACTTCTGGACTGCTAACAGGAGCTGTAAAGTAGAAATGGAGGATGTCAGCAAGCACACTCACCATCACACAGCTGGCACTTGCAAATTGGAAAGAAAAATAATACCAGGCCAGCATGAGCAAAGCTAAACCAGAATTTCAGAATAGCCACAAGCCTAGAAAATCTTGAGAGAAGAGGAAGAAAGAAATGAACGAAGACTGAATATGTGAAGGCAGCATTCTGTGAAAAAGACTGAATGTCTTAAAAGATTGACTTAAAACATCTAAAAATTGTAAATTAAATATAAAATAATGAGCTTAACTCTTGAAGGTGTCTGTTTGCCTCATACAAAATCCAGACTATGGACATGTTTCATTATTGTATAGCTTGTTCTAGCCAAAATTGTTCAGAAAAAGCAGGGAAATGTAAATTTATGTAGTAATCACATTTTATTGTCTAATATATTCACATTCTCTCCTTAACATGAGATCAGGAGAGAGGGAAGTTTTCTATCATTTGTGCATTTATTCCAGACAGAAATCCCAGTTCCAACCCCTGTTCCTTCTGACTAGCTATGGACAAGATAGTTAACCAAGCTTTGTTTTCACATGTGAAAGGGATAATAGTAAAACCACCTTATCAGCTTGTTAGAGGATGAAAGAAGATAATTCATGTAATCTGCTCTGCACCATGTAGTACATAGTAAACACTCAATGAATGATGTCCATTGTTATTAGTCATAGGTCCTACTTTCTAGGGTATATGATGAAGTAGAACAAAAATTAAATCCACCTCTAATATAAAGAAGAAAAAGGTAAAAGTTCAGTTAGTCTAAACAATGATGTAGGAGTTCAGAAAAGGAAGCAATACCATTTAGTGGCACATGGGAGAGGACCTTAATATGCAAAGAGAGTGAAAAGGAGAGCAGAGGACAGACAGGGAAAGAACGAGTGAATCTTCACCTACATAGTCAGCCAAGGGTGGTGATTCCACTTTGGCACTGAGTCCAGTCACTCCTAGAAGTTAGAAGTCTGCCATCCCAGCATTCAAAATTCTGCAGCAGGATTGCAGAGAGCAGGGGTTACAGAGGGAGACATTGGCTCTAAAATCAGAGAATGGTGGAAAGAAAGTAATCATCTGTGATTTGATCTGAGAAAGCTTTTGGAAAGTTTGCTAGTTTACATCATAACTATGTTTTATAAAATCATGTATTTGTTTCTTAAAATAGGAAGAAGGATTGTATTTCAGGGCTCTGTAAAGGTATTCTGCTTAGAAGTACCAATTCCAGTGATCATTTTTGGGATTTCCCTTCTGGAAATACCTTCATATGTTTTTGGACTATCCTAACTGATACTGTATCTTTAATATTTGAGAGAAGACTTTTTTCCTTAACTGAAATCTACCTGAACTAAATACTGATTATATCAACCATTCTAATATTTTTGGTTAAAAACGAAGTAGTTCTATATTGAAATTGACATAAAAAACTTGTACATTTTCTATCAAGTCATTCCATTCATCTGACCTGTGCACATTTTGGCATGTTAATTAATCCACATATTACCATTACTTTATAGTCTTACTGTTACATAAGTCTGTGATGAAAAATTGATGGATTTGTATATATAATATATATACCATGTGACATAATTATTGGAGAACAAATACATCTAGAGTGATACATCCCATGATTAGCACAAGGGACTGCTTTGTGATTTAGGAACATTTTTTACCAAAACCACAAAAAATCCCCTACTTTCTTCAAAGAGATCGTGACCAAATTTTATCACCACTTACTATTTTGATTTAGCATCCATCTTTTTTCGGGCCTCTTCTCATTTTCCCTGTTCTAGCGTTTTCTCCGCTAGTGCCTGGATAGCTGTAACCCTGACAGTTCCCACAGCCCACTAACACATCTGTCTCTGTGACAGTCTTGACATATTGATGCAATGCCACACATAACATACCTGATTTAAAATATGATATTTCAATCCAAGGGAAGATGTAACACCATAAGCATATTTAATTCCTTCAACAACCAACAAATTTATTACCATATTGTTAAATCACAGGAGGTTAAAATTAATATAAATTTAATAAATTGTAAAGACAAGCAAGAACACTTTTAGTTCATATAGATGAATGTTTCTTTCACTTCTAATCTCGTATAGTGAGTCTAAGACTTACAGTATGTATCACTATATAGTACAGGTGATTTAAAGGGTTTCGTAGGAGTAGATTTGGAGTTGATTTTAGCAGCTAGCTTTTGTCTTAGCTCTGATTTTAGAGCCAACGCCTCCCACTCTTAACTCTCCCAACGTCCTTAACTCCCACTCTCGCCAAACACACGCACATGGGATTTATCTCCGTTTTGACTTCAGGTCCTCACTTTGACACGCTTTAGAAGTGGATCACATCCTGGATCTTCCCCCAGAAGCTCACTTCCCACGGTACCTTTTCATGTCGCTGTGGAACTTATCCATTCTTGCTGTGAAAACCACCCCTGCTTGACTCCCTTTGTTTCTTTGTCCTGTTAGCTGTATGTCTCTGCCTGTGTCTGAAACCTGGTCTGAGCCCCAGCTGAGCGGACAGAGCCCTGCAGCATTGACTTCCTTATGTCTGTCTTCTTCCCTGGAACCAGAGCATTGATAACGCCGCCCTGAAGGCTTCTCATCTGACTTCTGACGAGGGAATCCCACCTCAGCTCTTTACCACGGTCTTCTACAGTGAGTTTCTGAACCAGCACTAGCTTGCCTACCCTCTCAGTTACTATTATTGTCAACAGATATACCGCTGGGGCCAGTTTTGCTTTCTGAGCTTTGCTAGTCCCACTGCTTAGTTTTACCCCATCACCCAGTTTCCTTCCTCTCTCTTATTTTGTTGGGCTTTCAGAAAGAAACAAAAACCTGTATTGCTGAACCAATGGGTAAAATACAGCTAAGTGCTGAATAACAAAAGCCTTTTTGAGTGGTAGAGTAAAGAAGGCCCTGGTTTGGCTTCTAATCCTGACTTCAGATTCTAAGGTCACTATTGATTAGATTTATGATTTTGACAAGTAACCTAATGTCTCTCCACCTCAGTGTCCTCATCTGTCAAGGAATTTTTGTGATGACTAGCTACGATCGTGTCTGGAAAGTGCCTAGCACTGAGTAGGGTTGCATGGTTTATTTTCCCGTGTCAATAAGCTTTCTCATCCTTTCCTTCATTTCAGGATATGAAAAAAGGGAGGAGGGGATGTCATTTTCTTCTTGGATCAGAATCCCCTTGGGTCCCCAAGTGTGGATTTTTGACTTGGAATAAAATATATGAACCTTTAAATCCCAGTTCAAGTCCAATTTGGATAACTCAAATTTCTGTTTTAACATCTACAAAATGAACCATTTACTGCTATCTATACGTATTTTATTCAGCGTTACATCCATCTAAACTGGGTGTGAAAGAGAAGAGAATTGTAGTAACCATGTGCAAGATGGCGGCTTAAGCAGATGTAATTGATATGGTGGGAAAGCTGGTGAGTTAGACTGAGAAAAAGACGTTATGTGGAGTTCATTTGCAGATTAATTATTGCTTTAATACAAAAACAGGTGATCTGTATAATTCACAGTTAAAAAATAAATTCAGGTTTTAAGACACATCAGTAGTGACAGCTTATCTTTTATTGACTTTCATTTCTTTCTTTTAAGAGATTATGGTATTTTATTTCTTGGTGCAACTTCTGTCTTGACTTAAAAATTAAGCATATGATCAATGATAGAGGTTTATATGTCAAGTGATAGCCTATATGCAGGGAGAAAGGTTCGCAAAACCTATCGTGCACTAAGACTTCTGTTTTAAATTACAAATCAAGTTATTAGTTTATCCTTCTGAAATCAGCTTCAAACATTATGAAAAAGGCACATGAGTAGACATACAGCAAGTTGCCATTAGTCACACAGACAGAGCAACACGACAGAGCTGGAATTAAAAAACACATTTCTCAGTGAAGGCGATGTAGGTAGCTGCCTACATGGTATAATTTGATGGTGAGATTTTCCTTCCCCCGAATATCTCTACTGAAATTTCATCACTTGTTTTAGTTAACAAGCTAATCTTAGAAAATGTAAATATTCTAGAAGGGTTATGACTGTAAGGAAGCTAACAGACCTTAATGTAGAATCATGGAAATAAAATACCTTATAGTTAGAAGAGATTTTTCATGGCTTTTAGTTCAGTTCCTTTCTCACTTCCTAAAGCCCCTCTTTGTTTCTTCTGAGTGGTGCTCCTCAGAGAGCAGACCATTCCACTGGTAGCCATCTCTTTTTCTTTTTCAGTGTTATTGAGCTATAATTGACATATAACATTGTGTGAGTGTAAGGCATACAAAATGATGATTTGGCCCATGTCTGTGCAGCAAAATAAGTATGGTGGCATCTTTGTTTTTTCAGTTGGAAAAGGTGACTAGATTTGTATGCAAGTCAGAAACCCGGGAAGTCATTTGACCGCCCTCCTTCCTTTACCTCTCACATCAAATGAGTTACCAAATCCTATTTCTGTCTTTTTACTTATCCCATGTGTCCTTCATGGTAACTTCTACTGAATAGTTTGTTTGTCTTCTGGATCTGCAGATGACAGGTTTTGTTCCTTTTCTCCTTCTTCTCTTCTTTCTGGATTTAACAAGGATATCGTTAATCTCTGATTTACCAGGGTGATAACTATGTGGAAAATATGTGGTCATTTTGACATAACTTGTTTCTTCCAAACCACTATTAACATCCTAAATTACCAATAGTTTCTTTTCTTAGTACCCGCAATCCATGTGGATGATCACTGATATCCTATTCCAGACTTTTGCCTGATGGTAAAATGAGCTATTTTTTCTTAATTTCTCTTTCTTTTTTTTTCAAAATGGGGATAGCACTTGTTCATATTCTTAGACCCAGCAAGATGACTTTAATATTGCTGGTAGATAATGTTTGAAATGTATTTGGCCTATTGATTGAAATTCATCTAAAATATCTAGATAGTCTGGCCATTCACTATTCTGTTTTCTATTCTGTTTTATTTGGTTTATCATTTCCAGTTTGATGATTTTTCTCTTGGGTAGAGAAAAGCAGAATTGTTTTATCTTCTCTATATCATCTTTTAGCATTAGACCATCTGTTCCAAACTTTGAGGCTATTCCCTTTTTACTCTTCTTGCCCCCAAAATACTTAAATAAAACCTTTTAGTTCTCTGCTCTCCTTTTCAAGTCTTACTTCAGGCTGGGCTTTAACATTCCTCAGACTGAGCTTGAAGTGTCATAATACTCCTGTGTATTTGTTTGTGGGTGAAGACTTCATCTTTTGTACATGTGCTTTAAAAACCAATCCACATGACAGAATTCTTTTATGTCACTCTGGTTTTCTCTTTTTCTTCTTTTGTATTTGTATACTCAGAATTTAGTATTTAAAAATTAGATTTAAATCCTCTCTTAAGAACTGTAGAGTCTTCTTTGGATCTGAACATGGGATCATGCCTTTCTCTGAGAAGCACCAGATTCTATGAATTAACTCTTAGGTAACTTACACATGTATCTGTCCATTTCACTCACCCAGCTGAAATTCCATGAGCACAGGAACTATGTAGCTTTCTCAGCAACTCATGTAGGGTTTAGAACATAAAAGGCACTCAAAGAGAATTTACCCGACTGCAATTATTTAAGAAATATTAGCTCTGAGTGTTTGCTTGCCCTCTGCACTGCACAAAGCCCAGATGCTTAAGTCCTCTGAACTCTGACAAAGGGCTGAGAGCACAACACCACAGATGTTCTTTCTTGTTATAACTCAGAGAAACGTTCAACAAATTGGCACCACAATTGTCTCTATCTCTTCCTCTACTAAGATTCTACTAAAATTTTTACAAACTTCTGCTTCCTGACCAAGGTCAAAGAGTAGCCCTATTTCACTTACAGATTCATTTTTGCAACCCACGAATCATTTATTTCCAACGAAGCCTAAAGCAACAACCCAAAAAACACATTCCAAGTTCACAGTCACTGTCTGACCCATTTGTGTTAACTGGATGGATCCAGTCAAGGTCTAGCACCTCAGGCCAGCTTGATGGACCTAGTGTAGAAAGGTCCAGATGTCACTGACACACAATGAGGAGTCTGCGTCACCTTTTTGCGGAACAGAGCTGGAGTCCCCGTGACTGTCTGACTTGGGGAGATCACTTAAGTTTTCCTTGTTATTTTTTTCTGATTGTCTTAAATCAGAAATATTTTCAAAATTAAGGGGTAGAGAAAGGGAGAAGAATATTGCTGAATAGAATTTGAAAGTATTTCAATAGATTTGAATAACCTCATTCATGTGGAAGGAATTGGCATCAATACAGTAGAATTTGAAATGAAGTGAAGATAAAGCTGCTAATTCCTGAATCATAATAAAGAGTATTTGGAGTGTGATGTTGGACTTAAATTATATTCAGGGATTGTCAACATGCAGTAGGCTGAGCTGAAACTTCCCTCCAAAAATATTATATTGAATAAAAAGTTACATATTTGCACCCAAAGAAAAGATATCCTCAGAACCAGGGAAGAGGAAACCCGTGTCTCTGTGGTACAGGTTAGGAGTGTCTGACCTGGATCGAAGGTCCAGACACCCACTCAGAGACTAGGTTTGGGCTCTGTTATCCAATTATATTCTCCAGTTTATATTGCTTTTTAAACCTTCAGTAAAATGTCTTAAAAAGCCACAAACTGATTTTTTGCTCTGCTGCAGGGAACAGGGAGAGTGGGGCTTTGCAGTTGTCTCCAGCAGAGGACAGAGCAGTATGGGGGTCGGCCATGCTGTGACCACCTATGGGTCCTGAAGACTGAGGCACCACCAGAGCAGGAAACACACAGAGAGCCAGGGGCAGGTGCAGGGCACCTTGCAAGGGGGACAAATCCTCAGCATTTGATCACTTACCACTCATGCCATAATAATGTAATGGAAGAAAGGCATTTCTTTGTTTTGAAGCCAAATGCAAGTGAGACTTTTGATATAGGGGTCATATAACCTAGAATGGAAAGAGCCTTAGGTTAGAGCCTTAGGAAAGAGCCATCAGAAAAATCTTTCTCTTTGTAGAGAATGGAATTGAGTACCACAGAGGTTCCTATTATGTCATGGAAAAACTGAGGCTGTGAGTTAAGACTAGCTTCCTGTCCATGTTCTTTCCTCTGCACTGCCCTGTCTTCGAGGCTGAATGATGGCAGGGTTCATGTGGAGGTTCAGCGTGGCATATGAGGCTCTGGAGCCACTAGCCTTACTTCGAACCTAGGCTTTACCTCTTCCCAAAAGAGTGACCTTGGGCAAGTTACTTAACTTCCAGTCCCTCAGTTTCCTCATCTGCAAAAAGGGGATGGTAATGATACTGAGCTTAAATGGATGTTGAGAAAGTAAAACAGGCTGATAATATACTTTTATGTAAACATCGTTACATATTCAGAGAATCCTGGATATTATTATGAGTTGTGGTTGGGCTCCAGTCTACCTTTCCTGCCTTATCTCTCCTACACTCCTCTCCTTTATCACCCAGTGTTTGTCATGTGCCTTTCTTGCTGTTGCCAGAAAGCCCAGTTTTTTGACACCTACATGCTGTTCTCATGTCTGAAATGACTTCTGCTTCCTTGTACATATCTCAGTTCTGAAATAAAATCTTTTACTTCAAAACCTTCATTCAACCTTCTCTTATCTTCACTCCCACAGTTAAATGCTCTGTCTTTATAACTGCTCCTTCTAGCACTTTCCATTTAGGATAATGATTATGATATTTTGTTTCTGGGTTTTCGTATTACTTTGATCTCCTTGAGGGTAGTGTTAATATCTTGTTCTTAATAGTCTTTCAAAAGTTGCTTATTTCAAAATAATAAATATAGACCACCCTTTCCAAATTGAACATACCCAACACACACACACACATACACAAGCATTGCCCCATCCTTGACTGACTTTTCTGTTCAGTGCCTATCACCATTTAACATACTATATATTTTATTTATTGCAATAATATATATAAAACACTTAGACTCCTGCATGGTCAACACATGCCTAGCAAGTGTTGCTCACTGTTGTTGGGTATGACTATCATTATTAGTTGCTCTGCTGTTCTGAGTGGTGGTAGTGATGTTTGTATTTATTATCCTTATTATTATTGCCAAGCTGCTGTCATTTTAAATGGCAAAAGAGATTGTCAGGCATTGTCAATACACTGGAGGCTGGGCTGAAACTTTCTTTGAAAAATATTATATTGAATAAAATAATAAAAAGCTATGTATTTTCACTCCAAAGAAAAGATATGTCTCTTCCTTGTACTTTATTAAATCCTGGTCTAGGGAAACACAACTGATATATTTTGTTTGTAAACATAGTTAAGTCATTATTTTTTTGTATATAGATTTCTTATTTTCAAGTAGATGACTTGGAATAATGCTAAACTAGGAACCAGAAGACCCAGATGCTATGTGACCTGGGGCAAATTCCTTCATCCATCTTTAAAATAAGTGGTTAGGAAAATCAGCAACACCTTAACATGTGTTTCCTCCCCTCTCCTTTTCCACTGACAGCATTGCTGTTCCTTTTGAGGATAGTTGTGGCCCCAGAGTCTCTGTTATTCGGGGCAGCAAGTGTCTCCCACTCAGAGTTAGCGTGCAAGATAGAACCTCCAGGTCCCTTCCTGTTTTCCCATTCACTGGGCTACAAATGAACATGGAGAAGAATTATATCTTTGTTCCCCTGGGACCTACAGGCTTCTACTCACCACTTCTCATTGGAGTCTCCTAAAGTATTTTTCAACACTCCCTGAATCCGCCTGTGTAGCATTTTCTGGTCAGTGTGGTGCCGGCCTAAGGTTGAACGCCACAGCTGCCTCCACCTCAGGGACATTACTCCCTAGAGGAAAGCATACAGTTCTCTGTTCTTGCTTTTGTAGAACCAGAGGCATAGCAGTGTCCCCTGGGACCACAGTGTGGCCAGGACAGCCTACCTCGCAGAAGAGAAGTACTGGATTCCATCTTTCTTGCAGTTAGGGAAGATGTTGGTTTCTTTCATCAAGCTGGTGTCACGGAGGTGTTGTGAAGATAAGGAGCTAGCATTTATAAAGTGCTCTCCTCTACCTTCAGGAAAGACAGGAGATACAAAAAACACCTCAGCAAATCCCCTTCATTTTAGGTAAACCTTTTCCGACATGTTCATTAGAGCTCATTTCCATAACTGAAATTCTTAAAACCCTATATGAATAATTTGTAATTTACTAGAGATTTTATTTTCATATTTGAGAATAGGAAATAGGGAGTTTTCTCTCTAGTTTTATTTTTGATTTTAAATATATGCTTCTTTACAAAATTTCTTAACTGTTGAGTGCAAATAGGGGAGGGAAAAAGAAAATTAATTTTCTGAGAGCTTACAGCATGGCCAGCCTGCAAGGCAGGAATCACTAGCTGCCACTCCCAATAATAAAATAATATGCACACATTTTAATTAAATTTTTTCATTACAGAAGAATTACATTTGCCCATAATCTAGAAAAAATGCACCGAGGGAAGCCTCTCTTGAAGAAACTTTGGGTTGCTTTGTAGAAATATCTCATTCAGTAATAAGCTATTCTACTGAACTTAATGAATTCTCATTCCTCTCTCAAATTAAATTTCATGGGCACATCTGTTACATAATGTATTGTGATTACACATGACTGCTAAAATTGTTTACAGAGAGCTTCTCACATCTGTTGGAATGGCTGTATCACAGAGAAACTATGTGGAGAGTTAGTTACAGTCTGTACATGCTACCCCCGTCCCAACTCACCCGTGTGGTCATCGTGGCCCTTGGGCTTACCGCCTGATCCTCTGATGTGGAAACTCTGTAGAGGAAGTTCTGGCCCAAGGGGGAAACCAACCTGAGAATGTCTCTTTTCTGTACTACTTCATTCAACTAAGTCACACTAGCTCCTGGGTTCCCCTTCTACCATAACTCCCCTTCCTAGTGTGAAAAATTACATACATAACCACTGGACTTGGAAGGTATTGTGATACTTGTAATAGAAGATTCAAACATTCCTGAAAGAAAAATGGTCCTGATCCATAATTATCCTTAGCCATAGTATTATCCTTAGTCATAATAATAATGATATTATATGTACATAATACCACAAATGTATATAACTTATCCTTGATAGATAATGATATCATACTCATAAGTGTGTATATATATCTATTGATTGATCAATTACTCACTTTCCGTGAACTCTAGAAATGCCCCTAAAATAATTACCCACAAAATAAGGGTTGATAAACTATCTTTAACTCATTTTGAAAAGGGAAAAGTCACATGGCACATTCAATTCATATATGAATATTGATGTTAAACATGGTATTTCTGTTATAATATGAATGATTTTAAAATTAGAATAATTAGAATAAGTTAACATATCTAAAAGTTTCCAAAAAAAGGAGGAACAACACAGGTGCATAGGTAACAATGCAGAGGAAACTATAACTGTGAGCAGAGAAGAGCAAAGCCCTGAGTGTGTGGCAGGACAGGCTGCTTTAGTTGAAATGGAAAAGAGAAAGTGTCATGGGAGTGGTATCATTGTGCTGGGCCTTGGATAAGGGGTGAAATTTGATGGTGGAAATGCAAGCACGATAGGCAGAATGAAAAGCAGGGTGGAGGTATGGAGACAGGAAACCTACTTATTGAAAACATGTTTGGGTGGAATTTAAAGAGAAAGAAAAGAGGTAGTGGAGATAATGTAGAAACATTATTTTTTCAACCTACTATGGGGTTTTTACCTGCAAAATGGACATACAAATAACTGTACCTACTTCATGAAATTGTATGAATTGACACATGTGAATTTCTTGGTGCCGAACACATAGAAAGCACTTGATAACTGGTAGCAACTACTTCTGCATTACAAATATTTGTAAATGTTCCACAGAACTAGAAACAAAGTATAATTCTCTGTTTAAATGGAATTGTGGTTAATTTATATCAATCTTATATTTTTCAGGTCTTCTCTGTGATTAGTTGATCAGTTGTGGTCTAGAGCAGGAGTCGGCAAATTATAGTTGCCGCCTGTTTTTTTGTAAATATTGTTGGAACACAGACACACATATATATGTATATAAAGTCTCTGGCAGAGTTGCATATTTGTGAAAAACTGTGGCCTTCAACACCCCAAATATTTACTATCTAGCCCTTTATAGCAAAACTTTGCTGACCTCCTGTCTAGTGAGAGGCAAATTTAAATTTCTTGTTACTATTTTGTTTCTGGATTTTTTCTTGTCCATGTTTTTTTTTTTTTTTTAGGATAGCCAGGGCAGAGACTTTTATTGAGAGATACAGTGAGAGGACAGAGCTCCTGGCTCATGCCAGGAGGGGACAAGAGAGCCCTGTATTTTTTTTAATATGATCTGAGGTGACTTTATCCCATTTGCCTATAGTGTTAAAATTACTTTCCTTCATCTTAATACCATCATTTTATATTTTTCTTTGTACCTATCTTTCCCTTTATGGGATGCATGGGTGTGTGTGTATGAGAGAGAGAGAGAGAAATTAAAGGAATGGGGAGAGAGTGAGAAATCAGAGAGAGAGAGAGTGTGAGGATCCAGCCAGAGGCAGCAGAACCGCTCTGGATGGTTTCAGCAGAAGAGGATTCGCTACCAGGTTCTTCAGTGTGTTGTGAAATTGGAAAGGCTGGGAGAGCAGGCTCTAGGCAGGGTTCCTTTCTCCTTGGGTTGCACTTATCAGCCATGACTGTGGTTGAGAATGCTGAGGTAATATCTAAGGAAGCTGTTGAGACAGAAGGATGTGGCCATGGCATAGTTTGTCATGATCAGGGAAACCCTCGTTGCCGTTGTGGCTGCTGCTTTCTTCTGGGCCGCGCGGCTCCCATCGTGGCCTCTATCAGAACATGAATGCTTCATGCTCCACCTCTCTCATTCTCCTTCCGTGTTCCAGTCTCAGTGAATGCATATGTAAACACATCTGGAACCCGGCACATGGATGTCTGGGAAATGTAAATGTTAGCTGTTTGTTCTCTGCAATATAGCAATTACTTAAAAAAATCTAGATGTTGACCAAGTCAATCCACTATATCCATCACCTGGTATTCTTCCCTGCTTTAAATAGTATGCATAGCTTTGAATAATATAGGTGAGTTTAAATGCTACACATACATTTCTATTTCTTGATTTATAAATATTAATTGGGATCTATTGCTTCTCAAATATGAAAAATGAAGTATCTAACTCTATTTTCTCTGAAATATGAAAGATGAAACAAGCTAACTTCTACTTCCATGATTTTCCCGATCTTGCTCATACTTTATATTAGTCATATTACTAGTTTTAAATGGTAAAGGTTTATAGCACTTACGTTCTGTCATAAGCCTGTAATTGGCATTAGTTCTACACTTTTATAGATTTAATTATACTGACAATCTTTTCATACTATGGCTTTTCCATTTCCAACTTCTTTAACTTGATACATCTCATGTTTGGCTGTTTTCTCTAACAGATACATCTACCTTGTAGTGAATTGATAAAAATTGGAAATAAAGTATATAGAATGTCTATGCATAATAGGCACTTGGTAAAAAGCCATTCCTACAGTTGTTATTTTTTCGTCATAAAAGAAACCAAATTAAAAGGACAAAATTGAGAACATAAAAAATGATGGAACATAATTTGTGGCATATAGTAAATAATGAATAAATTTTGATCACCATTTTTTCTAAACATTGAGAACAACAGATTTGAGTGTTTCCTATTATATTAAACAATATTATGTTATTAAACTAGAAAACTTATCCAATGCCATAGACTCATTGGTTTTCTGAAATATGATCTGAGAAATTTTAAAGAGTCACCTGTGACCTTGGGCAAGATATCTAGTCTAACAGACCTCAGTTCAGCCATCAATAAATGGAAACAGCAGTGTTCATAATCCCTTCAGCCTCTTCCTACTCCATATTGTATTTTTTTGATTCTTGGTGGGTTACTATAACTATTTTTAGAATCTGTTTGCCCTCTTCCAGGTGCTCTGAATGCTTCTTGACATATTTTCTGTGCTGTCAGTTGATGTGTGTGACAGGGAATGCCAACTAATTCTATATTCATCTAAGAAGGCTATCATTAAAAAAGAAAGTCATGTCATGCTTATCAAAATCAAGGAGAAGTGTTTTGCTTATCTATAATTATCGGCTGCCCATGTTATTGCAGGTCTTTTGCAATATGTAAAATAAGAATATGCCTTTATTTGTATTCAAGTCCCAAGCAGTATTTTTAGAAACTTGGGAGATATCTTGGATATTTATCTGATAAAAAGCCAAATGTCACTGAAACACACACACACACACACACACACACACACACAAACACTGGAATACATTTTTTTCTGATAGCTTCCACCAAGCTGAAAGACTCATTAAAATGGGGAATATTATTGAAACTAAAGAAACACAAGGAATAAAGAAAAACCTCGTGACCTCATTCATGACTTTGGGTTATTTTGTGCAGTGGTTACAGGCTTCTAAAGTGGTGGTCTGAAAAATTCAATCGCAAATGCATGACTGGATATCATAATATTGGTTTTCTGAAATATGACCTAAGAAAATTTAAAACACTTAAGAACTAACACAGCAGTGAAAACACTCATATTATTGAAATTGGAGATGACGGGAGCATACTGGTGAAAGCAAAATGTTAACACTCGGTGAGAAGACATTTTTTGAGGCTGCAACATGAAATAAAATTTGATTGGGAGGTAACTTTGCAGTGGCCGATCACAACCAAAGTTATTATGGAAAAGTTAACAATTGTGCCTGCATGTTCTCCCTACATCTATGTTTAGTGTCTGGAATTCGTGTTAGTTCAAGAAACTATAAATAAAAAACTAGCTGCCACCCAGGCAGCTCTGACTTTGGAATCAAACAAAACAAAGTGCTAACAGGAGCCCATTTGCAAAATTTGAAAAAGAATCCCAAATTCCTTGCAGAGCCGTGGATTCTGTGAGTTGTTTTAGCACAAAGGCACCATCATATACAATCATAGCAAGGAGCTCAGAAAAGCCAGATCCCTGGAAGCAGTTAAGCCATGAAGAGTATTGGGTACTTAAAAAAAATCATAGAATCTATATGATACTGAATTTGGGAGGAAAACTCTCAACTTTTGGTGTAAATGTTTTTGCACAAGCTCTTCCAGTAGTCAGCTGTATGACTTTGAGAAAATTGTTACATCTCCTTGAGCTACCTACTGAAGTTGCTTTGAGTTTTATAAGAGAAATGATGTGAAAAATGGTAAAAATATATGCATATGTAACATTATTGCATAATTCATTTTGAAAAGAGTGGCATCAGAATTATTTAAGCACATACCAATTAATTAGAAAAAGTTTTTTAAAGCAACATTTAAATCCAGTGCTGTGCCTTAAAATGTGAGCCTTAATAGCTCTTATCATTGTTTTCTTGATTATAGTTAACTTCTAATTATAAGCAATGGATTACTTACATAGCAATTTATAGCAGACAAAATTTCATCCTCTAAATGAAAGCACTGTGCTCCAGCATACAGCATACTGGGGATACTGTGGGTTCAGTTCCATACCATGGCAATAATGTGAATATTGCAATAAAGTGAGTCAAGTGAATACTTTGGATTCCCAGTGCATAGAAAATCATCTTTACACTATGCTATAGTCTATGAAGTGTGCAATAACATTACATTATAAAAACAATGTACATGTCTTAACTGTGGGTAAAATTGTATTATTTCCAGAATCTCTCACCTGGCTTCAGTGCATCTCCATACGGTGGGTGTTGCCAGGGGGTGGAGAGTAGTAGTCCATCTCCATATCAGTAGGTAATTATAAGGCCAAGTGAGGGCTTATGTGGACTAGAGAGGTTAGGTGGGGGCTTCATCTTCTGCGGGTGGGTCACGAGAGACATGGGAGAGCAGAAGTGGACTGCTTGTAAGAAATAAATGGGTTTCATAAACTTTATTTCTCTCTTTGACTGATTTTGGTTTCAAAGGTATTTTGCCCCAGGATTTTCTCCCTGGAGTTACACTTAACATAAAAATATTGCTAAAAAATGTTAACTATTGTCTGAGCTTCCAGAAAGTTGTAATCGTTTTGCTGGTGGAGGGTCTTGCCTCAATGTTGATGGCTGCTGACTGATGAGGGCGGTGGTTGCTGAAGGCTGGCTTGACTGTGGCAATTCTTAAAATAAGACAACAGTGAAGTTTGCTGAATCAATGGACTCTTCCTTTCACAGGTGATTCCTCTGTAGCATGTGATGCTATATGATAGCATTTTACTCATAGTAGATTTTCTTTCAAAATTGGAGTCAGTCCTCTCAAATCTTGCTGCTGTAATGTAATATTCTAAATCCTTTGTTGCCATTTCAACAATCTTCACAGTGTGTTCACCAGGAGCAGATTCCATCTCAAGAAACAACCTTCTTTGCTCATTCATAAGAAGCATCTCTTCATATGTTGAAGTTTTATCCTGAGACGGCAGCAATTTAGACTCATCTTCAGGCTCTACTTCTAATTCTAGTTATCTTGCTTTTTCTACCACATCTGCAGATTTTTTCCTCCACTGAATTTTGAGTTCCTCAAAGTCATCCATAAGGGTTGGAATTAACTTCTTCCAAAATCCTGTGACTTTTGATATTTTGTCCTCTTTCCATGAATCACAAACATTCTTAGTGGCATCCAGAATGGTGAATCCTTTCCCGAAGGTTTTCAATTTACTTTGCCCAAAACCATCAGAGAAATCACAATCCATGGCAGCTATAGCCTTATGAAGTGTATTTCTTCAATAAGACTTTAACATCAGAATTACTCCTTGACCCATGAGCTGCAGAATGGATGTTGTGTTAGCTGGCATGAAAACAACATTGATTTTGTTGCATATCTCTAATAGAGTTCTTGAGTCACTAGCTGCATTGTCAATGATCAGTAATATCTTGAAGGAACCTTTTCTTCTGAGCAGTAGGTCCCAACAGTGGGCTTAAAATATTCAGTAAACCCTGTTGTAAAAAAAAATATGTTGTCATCTACGCTTTGTTGTTTTCACAATGCATGAACAGAGCAGATTTAGCATAATTCTCAAGGGATCTAAGATATTCATTCATAGGAATGGTAAATGAGCATTGATTTCAACTTAAAACTCAACAGCTGCATTAGCCCCTGACAAGAGACTCAGCTTGTCCTTTGAAACTTTGAAGCCAGGCATTGACTTCTCCTCTGTAGCTATGAAAGTCCTAAGTGGCATGTAGTTCCAATAAAAGGCTGTTTCAATATATTGAAAATCTGTTGTTGAGTGTAGTCACCTTCATTAATGATCTGAGCTAAAGCTGCTGGATAACTTGCTGCAGCTTCTACATCAGCACTTGCTGCTTCACCTGCACTTTTATATTATAGAGATGTCTGTTCTCCTAAACCTCATGAACCAACCTTTGCTAACTTCTAACTTTTCTTTGGCAGCTTCCTCATCTCTTTCAGCTTCATAGAACTGAAGAGAGTTAGGGCATTGTTCTGTTAGGCTTTGGCTTAAGGGAATGTCGTGACTTATTTGACCTATCCATATCACTAAAACTTTCTTCATATCAGCAATAAGATTGTTTTACTTTATCATTCATGTGTTCAGTGGTATAACATTTTTAATTTCCTTCTAGAACGTTCCTTTTCATTCATAACTTGGCTAACCGTTTGGCACAGGAGGCCTACCTTTTGGCCTATTTCAGCTTGCAATATGTCTTCCTCACTAAGCTTAATCATTTCTAACTTTTGATTTAAAGCGAGAGATTTGTGACTCTTCTTTTACCAGAATACTTAAAGACAATTGTAGGATTACTGTTGGCCTAATTTCAATATTGTTTTGTCTCAGGGAATAGGGAGACCCAAGGGGAGAGAGAGAGAGATGAGGGTAACAGCCAGTTGGTGGACCAGTCAGAACACACACATTTATGGATTACATTCACCATCTTATATGGACATGGTTCATGGCACCCCAAACAATTACAATAGTCACACTAAAGAGCACTGATCGTACCTCACCATAACAAGTATAATAATAATGACAGGGTTTGAAGTATTGTAAGAGTTACCTAAATGTGACACGGAAATACAAAGTGAGCAAATGCTATTGGGAAAACGATGCCAATAGACTTGCCCAACACAGCGTTGTCACAAACCTTCAATTATAAAAAACGTAGTGTCTGAGAGGCACAATAAAGCTAAGCATGATAAAACTACGTATGCCTGTCTTTTGATTACTTATCAGTGTGATTTTAATTAAAGTACAATGTGTAATGCTGAGCCATCTGCAAGATGAAACTGTTCAGGTTTTCTCTCTATACCACACCAAACCCAGAAAAGGTTATTTAAGAGATGTTTCAGCTTTTATCTCTAATTATCCTAGAGATTATGAGAAGAGTGGCATCACCTGTAAAATTATGTAATAATCACATCTTTAATATCTACTGTTCGGAAGCCATTGCGCTCTGGTGCCAGGACCGTGATTCTCAAAGAGGATGTGAATCAGAGCCACCTGGAGAGCTGGTGCCAACACTCATTGTTGGGCCCCCACCCCGAGCTTCTGATTCAGTAGATCTGGGATCCCGAGAATCTGCATTTCTGACTAGTTCCCAGGTGATGCTGAGGCTACAGATTTGGGGACCACTGGATGAGATATTAAGTATCACAACTATTTTGATAAAGAGATATATGTAATTAAAGGATTCAGCCTGGATTCTTAATTATATGGTAATAGACAGCAGTATGTCCGAGCTAAGTCATATAACCTCTGCAAGATTCAATTTGCACAGCAGGGTGCATGTTCCAGGTGGAGCCGATTGTCCTGGGAGATCACTGTCTCCTTGGCCCGGGTGTGTGGTGACACAGACAATGCTTGCTAACTACCTCAGGCTGACCAACTGCCCCCCCAAGTAAGACTGTTCTTATTCGTTATGTTGGCGACTTCAGCAGGAAACAGCCTGCTATGACACACAGAAACTGGCTCTTAATGACTGCATTTCTCTCTTCTTATCCATTATGTGGTGATTTTTTTAGATCAGCATTATTTTTCATGTTCCAAGTCCTTGAGGCATACTTCACTGTTATTCTAATATGCTTCTCAGAGATTTTTCTTTTTTTATACATAAATATACCATACGGTTTACAAGAAAAGACAAACTCCTCTGCCTTCCTTATTGAGCTAATTGAGATGATAAGATGAGATACGCTCTGTGTAAATGCTTATAAACTGCTATGTAATGGCAGGCAACAGATTCCAGAAAGGTGTTTGTAAGTTATTTAGGCAGTAGAACACATTCACATGGGTTTGGCTCATGTCTAAGAGCTAATCTAGAAAAAAAAGAAAGGAAAAGAGAGGACCAGGAGGGTGCAGGGGCTGTAGCTGTGGGGAGTGCTGACGGTTTATACAAGCTATATGGAGAGGGGTTTGGCCATCCCAGTGGACGTATGTTTTATAGCCTCTGGTGAATATAAGACTGAAAGGAGGATGATTAAATTTATATAGGTGTACCCACATTTCTTGGTAATCTAACAACAGACAATGTTATTTCACTAAATCTGTTTTAGGTTTACATACTTACTATTAATGATAACAGGACTCTGATGACTGCGTTCTGTATGTCACAATGCGAGTTCCTCTGTTCACACATTCAGTGGTGTTAAAAATTCAAATGGGCATGTAGGGTTATGGGCTGGTAAACTGGGGTTGACTCCTCGCCCTTCTCTCTCTCCCACGTCCTGGTTCCCCTATTGCCAACTGAAATTTCTGCAGGAAGGATGTTCTTAACCTGAATCAAAGAAATATAATGGAGATAAATTAAAGATGCCTCCAGAGGAAAAGAAAGGGTGAGAAGTAAAACAATAATCTTCCCGTCACTCAGCAACCACTCTCAGAAGGGAAGACATCTCATTCTCCTCTCATAGTTCTAGTTCCCTAGTATTGGATTAGGATAGGAGAGATTTGATTGGAGAAATAAAGAAGTTATAAAGCAAAACTACATGAAAGGGGGAATCCTGGTGATTTTTGAGATATAGGAAAGACCATTGGGTCACTTTTCTCCTCTCTTTAATCTTTTTGGGATGCTAACAACTTGAACTGACTATGCCTTTTGACTGAGAAATAAATTTACTCCTAAAGGGCTAAGGGACCAGGTTGGCCCAGGAGAAATGTTGGGTTAAAATTTGAGAGTCCTGTTAGTTTTATCCAAGTCTCAGGCAGCCTAGTTCAATAAGGGAGAAAATTCCTGTATCTTAATGACATGGCCCCCTCTGTTGTCTCTTTCAGGAATTTAAGGAAAATGATGTCTTTATAGATGTAATTACATAATTCCTGGGATTTGTTTCAAAGTAACCCAGTGGAGGGTTGGGGTGGGGGATATATGTGTGTGTGGCTACACAGGACACAAAATTTGCCATGCATTGTTTATTGTGGAACTGGGAAAGGACACATTTTAGCATTCCACTTTTAAATGCTATGCTCAGTTATGCCCAAAAATGAAAAAAAGAGAGAAAATGATTAAGTGATTTGATGACCTGAAGATCCAATGGAAAAAAGGAAACCCAGGAGTTGTATGAAATAAATTTCATCCACGCAGGTTTTAAAAGCATTTCCTTTAGGAAAGTCTCAAAATATTATGCAAATTCCATATGCATTCAGACTATAATGTTGTGATTTTATGATGCCAGCAACAGCCTCTCTCTATTATGGGAAAAACCAGCAGAGAATATTCATACCAACTTCTCCATTATTATACCATTATTTTATTCTTTAAGGCACTGATGATATAAGGATAGGCTATCAGATGTGAAAAATCAAATCTAAATGTATAGCTTGTCATTTACATGTTTTTAAACCTTCCAATACTTGACAAAATATGTATAAATCTGTATTTCTATCAAATGTTTTAAAATCCACGAACTGTTTGAAAATACAAAGAAACAACTCTCAAAGATTTCCAGTGTAAATGACTAAAGACTGCTGTTGTATCTGCAAAGACAAGTGAAGGATTGACATTCAATTTGAGAAATTGGGCTTTTTGTATAAATTACCCAGATTGAATCATTATGCTAACTGAATCCCTTGGATAAAATCAGCTCTCCTTCTTTTACCTTTGTGAACACTGTCTCCCTTAATTTTATGTGATAGAGATAAAGTGAGCCTTTTGTAGCACTAAACTTCAGCTTAAACACTAATTTCAACTGGAAGTGTGGAGTAATTTGGGAACGTTTCTTCTGCTGCCTTACATGTGTGCAGACTGATTACATAATGACAAGGCAGTCAGGTGGCTTAATTGGCTGCAAGGGTGCTCACTGGAGGCAAAACTGGGGGTCTTCTCATGTCTCTCATACATTTTTACATTTTACACAATATCCATACATCCGCCTGAAGCGAATTACTCATGGTTCTTTTGCAGGGCTATTAGTTTTTAAATTGCCCTACACTTTATAATCTGGACCAAACATCCATACCACAACCTTGGTGGTCAAAGAAATTCAGGAAACATGAAAATCAAAAGGAGTATAGACTCTGAGCCTGCTCATATATCTGACTTCATTCTGTTCTATTTAAATCAAAAAGTTTCCTGCCTTAGGGCCTGTAGGATGGCAGTTCTCAGTCACGTGTTTGACTCGTAATTATGGGGTCTAAGCTAAGTACTGCCCTCTCAGAGTGGTCTTTCCAGACCATTCAAATGAAACTAGTCCCTTTTACCCTGTCCTTCCCTGATTTCTCCACTGCATTTATCACTAGTTAAAATTATTTTGTTTACTTATTTCTGCTTCTTTTCTCTCTTCTCACTAGAATGTAAGTCCCATGAGGAGTCAGACTTCATTTTTCTATCAGTGTTCAGAACACTACCTGGTACATGGTTGGTGATCAAAAAAATATTTGTTGAGTGAATAAATGACCGAGTAACAGAATGAATGAATAAAATGTAAGACTCTTCTTTTCTCCTAACCACAGTCAAATATTTACAAGGAATTGATCATCAACAAAAAATGGCCACACTTTCATTAGGATGAGTTTCTAAACAAGGCCCTAGATTAATGACTTAATGAAACAAGAGCAGAGTGGTGAGATTTGTCACATGCAGGTGAACTATTTACTATACCAGCAAAAGCTCAAGTGCTTGGTAATTCTCACAGTACTTAGAATTTTATTTGGCAGTTTTAGAATCTAAGGTATTGAGCATGTGGTTTCACATTTGCTCCAGAGATTAGCCCAGCAAGGTGCAGTGTAGAGGTAGTCCTAGAATTGGGGCCCATTACAGTAAACGTGGGAGGATGGTAGTCTCAAGATTTACCAGAAATGGGAAAACAATGACCCCAATGCCCACTGCTAGTGGATTCAAAAGGTGAAGTTGCTCTTGGTGCTGGAGAAAACCGTACATTGCATTTACGGGGTCTACCCTCAGTCATATTAACCTCCATGGGAGAGCTTTAAGACAGTTCGTTCTCTTAGAGGGAACTCTGCCTCAGACATCCCCAAACAGCGGAGGTCTGTGGCTCGCAATCTCATTCACACGGAGGAATGTCTCGTTTGGCCAGGCTCACCAATTGTCCCTCAAGTACCCTTCCCTCTTCCTCTAGCTTTGGCTCCGTGCAGCATCCTCTTGTTAATGGATATACCCCTCTGCTTTTTCTGGCGGTGTTATTCCTATCAGGAATTCTCTGCTGGGCTCGTCCACTACCCATTCTTCATGTGTTAATTCATATTTCAGCTCTTCCATGAGTATTTGTTGATGTGGTCATCTAAAAAAAAAAAAGTTAATACTTTCCAAGTGGTAGCTCTAGAAAAAGGACAGAATCTCTGGAGTCTCTTCTTAGAAGGACCAGTGCCTTACCCTTATGACCTCATTCAACCTTCATTATTTCCGTAAGGACCCTCCCCCCGAATACCATCACCCTGGGGGTTGGGGTTGCAACATATGAAATTTGGGAGGACACAAAATTCAGTCCTTAACAGACATAGTGTATTATTGGTGGTATTGGAATCTATTCTCTAATAATTTACTTTGGATTTTTGCAATACTTATAAATAATATTTGTCGGTAATTCCCTTTGTTTACTATTTTATCAGATTACATCTCTGTATTATTCTTGCTTCATAAAATGAATTTAAACTTTTTTGATCATTTTTGTTCTAGCTGGTCTCTAAATAATAGGTAGAATTATTTGGTGAAACCATTTGTCTCTGATACTATTTTAGATTGTTCCTTTACAACTTTATTTCTCCTTTGAATACTGATCTGTTTGCGCCTCCCAGCCTTGCTGAGATCATTCTGGTAAACTGAATCTCCCTCTAAAATTACCCATTTATTTGTACAGAGATCTGCCTGAATTTCCCAAGAGCCAGCTTACTGGAGGCTGATCTGTATTTACTCTAATTTAGGAAAGAAGACTAAATTCTGACTAATTTGACATAAGTAAAGATCCATGATTTTTTTTTCCTTTGTATTTCAGTATTAGGGAACATATGTATCATAGTATATGTTTTTCATTTACCTATTCATTTGCATCTTAGTTATCATTTTTCTTTTTATAAATAAGAATGTGCCTTTACTGTTGTGCAGGAGATTGATGACAACTCCCCAAGGTCAGGAGCCTGTCTTCTTTTCACTGCTATAATGTGCAATACAGTGCCATACTCACGGTAGGGGTTCAAAAAATATATACTATTATGAAAGCAATATGGACCCTAATAGATGTTTGACATTTCATTATATTCTTCTAGCAGCATCTTTTAATGCAGAACCCCATGCTGAGCACAAAAATTGATTTAAGGGAACATGTCTTTGTATAAAACTTTTGATAGAATAGTAGCTATATAGTTTTGCTATACTGTGCAAAAATTCTAAATAATATATTTAGAGAGTAGCAATTGCCAAGAAGTATGAATAAGAAATGATAATTTGACATTTAAAAGAGTGAAAGCTTTGCACCATTAACCACAGAGAAATATGTGAGAATAAAAAACTGTCTATCAAAGGAAATATTTATGAACTAGTTGGAGTTCAAGGACAAATACATTTAACATCTAAAAGAAGTTGGCTGTTTTTTGCACATCTTTATCAAAATTGACTTTCACCTACTTTCCCACAGTAAGTGAGGGGCAGTTTGGCTATTTACAGGGTAGGATTCCAGGGATCTATTAAACCTATTAAAATACCATTAATGGCATGATCATACATTTTTATGGGAGGCATTCATTTCTTCAGGTGGATCTTAGTGGATTTTCACACTCTATATTAGCATCATTACCAACCATGGAAACAAGGTAGATGGATCTCTATTAGAGTATCAAGTGAACAACACAGCAGTTTTATGAGTCACTGATCTGTTGTCAGCAGTGAGCAGTTTTTGAGTGTGAAAGTGACCTTGGGATAAACATCAGTTTTTCTGTATTGTCTCATTCATTATAGGTTCCTTATAGTGGAAGGTATAAAATGGAGATCCTTTCATTGGAAACATCATAAATATTATCAGATAGTATCATTTAAGAGAAAAAAAGAATTCACTTGAAAATAATGAAACATTCATTTTAATAAAAAGGAAGAATTTAGTAAGACTCTGTATTTAAGTTTGATTTGTCTCTTTTCATGGTTTTCTTGCCACTATATTTAAATAGATAACCACAGTTGAAAAATATGCCATTATGTTCAAGTTTTCAGACACATTTTAATGCAAAAGATAATATTATTTGCAAACTGATTTAGATTAGCCAAACCGGAATATACCAAAAGTAACAGATTACATTGAGCAAGCCTTTTAAAAATGTTTTTTTCAACATATCTGATCTCTCATGCTTAATTATTTTACCCTTTGGGCCAAGTAAAGGAAAGCTCTCTGTACCTGTCAGCATCAGCTGTCATATATATAGCTGTAGAATCATAAATGTGTACATGACAGTAGTGAAGACACATGAGCACATATTATAATTTAGACATACACACAAAAATACATTAGTAACTTAAATTTCACATGGGCTGCATAAATATGAGAATAACCAATTATCTAGATAATTCATAAATAAATTTAATAAGTATTTCAATAGGGTCATCTGTTTGCCTGTGAACTATGAGATACAAAAAGAAAATTATTATACCTCTACTTTTGTCTGGAATATTTTATAATTGAGGCAAGATGTTTGAGCTGTGTTTTTCTTAGATTTATTCTTTATATTTAAAATTCTCAAGACTGCATTTGTGGGCTCAGTCTGAGGTTAATCAGAGTCTGATAGTAGCTATGTGTATTATTAGACTATATCTGTAGTATACTGATTTTATCGAGCTGAAATTTTCTGTGTCTGGTTGTTATATTGAAGGTAAGGTCCATACAGTGCAGATATATTACTTAGGTGATACAGTTTTTTGATGCTTCAGCCTTTACATGATAAATAGTAATTGAGTAGATTGAAATGTATACAATTCTTTGCTTTTTTTAAAAAATAGTCAGCTTATGCTCAAATACACAAATAAATTTCTTTGCTTTTTTAAGAAAATAAGCAGCTTATGCTGAAATACACAAATACATTGGAACCTTTGTGCACTACTATTCTTAGGGGCCAAGTAATGAAAACATTTCAGGTGACATAGTGAAGATATTCTAGCAGTAAAATCTTGGCAATTCATTATGACTAAAATTGAACTAATTTCTCTTCCTAGCCCTCAACCCTGAACAATAGAATATCATTTACACCCTGTCTCAATTCATGAGTTCCCCAATTACCCAGTCTCCTGAGATAAAAATCCTGTTGTCGTCCTGACAACTCCTCCTTCCTCAAACTTATTCTCACCAATTTCTGTCAGTTCCATTTGTGCAATATCTCCCCAATCACTTCCAGTCTTTCCTCAGTTTTAAAGATATATTCATCTGTAGGTTTCATGTGCAATCCTGGGCCTTCACTTGTCATGCCATGTAAGAAATCATAATGCAAGGGTGTGAAGATACCATTAGCATGAGAACAACATTGGCTCTGCTGTAATTAAAATGAAATGTTTGCTAAAAATGTATCTCAAAATTTATCATTGTACTTCACTAAGTGTTGGCAGAATAACTGAGAAATAAGATGTTCTGAGATATTCTGCAATTTTTTTCCAGTTATTAAAAACAATTTTGATCATGTTCCGTTCATACAAACTTACAAGTTCTATATTGACTCTAGGATAAGGTTCAAACTCCTTAACAAACCATACAAATCTTACCAACATAATTCCTTGCATATTACAGGAAATGTATCATCTGTCTATCTATCCCCTATGAGATATATAATAGATGTTATATATACACACATATACATACATATACACATATACATTGTCAATATCAATATATTATAGTTGGCTTTATTAACTAGTAATTATCAGAGGTCAGCAGGAAGCTGACTGCTGTCCATTTTAGTTAAATCAGCAGGTGCCTGAGAGAAGTCAAAATTGTACACATCCATTTGGCTCTCTTTCAATTGCCTTGCAGGAAAATATCTATCCCAAGGTAATTTATGAAAAGGTTTACTTTCAATCTCAATCTGTTCTCGTCCTTATAAATCCTGGTTTTACCTGATAGCTTTTATATTTCACTAATTTTAATAAAATATGAAAAAATGTGGAGCCATGAACACCAAATAATGGAGTCAAGTTAAAAATTAGGGTAGAGAGGGATGCAAGAGACATTATAAAAATATTATCATTGCAATCCAAGGCATTCTGGCACTCGACCAAACTTGCTTTTGTTTTCTTCCTGTGTTCTCTTTACAGCCAAGTACTTTCCTAATTCCAATAGAATATTTCTTTTTAATAATGCAATATATTTAAAAATTTAAAGGTATTCAGAGCTAACATTAATTCAACAATTCAAATTAAAGAACATTTTATTCAACATTTATTGCTTACAAAGCACTGTTATGGGTGCTCATGATATAAGTCTCTAACAATCCACGCAATAGTTGAAAAGATGTAAACATAAGTGTCTGTGTACAGAACAGAAAGACTGTGACTCACCCTATACCTGTACTCTGAATTTTAGTGGATGGCCCCTTTAACCAATCAGGGACCCAGGTCATAAACCTGGAAGATTATTTTACCTACTTCCTCCTATTCTCTACTTCAAAAACAAGTCACCAACTCCAGTGGACTGTATTTTTCACCATTCATCCCTGATGTTCCCTAGCATCGTCTGTCTGCCTACCTACCTACCCACCTACATTCATACATAAAGTCTTCTAATTCCTTCAATCTCCATATTTAACCCATCATCATGTCTCACTGATTCTGTCTCCAGAATAATAAATCTTAAATATATCTCACTACAAATGTAGTAATCAACTCTGAGCACACCAGGGTAAATGTTCTAAAAAGTAAACTGAATCATGTCCATTCCCAGGTTAAATGCAAACATTTTGCTATTACCTATAAGGGTCTGCATGATCTCACCTCTTCTGATACTCATCCAATTAGTGCATATGTACGGAGAGCTCACCCCCTGCCAGGCTAGATGCTGCCTACATAATAGTAAGACATATATGCTTACTCTCAACATCTTAGATTCTAGTGGAGGATCTAAACATAATAAGTATGTTGGTAAATAAATCATAAAATTATAAAATATTTTGATGAATGCCCTAAAAGAAACAAAGTTAATTCTAAACCATAATGGGATGAGGGAACATCAGTGTATGACAGGGTAGCCAGAGGAGCAGATGAGGGGTCACTCAAGATGAAAAGTCATGGCTTGAGATAGAGCCAGCCGCAGGAAGAGTGGGGACAAGGTGTCCCAAACAGAGGGTTCTGCATGTGAAAAATTCCTGAAGTGAGAACAAGAAAGAGGGCCTGAGTGTCCAGATCAAAGTGATGTAAGAGGAGAGAGTCAGGAAAAGTGGTACAGATGTTAAGTAAGGGCTTGTATTCATTTTCTATTGCTGTATGACAAATGACCACAAATCAGTTTATCTAATTCACACTTCCCAGGAATCAGGAGTCTGGACATAGCTTAACTGGGTCCTCAGTTTGGGTCTTAGTCTTACAAGGCTGCACTCATGGCCTTGGCCAGTGTGCTCATTCTGGAGCTCGGCTCACATGGTTGTTGGCAAATTTCAATTTCTGTGCTTGTAGGACTGCACATCCCATTTTCTTGCTGCCAGGGGCTACTCTTAGCTTCTAGATGTCACCCTTACCATATGGCCTTCATCAGGCCCTCTCATAATATGGCACCTGACTTCCTTAAGGCCAGCAAGAGTAGTTCTCACTCCAGTCCACCATGACAGGGTCTTCTCTAATGTAATGCAGTTATGGAGTGACAGTCCTATTATTTTTGCCAGATTCTGTGGATTAGAAGCAAGTCAGTTTCTATAAGTGCTTGCAGGGAGAGGATTATACAAATGCATGGCTCACTGGCAGTTACCATACTAGGTTTCTGCCACAGGGATCAATCATGTAAGTCATGGTAAGGAATTTGGATTTATTCTATGGGAAATGGGATTTTGTAGAAGGGAAGAAAGAAAGAAAGAAGGAAGGGATGAATCATGTCCCAGGGAGTATGACATAGGAGGATTCAATTATGTTTAGTGGCTCAGAGATTTCATGGAGAAGATGGTCCTGGGTAATAGACTGATGGATGAATACAGACAAAGATGACATCAGATGAAGTTGATATCTGTGCAAGGACTGCAGGTGGACAAGAATAGGGTGTGGCTGGGGGAGAGCACATACACATGGAGTGTTCAGGATGCACCGGCTCAAAAGGAAATAGAATCCAAATGGATCTGAATGTAGTGGGAGAGTTTGGATGGTCTTAACAGGGATCTGTGTTATCAGACACACTAGTTTGGAAGATAAGCCTGGTGCTGACAATAGGGGAAGGAATTGGAGGAAAAACTCAGAACAGGTAAGGAAGGAGGCTCCTACTTGCAGTGAATTTTTAAAACCATTTTTAATACAGTTTAAATCTTTGAAGTACACAGCTAGACAATATCAGAACAATTTTATTTCTTCCTTTCTTTTTCAACTGCTTTACTGAGGTATGATGGACATCCATGAAACTGTGGATATTTAATACATACAACTTGGTGTGTTTGGAGAAAAGTATACACCAGTGAAACTGTCATCACTATCAATGGTGTAAGCTACCCATCACCTCCAAAAGCTTTCTCCCACCTTTCCTCTTTAACTTTTGAACAATTTCTTTAAAAAGAGCTACATCATAGATAGTAACTGGGATAAAACTTTCCTTTGTTTGTAAGGATTCTTTTGAAGGACCAAGACGTAAGAGCATCTCAAAAGAACTAGGTGTCCTACCTTTAACTGGCAATTTTCAATTTTCAGTAAAAAGAATTCAGGTGAGGAACTAGGACCTGTAATATATGTATCTGCAAGGTAGAAAAATTTGAATTGTACTGGTACTGGAAGCTGGCTCTGCCCTTTTTATCTTTGCATCCCCAGGCCCTAACATATACTAGAGACTTCAAAAAAAAACTTTTGAATGAACAAATAAATGAATAACTAGTCACATCAAATAAATGTTATTATTCCAGCCACCAGATCACTACCTCTTTCTGCCCTGTTCTCTCTACCCTGCCTTTCTTTTCCTTTGTAATGTCCAAATTCATTGTGAAGATTCAAGGCATATCCTAGTCTCAAAATCTCCATGCATTAATTCTTACCTTATTCATGTTAGAATAAAATTTATTGTGTTTTGTGTTAGAATGCCAATTGCCTTATCCACAGAGGCTGTAATGCATGAGATCACTCAATATGTAAGGCAAACTTGACTGATTGAGTACTAATGACGATTGTACTTGGCTTTTCACTGTCTTTGAGATTAAATTTAGATGATTTTCCATCCCAAGACCTCAGTTTGATGCCAAACTGATTACTAAATTTTGGGTAATGGAAGAATATCCCCCAGGATATTACTTCTGAGCAAATAAATGATGATTGTGAGATAAGATAAAGAAGGAAAAACGAATGTTTACTAGTGTATGATTAAAGGCATGTTTGATATTTTATTCAGTACAAATATTTAAATATTCTTTCTGGAATTTCCTCAATAAATAGCATATTAGGGTTTAGAATATTTAAGTGCAGTTCTTCATTTACATTCATTAATATTAAAAAAGAATGAGGCTATGTTTTTTCACTTAATGAAATTCTGGCAAATAAGATGTTTCTCTTCCCTTAGTTCTGTGCTTGACTACTAGAAATCACTAATAAATATTTGTTAGATAATTTTTTTAATCTTAAAAACTCAAGCAAAACTATTTATCTGTTGGTGTGGATTGAATAAATTACTCAAAATAACTAATGCAGACTTTACATCAACTGCTTTACATCAACTGCTTTACTCTAGGTAGTTTTAATACTTAAGTAAATACTTTCAGTACATCAATGTGTAATATTCAGTATCCACTTTGATAAATTATTTCCATTATTTCTTTGATAAATTATTTTTGTTATAAATTATTTCTAAAAAAGATTAGAGTGAGAAAGATTATTTAAATAGGCTTCAGTTAAAGTACGGCACATCTGAGATTTGAAAA
Organism: Phataginus tricuspis; assembly: GCA_029783875.1. Taxonomy (NCBI): domain Eukaryota; kingdom Metazoa; phylum Chordata; class Mammalia; order Pholidota; family Manidae; genus Phataginus; species Phataginus tricuspis. The sequence continues at coordinate 30,127,432 of JAQQAC010019963.1, read as the reverse complement.
CCTTGAGAAGTTCCTAACATGGTTTAGTGTACTAGAAGATTTGATACCATAAGTAATATTTGAAATCTTGGGACACTACAGAAAAGCAGAAGCAAGCCCAAAGGCTGCTCATGAGACATGGCAGAGCTTTATCTGTTTCTGAATGTGGAAGACGTGTGTGAAGTCTGTTCTGCTGAAAACCACCCACCATACATAAAGTTTTGTGATAACAGGCTCTATTTATTTTTATTAAAAATGATGATTTTCTATTACAAAAATAAGGTCTTCTGATTATGAATAATTTTAACTATTAAAAATTACATTAAAAATCCATCAATAACCTCACCATAAAGGAATAAATACTACATTGTTATCTTTCTTTTCTGAGTATTTCTAGGCATCATTCTTTTACCTAGCTGTGTTTATATATTACATGTACAAGTTTATAGTTATTTAGGGGGAATGTATGAAATGTAAAAAACGTGGGCAGGATAACAAAGAAAACAGCCAGAATTCTATGAACAAATATAGCCTCTTAACATTTAAATGTGTTTCCTAATTTTCTTGGTTTTCCATATATATAGACATCATCTTTTATATTCTTTTTGTGAAGGACAGTTATCAGAAGGATATTCTGACTGGAAGAAGTGTACATTGGGTCTTGTTGAAAGAGGATATTTCTATGAATAGGCTGATTTATTCATTTTTCTTGAACAAAATCGAGTCAAATGATTCAATATAAGATTTAAAAATATGAAAAGCAGTTTCTCAAATTCCTTGGAAATGAACAGGACCGTTCTCTACACAGTTCTGATTTTGTGAAGAAAAATTCCCTTCATGTCCCAACTCTCAATGAAAGCAATATTATATAAAGCTTAAGTTCAAAGTCAGGCTCTGCCCCTTGGAAGGTGAGTGACCTTGGACAAGCTATTTACTCTCTGTGTGCTTCATGGTCACCTTGATAAAATGGGGATAGATGAGTTCATACGTGTGTACTGCTTAGAACAGTACCTACCACTTGGTGAGAGCTATATACAGGCTAGCCATGACCAGTAGGTTCTAGAAAAGAGCAAATATCTTCTTAATTGGTTAAAGGGGTTGTATGTGGCCATAGACATTGTATGAATTATGCATACTAATGCCAGCAGAGGAAGACACTTTGGTGGAGATTAGCAAAGGAGTAAAAAATACAAAAGAGAAAGCTGGACAAAGTTTCGGCACCAGGCTATAATTAATTAATCTAAACTTAATGTTGCAGTTCAAACACAGCAAGGAAAGGTTTTAGTCTAATGATTAAAATTGTGAGCTTAAATTCAAGCAAGACATTTATAAACTTAGCAATCTTGGGAAAAATGTTTAATGCCTTTTAAGCCTCAGTGACCCACTGTAAATAAAGAGATACAAGAGTGTTTATGTCAGAGGTAATTGTAAAGATGAAATAATTCACATCAAGTACTGAGCATGAAATAAGACCTAGTAAATGTTAACTGCTATTATTCTTAACATTAATAACAATAATTCTTTACAATTCTGAAACTTTCTGTATCTTTGAATTCTTAAATTGTCTCATCTCTAAGTCATTTGAAGTAGATGTTAAATCTTTGGTTTCAAATCATGGTTTGTGAGATGATTTTCTAGTTCTTATGTCCTTGAGAGTTTTTGTTTCTTTTAGTATGAAAGATGATTTGAATGTACATTTTGTCTGTCCCAGCTCATTTTCTCAAAGGATTATACCTACACCTCAACTCTCCCCTTTATGATATAGTGGAAGTGTGAGGTTTTGATTTTCTAAGGAACCTATGTGTCTGCCAGGAACTTGTAGGATTTTTTTTTAATGTGTTGTTTTGTCCTGGTAAGGCATCATCTCTTTTTACTTATTTCACCTGTAACAATATGATCCTGTTTTATAATTCCTTAAATTTTTTCAATTTAGGTAATTTTTCAACTACATCTTTTAATATTTCTTCTAGCCCAAATGTTCATGTTCCTCACTTTTTTCAAGTGTCCTCAGAAGCATGACTTTTTTTCAATTTTTCCCTCTGTCTGCCCTTTTTATTTGCTTTTAGTAATAGCCTGCCAAGTTAATCCTCTGATTTATGTATTTAATTTTCATTGATGCCATTGCAAATTTAAATTTAAGATTATTAGTTTCCTTTTTGACTCTTATATTCCTCTTCTTCCTTTACATCCCATATTTTCATTTCAGCTTGTTACTTCCACACGACTTCTATTCTTACGGCATTAAAGTCATCATGTCTTCTTGTTTTCTAACATCGATGTCCAACAATATGGCATTTTTTTTCTAAGTAACTTAATTATTAATTTGAATCTTTTCCCCAAAATAATGTAGTTACATTAATTCTAATGCTAAAGGATGGGTTTTCTCTTCCTTCTTCACTGTGGAATTTTTTTACAGTCCTTATTTTAGTCTTTCTATCTCTCTATATATCCTTAAATTAGTAGAAATCTATCCAAACTTGTCATTGCCAATAGACTGAAAGCATAGATTGTTTTTGACCCCAGTCTCTATTTATTTAAAAGATGGTCACAGTGAACCATAAGATGAACTGGTGTGCATGTTCTCCAGCCAGTTCCCACTGTGAGGCAGTTTTGTATGTGCATGGGCATCTCCCCACCCCCAACCCAGTGGAGGTCTGCTGCAGGAGAGTGTCCCTGTCCTCATGGTCTGATTCTCTGTCACTGTGAATATATGGTGCACATAAAAGAGTTTAAACTTATTTTCTCTTGCCTTCTTGCCTCTGCTTTTACTTGTAGCACTTGCTCCTTTTCCCTTTCCATTGTTCATCCTGAGAAACCAATTTACCCTATTTATCTTTCCTATTGGAAATAAGAAGGAAAAGAAGGAAAGGAAGAGGGAAGATGAATGAATAGAATTAGAATAAAAAATGTTTTGCTTCCTCTTCTTGCTTCCATCTTAACCCATGAAATGATAGTGATGAGCCATAGGATTAACCTCCCAGATCCAGCAGATTGAGTAAATCTCCGTGTGGTTAGTGTCTAACCACAGAGTTAGAATTCCGTAGAATGAGGAATCCTATGATACCTTTTAATAGGAAATAAGTTAAAAATATATGTTATGGAGGATTAAAGAGGGCGGCATGAGAGGTGAGACACAGGCTTCCTCCTAAAAGCACGTGTAATACGAAAATATAATTAAAACAACTACTCCTGAAAGAGCAACAGAAAAGAGGACTGTGCCAGACTGCATACACCTGGAGAAAAAAGCAGACCTCAAAGAACAGGGTAACATATCAAACCTGTGGCCTGGCAGGACCCAAGCCCTTCCCCCACCACAGCTCATGGTGGGAGGAAGAGAAACTGAGCAGGGAGGGAGTGAAAGCCTGGGACTGCTGAATACCTAACTCTGGAGATCTGCTCTAGGAGCACAAACCTACAATTCATGGTGCTTGCATGATACTCTCATGATTACAGGGTTGGAAAGCTAAGACAGGCAGAATTCCTGGAGAGACTGAGATTCCAGCCACTCATGGAAAGCAGGGATCTGTATCCAGCTTCTCTGGGACAAAAGAAAGGTGGGCAGTCTGAGAGACTTCCTAACAAGGAAGCCCTTAGCAAGAGGGCTGCTAAAGGGGCAAGGATTGCACAGAGCTTACTGCTCAGGAGAAAGGACAGGTAGACAAAATTTTCCAGGTGCACTCTGCCCAATAGGTTGGGAGTTTTGCCATATAGACTGTCATCTTTAAGGAGGAAAAAGAAGTCTTCCTCCCTAGGTGATCCTCAGGTGCTCGAGCTCCCTGGCTGGCTACACAGCTCCAGAACTCCATCCATGATATGTAGCCTACTGCGCCTTTCTCCCAGCCAGCCCCACCTGGCTCACAAACCTGCAAACCCTACCCTGGCATTAGCCCAGCCAGAGGAAAGATCTGTCTACAGCAACTACAAATGCAAAGCATAGAGGCTTATACCTGTGTGCTCAGCCCACTGGATCAGGCAGTGGAGACAGGCATAGCAGCTGGGAAGCAGGAAACAGCTCTTTCCTCCACCCAGCACCAATACGACTCCCCTGTGACTCCCGACATTGCTTCAGGGGCTGAGTTGGTCCAGGGAGTAGAGCTTCTGGGTGCTAGAGGCTGCCATATATAAATATGAAATGCCAAAGGAATCCGGTTCAAAGTAAAATTATTAATACCACTCCTGAGAAAGATTTAAATGACATAAACTCACGACTCTTCCTGAAAGGGGGTTGAAAATAAAAATCATTAACATGCTCTTGGAGGTATGGAAAGATATTCAAGAACTCAGGAATGAATTCCAGTTGGAGATCCAATCATTGAAGAGCACAATGAAAGGTATTAAAAGGGGATTGGATATGCTGGAGGAGATGATAAATGAAGTAGAAACTAGAGAAGAGGAATACAAAAAAGCTGAGGCACAGAGAGAAAAAAGGATCTATAAGAATGAAAGAATATTGAGAAAACTGTGTGACCAATCCAAACAGAACAATATTTGCATTATAGGGGTATCAGAAGAAGAAGAGAGAGAGAAAAAGGGATAGAAAGTGTCTTTGAGGAGGTAATTGCTGAAAACTTCCCCAGTCTGGGGAAGGAGATAGTCTCTCAGGCCATGGAGATGCACAGATTTCCCAACACAAGAGACCAAGGAAGACAACATCAAGACATTTAGTAATTAAAATGGCAAAGATTAAGGATAAGGACAGCCTATTAAAAGCAGCCAGAGAGAGAAATAAGATCACGTACAAAGGAAAGCCCATCAGGCTATCATCAGACTTCTCAACAGAAACCTTACAGTCCACAAGGGAGTGGCATGATGTATTTAATACAATGAAGCTGAAGGGCCTTGAACCAAGATTACTTTATCCAGCAAGATTATCATTTAAACTTAATGAAGGAATTAAACAATTTCCAGATAACCAAGTCTGAGAGAATTTACCTCCCATAAACCATCTCTACAGTATATTTTGGGGGGGACTGCTATAGATGGAAGTGTTCCTAAGGTTTAAAAGCTGTCACCAGAGGTAATAAAACCATAGTAAAGAGAGTAGAACAGCTAATTACTAAGCAAATGCAAAAATTAAAATAACTATCTCCAAAGTCAATCAAGGGATACACAAAGAGTACAGAATAAGATGCCTAATATATAAAGAATAGAGGAGGAAGAAAAAGGAGGAAAAAAAAAAGAACCTTTAGATTGTGTTTGTAATAACATATTAAGTGAGTTAAGTTAGACTCTTAGATAGTAAGGAAGTAAACCTTGAACCTTTGGTAACTATGAATCTAAAGACTGCAAATCCAATAAGTACATACCTATTGATAATCACCCTAAATGTAAATGGACTGAATGCACCAATCAAAGATATAGAGTCACTGAATGGATAAAAAAAACAAAACCCCTCTATATGCTGCCTACAAGAGACTCACTTAAACCCAAAGGTATACACAGACTAAAAGGGAAGGGATGGAAAAAGATATTTCATGCAACTAATAGGGAGAAAAAAGCAGTAGTTGCAGTACTTGTCTCAGACAAAGTAGACTTCAAAACAAAAAGTCAGAAGAGACAAAGAAGGATAGTCAATCCAACTAGAAGATATAACCATTATAAATATCTATGCACCCCACACAGGAGCACCTACATATGTGAAACAAATACTAACAGAATTAAAAGGAGAAATAGAGTGCAATGCATTCATTCTAGGAGACTTCAACACTCAACTCACTCCAAAGGACAGATCAACCAGACAGAAAATAAGTAAGGAGACAGAGGCACTGAACAACACAATAGAATAGATGAACCTAACAGACATCTACAGAACTCTACACCCAAAAGCAGCAGAATACACATTCTTCTCAAGTGCACATGGAACATTTTCAAGAATAGATCATATACTAGGCCACAAAAAGAGCCTCGGTAAATTCAAAAAGATTGAAATTGTACCAACCATTTTCTCAGACCACAAAGTTATGAAACTTGAAATAAATTATGCAAAGAAAATGAAAAATCCCACAA
>JAQQAC010019963.1:30030558-30121347 GCA_029783875.1 Phataginus tricuspis | reverse complement strand
AACCTGACAGAAAATAAGTAAGGAGACAGAGGCACTGAACAACACAATAGAATAGATGAACCTAACAGACATCTACAGAACTCTACACCCAAAAGCAGCAGAATACACATTCTTCTCAAGTGCACATGGAACATTTTCAAGAATAGATCATATACTAGGCCACAAAAAGAGCCTCGGTAAATTCAAAAAGATTGAAATTGTACCAACCATTTTCTCAGACCACAAAGTTATGAAACTTGAAATAAATTATGCAAAGAAAATGAAAAATCCCACAAACACATGGAGGCTTCACAACATGCTCTTTAATAACCAATGGATCAATGACCAAATAAAAACAGAGATCAAGCAATATATGGAGACAAATGACAACAATAATTCAACACCACCCAATCTGTGGGACGCAGCAAAGGCTGTGTTAAGAGGAAAGTATATTGCAATACAGGCCTACCTCAGGAAAGAAGAACAAGCCCATATGAGCAATCTAAACTCACAATTAACGAAACTAGAAAAAGAAGAACAAATGAGGCCCAAAGTCAGTAGAAGGAGGGACATAATAAAGATTAGAGCATAAATAAATACAATCGAGAATAAAACAATAGAAAGAATCAATGAAAGCAGGAGCTGTTTCTTGGAGAAAATAAAGAAAATAGATAAACCTCTTGCCAGATATATCAAGAAAAAAAGAGAGTCTACTCACATAAACAGAATCAACAAAAAAAAAAAGGACTAAAACCACATGATCACCTCCATAGATGCTGAAAAACCATTTGACAAAATTCAACATCCATTCATGATAAAAACTCTCAACAAATCGGTATAGAGGGCAAGTACCTCAACATAATAAAGGCCATATATGACAAACCCACAGCCAACATTATACTTAACAGCGAGAAGTTGAAAGCTTTTCCTTTAAAATCAGGAACAAGACAAGGATGCCCACTCGCCCTACTTCTATTCAACATAATATTGGAGGTCCTAGCCACAGCAATCAGACAACACAAAGAAATAAAAGGCATCTAGATTGGCAAGGAAGAAGTTAAACTGTCCCTGTTTGCAGATGATATGATATTGTACATCAAAAACCCTAAAGAATCCACTCCAATTCTCTAGATCTAATATCTGAATTCAGCAATGTTGTGGGAAACAAAATAAACACGCAGAAATCTGTGACATTTCTATACACTAACAATGAACTAGCAGAGAGAGAAATCAGAAAAACAATTCCATTCACAGTTGCATCAAAAAGAACAAAATACCTAGGAATAAACCTAACCAAGTAAGTGAAAGACCTATACTCTGAAAACTACAAGACACTCATGAGAGAAATTAAAGAAGATACCAATAAATGGAAACACATCCCATGCTCATGGATAGGAAGAATTAATATTGTCAAAATGGCCATCCGGCCTAAAGCAATCTACTGATTCAATGCAATTCCTATCAAAATACCAACAGCATTCTTCAACGAACTAGAGAAAATAGTTAAAAAATTCGTATGGAACCAAAAAAGACCCCGAATAGCCAAAGCAATCCTGAGAAGGAAGAATAAAGCTGGGGAGATTATGCTCCCTAACTTCAAGCTGTACTACAAAGCCACAGTACTCAAGGCAATTTGGTACTGGCACAGGAACAGACCAATAGACCAATGGAACAGACTAGAGAGCCCTGATATAAACTCAAACATATATGGTCAATTAATATATGATAAAGGAGCCATGGACATACAATTGGGAAATGACAGCCTCTTCAACAGCTGGTGTTGGCAAAACTGGACAGCTACATGCAAGGGAATGAAACTGGATTATTGTTTAACCTCATATACAAAAGTAAACTCGAAATGGATCAGGGACCTGAATGTAAGTCATAAAGCCGTAAAACTCTTAGAGGACAGCATAGGCAAAAATCTCCCGAATCTAAGCACGAGTGACTTCTACCTGAATGCATCGCCTCGAGCAAGGGAAACAAAAGCAAAAATGAACTCATGGGACTATATCAAACTAAAAGTTTCTGTCTGGCAAAGGACACCATCAACAGAACAAAGAGGCATCCTTCAGTATGGGAGAATATATTTGTAAATGACATATCCGACAAGGGGTTAACATCCAAAATATATAAAGAACTTACACACCTCAACACCCAAAAAGCAAATAACCCGATTAAAAAATGGGCAGAGGATATGAAGAGACAGTTCTCCAAAGAAGAAATTCAGATGGCCAACAGACACATGAAAAGATGCTCCACATCACTAATCATCAGGGAAATGCAAATTAAAACCACAATGAGGTATCACCTCACACCAGTAAGGATGGCCAGCATCCAAAAGACTAAGAACAACAAATACTGGCGAGGATGTTGAGAAAGGGGAACCCTCCTACACTGCTGGTGGGAATGTAAGCTAGTTCAACCATCGTGGAAAGCAATATGGAGGTTCCTCGAAAAACTAAAAATATAAATACCATTTGACCCAGGAATCCCACTCCTTGGAATTTACCCAAAGAATACAACTTCTCAGATTCAAAAAGATATATGTAACCCTATGTTTATTGCAGCACTTTTTAAAATAGCCAAGATATGGAAGCAACCTAAGTGTCCATCAGTAGATGAATAGATAAAAAAGAGGTGGTATATATACACAATGGAATACTATTCAACCATTAGAAATAAAGAAATCCTACCATTTGCAACAACATGGATGGAGCTGGAGGATATTATGCTTAGTGAAATAAGCCAAGTGGAGAAAGACAAGTGCCAAATGATTTCCCTCATTTGTGGAGTATAACAATGAAGCAAAACTGAAGGAACAAAATAGCAGCAGACTCACAAACTCCAAGAAGGAACTAGTGGTTATCAAAGGGAAGGGGTATGGAAGGGCAGGTGTGGAGCGTGGGAGAAGGGGATTGAGGGGTATTTTGTTTAGTACACATGGTGTGGGGGATCATGAGGAAAACAGTGTAGCACAGAGAGGGCAAATAGTGAATCTGTATCATCTTACTACACTGATGGACAGTGACTGCATTGTGGTATGCGTGTGGACTTGATAATATGGGTAAATGTAGTGACCACATTGTTTTTTCATGTGAAACGTTCATAAGAGTGTATATCAATAATACTTAATAAAAAAATATATATGTTATGATTTCTTTCACTTATTCTAGATGCAAAGTGGACACACTTTTCTTTGCATTAGTTGATATATGTAAAGAAATTTGTTTTTGTAAATCCACAATGATCCTTTGTAGATCTTTGCACTGACCTTCAGAATGGTCTCATTTTTGTAATTTTTATGTATTTCCAATGCATGTCTTGTCTTTTCTTGCACTGAGGTGTTAGTCGCATGAGTGAGTCTTTCAAGACTAATTATTAGTAATGCATATGAATAAATTTGATTGACAGAAATTATATTTCTGTTTCCTGCTTTTAGTAGTTGACTAAAGACATGCCATGTGTAGACGCTAATTTAGCCGAGGTGTTTTCCACCTGCTGTGTATCAGATAGGGCTCATGTGTATGTCAAGTAATGTCTATTGAGGTTATTTGGAGCAGGGCATTTTCAAATATAAAGAGCTCGAGCTCAGCCAGCAATTTTATCATAGTATGTGTGACAGGCAACATCATCTACATTTTTACTTTTTCTGGGGCTGCTATATAAAATTTGAAAAATGAGAGGAATGAGAAAGATGGTAGCAGGATTGAATTACACAAGGGTAATGAGGTATTTTATTCAAGCTCTTTCAACGTGCACAACTGTTTTTCAAACACCTTCTTTGTGGTAGTCATCGTGTCGGACCCAGGGTGCACAGTTATCAAAACAAGAAGCATTTTTGAGGAGACATATACAGCAAATAATTCCACAAAATTTATCTAATTTGTGTTGTGAGGAATCCTATAAAGGAAAATACAGGATTTAGATAGTGTATCAGAGAGAACTAATCTAGGTGGCTCTGAGAAGCCTGCCCTTGAAGCAGTGGCATTTAAGGTGAGAAGTGAAAGAGGGGGTGGGGTAGAGTTAGCATATGGATGGGGAGGTATGGTGATGAACGTGGGAAGGCCCTGAGGTGTGAACCATGACCAGCAGGTATGAATGAAGTGCTGGATGGGAATGTGGTAGGAAAGGAGACTTAATCTCTGGTAGGGACCGGATGATACTGACTCTTTCAGATCGTGGGAAGGCTTTTGAACTTGAAGTCTGTGAGCAGTGGGATTCCACCGTGTGTGAAAGGGCCATTCAGGAGGTGAAGGCAACGTAGAGCTCATCATAAACATGCCCAGAGCAGTTAGAAATCTGCTGTGGTAATTTAACCAAGAGATGATGGAGACTTGGACTTGCTGGCAACCAGCTATGAGGGAAGAATACAGATTAAAAAGTTGATATCAGTAAGGTGCAAGACTTTCTCCTGTCTTTTAACTGTTGCATTTGTAGATATAAATGTAGAATTGTTGACTATTAGAGGCTAGAAGTCCTAGTTATCATATGATCCTTCCTCCTTATTTTACAGATAAAAGTCAAGTTTCCCTGATCATGAGAGTTTGGGGACAGAATTGGGAAAAAAGTCTAGACTCTAGATTGTGTTTATCTTTCAATTCTAAAAGCATCCTAATATTTATATTTTAGCCTTAGGAGGCACTGAAGTAGACATGAGTATTTTCTGATGCACTACTGCAGAGAAGTCAGGATTTCAGTATTTTTATTATATTTTCACAGTGACAGGCTATCTCAAATTAGAGATGAAGTATTTAGAGAGTGACTTTTAGGTTTCATAGGAATCAAGATGCTAGTATTAAAATGCTTGTCTCCTTCTGCTCATGCTTCAATTATCTCAGTTTAAATTTAAGGACTGTAGAAGTACAAACTGATCAAGTTTCCTCCTAACATAACTGTGAGACAGATGGCTGGGATGTGTGAGGGATCAGGCTTGAGACTCACCTTCTTCACCCTCATTCTAAAATTTAATTAGCCAGTGTACCTGCTGAACTGGTGTGATGAACTCAAGAGTTTGGGGCCCCCTTGAGTCTGGCTCATGGAGTCTCGGGGAATAAGCAGTGTCAGAAATAGATGCATTTGACTTTAGCTTCTCTCTTACCTCCAGAAATAAGATTTACTAACCAGAAATAGAATTCATGAAATGTGCTGAATAATGGTGCATGTGTATAATACGATCACCTGCCAAGACCTTGTAATTAAATTAGTAGAAGTGACTGAATTTGCAGAGCTAAAATTTAACCGATTTCCATGTGTTCAGCCTGCCAACCTCAGCATACGGCTTGGGCATCTTGCCTATTGGTCTTCAAGCTAGGATGGCAGCATAAAAATGTGAGAAATCCGACTGACCTATCTATCCATTTAGATAGAATGACTCCTGCCTTAGATTTAACTATGGATCTCCCTTCTAAATGAGTTTTGACTGGGGTGACACTTTAATTTATATTTTTCACACCACATTTAAGTTTTGTTGAGCTAAATGATCCAAAATATGTGCATGACTATATTTTTAAAAGGTTAAACATTGCCACAAGCCTGTGGCACTCAAGTTTCTAAGGGAGAAACAGAATTAGAGACTCACACTTCATGTTTCTTCCCCAACAGCTCTGTATTTTGTAACTGATCAGGCTCTCTGGTATGAAGGGGCCCTGGCTCCACCTTAGCTGGTCGTTGTCATCTGTAGAGGCCACCGTTAGACCCAGTATCACTGTCAGCGTGTGCATTTGTGGAAAGGCATGGGGCTATTATATTGTCCAGGAGGGGCAGCAATATTGCTGACCTCGTTATCAACTGGCATTGTTACTTGATTCAACAATGGAGATGTGGGCTGGTGAGTTCAATATAGCTGATAGGACACAATCCAGGCAGCCATAAGGCAAATCCATGAACATTCTACCTTCTCTACCAGTTCAAACTGAAACTTTTATCACAGTCACTGGTGGATATACAACTGATCACATTTCATTATTTTCAGAGGGAGCTGCAATTGTTTTTCATTTTCTGGTTTCTCTTTGGTGAACAGGTTAGACTACCCATGACTTCCATACTTCTATCTCTTTTCTCAAGTGTTTTAATTTCAGAGACTGGGGTCAGATGTAAAAGTAGAAATAGCTTGACCACTTAGATTGGGATAAGAGGTCCTATAATATAGTCTTTGGCAGAGATCCTTAGATGCCCTGGGTAATCCTTTTATGTAATACCAGGAAAAAAACCTCCTGGGGTAGAAGCTATGGGCGGCTTAAATCCACAGGGGATAAATGTGACTAATTTCACTGTTCTTTTGCATGTCTAACAATCTACTTAAATAAAGTTCCAGTATGGCCACAGTGGATATTTAGAATTGGGGCAATGCACAGGAGCTGATAAGTTTGGTTTTAGCAGTTTCCCTGATGCTGATATATCAGGGTGACCAAGAAAATAAGTAACATCCCATTTCCCCAGTATTCCACATCATCTCCACTGAGCAAGATGAAGGAAGGAGTGAGTGCCATCACATTATTCTTGCAAAGGTCGGGATTTTGTTAGGGTTTGATCATGAAAATATGGCCCTTCTATCCCCTAAACATTTACTGTTTTTGTATACATGTTTGTTATTTCCTCCAAATTTTATAGGTCATTTTTATCTAGAATTTCTAAATAAATATCTAGATAAATAAATATCTAGGAAACAGATTTGATAAGAGCAAGAGAGAAGCACTAGGCGCAGGGTATTCTAGGGTAAAGAATGGCGGAAGCTAGTGACCCAAGTCTGCACTAACCAACACTGTGACCCAGGACAAAACCCTTTACACCTGATCCTCAGTGTCTCCATCTGTTAAATACCTTGGCTGGGTAATAGCTATAATCACTGATGCTTGGCTTTGTTTTTCAAACAGCTTATCTTATTTCTTTCATGCAGATATTAGTGATGGCTTTTAAGGGCTTATTTAATGGTGTTCCTTAAAAGTGGCTTTGATATTACCATAGGGAAAGAAAAGTATAGTAGTGGTAGATGCTGTGAAGTGCCATCCAAACTTCCTTTAGGAAGCGACATATTGCTCCAGCTGGTGGGTTTTCCATCCAGCACTCAGTGATCAGCCTTCTCCAGAGCTGCCTCACTGGGAAGATCCACCTTGCCCAAAATCATACCCCTTTGACATGGAGATGTTAGGGTTAAGCCTCCTCACCCAAACTCCTAAACACCAAGAAGCATCATCCTCGATTCAGAGCTTCCCATATGGTTGACTAAGACCCTCCTTGTGACCACATCATAGCCCAGTATCTTAGAGCCCAAACTCTGCTTCCTTCCCTTCCCTACCTTCTCTTTGGCAGGCACTGTTCTCAGGGCGCTCCCTAATAAATCTTCCTCCATGCTAATCCCCATCTTAGAGTGAGCTTCCCTGATTGCCCAATGTGTAGGAGACAGTGTATAATACCTCTCCTTCATTACTGGTTATGTGTCACTCATTTAAGGTCCCAGGACAGTGTTTTCTGATTTACCATAATAAAATGCCTCTGACTGTGCTGGGGCAGTCATTTTCTGATGTTGCATTTTATGGTCTCTTTCTCTCATGTAGCATAAACCCAGGTAAAATAGCTTGTCTACACTTTGCAGACTCATTAAATACATTGATTATTCAAGAAGGTTGAACTTGTTATTTATGGCTTCCTTGGATAAATGTATTTTAAAAAATTCAGTATTTGTAAATAATTTGAGTTCACTGGAATGAGTCTGATAGGTTATTTAACAAGACACTGAATGTTGTAAAGAGGTGGCTTTATTTCATTGTTTGATGTTTTAGCCATTCTTATGACATCTTTTCATTTATGGAAGCAGCCTAATTTTAAACATATTTTATTTTATCTTTAAAAAGTATACCATTAAATATAAACCTAGATATTGCACTGTTTTTAGTTCAAAAAGAACTGAAATCAAGATATGAAAAGGATAGTGATAGATATTTTTGAATAAATTTAGCCTACACTATTCAACATTAAATGAAAAGTATGTAAACAAGAACTGTAAAAGGATGGGCTAGAGACAGAAGGAATATTTTCTCACTGACAGCTCTCTGAGGAGCATAGCAGAGTAGATTTAACTCAGTGTCATCTCAACATGAGAAAGGAAAAAATGGACCACAGAGACATTCATTAATGAGGACACTGGTATTTCAGATGTTTGCCTCTCCTCACCACCTCCAATTTCTAGACGTTGTGTTTGATCTTTTGGTACCAGGTCTGTTTATCTCAACGATAGAGAACAGGATAGTTATCCTAATTAGGAATGGGTGAGTTACAGAGTAACATGAGGATCCAGCAAGCAGAAACAGAGACCATCTTCATGGGCCACCTACATTATTTTGTTGCACTGAGATTTTGCATAGAAACTATGTTGTCATGCATCACATTCCTAGGCTTCATGAGCATATGAACATTTGTTGTAGACCCATGAGGAAAATCATCTGAGCATAAACAGGAAAGGATAATGCAAACGAACATGTGTGACCTGTCTGTATCTGACAAAGTGCTAGACCCTTTTATCATAATATCCCTGGAACCCATGAGAGTCTTGAATTGTTGAGCATGCTTTACAGAGAAGTTGGTAACATGGCCAACATTGCACAGTTAAGAAAATAAGTCAGGATTCAAAGCAAGGTCAGTGAGTCTCCAAAGCCCATCCAGGATCTTTCCATTACACCAGCAGTAATGACTGTGAGCACGGCACCATCCTGGGCTCTTCAGGTCCCATATCGCCCCCTCCTCTCTCTCCTCTTCTGCCTCCTCCTCCCCTTCTCCCTTTTTTCCTCCTCCTCCTCCTTTTTGTACATCTGATTTGCTTGTCTATTTAATGAGGGCTTGGGATCTTAGCTATGAACTACAAGGATGTTGGAGGTAAGAAATATGTAAAAGTTAATTACTGTTCAGTGTTAGAATGAGTAATAGTGCTATGAAAAATTTAGCTTCAACTCACCTGAGCCCTCGTCCCCTCCTCAAATAGCAAATAATCCAACTACAGAAGCCTTTTTAACTTACAGTGAGCAAAGGATGAATTCATCCCATAGATCTAGTGTATTTGTGCAAAACAAACCCATCACTAATAAAGTCATTTATCACATTTTTGGATTGAGTGTATTAAAAGAAACTTGTGCAGTTTTAAAGGGAATTGAAGTTATTTTTAGCAATTCAAATCTGACACACAGAGGTGAATGGTTGTCAATCAGGTGACTTCATCCCATATGGGACATTCAGCAGTCCAGAGACATTCTTGGTTGTCCCAACTGGAGGAGACGCTCTTTGCATCTGATGAATAGAATCCAGGGATGTTGCTGAACACCTTATAATCCACACAACAGTTCCTCCTCTTAAGGAACTTTACAGCCCCAAATACCAATAGTAGTGCTGTTGAGAAACCCTGCCCTAGGTCATATGCAAATTTAAAAAAATGGGACCAATCTTTCTCTTATCAGATGTGATACAGTCAAAAGCCATAGGATGTTTTCCTGATTCAGAGTTCTGTAACTTTATTTTAGAATTTGATATTTTCTTCATCATGTATTTTTGCATTTATATTTTTAAAAATATTTCATCAAAATGTCATTTATTTAAACTCTCTAGTTTTTGGTGCCCCCTTGGATTTTGTACCCAGGGCACATCTCACCTGCCTTATCCTATCCTGACTGTCAAAGATATGCAAAAGGAAGCATAATATAGCATGGTCTATAAGACAAGAATGAGGCTCTAGAATCTAAATGTCTGGCTCACATCATAGTTTTAGCACTTTGTAACACTGTGTCTTTTGCACTTTCTTTCCTTTCATATCTGTAATACGGAGGAAAGAGTACCTATGTCACATGGTTGTTTCAAGGGATCATTATATCAGTTAGCAAAGAACTTGGCAGAGTTAAGGAACCACAAACACTGGCTATTAAAAACAACACTGGACTTAGAACACTTCTTTCTGGTCTCATGAGAATGTGTGAAGAAGAATGAATGACTCTTGTCTGTTGGCTGGTCAGATTTTTAAGAAATGACAGCATCCAGCCCATCTTTTTCTCTCTGCCTATTTCTAAGCTAAGGGCCGCAATCCAGCTCCTCCTTTTTTTAGTGGTCTTATCTCTGTGTGGCTGCAAAGACAGTGAGCTCCCATTGCCTAGAACAAGAGTTACTTTCCCTGTCCTACTACAATAACAGAGCTTTATATATTAGCAGAATATTAAAGCTGAAGGCTAAGTCAATAACTTGGAATACAAATGGAAATAAGAAAAAAATTAATAGAAATTAAGGTTCTAATGAACTATTTCTAAATTAAACAAGTCTGGTATACATATAAATCCTGGTTACAATAAAATCTTGGTCATTGCTGCCTGGCATTAAACAAACACACAAAAAAAAACAACATTTCTAGATTCTCTTGTAGCT
This sequence comes from Phataginus tricuspis, assembly GCA_029783875.1. Taxonomy (NCBI): domain Eukaryota; kingdom Metazoa; phylum Chordata; class Mammalia; order Pholidota; family Manidae; genus Phataginus; species Phataginus tricuspis. Next base: position 30,110,970 of record JAQQAC010019963.1, on the reverse strand, counting down.
AGCTGTGGTCATGTGATAAGTACTATTGACCACAGTGGAAACATATGGAAGCTTTTCCAAGTTGTTTGGTAAACGTTATTCTGACCTTACTTATCAGAGGCTCTTTTAGAATTTTAGAAAACATAAAGCTTTGTGCTTCGAAGCCTAAGTTATATAGCTTGTTCCCAGCTACAGGCGTCAGAATAAATCCCTGAAAATTACTTATGGGAGAGAGTAAGGTGTTTCAATACAAATAAGAATAAATAAGGAAATCGAACGGCAAAAAGGTAAAATCAAAGTGACATGCAGGTTCCAGAAGAGCCTTCTGCTTGGGGCCTTCCTGCTCACCCAGGGCGACTCTGCACAGTGTGACCCCTCAGCGGTGGCGAGCACAAAAGGGAGTGAAATCATGACCGAATCCATCCATCTAACAAACACACGGTTGGTTTTCTTCTTTTCCTTTTCAGGTCTCTCCCTGATGTTTGAAAACAGTCTCATGGTAGAATATTATTTGGGGAAGTTGTCAAATTCTACCTAACTTTTCTTTTTAAAATGTACATTATGTCTCCTTAAACATGTTGTTACAGCAGAGACTGTCATGCCTCACCTCTGTTCCCCTAGCCATGCCAATGCAGAGAACCTTGGCCCCCAGACCCTGCTCTTCCTTCAAATAAGACAGGCCAGAAATGCCAAGGAACAATTTCCCTCTGGGGAGTAGCCCTCATCCAGAAACTGGTGGAAGCTGGTGTATAAACATCCTAGGTCCCTGTCCTATTGAGTGGGAGAACTCTGCGCTGCATCTTTTACACCTGCTCCCAGAGCCCCCCTGTGTGATTAAGCTTAATAGCCATACTTGGGCTGGCTTAGTGGTACACAGTTTTAATGAAGGATGATCATTTGTTGCTCTGTAAGTGTAACATTATCTAATGTCAGGCAGTGTACCTCCAATCACTAGCATGATTGGAAAGGAGCTCAAGTGAGTCCAACTGATTGCTTTAATCATATACCACCACAAGGATCTATCACATATGTTACCTGCCCTCCAGGTGCTTGGCAAAGAGAAAATCCTGAAATGCTTGAGTGGAAAAATATTTGTGGAAATGCCTGAAAATTATGCATTCGTTCAACACGGAGCAAGTGTCTGCATGCCCACCACGTGTCAGGTGCTTTCCTGGGAGTCAGGAATGGAGTGTTTTTGTTTTCGTGAAGCTTATAGTCTAGAATGAGATGAAAGACTTAGTTATAGAACATGTTAAATTCTAAGAAGAAAAATGACATGAAAAGCATACTTATTGCCTGAGCATTCCTTTGCAATAAAATCTTCCTCTGATTTAAGCCAAACTCTAAGAGAAAACTCTATGAAGATTTCAACATACTGTCCCTGGGTGAAATTGTTTTCACTGAACTGTGTTCTGTTCTAATGCCATCAGCTTACAAAAAGGTATATTATATAGAAGCAGTACAATTACAAAGATCAGTGTATTTGAAGGATGATATGAGAGGTGTTTGTTAAATCTCACAGTACCTCTCTGCAAGGACAAAGAGAGTAATTCTCTCCTGTCTGATTATAAGGGAATATTTGTGCTTGTCCTAATAAACTGGCTTGTTTTTAGTTCGGTCTTCCAGTTTCTGCTACCTGCTAGAAAGCATGGAATACCGATCAATGTCCTGGCCCATCTCCCATGAGTGAGTAGGGTTCTACTGCCTCTATTATTTGTGGCGATCACTCTGAGATTCATTTTATTCATCTAATCTTATTTTTCCCTTATTATGCTTCTCTTCTTTTTAATAAAACTTGTCCTTCTAGATTGTATGGATCTTTTAGCCTGCCTCACATCATTCCAGAATAAGACTGTATACGAATATATCTAAAATATAAATGATTAGAACATCACAAAGCAAAATTTAGCCATTTCATAAATTTAAATTGACATGATTTATATAATTTATATATCTTACTTGTAGTTATTTATCTCAGGCAGTGATTAGGAAACCCAGACCTTAAGTAATAAACATATCATTGTTAAATTAAAATAATTTTTTGAATGTATTTCAAGTGAAAAAGAAACTGTTACATGGTGTGGCTAGGAAGGAATAAAATGAAAACAAAGAACTATTTATATTTTTACACTGAATAGATTCATTTCTCTTGTCCTTTACATGTCAACCTCCTATTTACAAAATGTTCAGGGAGTTTTTGTTAGAACTCAAGGGAAGTATTCTGATGAAATACTCAGTTTAAATTTATAGCTGCAATTACTTAGAGGAAGATCTGCACTTACTTAGAGGAAGATAAAAATCATCCAATAACTGAGACATTAAGGCAGAGGATAACCTAGAGTTGCAGGGTATTAGATGGTATCAAAATAGAGGGATACCTCAATCTTACAGTACTAAGTAAAGTTCTGAGATTAAACAGCTTTGAGAACTTGGGGTTTCTCAAATTACAATGCCCCTTTGTGGAAAAGTGGTTACTCACAGCTCTATGTGCTCTGCTTGCAGACCATTTATGACTGCTGCCCTGTTTTTAGTTATTCAGCCTTTGAAATACCAACAACTGAGATTGTCTAACTTGTGGTATAAATGAGTCAGGTATGTTTGATCAGATGCTGGCTCTCTCTCTCTTTTTCTTTTTTTTAGCTCAGTTCTTATCGAATTAAATTATCAAAAGAGCATGAGTGGCAGAACTGATTGACCCATTTGTTTCTCCAGAAGGAAAACAGCAGAGCTAATCTTTGAAAATATAAAAATGCTAAAGACAATATCAAAAGCTTTGGGCACTTTATTTTTCCTAAGTATTATTGCTTCATATATACATGATTCCATATAAATCACAACAATTCTGTGTCTCAGAATTATTTTTACCAGTCTTCTTCATTATATTCCTGCCCTTTCCTATCAGACACTTGTTTTTAAACAAGACCCCCTATTGAGAAATAAATTATATTAACTCCTTTGAAATGCCATCCTGGTTCTGGGTTATATGACTTTGGGGTTGCTCAATCCTCTCAATTATAATGTGAAATAATCTTATACTTAAAAATAACTATCACAAAAAAAGTTCTGTCTTTTATGCAACCCCTCCTATATCATAGCAGTTCAAGTCAATTGATACTAAAATATGAAAGGCAATTGATATTAAATTAATACCTGAAATAAGCTGGGGTCAGGGCAGTGGACTAGTAGACAATGTAACTTGTTGATTGTGAAAATGTTTAATTCAAATTGGAAAATGGAAGCTCCCAGAAATTAAATTTCTTGGTGGGCCTTTATCTGGCTTTTTATTCTGTGTTCTGGAATGATGAGAGAATTTATTCTCCAAGTCTGTCATTCCAGTACTTTCTAAAGGCGAGTAATTGAATTTCCAAAAGCCTCCTACTGGAGGAGCCAAGCTCAGCATCCTCTCTTGGCCTCCATTCTATGGCTTTTTTTGCTGAATAAAGTCCGCTGAGAATGACTAGATTGTAGTTTATTATGTTGCTCTGATTATGAATCAGTGCAATTTACAAATGTTTTGCATTTGAAACCTGGAGTTGTTTTAGGCTCATTTGCTGACATATGTGAATTTTCTCAAAAGGGCCAGGATCAGATGACACCCACCATCTGTGGACGGTATTGTGGCTGGAGCTAAGAGGGAATTGAACCTACTTGAGTCCAAAGCAAAAGCAAATATTTATTCCTGCAAAATATGTGCAAATAATTCAGTTTAGAATTATATCTACTTTTGGATTTAAAAGACTATTATAATACAAATGCTAAAGTCAACTTTTAAATCATGAGGAATATTAAGAGTAAAGTTGGGGCTTTAAGGGTAGGTGTCTGTGTAAGAGACATTCTTAGAAAGTATGAAATAAACAAATATTCAACTTTTTTCCCCAAACAACCTCTTTTTACTTCCTTTTTAAACTTTAAGTTCAAGTCTCAGATTGCCATGAAAACTGTCTTCAAACATGATCTTCTCTTATATGCCTTTTTGTGAATGTAAGTTAAGGTCCAAAACTTTCCCAAGATTAAATTTTGTTTCCAATTTTAAAATTAAAAGTTTGGTCCCTTTACAGGATATTTTAATAGGGATTATAAGGGCTGGTGGAGGTGGGAAGTAGAGAAGCATAGGATTATTTGAATCACATCTCATAGTGGACATAATCCATTACTTATATATCAGGTCCTTTCTGGTTTTTGGCAACTGATTTAAGGTTATTTTTGTTGGCAAAGCTAGGTGGTTACCTCGTTATATGGTGGTGAGTCTCATAACAGTATATAGATGCCAGTAGTATATGAAAGAGGTTTGGTGGAATGTAGAATATTCATAAAAATTATGAATAGCATTTCAAATCATAAGGCTTAATTACTAGCTTCTATTCTTGGTATTGAAATTACTTATATTTCATTTGTTTATTTAGCAAATATAAATAATACACCAGGCACTGTTACCGAACTTTGGTTTAAAACAATGAATGATGAATAAAACAGACAAAGCCCTTATTGTAATGACGTCTGCATTCTGATAGGGATGACAGAAAATAAAAAAATCTGTATGTCAGGTGGTGGTAAATGCCACAAAAAAATCAGCCATAACAAGGGAATATCAAATTATTAAAATTGCAGATGAGGTGGTCAGGAAACAGCTCTCTGAGGTTAACTTTTGGCCAGGACTTGAAGTAGAAAACAATGAACACAAATCAACTGGGAAGAGAGCAGTCAATGCTAGGGTCGAAGGCAGGAGTGTGTAAGCATGTTTGGAAAATCATGAAGATGCCAGTGGGGTTGGTATAAAGTATGGAAGGAATAGAAGGGTAAGAAAGGATACCACACAGGTGGCCCTAGGCCTCATAGGCCAAAGTAAGCACATTTTTTTATTGTGGTAAGAAGCACACAACAAATTTATCATCTTAATCATGAGATGGTATATGTACAGTTTAAGTGTACAGTACGGTAGTTTTAAGTATGTGAAACATCTTCAGAACTTTTTCACTGTGCAAATCTGAAACTCTAGACTTACTAATTCTCCTTTTCACTCTCCCCCAAGCCCTGGAAACTACCATTCTACTTTTTGATTCTATGAATTTGACTTCTTTAGATACCCCATATAAGTGAATTTTTCTTTTGTGTATTTGTCTTTTTGCGACCGACTTATTTCACTTAACATATAATATCATCAAACTCATCCATGTGGAAGTAAATGACAGAATTTCTTTCCTTTTTAAGAATGTATAATATTCCATTTTATGTACATACTGTGGTTTGCTTTATCTATTCATCTGTGGACATAAAATCTTAGAATTATTCTTGACTCCTCTTTTGACATTATATCTTATATCCATCTATATTTTACATTTAAAAACATTTCGTTGTGTAAATATCACTCTCATTGGCGATTTCTCTTTTCCATTCAAAACATTACTATCTTTTTCTCTCTTCTAAAACCATATCTGTCTGATCTAATATTGCTTCTATCACTGTTATTGCCATGGTGTCTTCATCATACTCATTCCATTACTGGCATTCATCACAGCCAAAATAAATTGTTATTTGTATAGCTATTTCTTTTGTACCTTTCTTACACAACTAGCATCTAGCACAGAACAGGTCTTAGAATGTGTGTGTATGTGTGACTTATTGAATGAATGCTGAGAATCTGTGTCTTTTGCAATTTTGTTTATTTATAACTAGCTCTCTGAGTAGCAAGATAAACTCTTCTCCTAACATCTCAATAATGTAAAGAGAGAAAAAATGTGTTATAGGGCAATAGTAATATTGAGAAAACCAATTAATATGCAAATAAGCAACAGAATAGAATATATATCATTTTATAAATAAAGTAATATACATGCATACCTATAAGCAGCATCACATTGTCCTGATGTATTAAATAATATCATTATTGATAGTACCATAATAGAGATACATACATTTATGGTAGTTGAAAATGAGAAAATGAATTTTAAGAGAGAAGATTAAAAAGATATCATGAATGAGATAGTATGGATACCTGGATGTACTTAACTTCTGATGAGTAGATTTGGGAGAAAGAGCATTTTAGGTGGAGGAACAGACTAAGCAAAGACAAGAGGTTAAAGACAGACACACAGACTCAGTTTCTTATGGAATGTTTTGATGGAAGAATGAGGATTTTAAGTATTCTCTAAGGAGTAATGGAATATAAGCCAGAAAAGAAAGTAGAGTTCATTCTGTGTGATATGCCAGGATAGGGTGTCTGTATCTGATTCAGTAGACAGACAGTAGGGAGCTGTGGAAAGATTTTGAAAAGTTGAGTGATACAGTTGGAGGTTTCCTCGAGGAAGGATGATCTGGTAACAGTGGCAGAGGATTTGAGGGAGAAAATGCCTGCTGACTGTGAAACCAGGCAGGTGGTTATTTAATAATCCTGGCATTAGGTGACAAAATGTAAGAAGGGCGAGTAGTACCAAGGACCAGTGGGGAATGTATTTTAGAGATATACTTAGCCACGTTGGGTGGGTGGGTGACTATGAGGAATTAGGGAGGGAAAGGTGTGCTAAGGGAAGAATCTAGGGGCTGGAGAACCTGGCAGAGACACACCATTAAGAGTTAAGAGGAGTAGGGAAGTAGGAACAAAAAATTGAGGAGAAAATAAGATTATTTGATTTTGAACTCAAAACTTGTGGGGCTGCATGAGTCATGGAGAACAACGGAAAACTACAGGAAATCATGGTGAATCGATAGGATGTGACTACAACTAGTGTTCAGATGAGGGTGGGGGGTCTCAGTATTCAGTAGTGGTTGCAGAAAATATAAAATAATTAAAATATTATTAAGCATCTGTTGTGTATCAAGAACTAGGCGCTTAACTCTTCTGTGTAAATTACAAAAACATATTCTTCACAACAGCTCCATGAGGTAGTCACCATTAGCTTGATTTTCTCAAAGAACAAACACATATTAAACCACTTGCTCAATGACACAGAGTTGGTGGGTGGAAAAACCAGGGTTAGGAACCTGGTTCATCTGACTTCAGTGGTCCCTTGGATTAGCGGCAGAGCTTCTGCTTTTGCTTTACAAAGGCAAGTCTTTCTATCCTTATCTAGTTTTGTAACGCAGTTTCTGAAATTTTGATTATGTTGCTGAGAAACAACTTGGGATATGCGCAGTTCTGAAACACCCAGAACTAATAGAATCACATTAGTCTGCAGCACATCAAAACCACAGGTCAAAGCGCTATTCGAAGAAATTCCAGCTTCTTTTTGCCCATTTAGTAGTAATTAGGTCTAGGGAGGCTCAGGGGTCCTGTGTTCTGACTAAATCTAGATTAGGCTTTCCCCACCATGCATCCATTTAGGTTTTGGAGATTGTTTTCATTACCATCTCAGGAAAGAAACCACGTAACCTTGTTTCCCCCCATTATTCTAGCCAGAATAAATCTAGCTTTGTTGAAAGAAACACAAACTAATAACAACCCCTGATACCTCATACCAGAATATTTTACTTTTGTTTCTGGGCATGAAAATGATGGTTGCCAAGAGATCCAGAAGCGTGAACGGCAGGATGAGACAGAGACTGAAATGATGTTCGCCCAGTTACTCAGAACAGCACGCAGTCACTTTTGCGTTCTTCTCCTCCTTCCTGCTTTTTAATGAACTGGGGACGTTTTTGAAACTTCCAAGTGAGTACAGATATTGCCGTGTGCTACTGACCTATTATTTTATCCCCTGGATATTTCTAACTGAATCATGACATTCAAATCATACTCAATTTTAAATGTTACCAAAATCAGCAAAAAGCGATTCTCTTGCTTTCTTTTTTTAAAAGCTGCCACTTAGAAAAACTACTTTGGCGTTACTATTGGAAACCTCCCACAGGGATGTCTGATGAAGGCAGATGAAGGAACTGATAACAAATCTGATTCTGCTTGGGAGATTGGTGCCTGGTGGGTGTAGTAATTGCTGAGTTACACCTGCAAGCATGCACAGCATCTGGTTATCATGGTTTGGTAAGAATAGATAAACACTTATTATTAAATATTTACTAGTATGTATGTTTGCAAAAAAACTATACAGGGCTCCTTTTGAATACATAGTTCCATTAAGGTCTCACATACAAGACTGATAGGACCTCTAAGGGCCTTGGCTGTCACTCAATATCATGTCATCATTCAGTCTGAATATTGTAGGTATAGACAAATAACTAGATCAAATAACTAGATTCAAAGCACTGGGAAATTAAGTCTTTTGTCCAGGATGCCATGGGTCAAGCTTTCCTTCTGTAACTCTGGGCGGAAAATCCCAGGGCAAAATACATTTGAAACCAAAATCAGTCAAAGGGAGAAATAAAGTTTCTTTTTTATAAGCAGTTGTCTACTTCTGCTCACCAGTGTCTCTCCCGACTAGGCTGAAGAAGTCCCCACCCAACCTCTCAGGTCCAGATAAGCCCTCACTTGCTCTTGTGATTACCTATTGATATGGAGATGGCTAGTCCTCTCCACCCCCTAGAAACAACTATTATATGGAGATGCACTAAAGCCAGGGGAGAGATTCTGGAAATATTGCAATTTTACCCACACCTTCAAATAGAGGAGTTATTCTGTCCTCCCTTCCCTCCCTCCCTCCCTCCCTCCCTCCCTCCCTCCCTCCTTCCCTTCCTTCCTTCCTTCCTTCCTTCCTTCCTTCCTTCCTTCCTTCATTCCATCAGAGGTAGATATAAAAGATATTTTTGTGCCCTTTAAAACTAAAAGAAATTTGCCACTCATGTATTCCCTGCCCAGCTTCTTGCAGTGTATTTACCTCATAGTATGGTCACCATGGAGCTGAGCATACTCACAGACACAATTCTACCTTCTGAATAGAGTTTCACTTACTGCAAATTTGGGAAGAAAACATTGTCTGTTGCTGACCAGCCAAATCAACTACTCTGTATCGACTGAAAGCAAAACAGATTGATTACTGCATAGATGTTTTTAAGGTATCTTACAAATTGGCAGAACTTAAGATGAGCTGAGAGTTAAGTTCCAAAGCACCAAGAACTCCAAAAAACAAATGTATTCATCAACACTGTTAGGATACCGAAGCCTTCAGAGCAAGGGCAGGAACAGTGGCCTGTGTTGGTCCTTCTGAGAATTCTCAGAGTGGAAGAGACAGATGTTGACCATCAAGAAATGAACATAATGGTGGTTATTTTCAGTGGGAACAGCCTGGAAGTTGATAGAGATTCTTTTTCTTCTCTATGGGGGGGTGGGATATCATCGTTTGCTCAAGAACCCATCCACACACATGCAGAATTTTCTGGTAACAACTCTCCATATACCAGCAAAAAATATCCAAATATCACAAGTTTTAGGTAAATACATACTTATGGAAAGAGCATGAATTTAAAGATTAGAGAGACCAGAGTCGGAATCCTGACATCAGCTCCTAATGTGATCTAATAGAATATATTCAGTTTTTCAGTCTCATGAGAAAGTGCATCAGAAGCTGGGATCACTGCCTGTCAGGAGGACTGCATAGGCCAGACCACCAGAGTGTATATATTCCAGTAGGACTGGAATGCGTGTCATTGTCATGTACGCACTGCTGTCATCTCCGTGAACTCATTCCCCCTCTGTCCTCCACCTAAAGCGCATGCTTGCGTGTGACTGGGAAGGAGCCCGTGGAGAGGGAAAGACAGAGTGCTCAGAAGCCAGACGGGCAGCCCTGTCTCAAGGATGGCCGGAGGGTGTGAGATCTAGAAGAGCGTGGGGTTACGCTGCAGGAGCAGGGCCGTTTCCGTGCTGAAGCCGAACTCCGCGGGACGCGACTCTGGGCAAGCTCCTTCACTTCTCGTTGTGCTGGGTTTTTAATCTGAAATACGGGGATAATAAGAGAATACTTAAGATAATGACTGTTTATAAAACAAGTAGCACAGTCTGGCTCTTAATGCTTACTTAATTCCTGCTAGTCGTCATTGTTAACGATATCACCATTGTTCTACGTAAAGGAGTTTAAATAGGAAAGGATGTCTCTGGATGCAAATATGTCTTGATTTCTGATGACTTTCCTCTAACCAGGAGGCAGGAGATAACGCCATCTGCTTTGGCGAGTGGGGCCAGAGGAAAAGACAGGAGGGTTGGCCTTTATCAAAACAGTGAGACTGAAAATCATTAACAAAGACAAAAACAGTATGGGTGACGTTTGACTTTGTTTACCAGTTCCCTCTCCCCAAAATAATGCTGATGGGTGGTTTTTAACTGTTGAGTTACTTTTTAAAAAATTTACCTATTTAATAGAATTAACTGTTTCTTTTGCTACTGTAGTTTGCTAATACACAGGGAAAAGAACTAACAAGTTAGCATTAGCATCCATTTTAAAATATAGAAAAACTCCATGAATGCCATTACTAAAACAAATGTGTAAATTCTCAAACATTCCTATTTTTAAATCTCTACACATGATACCACCCCTGTTTATATACTTTCTACTTTCTTTTAAAATGACTGTGTTAATGAGATTTCCATGTAGGACTTCAGAATTAACACCAAATGATATTTTCAGAATGCCAAATTTTAAGAATCAGGGGAACGAACATCTATTTAATAAAGACCTAATACCATTGCAGTTTAATCATACCCTCTGCACACCAGCTTCCTGTGTTTTCACAATCGTGTTTCTTCAAAGATTGAGGCTCTCTGCATATTTATTGGCTCTTGATCTTCTTCAGTGGTGTTGGTACCATATATGGTCAAAGTGATACAGTTGGAAAATGACCTGTAAAAGATTGTAAAAGCCACTTTAACCTTTAGGTGAGCTGAATATTTAAATATTTCCCCTATATCATAGGATAAATAGATTTGAGAGCTGAGAGAAACCAGTTGTAAGAATGTACTGACCCATACCCCCTTCCTTCCTGTGCAAGTCGAGATGCCCAGTCCAAGACTGAAAGGGTCAGGGACACACACCATGTGCTGGGTGCTGTGAATTTATTGAACCTTTATGGAGGCAGGTATCAATATTTAGAAAGCCCTAGTACAGTTAGAGTGTAGGGTCCTTGAGGGCCGGAACCATGTAATCATCACTGGATCCCTACTTTCTAATACATTACATGGCCTCACACACATAAGCACACAACACATATCGGTGAATAAATGAATGTTTTATGAGAAATTTAGGTGTTCTTATATCTACCTTTTCCCTACATGTATCTTAGTAGCAGACCTAATTAAAATGTAAACCATCTTGGGCTTCTGTCTTCATTGCAAAGGCCCATCTGGGCTCATCAATTTCGCCCTTTTCTTCAAACAGTTCAAGTCACACAGCATATGTTCAGTAATTTATCACCTTTAAGAAAAATAAAACTCTGATGGGAGTAATTACAGTCCAGAAAATCTCATTAGTATCGTAGAGCAAGTCCAATCCACCCACCTAGCTTTTCAGCACTGCAAAAGTACAAATGGATGCCCCAATTCAAGAAATGATAGTATTCGTATGATTGACTGTAAGGATGTGCTATTTATTATCACATGGCTTTGGGAGAATTCAGTTCCCAGACACATGCAAATTGTTCAATGTATAATAGAATATTTTAGCACAAGACTAAACTACTCAGTGCTGTTTAAAATACAAAAAAAAGGAATTGTGAATGCCAAAGGGAAGACGTTTTTTAAAGTTGTTTTCACAGCAGCAATTCTGTCACATCAAAATGTTTGAATATATAACTGTTGTCATGGAGTCTTGACCTTATTACCTATTACAAAAATCTATTTATAAGCAATAGCCTTAAATGTTGAATGACTTAATATTTTAGAATATCTGACAGTACAGCATAATCTTTCCTAAGATGTGCAGTGGAGAATCTTCATCTGCTACTCCAGTGTGTATCCTGAAGGGGTATGGCAGAATGCAGTTTAGTGTGCCGGAAGCCATCTGCAGTGGTGACAGCGGAATGCCGCAGGGCAGAGCAGAAGGGGCCTGGAGCCTGTGGGAAGCTGTAGAATCACAGGTGACAAGCACATGTTTGAGAGTCAGACTGCCCACTTTTGAACCCTAACTTGGCTAACTCTGTAACTAACCTAAGTTTCCATTTCCATCCACAACACGGGGTTAATAGGTTCCTCAGAGCACTTTCATACTATTCATTGACCAGGTGCCTGAAAAACGCTTATGCAGAGCCAGGCACATCTTGAAAACACCATAAATCTCACCTGCTGTATCCCTGCCCCATAATTTCTGTTAGAGCACAGGCGACAACGTTAGCCTTCTGGCAACATTTCCTTATCTATAAAAAGGGATATTAATCATACCTGTCTGTATAGTTGTGAAGATATGATGGCACAGTGGAAAGCTCTGTGCAAACCATGGCTAGTATTTAGTAGTTCCTCTTATTATTAATTGAATGCTCAGAAATCATTAACATAATAATATGATTATAATAACAATCATAATATTATTAACAGCTATTAATTCACCTTAATATTTGTTCAGTCCACACATGTCACCCTTGATGGGTGTGTGAGGGGGTTCTTTCTAAAAGTATTTCTCACTAAATGAATTAATGGCACTATAATATTCACTGACAGATATTTTATATTATCATATGCCCTCATTAACTGAAACACTGAGTCTGTACTCTGAGTGAAGCACAGTTCTAGATGCTGGGGATGTGGCAATGAATAATACAAATGAACTCCCTCCTCTCATGGAGTGACTTTGAAGAGGGACAGACGAGAAATAAATTAATACATCAAGTGATGAATAGCTGTGACCAAAAGTAGAGTAAAGGGCCTAGAGAGTGATAGGGGCATGTTCAGAGAAGCCTCCTTCTGAGAAGCTGGCGTTTGGTCAGAGATGGAAAGGAACTGAGGAGGAAGTCATGCAGAGCAAAGTGCAAGCGCAAAGTTCCTCAGATGGGCACCTGCTCGGCATGGTAAGCAGACAACAGCAGAGCTGACGTGACTGGAAAGGTGTGAGTGAAGGGAAGAATGGTGGGAACAGGAAGAAGAAAAAACACAGAAGGCCTCACAGGGCATGATGAAGTCTGTGGGTTACACTCTGACTGAGTGGGTCGTCGGAGCGGCACACTGAGGTCATCTAACTTCACATTTTAACAGACTCACTTTCTTAGTCTGTGTGGCTGCAATAACAAAAACACCACAGACTGAGTGGCTTACAAACATAGGAGTTTGTTTTTCATAGTCCTGGAGGCTGCGATGTCAAACATCAAGGCACTGCCACGTTCATTGTCTGGTGGTGCGGCTCCATTTCCCGGCTCATAGACAGCAGTCTTCTTGCTGTGTCCTCACATGGCAGAGGGGGGAAAGGGAGCTCTCTGAGGTCTCTTTTCTAAGGACACTGATCCCACTCTGAAGGCACTGCCCCATGATCTCATCACCTCCTAATACCATTTTGTTGGGGGTTAGGTTACTACATATGAATCTGGGGAACATAAACGTTCCCGTTGACAGGACTCACTTTGGGTTCTATGTGAGGATAATTGCAAGTGGAGCAGGAGTGGAAGGAGGGAGAATTGAGAGGCAGGGGGCTGCAGTAGTTTAGGTGAGGAAGCATGGTGGGTTAGATTAGAGGGCAGCCGTGGGGGTGATGACACAGTTACAATTTTGGAAATACTTAGAAGGTAGAGCTGAGGGCATATAAGATGGTTTGGAGGTGGGTGGGAAGAAGGAAGAATGGTGTCAAGAATGACACCAGGACTTCTGGCCAGAACGACTGAGAATGTAGATTAGAGGTGCCATCCATTACTACTAGGAACTACTAAAGGCAGTGGAGTTTGGGAGATAAAAAAATTTATCTTTGGACATGTCAAATTTGAGCTACTTTTTCTAAATTCAAGAGGAGATGACAAGTAGAAAATAAAATAACCAACTTCAGAGTTTGCTGGAAAGGTCTAGACTAGAGACCTAAACTTTGAGGTCGTCAGCATATAGGTGGTGTTTAAGACCACAATATTAGAGTAGATCACCTAGGGAGTAAGAGAGAAGTTCAAAAGAGAACGCTGGGACACTCCTGCATTTACAGGGTAAGCATAAAGAAGTTGCTAAGGAAGAAAAGATGTTTCCCTTTCTCCTGTTCACAGATACTGACCACTGATCCACCAGTGTTTTTTCAAACAGAGGTCCTTGCACCGGTTGCCTCAGACACATCTGAGGTGCTTATTAGTAGTCAGTATTCCTGGTCTCACTGCACCCTGACCGAGTCAGAAACTCCGGGAGTGGGGCCTCAGAGTCTGTGTTTTAACAAGTTTCCCAGCAGAGTCTTGTGCACACTGAAGTTTGAGAATTAGTGCTTCCAAAAGGTTTTTCTCATGGCACATGCAGGAGATGGTGCTGCATGTGCAGTATGGTGAAAAAATAGATAAAAGTGATGACATGGATGGAAGACGTTGCCCTGGGACCTGCCGCCTGGTCCTCCAGACAGCCTGAAGGCTCGATATGCTTGTGTATCTGTAACCAATTTGGGTCAAGTGCGAGTGCTGTGACACACAATTGAGAACCTCTCTTTCAGTCGATCACACCCAAAATGCACATTTTACAAAACTGGTTATATTTATACATTTATTCATGTGCACTTATTCTAATATGGAGTTACTGAGATGATTTAATCAGAGTTTGACCTGTGTCTTAAGATATCTATTTCAGCTACAAAGACAAATATTACAAAATTATGCATAAGTATAAAATATGGATAACTGAACATCTGCAGGAATTCTCATAGTGTAGAAATTCAAATTTCAAGAAAATTAAAAATATTCTTAATTTCCACATCCCTAATGAGTTTTCTTTCTTTTTTCTCTCTCACAGGCATTTAAGGACTAAAGGTTTTGTTTAAAAGCTGGGTTTTTTTTTTATGTATTTAAACTTAAGGTAATATTAAAGTTAACAGTTCCTAAAATCTGTTCAGTAAAATGTTAATGGTTCCATGGTTGGTTTGGGACCAGTTATGTCTCCTTGGTTGTTAACAATTCATATAATGTTTTGGAGAGAAGGATTTAAGATATAAAAAACAAAACAAAACAAAACACCCAAAACCCCAGTTTATTGCTTACCCCAATATATCCAGGTATATTTAATTAAAACAACTATTTTTTCTGAATAATTATTAATGTCTCAAAGGTCAGTTGCAGTTCCTCAGAACCCAATCTTACATTAAACTTTGTCTAGAAAGTTGTTTGTAACACAACACACAGGCAGCTCCAAGGTAGTTTACTAACCTGCATACTGGATAACTAACTGGAGAGAAGTCACAGTAAGTGAGGTGATTAGTCTAAAGATATTCTCTAGGGAAGTGAATCCTGGCATTAAGGAAAGATGTATTGGTAGAAAGGAAATGACAGGGCAGAAGGGAGCACAGAGCTGGCTGAGATGATTTGTGTCTAGCTAGAGCCTGGGAATTGCAGTGAAAGGAAGAAATTTTTTTAAAACGAAATTACTCTTAGTGTCAAAACTCAAATTTGGGAATTAAGATATATGAACCCTGAAAAGTGTTGAGAAAGCTTTTTCATCAGGAAGGTATTAGTTACTGACATTGGAAGTGAGCACCAGTGAGGAGGTGAGAATAATGTAGCTACTGCTGCAGAACTAAAGTCATTGGTTTGCAGCGACAGTTATTTCATTAGATCATGATTCTGTGGGCTGGGAACTTGGGCCATGTGCAGCTGAGTGATTATGCAAGTTTGGTCTAGACTCATCCTGTGTCTCCATTCAGCTATTGGTCAACTAGATGGCTCTCCTAGGTTTTACCAATTGTTTGCTGGGCCAGCAAAGGCTCATGGGCCACATCTCTTTCATCATCCAGAAGGCTGGCCTGAGCTTGGCCATGGAGTTTGCAGGGTATCATTAACTGGAAGCACAGGAAGGTCTCTTGCAGTGTAGGCTACAAATTTGCATAATATCACTGCCACCCGAAGCCTTCAGTTAAAGAACACAGCAAGCACATCCCTGACGTAAGGGATGCAGGAGTAGACTCCACCTCTTGATGGCGGAAGTTAAAATTATTGTGTACTTTTTTGCAATCTACCTGGCAGGTGGCACAGACTAACTTGTGGCAATACCTCATGAAACATGGAGGAAAACAGGAAACCCAGAGTCTTCTGGAAAGGGCACAGGCCTGTAAAAGGAGGAGTAAAGTAACATGAGGTCATACAGGTTAGCAGGATTTGGTATGGTTTCTCAGTAGCTTTCTCTCAAATCCAGGCTTTGTAGACTGAGAAGTAGTGATTAATACTCTGGCAAGTGTACCAGGCTTTCTTTAAACTATATCTCCTTAAATTTTATCACCCTAAACCTACCTCTAGAAGATTCTAGATCATATGCTCTCTGTGTACTTATATTTAAACAGGGCTACTTTCACACTCAATGATGGCAATTTCAGTCAGGGGCTAAACCCTGCATTAATATGTTCTATAGATACATTCTTCTTAATTATAGACCTGGCTGAACAAAATTTAAATATGTAGACTTTGCTAATATGAAACATGACATTGTAAATGTTTGTATTTGAAGTTAATAATATTGTAGAGCTAAAAATTTGGATACTTTCAATGGATCCTGGAAAGTTGAGAGAAATGGAAATGATGAGTATAGACCACCTTAAAATCTTATATAATTTTCAGAGGGAGTTTATAGATACTGATTTGTCCTTTTAATATCTATTTTAACAGGTAATATGTGTACAACAAATAAAAATGCTCCAGAAATTATATGATGAAAATTAGCCTACTCAGTTCAGTTCCCTTGTCTACTCATTCCTCTCACTGGATGAACCACAGTTACTGATTTCTTCTTTATTCTTATAAAACTCTTACAAAATATACATTGGCTATGTATCTTCTTCTTTCTTTCCATCTTCATCTTTCTTCTTAAGAGGTAGTCAACTACATCTCTTCTACACCTTTCTCTTCCCTAGTTAACAAGTTATTCACAGGTTATCTTGTAAATCAGTCTATGTGAATCATTATGTTAGTAAACACCAAATTGCTTCATTTTTCTGAACTATATTTATCTCCAATTATGTACAAAATTGAATCAGTCTTTTATTGAAGGACATTTATACTCTCCAATATTTTGTATCTGTTAACAATGCTAAAATGAATTTTCACATTTAATGAAAGACACATTTAAAAAATGCCATTTCTTACACATGCCAATATATTTGTGGGAAGAATCCTAGGACTAGAATTGCTGGTGTTAAAAAAAGCGTATGCATTTGTCATTTTGAAAAATATCACTATCAATCAGACCTTTGACTATGTATAATTTTTAAATTATTTTATTACAATTAAATTTACAAAATCTCTTCCTTTGTGGCTTCTATGCTTTGTGTCATACTTCACATTTTTTTTCCAATTCAATATTGTAAATCTCATTTCTTTCTAGAATTTTGATGTTTTATTTTATTTGCTTTTATTATGTGTTATTTAATTTATTATTTTAATTAATTAACCTTCCTTTATTTTGTGTGGGGTGCGATATAGAAATCCAGCTTTTTCCAGATGTCTACTCAACTGGCCCAATCCAATTGTTGACTAATATGTATTTTTATTAGTGATTTGAAATGGTGTCTTTACCATCCTGATTACTTTTTGATGTTTCTTTCTTGTGTCTTATTTGCTAATGCCCCTTCTCTTTGTATTGGACAGCAAACACTAACTTTGCACAGGGATCCTCAGCTAGTAAACAGGTGTCGTAGCTGGGCAAGGTCAATGAGGACGAGTGTAAGTGTGGAGTTGCCACTGAAAGATGATGAAGTAAGAGCAATGAACTCAGAGAAATAAGAAGACAAGCAGTGTCTAAATGGAACTAGACAAAGTTATACGTATACATGATATCATACAGGTACCTGCACACGAATACACATGGGACAGAAAAGAAAGAGAAGAGAAGTCATAACCCTTGTGGAAATGCAAAGATGGAGAGGGATTTATGAACAATATAAAATCCATAGAAGCCCAGACAGATAAAATTTAAGATGAGATTTATGCTTGGTATTGGGGCTTGTGGCGGCCACAATCAATAACATTTCCCTTCCTTACTCAGGTTATGAAGCAAAATGTGCCTTTTATTATAACAGAGGTAATATTTGAAAATGACTATAGAGCTTTCAAGAAGGAGTGTTTGCTAACTCTGAGCTCCAGAAGTTCTTTATATTTAACCACCTCATCAAGTCAGCACAAGATAGTGGAAGCTTCCCTTAAGAAGTACCACGTGTCTCAAGAGAAGCAGCAAATGAATACTGCAGGTGTCTGGTCCCTAGAGGAATCTGGACAGGACAGAGCAGAGCTTGTCCAGATGTTCCCCAACAGCAGCATTACTCCAGGCACTCAGGCAGAAGCAGAGTGAATGAAGTGGCAGAGAAAGGCAAAACGCTGTCCAAATCCCTCCATTAGGAAGCCAGGAGGAGGAAAAAGTATTTCGTCTAACATTAGTCTTCTAAGCCTAATGAATAATGAGATATGATCAATCCTGGAAATGGAACAAGAAGGGATCAGCATGCTAACAATTCAGTGTCTGACTGTCTGGGCATGAGGGGTGATTAGGTAGATGCTGTTAGGAGTTATGTAATGAGCCAAGGATTTGGTGTTATGGAAATAGGGAAGCATTTTACTGAGAATTTTTAGGAATAAATAGGTAAAAACATAAAGTTTAATGTCAGTGGCCACAAAGAAGAAAAACATGATAAACACTTTTGTTATATACATGTATCCAAAAAGAAATCTTTAATGATTATGTTAATAATACTTCAGAGATTAAAATTGTGGCCTTGCTGTGGGCAGTTCCTACCCAGACACACACACATGCTCACTCACACACTCACACACACTGTGATTCTACTGACCTAACTCTGTATCCCACAGGATAACCACTAATTTAATCTTTAATACTGACATAGTGCTAGAGATTCAACTATGCAGTTGACTACTTATGATAGTATTTATTTCTTTACTTTGAAACTACTTAATATTTATTATTGCATTAGCTATTTCAACTTTACTTTCCTAATTATAACTCTTTCCTTCATCTTCAAGCATGTTTCAGTCATAATTTGTCAGCATCTTGTGACATGACAGGTTTAAATGTTTGAATTTTCCTTTTATGAGTATTTTTAATGAATATCTATGGGTGAAGGGGGTCAAATCCTTACCCCCACTAGTGCTGTTTCTATCTGTCAACCCAGGAAGATGTTACAAAATCATTGGTTATATTCTCCATGCTATTACCATCCTCATGATGATCCTATATGATGACTGAGAATTTTTATGCCCCTTTATGCCCTCTTCCCTTCCCCACCCACCCACCCCAACCCCTCCCCCATGGTAACTACCAGTCACTTCTCAGTGCCTATGAGTCTACTGCTATTTTGTTCATTTTGTTTTGATTTTATATTCCTCAAATAAGTGAAATAGTATGGTTTTTATCTTTCTCCACCTGGCTTATTTCACTGGGCATAATAACCTCTAGGTCCATCCATGTCACAAATGGCAGGATTTCTTCTTTATGGCTGACTAATATTCCATTGTGTATATGCACCACATCTTCTTTATCCATTCATCTATTGATGGACACTCAGATTTTTCCATAACATAACTTTTGTAAATAATACAGTGATAAACATATAGTTTTTCAGATCAGGGATTTTGTTTTCTTCAGGTAAATTCCTAGAAATGAAAATACTGGGTCCTATTTTTAGTTTTTTGAGGAACCTGATACTGCCTTCCACAGTGGCTGCACCACTGTGTGGGAGGGTTCCCTTTTTTCCATATCCTTGCTAACACTTGTTATTTCTTGTCTTTTGCATAGTGGCCATCCTAACTGGTGTGAGGTGATATCTCATTGCGGTTGTGATTTGCATTTCCCCAATGATGAGTGATGTGGAGGATCATTTCAAGTGTCTGTTGGCCATCTGAATTTCTTCTTTGGAAAACTGTTCAGGTCCTCTGCCCATTTTTCAATTGAGTTATTTGTTTGCTTACAATAGTATTTGAATGGTTGATTCCAGAAGTTAAATGAAAAGAAAACAATGGTAACCACTTAGCAACAGATTTTTGGAGCTGGGAATGCATACAGTGCTCTCCAGGAGCACTTTTTCTACCTTTCTAGCTATTGGCACATGCAAATTCTGTGACTTCCTTGAGCCAGTATTCACACAATGTAAAAATATTTGTATATATGTATGTGTTATTTTTTTTTGGTATCGTTAATCTACAATTACATGTGCAACATTATGGTTACTAAACTCCCCACTTCATCAAGTCCCCCCCACATATCCCATTACAGCCACTGTCCATCAGTGTAGTGAGATGCTATAGAATCACTACTTGTCTTCTCTGAGTTGTACAGCCCTCCCCAAGCCACCCCCCCTACATTATGTCTCCTAATCGTAATGTCCCTTTTCCCCCTTGTCCCTCCCTTCTGACCCATCCTCCCCAGTCCCATTCCCTTTGTAACTGTTAGTCCATTCTTGGGTTCTGTGAGTCTGCTGCTGTTTTGTTCCTTCAGTTTTTTTCTCTGTTTTTATACTCCACATATGAGTGAAATCATTTGATACTTCTCTTCTTCTGCCTGGCTTATTTCACTGAGCATAATACCCTCTAGCTCCATCCATGTTGCAAATATCTGGATTTGTTTTCTTCTTATGACTGAATAATATTCCATTGGGTATATGTGCCACATCTTCTTTACCCATTCATCCACTGATGGACACTTAGGTTGCTTCCATTTCTTGGCTATTATAAATAGTGCTGCGATAAACATACAGGTGCATATGTCTTTTTCAAACTGCGCTGCTGCATTCTTAGGGTAAATTCCTAGGAGTAGGATTCCTGGGTCAAATGGTATTTCTATTTTGAGTTTTTTGAGGAATCTCCATACTGCTTTCCACAATGGTTGAACTAATTTACATTCCCACCAGCAGTGTAGGAGGGTTCCCTTTTCTCCACATCCTCGCCAACATTTATTGTTGTTTGTGTTTTGGATGTTGGCCATCCTTAGTGGTGTGAGGTGATATCTCACTGTGGTTTTAATTTGCATTTCTCGATGATTAGTGATGTGGAGCATCTTTTCATGTGCCTGTTGGCCATCTGAATTTCTTCTTTGGAGAAGTGTCTGTTCAGCTCCTCTGCCCATTTTTTAACTGGATTATTTGCTTTCTGTTTGTTGAGGTGTGTGAGTTCTTTATATATTTTGAATGTCAACCCCTTATCAGATATGTCATTTATGAATATATTCTCCCATACTGTAGGATGTCTTTTTGTTCTACTGATGATGTCCTTTGCTGAACAGAAGCTTTTCAGCTTGATATAGTCCCACTTGTTCATTTTTGCTTTTGTTTCCCTTGCCCGGGGAAATATGTTCATGAAGAAGTTGCTCATGTTTATGTCCAAGAGATTTTTGCCTATGTTTTTTTCTAAGAGTTTTGTGGTTTCATGACTTATATTCAGGTCTTTGATCCATTTTGAGTTTACTTTTGTGTATGGGGTTAGACAGTAATCCAGTTTCATTCTCTTACATGTAGCTGTCCAGTATGCAAACACCAGCTGTTGAAGAGGCTGTCATTTCCCCATTGTATATCCATGGCTCCTTTATTGTATATTAATTGACCATGTATGTTTGATTAATGTCTGGACTCTCTATTCTGTTCCACTGGTCTGTGGGTCTGTTCTTGTGCCAGTGCCAGGTTGTCTTGATTACTGGGGCTTTGTAGTAGAGCTTGAAGTCTGGGAGCATAATTCCCCCTGCTTTATTCTTCCTTCTCAGGATTGCTTTGGCTATTTGGGGTCTTTTGTGGTACCCCATGAATTTTAGAACAATTTGTTCCAGTTCACTGAAGAATGCTGTTGGTATTTTGATAGAGATTGCATTGAATCTTTAGATTGCTTTATGTAGTATAGCCATTTTGACAATATTTATTCTACCTAGCCAAGAGCATGGCATGAATTTCCATTTGCTAGTGCCCTCTTTAATTTCTCTTAAGAGTGTCTTGTAGTTTTCAGGATATAGGTCTTTCACTTCTTTGGTTAGGTTTATTCCTAGGTATTTTATTCTTTTGGATGCAATTGTGAATGGAATTGTTTTCCTGATTTCTCTTTCTGTTAGCTCATCATTATTGTATAGGAAAGCAACAGATTTCTGTGTATTCATTTTGTATCCTGCAACTTTACTGAATACACATATTAGTTCTAGTAGTTTTGGAGTGGAGTCTTTAGGGTTTTTTATGTACAATATCATGTCATCTGCAAATAGTAACAGTTTGACTTCTTCTCTACCAATATGGATGCCTTGTATTTCTTTGCTTTGTCTGATTGCAATGGCTAGGACCTCCAGTACTATGTTGAATAACAGTGGAGAGAGTGGGCATCCCTTTCTTCTTCTCGATCTTAGATGAAAAGCTTTCAACCTCTTCCTGTTAAATATGATGTTGGGTGTGGGTTTGTCACATATGGCCTTTATTATGTTGGGGTAGTTGCCCTCTATAACCATTTTCTTGAGAGTTTTTATCATGAATGGATGCTGAATTTTGTCAAATGCTTTTTCAGCATCTCTGGATATGATCATGTGGTTTTTGTTCTTTTTGTTGATGTGGTGGATGATGTTGATGGATTTTTGACCGTTGTACCATCCTTGCATGCCTGAGATGAATCCCACTTGATCATGATGTAATATCCTCTTGATGTATTTTTGAATTCAGTTTGCTAATATTTTTTAAAGTATTTTTGCATCTATTTTCATCAGGGATATTGTTCTGTAATTTTCTTTTTTGGTGAGGTCTTTACCTGGTTTTGGTATTAGTGTGATGCTGGCTTCATAGAATGAGTTTGGAAGTATTCCCTCCTCTTATATTTTTTGGAAAACTTTAAGGAGAATGGGTATTATTCCTTCTTTTTATGTCTGATAAAATTCAGTGGTGAGTCCATCTGGCGCGGGGGCTTTGTTCTTGAATAGTTTTCTGATTACTGATTCAATTTCGTTGCTGGTAATTGGTCTGTTTAGGTTTTCTGTTTCTTCCTTGGTCAGTCTTGGAAGGTTATATTTTTCTAAGAAGTCCACTTCTTCTAGGTTTTCCAGCTTGTTAGCATATAGATTTTCATAATATTCTCTAATAATTCTTTGTATTTCTGTAGGGTCTGTCATGATTTTTCCTTTCTCATTTCTGATTCTGTTTATATGTGTAGATTCTCTTTTTTCTCTTAATAAGCCTGGCTAGGGGTTTATCTATCTGGTTTATTTTCTCAAAGATCCAGCTCTTGGTTTCATTGATTTTTTCTATTGTTTTATTCTTCTCAATTTTATTTAGTTCTTCTCTGATCTTTATTATGTCACCCTCCTTCTGGTGATTTTGGGCCTCATTTGTTCTTCTTTTTCCAATTTCAATAATTGTGACTTTAGACTATTCATTTGGGATAGTTCTTCCTTCCTTAAATAGGCCTGGATTGCAATATACTTTCCTCTTAGAACTGCCTTTGCTGCCTCCCACAGAAGCTGGGGCTTTGTGCTGTTGTTGTCATTTGTCTCCATATTTTGTTTGATCTCTATTTCAATTTGGTCGTTGATCCATTGATTATTTAGGAGCATGTTGTTAAGCCTCCATGTATTTGTGAGCCTTTTTGTTTTCTTTGCATAATTTATTTCTAGTTTCATACCTTTGTGGTCTGAGAAAATTGTTGGTACAATTTCAATCTTTTTGAATTTACTGAGGCTCTTTTTGTGGCCTAGTATAGGATCTATTCTTGAAAATGTTCCATGTGCGCTTGAGAAGAATGTGTATCCTGCTGCTTTTGGGTGTAGAGTTCTGTAGATGTCTGTTAGGTCCATCTGTTCTAGTGTGTTGTTCAGTGCCTCTGTGTCTTTACTTATTTTCTGTCTGGTTGATCTGTCCTTTCGAGTGAGTGGTGTGTTGAAGTCTCCTAAAATGAATGCATTGCTTTCTATTTCCTCCTTTAATTCTGTTAGTATTGGTTTCACATATGCTGGCGCTCCCATATTGGGTGCATATATATTTATAATTGTTATATCCTCTTGTTGGATTGACCCCTTTATCATTATGTAATGTCCTTTTTTATCTCTTGCTACTTTCTTTGTTTTGAAGTCTATTTTGTCTGATATAAGTACTGCAACACCTGCTTTTTTCTCCCTGTTGTTTGCATGAAATATCTTTTTCTATCCCATCACTTTTAGTCTGTGTATGTCTCTGAGTTTGATGTAAGTCTCTTGTAAGCAGCATGTAGATGGGTCTTGCTTTTTTATCCATTCTATTACTCTGTGTCTTTTGATTGGTGCATTCACTCCATTTACATTTAGGGTGATTATCGATAGATATGTACTTATTGCCATTGCCGGCTTTAGATTTGTGGTTACCAAAGGTTCAAGGTTAGTTTCTTTACTATCTAACAGTTTAACTTAACTCTCTTGTTAAGCTATTATAAACACAGTCTGATGATTCTTTATTTCTCTCCCTTCTTATTCTTCCTCCTCTATTTTTTATATGCTACGCGTTTTATTCTGTACTCTTTTACGTTTCCTTTGACTGTTTTTGTGGATAGTTGTTTTTATTTTTTGCCTTTAGTTAGTATTTGGATGGTCTGCTTTCTTTGCTATGATTTCATTTTCTCTGGTGACATCTTTTAGCCTTAGGAGTGCTTCCATCTAGAGCAGTCCCTTTAAGATATCCTGTAGAGGTGGTTTGTGGGAGGCAAATTCCCTCCACTTTCACTTGTCTGGGAATTGTTTAATCCCTCCCTCAAATTTAAATGATAATCATGCTGGATACAGTATTCTTGGTTCAAGGCCCTTCTGTGTCATTGCGTAAAATATATCATGCCATTCTCTTCTGGCCTGTAAGGTTTCTGTTGAGAAGTCTGATGGGTTTTCCTTTGTAGGTGATCTTTTTTCTCTCTCTGGCTGCCTTTAATACTCTGTCTTTGTCTTTGATCTTTGCCATTTTAATTATTATGTGTCTTTTTGTTGTGTTCCTTGGGTCCCTTGTGTTGGGAGATCTGTGGGCGTCCATGGTCTGAGAAACTATTTCCTTTCCCAGCTTGGGGAAGTTTTCAGCAATTATTTCTTCAAAGACACTCTCCCTTTTTCTCTCTCTTCTTCTTCTGGTATTCCTATAATGTGAATATTGTTCCATTTGGATTGGTCACACAGTTCTCTTAATATTCTTTCATTCCTAGAGATCCTTTTCTCTCTCTCTGCCTCAGCTTCTCTGTATTCCTTTTCTCTGATTTCTATTCCATTAACAGTCTTTTGCACCTCATCCAGTCTGCTCTTGAGTCTGTCAATCGTTTCATTTCTGTAATGTCTTTCCTGATTTCCTCCGTTAGCTTCTGCATATTACTCTGTAGGTCCATCAGCAAGGTTATGGGTTTTATTCTGAATTCTTTTTCAGGAAGATTGTTTAAATCTATCCCACCAGGCCCTCTCTCTGGGGTTGTCTGGGTGAACCTTGACTGGACCATATTATTCTGTCTTTTCATGGCGATAGAAATGGTCACAGGCGGGTGCCACATGTGTCTGCTGGGAGAACGTGTGTCTGCTGGGAGAACAAAGTCCCTTCCTATTGTTGTTCTCCTTGCCCTTCTCTGCAGCCTGTGCTTGTTACCCACACACCGGGAGCCAGTCTCTGGGATAATCCCCTGAGCTGTCATGTGCAGTGCTGCCCTCAGGCTTGCCTGGAGCTCTGCAGGGGTTTTCAGCCATGCCAGGTGCGTTCTGCTCCACTTGGTACCTTCCAGACCTTGCTCTGGCTTCCGTGGCCTTTCCTGGTTAGCTATGCACATGCCAGGAGGAGATTCTCTGTGGTTGCTGTGGGCGGGGCTGCTCTCCTGCTGTTCCGCAGCTGTTGCGAATCCACTGACACTGGTTGGGGGGAAGGAGTGGCAGGCTGCTTATCACCGTGAGGGCCTTTGGTGGGGTTGCTTTACCCAGTAGCCAGTTAGGGGGCCCTAAATTCCTCAAGATTCCCAGCCTGCTGGGCTGAGTATGCTGGGACAATTTTGTTCTGCTATTGGGCCCTTGTCTCTTTAAGACTTTTAAAAAAGCACCCGCTTTTCTTTTGTCCCATGGAAGCCGGCTATGAGGACCCGCTCGCAGTCTCTGTCTTGGATCCTGCCCTTCCGTTTCTCTAATCTCCAATACACCATGCGATGTGTATCTGTTCCCTATGCAGATCACCAGGGCTAGTTATTTAGCAGTCCTGTGCTTTCACTCCCTCCCCACTCTGATTCTTTTCCTATCACACGTGAGCTGGGGTCGGGGAGTGCTTGGGTCCTGTCGGGTTGTGGCTTTGTATCTTACCCGCTTCATGAGGCGCTGAGTTCTCACAGATGTAGCTGTAGCTTTGTATATATATCTTGCATGGCCTGTCACTGGCTGGATCCCCCTTATGCTCACCTCTTCGTTAGAACTCCCTACTCAGTGTGGAGTTTAATAATAGGAGTATTTTTTATCTTAAGAATTTCCAAATAGTGGCATAAGAAGTAATAAGTTTTGATGTCATTACTCTCATTTGTAGCATCCACCATTTAGTTTCATAAAAATAAGATTGAATAATACTGAGCTGAAGAACCAGTTGGCTTAACTACAATTTTAGATTAAATAAATGAACACTTCATTCTATTCTAAATTTGAAATGCATGAATATTAACTTAAAAGTAAAAAATCTTCAATAACTACATGAGGAAGTTAATTTGTAGCAGTATCATCCTATTGCACCTCTATTACCATATCATAAATCAACAGATTTGTACTTGTCTAAATTTCAAGACAAGTACACTTTCTGGATATCTGCCCTAAAGATGGTTGTATATATGGTACCCAGGCCAGAGCATCAACATCAGCTGGAAACTCAGAAGTGCAAAACTGGATTCCATCCTGGACTTACTGAGTCAGAAACTCTGGGGTTGGGAACCAGAAATCTGTGTCATAACAATTTTCCCATGTGATTCTGATGCACGCTTAAGCTTGGGAACCACAGCTGTGTGTGAATTCATGCTGTCCTCTAAACTTCTGTCTCTGAATGAAAGAAACTGAAGTTGGGTCACAAAAAGCCAGGTAATATATGCCAGGGATTTATAATGACATGACAGTAATAAATTACAGTTTCATACTGACCATCTCTTTTAGTAAGTAAATGTTGATTGGAATTTTGCCCTTTTCTTGGTCTGGCAAAGATAGGTTTAGGATTCAAGTGTACGTATAATACAGAATTAAAGGATGTCCATATAATTTACTATGTTAGAGCGAGAATAAAAGGTATAGTCATACCTCTTGGAACCTACTGAGTATAATTTTTACATATTGTTCTTTCAATAAAGATGATTTTCATTCCCCAAAGAGAAACTTTGTTCACCAGTACTTTTTAGATGAATATTTGAAGGATTATCTTGATTTGGGACCCCAGGGCAGCCAAAGGAATAAGATTTGATGTCACAAAAAAGCAACTTTGAACTCTGCCCAAAGCATGTTGTCTCAGAATAACCAGCAAGTAGTTATCTTGGTTTAGACAAAAAAATACCTAGGTTGTTAGGTTCATAAAGATTCAGCCAGTTTCTATAGCTTCCTGGAGTGGACCCGGCACCCTTTGCAGTACTAATCCAATGTTTGTAGGATTTGTGTACTGTTGTTTTTTTTCTTGATGGCTACATTGTACTTCCTTATACAATGTATAATAATTTAGTCAATTTCCTATTGTCCCCATTTTCTGAGATATTATGAACATTGCTTTGTAAACAATCCTTATACTTAGGTCTTTGTTTGATGATTTTTTCCTCAAGATGTATTTCTTTCAATAGCATCTCTGTGCCAAAAGGCATGTATATTTTTTAAAGTTTTGATACACATTGCTATAGTGTTCCCTAAACACCTGTTGTTAATTAGCAGTCCAACTTTCAGGGTGTACTTTTATTTACATACATGCTAATACTATATAGTAATACTATTTTTCTTGTTTATCAATTTAATTATTATATATACACATTAAATATTTTTAAATTAAATTTTATTTGATTAATGGTGTGGTTAGGCATTTAAAAAAATTTTTGCTAGCTAATTGGATTTCCTCTATTTTATTTGCCAGTGTTTCTATTAGATATTTATTATCTTACTGATTTTTAAGACCTCTGTGTATTAATGATGGTAATCCACTGATACTAATGATATATTGCAAATATTTCTCCAAGTTATTCTTTCTTTCCTTTTTCTTTCTACCATAACTTTATTGAGATATAATTGACATATAATATTGTATAAGTTTAAGGTGTACAACATGTTGATTTGATACATTTATATATTGCAAAATGATGACCACCATAGCACTAGCTAACTTCATCTCATCACATATCCAAGTTTTCCTTTGTTTTAACTTTTTTTTAGTATTTTTCACATTTACATAGAAAATAAATCAATCTTTTTTCTGTATGTTTCTACCAATGTGACAAGCTAAACAAATGTTTTATATCCCCAAATTATATGTAGTCATATGTATTTTCTTCCAGTATTTCTTTCTTCATTTAAATTTGTAATACATCTAGAATTGGTTTTGGTATAAGTTGAGTGTCTTTCTTTTCTTCTAAAGAAATGCCCATCCCAAGATAATATAAAGTAGTGTAGCTCTGGGCTGGAGGGTGTTCCCAGCTCCAGGCAAGTTCACTCTGGATTTAGTGAGGCTGAAAAATGACAACAGAACATTTGGGAGTAAAAGGTCTTATACCAAACTTTATTCTTGCAGTGGCAGGTTGAGTGCTAGAATCATTCCTGCATCCAACCAGTCTGCAATTCCCCTCAGCCTCTGTCTCTGCCAGCCAGGTCTCTCTGCCACTAGGCAGAGCACTGGGCAGAGCTCTTTATATAGCAAGTCCGTCTTCCTCTCTGCCTCTGCTCCAGGCTCTGCACTAAGCACTGGGTGGAGCTCTTTATATAACAACACAGGCAATAATGGCTTACTGCCAAACATGTGCCTGCACCATAGGCCATGTATTATATCATTACACGTGCACAGTAGCTAAGGTGATCAGGATCAGGTGAGGATTCTGCTCATGGAACTTCCATTTTCCCTACAAATAGGAAAACTTTTTTCACTGTCAGGAGAACTCAATAATAAAAGACTATTTGAAAAATTAAAAAAAATTATCATCTAATCAATTATTTCTCTACAAATTATTTAATAGCATTTTGTTATTGTGTTTCTTTGACAGGTAGCTTACCAGTTACTGAGACAGGTGAACAAATGGTTCACTAAGTCTGAGCTTTCTTCCAGTTAACCAGTTTCTTTGTAGATTTTTATGTGGGGTAAAAAATTGCAGAGATTTTTATATCTGATGATCCTAGAGAGCTGTTTCCAAACATAGCTGTTATTATCCTGGAAAGTTGAAGCCCAAAACATAAAAGCTTTGTTCCCTTGGTCCCTCTCTATTGTAAGTTGATATAATGTAAAGTCCCTTACTAAGGCTGATTGCTGATTTTCTCCAACATGTCTCTCCTTTCAGGGGAAACTGAGCCATGCCTTTTTCTCCATGGAGGTCTGAGGCAAAGATTGCATCCAATGCCTCCTGGACTCACATGTTTCATTTAGTTTTCAAAGTAGCTTTGAGCTGATCTTTTCTTGTCAGCCTTGGGCGTTCCTTAGGGTGCCCTCCTGTAATCATAGAGTAGTATGTTGGCTACAATGCAGAGACTGTGGCTTGGTGGACTCTGAATAGATTGCCCAAAAGAGACATAGTTCTAATTCTTACTCTGCCATTCACTAGCTTTCAAGTCCTGCTAAAGCCCCTTAATCTTACTGTTTTTCAAGTTTTGCATATGCAGCAACAGATAATAATGCTGATATATTCTCCCAGGAGGATGTTAGGACTAAGTAATTAATGGTCACAAAGAGCCTTTTAAATAAGAAGTGCCAAGTGTCCTTCTTGTTATAAAGAAGGTACAAAAAAATCATTTGGCTTGTCTTTTTATCTGCCCTTTTTGTCATGCTGTTTTCAATTATCTATTTTCAGAGTGCTTAGGCCATCTACATTTTAATTTCTTTCAAAAGACTTTTAAATACAATCAAAACCACTTTAATTCCAAATTATGGGTAAAGGATCATGCTTTTGAATCTCAGCACCCCGGAGATATGAATCATAAGGTACTTCTGATTCATTAGTCACTGGAATGTTTAAAAATGTCTAAAACAAAAGGCTATATATATATATACGAAAATCTCAAGAGATCAGAATTCAAATTACCAGAAAACTCAATTAACTGGAAAGCAGTTTCCTGACAGTTCAGCTTTTGTATAACAAGGAGCACGTATATTTGATTTTAAAAATATACACACAAATTCAAGAATGTGTCATTCTGCCCAATCTTCTATAGAGATTATGGACTAAGTGACCACATAATTTGTCATCCAAGCCAGAATACTTTTGAGAGTGACAGAAGGTGCTATTAGTGATTCAGCCAGAAGATCAGGCTCATATCAGGACCATCCCAGACTAACTAGGATGAACCATAATCATTGGCATTCAGTTTGATGATAATGATTGATTTGGGCAAGATTTCCAGTTTCTATTATTGACAAAAATAGAAACACAAAAAGGTTTTCTGTTTAAGCCTATGTTAATTAACTAATTTAGACATTTTTGTTTACCAATTATTCTAGAAACATTGAATCCTCGTAATTCAGAGATGCACCAGGGCAGTAATTAAATAAAGCAATTGTCTGTTTTCAGGGCATCAGTTTTATGCCTTCTGTTTTGTAGTGGCCCCACATTATGTATGCTCACTCCAGAATCCTGCCCTCCAGGGACGTGTGCTGGAATAGAATTTGGCCTGTAAAGAGGAACAGAATAGGATGGCCCAAGATGTGCCACTTTAACATGTGGATTATTTTGAGCTGAAGGCAATCAAAGACCTAAGAGACTGGGGTAAAGCTTTTTACTACTCCTTAACTGCCTAAAAGAATTTAGAAAGGGGGCCTGTACCAGGAAGAGGGTTGTTACGAGAGATAAGTTTTTCATTTGAGAGACCTCCTTGATGTCAAGGCAAACATTTGTTTAACAAACATTTCTTCTTTTCAGCTTCCTATGAATTGTCTTCCTTCCCTTTGAAGCCCCAGGTGCTGCCCCCTTTCCTTAGATTAGGGTAGTACACAAGCCTCAATTGCCTGGATGCCTTTGAGTCTCATATCTTTGTATACACATATGTGGATACATAATTAAAATTGTTTTTCTCTTGTGAATCTTTTATGGGGAGTTTCGGCCAAGAACCAAGAAGGGTAGAGATAAAGTTATTTTTCCTCGCAACATCTGGTAGGGTACTGAGCAGAGCCTCAGTTTTTTTCACCTCGTCCAGGATTGCATTATCTTAGCAAAGAGTCACTCACTGTAAAGGGACTCATACTAGCAAGTACCAGCTCCTCACTAGGATGCTATGGCTCTAACCAGTCACAGCTCTGACCCTCCTCCTTCACATATCCTTGACACACCCTTGAATTTGTGTGTACCTTTTAAAAAACAAATGAATGATCTCTTTGTTTCATGAAAGTGAAATTGTCATGAAAATGCTTTCCAGTTAACCAAGGTTTCTGATAATTTGAATTCTGATCTCTTGAAATTTCCTTATGTTGCATATATTGAGCCTTTTGGTTTAGACATTTTATTTATTTTAGTTGGTAAAACAAAGAAATAAGCCTTTTCTCATTATTTAGTGTGGGTAACCAGCACTAGCTTGCCTAAAATAGAAATTCCTGGGTCCTACCCTCAGAGACACTGATGCAGTAAGCTTGACAAGGGACACAGGATCTGCATTGCTCAAAATGCCAGTTTAATCTGAAACAAGTGGCATGGACCTTTTCCTCAGAAAACTGTTTCCAAAGTTTAAACCCTAAAATTTGGGTCCTAACCAGTCCGTGGTCCATAAATAAGGCTTTACCCATATTTACATTGTAGCAGTTTGGAATGATAGCTGCAACTTGAGAGGCTAACCAAATTAATATATCCTGTAAAATAGGAAGAGCAAGTAGAAGAACTTATCTTATGAAGAGTTTATTTTAAATGTTAATTCATTTAAAATTGGAAGCTCAATTTAAGAACCCTTCCCCCCAAAACTATACTTCTTAAAATGACTCAAGTTATTCTGAAACAAGTGACCTCACAAAAACCAAGAAACACTATTACTAAAAGCTAAAGATCAACTTAGATGACCATAACAGGCTTTATATTTCATGACAATGGATCCTACACCTTTAGGGTATTATTGTTATGTTATTATTTATCCAATAAGGCATAAGCAAACATGGTAACATCTTGGAATGTTTTACAATTTAATGGGAAAAATCGATCAGGTACACATATGGTCGTGCAAATTGCATTTTATTTCAGATTGTTTACAAAGTGTTTGAATATATATATGTGTTTCTGGACTTCTTTGATCTTCCTTATAACGTTGTAAAACATTCTAAGATATGAGTTGTTATTATATTGGCTGATAATTTTAGTAATAATAGTAGTCAGTAGTTATATTCTGCATATGTGCTAAGTTATATACATACATATAAAGTCATAAAGTAAGAGTCTATTCATTCTTATTAGTTCCATAACTATTTATTTGCCTTTTGTAAACTTGGACATACTATGCAAGATACTGGTGATAGTGAGGGCGACAGTAAATGGCGATTGTGCTCTAACTTCAAACCTCAATACTGACGTTTCAAAGACAGCTGACTAAAAGTTGTAAATTGATCATATTAGATGTGCTGATATTGATTGGAAGGAAGCACACCTTTTCTCATAGGTCCTGTTTTCTAACTGAGTCCTCATAAAACAGTTAAAATGAGAAGACACATATTTTGACATGGAAGAGGAATAAAGTTTCAAGATACTCTTTTTTTCTGAATAGGGGAAATTCTGGATTTCTCTCTGTGTTCAATTTTTGGAATTCTCCAAAGGCCCAGTATGAAACCCATTAAATTCTTGCAATAAGCCAAAAATAAAAGTCTATTTTAGAACACTAAAACAAAAATACATGAAAATAACTACAAATATAAATAGATATTATCTTTTACATTCACAATCCCTGAAATAAGTTTTAACTAAAATTGACCAAAGCCACAGAAAAGTATCAGGATAAAAGCTTAATTCAAATCAGAAAGCTATTTATTAGTTATGAGCTTTCATAAATACTGAACTAAAGCCCAACTTTATTGATACTATGAATCAAAATATTATTTGACAGTATTATAGTGTATATACAGAAGTATAACAGTTCTGAGTATTAAAGATGTACTTAAATATTAGCACTGTGTGTGGCACATACTAAATGCTCAAGAAATATTAGCTATTATTTTACTCTAAATGAAATCATTTACTTCATTATTTGGTAGTTCTATTTTCTGTAATATGAATAGAGTATATTTGTATTGTATAATATTAGGGGTGATGATTTAATAGATATTTAGACCTCATAAGATATGTTATTTTTAGACAAAATTCAGCAACCATTTATGATTAAAACTCTCAACAAAATGGGTATAGACAGCAAGTACCTCAACACCATAAAGGCCATATATGACCAACCCACAGCTAACATCATACTTAATAGCGAGAAGCTGAAAGCTTTTCATCTAAGATCGGGAACAAGACAGGGTTGCCCACTCTCTCCACTGTTATTCAACATAGTAATGGAGGTCCTAGCCATGGCAATCAGACAAAACAAAGAAATACAAGGCATCCAGATTGGTAAAGATGTCAAATTGTCACTATTTGTAGATAACATGATATTGTACATAAAAAACCCTAAAGACTCCACTCCAAAACTACTAGAACTAATATCTGAATTCAGCAAAGTTGCAGGATACAAAATTAATACACAGAAATCTGTTGCTTTCCTATACACTAGCGATGAACTAACAGAAAGAGAAATCAGAAAAACAATTCCATTCACAATTGCATCCAAAAGAATAAAATACCTAGGAATAAACCTAACGAAGGAAGTGAAAGACCTATACTCTGAAAACTACAAGACACTCCTAAGAGAAATTTAAGAGGACACTAACAAATGGAAATTCATCCCATGCTTTTGGCTAGGAAGAATAAATATTGTCAAAATGGCTATACTACCTAAAGCAATCTACAGATTCAACGCAATCCCTATCAAACTACCAACAGCTTTCTTCAATGAACTGGAACAAATTATTCTAAAATTCATATGGAACCACAAAAGACCCCGAATAGCCAAAGCAATCCTGAGAAGGAGGAATCAAACAGGGGAATTATGCTCCCTGACTTCAAGCTCTACTACAAGGCCACAGTAATCAAGACAATTTGGTATTGGCACAAAAACAGACCCACGGACCAGTGGAACAGAATGGAAAATCCAAACATTAACCCAAACATTTACAGCCAATTAATATTTGATAAAGGAGCCTTGGATATACAATGGGGAGATGACAGCCTCTTCAGCAGCTGGTGTTGGCCAAACAGGACAGCTACATGTAAGAGAATAAAACTGGACTACTGTCTAACCCCATACACAAAAGTCAACTCAAAATGGATCAAAGACCTGAATGTAAGTCATGAAACCATAAAACTCTTAGAAAAAAACATAGGCAAAAATCTCTTGGACATAAACATGAGCGACTTCTTCATGAGCATATCTCCCCGGACAAGGGAAACAAAAGCAAAAATGAACAAGTGGGACTATATCAAGCTGAACAGCTTCTGTATAGCAAAGGACACCATCATTAGAACAAAAAGACATCCTACAGTATGGGAGAATATATTCACAAATGACGTATCCGATAAGGGGTTGATATCCAAAATATATAAAGAACTCACGCACCTCAACAAACATAAAGTAAATAATCCAATTAAGAAATGGGCAGAGGATATGAATAGACACTTCGCTAAAGAAGAAACTCAGATAGCCAACAGGCACATGAAAAGATGCTCCACATCACTAATCATCAGAGAAATGTCAATTAAAACCACAATGAGATATCACCTCACACCAGTGAGGATGGCCAACATCCAAAAACACAAACAACAACAAATGTTGGTGAGGATGTGGAGAAAAGGGAACCCTCCTACCCTGCTGGTGGGAATGCAAATTAGTTCAACCATTGTGGAAAGCAGTATGGAGGTTCCTCAAAAAACTCAAAATAGAAATACCATTTGACCCAGGAATGCCACTCCTAGAAATTTACCCCTAAGAATGCAGTAGCGCAGTTTGAAAAAGACATATGCACCCCTATGTTTATCACAGCACTATTTACAATAGCCAAGAAATGGAAGCAACCTAAGTGTCCATCAGTAGATGAATGGATAAAGAAGATGTGATACATATACACAATGGAATATTATTCAGCCATAAGAAGAAAACAAATCCTACCATTTGCAACAACATGGATGGAGCTAGAGGGTATTATGCTCAGTGAAATAAGCCCAGCCGAAAAAGATAAGTATCAAATGATTTCACTCATATGTGGAGTATAAGAACAAAGAAAAAAACTGAAGGAAGAAAACAGCAGCAGACTCACAGAACCCAAGAACGGACTAATAGTTACCAAAGAGAAAGGGACTGGGAGGATGGGTGGGATGGGAGGGACAAGGGGGAAAAAGGGGCATTACGATTAGCATATGTAATGTTGTGGGGACACGGGGAGGGCTATACAACTCAGAGAAGACAAGTAGTGACTCTATAGCATCTCTCTACGCTGATGGACAGTGACTGTAATGGGGTTGATGGGGGGGACCTGATGAAGGGGGTAGTTTAATCACCATAATATTGCACATGTAGTTGTAGATTAATGATACCAAAATAAACTATAAATAAAAAGACCCTGAAAAAAAAGATACGTTACTTTTAGACTTTAAGTACAAAAGTTATAACACATTTTTTAAAATATAAGAAAAAAAACATAGAATTTGTTCCTTAAAAATCATAATTCTGTGACTGTTACCAGAGAGGTTTGAAGACATACTTCCTTCTTTTATTTAAGGTATCACTGATATACAATCTTATGAAGGTTTCACGTGAGCAACATTGTGGTTACTGCCTTCACCTGTATTATCAAGTTCCCCACACACATACCCCATTTCAGTCACTGTCCATCTGCATAGTATGATGCTATAGAGTCACTCATCTTCTCTATGCTATACTGCCTTCCCCATGACCCCCCTACATTATGTGTGTTAATCATAATGCCCTTTAATCCCCTTCTCCCTCTCCCACTACCCACCCTCCACAACCTCTTCTGTTTGGTAACTGCTAGTCCCTTTTGGAGTCTGTGAGTCTGCTGCTGTTTTGTTCCTTCAGTTTTGCTTTGTTGTTATACTCCACAAATGAGTGAAATCATTTGGTACTTCTCTTTCTCCACCTGGCTTATTTCACTGAGTATAATACCCTCTATTCCATACATCTTGTTGCAGTTGGTAGGATTTCTTTTCTTTTTATGGCTGAATAATATTCCATTGTGTATATGTACTTCCTCTTCTTTATCCATTCACCTACTGATAGACACTAAGATTGCTTCCATATCTTGAATACAGTAAATAGTGCTGTGATAAATATAGGGGTGATGTGTCTTTTTGAATCAGGGATCTTGTTTTCTTAGGTTAAATTCCTAGGAGTGGAATTCCTGGGTCAAATGGTATTTCTATTTTTAGTTTTTTGAGAAACCTCCATATTAATTTCCACAATGGTTGAACTAATTTAGTTTTCCACCAACAGTGTAGGAGGGCTCCCCTTTCTCCAGATCCAAGCCACCATTTGCTATTTCTTGTCTTTTGAATGTTGGCATCCTAACTGGTGTGAGGTGATATCTCATTGTGGTTTTAATTTGCATTTCTCTGATGATTAGTGATGTGGAGCATCTTTTCATGTGCCTGTTGGCCATCTGAATTTCTTCTTTGGAGAAGTGTCTGTCCAGATTCTCTGCCCATTTTTTTAATAGGGTTATTTGTTTTTTGGGTTTTGAGATGTGTGAGTTCTTTATATATTTTGGATGTTAACCCCTTATTGGATATGTCACTTACATATATATATTCTCCCATACTGTAGGATGCCTTTTTGTTCTGCTAATGATGTCCTTTACTATAAGGAAGCTTTTTCGTTTGATGTAGTCCCATTGTTCATTTTTGCTTTTGTTCCCTTGCCTGAGGAGATGTGTTGAGGAAAAAGTTGCTAATATTTATATTCATGAGATTTTTGACTAGTTTATCTCTAAGAGTTATGGTTTCATGACTTACGATCAGGTCTTTGATTCATTTCAAGTTTACTTTTGTGTATGTAGTTAGACAGTAATCCAGTTTCATTCTCTTACATGTAGCTGGACAGTTTTGCTAACACCAATTGTTGAAGAGGCTGTCATTTCCCCATCAGATTTCCATGGCTCCTTTATCATATATTAATTGGCCATATATGTTTGGGTTTATATCTGGGCTCTCTAGTCTGTTCCATTGATCTATGGGTCTGTTTGATTACTGTGGCTTTGTAGTAGAGCTTAAGTTGAGGGGCGTATTCCCTCCAGCTTTATTCTTCCTTCTCAGGATTGCTTTGGCTATTTGAGGTCTTTTGTGGTTCCATATGAATTTTTGAACTATTTGTTCTAGTTCATTGAAGAATGCCATTGGTATTTTAATAGGGATTGCATTGAATCTGTAGATTGCTTTAGGCAGGATGGCCATAGTGACAACATTAATTCTTCCTACCCATGAGCATGGGATGTATTTCCATTTATTGGTGTCATCTTTAATTTCTCTCATGAGTGTCTTGTAGTTTTCAGTGTATAGGTCTTTCACCTCCTTGGTTGGGTTTATTCCTAGGTATTTTATTCTTTTTGATGCAATTATAAATGGAGTTGTTTTCCTGATTTCTCTCTCTGCTAGTTCATTGTTAGTAAATAGGAATGCAACAGATTTCTGTGTATTAATTTTTTAACCTGCAACTTTGCCCAATTCAGTTATTAGGTTATTAGTCCTATTAGTTTTGGGGTAGATTCTTTAGGGTTTTTATGTACAATATCATGTCATCTGCAAACAGTGACAGTATTACTTCATCCTTGCCAATATGGATGCCTTTTATTTTTTTGTGCTGTCTGATTGCCGTGGCTAGCACCTCAAGTACTATGTTTAATAAAAGTGGTGAGAGAGCATCCTTCTCTAGATCCTGATCTTAGAGGAAAGGCTTTCAGCTTTTCACTGTTAAGTATGATATTGGCTGTGGGTTTGTCATACATGGCCTTTATTATGTTGAGGTACTTGCCCTCTATACCCATTTTGTTGAGAATTTTTATCATGAATGGATGTTGAATTTTGTATGCTTTTTGAGCATCTATTGAGAGGATCATGAGAATTTTGTCCTTCTTTTTGTTGATGTGGTGTACGATGTTGATGGATTTTCAAATATTGTATTATTCTTGCATCCTTGGAATAAATCCTACTTGATCATGATAGATGATCTTTTTGATGTATTTTTGAATTTGGTTTGCTAATATTTTGTCGAATATTTTTGCATCTAGTTTCATCAGGGATATTGGTCTGTAATTTTCCTTTTTTTGTGGTGTCTCTGTCTGGTTTTGGTATTAGAATGATTCTGGCCTCATAAAATTTGTTTGGAAGTATTCCCTCTTCTACTTTTTGGAAAACTTTAAGGAGAATGGATATTAGGTCTTCACTGAATGTTTGAAAAACTTCAGTGGTGAAGTTATCTGGTCCAGGGATTTTGTTCTTAGATAGCTTGTTGATTACCAATTCAATTTTGTTGCTAGTAAGTGGTCTATTCATATTTTCTGTTTCTTCCTGGGTCAGTCTTGGAAGGTTTTATTTTTCTAAAAAGTTGTCCTTTTCTTCTAGTTATGCAATTTGCTAGCATATAATTTTTCATAGTATTCTCTAATAATTCTGTGTATTTCTATGGTGTCCATAGTCATTTTTCCTTTCTCAGTTCTGATTCCATTTATGTGTGTAGACTTTCTTCTTTTCTTGATAAGTACGGCTAGGGGGTTATTTATTTATTTATTTTCTTAAAGAACCAGTTCCTGGTCTCATTGATTCTTTCTATTGTTTTATTCTTCTCGCTTGTATTTATTTCTGCTCTGATATTTATTATGTCCCTCCTTCTACTGACTTTGGCCTTCATTTGTTCTTCTTTTTCTAGTTTCATTAATTATGAGTTTAGAGTATTCATTTAGGATTGTTCTTCTTTCTTGAGGTAAGACTGTATTACAATATGCTTTCCTCTTAGAACTGCTTTCGTTGCATCCCAAAGATTTTGGGGTGTTGAGCTGTTGTTTTCATTCATCTCCATATATTGCTTGAACTTTGCTTTTATGTAGTTATTGATCCATTGACTATTTAGGATCATGTTGTTAAGCCTCCATGTGTTTCTGGAATTTTGTTTACTTTGCATAACTTATTTCTCATTTCATACCTTTGTGATCTTAAAAGTTGGTTGGTACAATTTCAATAATGCTGAATTTACTGAGGCTCTTTTGTGGCCTAGTATATGATCTATTCTGGGAAATGTTCCCTGTGCACTTGAGAAGAATGTGTATCCTGCTGCTTTTGAGTGGAGTGTTCTGTAGATGTCAGTTAGGTCCATCTCTTCTAATGTGTTGTTCAGTGCCTCTGTCTCCTTACTTATTTTCTGTCCAGTTGATCTGTCCTTTGGAGTGAGTGGTGTGTTAAAGTCTCCTAAAATGAATATATTGCATTCTGTTTCCCCCTTTAATTCTGTTAGTATTTGTTTCAAATATGTAGGTGCTCCTATGTTGGGTGTATAGATATTTAGAATGGTTATATCCTTTTGTTGGACTGACCCCTTTACCTTATGTAATGTCCTTCTTTTTTTATTGTTACCTTCTTTGTTTTGAAATCTATTTTGTCTGATATAAGTACTGCTACTACTGCTTTTTTCTCCCTAGTATTTGCATGAAATATGTTTTTCCATCCCATCACTTTCAGTGTGTGTATATGTCTTTGGATTTGAAGTTAGTGTCATATCTCTAGGGTCTTGTTTTTTTATCCTTCTGTAACTCTATGTCTTTTGATTGTTATTCAGTCCATTTACATTTAGGGTGATTATTCGTAGATATGTACTTATTGCCATTGCAGGCTTTGGATTCATGGTTCCAAAAGTTCAAGGACAGTGTCCTTATTATCTAACAATCTGTCTTAATTTGTTTATTATGCTATTTCAAACACAATCTAATGTTTTTTTATTCTCCCTTCATCTTATTCTTCCTCCTCTACTCTTTATATATTAGGTGTCATATTCTCTACTCTTTGTATATCTCTTGACTAACTTTGTGAGTAGTTGATTTAATTTTGCATTTGCTTAGTAATTAATTGGTCTCCTTTCCTTACTGTGGTTTTATTTTCTCTAGTGGCAACTATTTAGCCTTATGAGCACTTCCATCCAGAACAGTCTCTTCAAAATATACTGTAGACATGGTTTGTGGGTGGTGAATTCCCTCAACTTTTGCTTATCTGGAAATTGTTTAATCCCTGATTCAAATTTAAATAATAATCTTTCCAGGTAGAGTATTCTTCGTTGGAGGCCCTTATGTTTCATTGCATTAAATATATCATGCCATTCCGTCTGGCCTGTAAGGTTTCTGCTGAGAAGTCTTCTGATAGCCTTATTGGATTTACTTTGTGTGTCATATTTTTCTCTCTCTGGATGCTTTTAATACTCTGTCCTTGTCTTTGATCTTTGCCAATTTAATTATTATATGTCTTGGTGTTGTCTTCCTAGGGTCCCTTGTGTTGGGAGATGTCTGCACATGTATGACTTGAGAGACTATTGGGTAAGATTTTCAGATTGGGGAATTTTTCAGCAATGATTCCTCAAAGACACTTTCTATCACTTTTTCTCTCTCTTCTTCTGGTACCCCTAAAAGACGAATGTTGTTCTGTTTGGATTAATTTCATAGTTCTCTTATTATTCTTTCATTTATAGAGATCCTTTTATTTCTCTGTGTTTCAGCTTTTTTGTATTCCTGTTCTCTAATTTCTATTTCATTTACCATCTCCTCTATATCATCTATTCTGCTTTTAAATCCATCCATTGTATGTGTCATTTCAGATACTGTATTTTTCAAAGTTTCTATCTCTTTCTTGAAGTCCTCTCTGAGATCTGGAATATTTTTCTGTAGCTATGTGAGCATGTATATACTTTTTATCTTTATCAAGAAGATAGGTGATTTCAGTTTCACTTAGTCCTCTTTCTGGAGTCTTTTCTCACAGATTTGTTTGGACAAAATTCTTTTACCATTTCTTAGTGATTCCTATGGAATAATAACTTTGTGTAGGTGGCACCCTCTAGTGCCCTGAAGCTCTACTCTCTGGAGCTGCTGAATACCTGTAGCAATGGTGGGAGTTGCAGGTGAGTGGAACTGGTGCCTGCCAAGGAAGAGAGACCTCTTTCCTGCCTTCCTTGCTGTAGTGCTTGCCTCCACTGCCAAGTCCAGTGGGCCGAGCATTCAGGGATGAGCCTCTGTGCTGTGCCCTGTAGCTGCCATACGTGGGGCCACCTTGGCTGGCCTGGCTTTATGACAGGTACAGAAGGTGTGCAAGACCAGTGCCTGCCATGATGAAGGAGAGGGAGGCTGCCTACCACTGTGGGGGGCCTTGGGGCTGTGTGCCAGCCAGTTAGATGGAGCATCTGTAGCTCCTGAGAGTTCCCATCTTGCTGGACTAAGTGTTCCAGGATGATTTTGTCCACTTGCCTTTTCTCCTGAGCAGTGAGCTCTGTGTAATCCTTGCCACTTTAATGCCCCACTCACTACTGGGGAGTCTTTTTCAAAATTCCTATCTTTCTTTTTTCCTTGGAGCCAGTTGTGTGTACCTGTTCTTCAGCAGTAGCTTGAATCTCAGTCTCTCCCAGTATTCTGCCCATCTTTGCTTTCCATCCCCACTTATCTCCAAAGCACCATGTAATATGGGTTCATAATCCCTGAGCAGATCTCTGGGACTGGGTGTTTAGCAGTCCTGGGTGGGCTTCTACTCTCTCCCTGTTCCATTTCTCTTCCTCCTGCCTGTCAGCTGGGGTGGGAGGAGGGCTTGGGTTCTGCCAGATTGCAGCTTTGCTATTTTACCCTTTTCTGTGAGGTTTTCACTTTTTCCCTGATGTAGGCAGTCTGTTTTTCAGTCTTTGGGTTGCTCTTTCTGGATTAGTTGTATTTGCTATATTTTATGTGGTTTTGGGAGGAGGTTTTTGCCTCAGTTCTCATGCCACATCCTCCCTCCCTGCCATAGTTTACTTCTTTTATATTGATCTGGGGTTGCATAATGAGCACTCCTTTGCTCAGATTCAGTTCTTTATAGTAGTATAACTGAGAGCCTTCAATTACAGATAAACGAACTGATGAACTGTTAAACCACTTGTGGGAATAATGTCTCTGACTCAATATGAATACAAATCACATTCAAAGAACAAGTCTGACAACTTTCTGAATTTTCTTATGCAGAACTTCTTACATTTCCCCCTACCAATCCCACACACCTCTGCATTTTTTCCCTTATTACCTTGTCATTCTGTTAGGCATCACAAGACCTCTCAAAAATTATTTGGGAAACTCAAGGAAAACTGTAAGTGTTTATGATAGATTGCATCATGCATTTTGAAGGCACAAATTTTGGTGTGTAGGAAATTTAGGTTGTAGGACTGATGCTAAAGCTATGTGTACTTGAGGCAACTCCCAAATGCCACTCTCCTCACCTGAGCTCACTAAAGGAGCCCCTGACATCTTCTGCCTGGCTCCTTAGCTCCATCTTCATCGACTGAAAGCAAACTGATTGCCCCAAGTGTAGCCTAAAGGAACTATGGCTGGGGGCCATACAGGCACTTGCCTTGGCATTTCCATCATGTCAATGATTGATTCTTCCTCAGTGTTTTGGCTACATGTATAACTGAAACATCAACATTTTTTTTTCTATTTCCTACCCAAATATCTAAAGAAATGGATTATATTTAGTCATCATTTAAGTAAAAATATTTACTAATGCTAATGCTTCACCATTTGCCATCATTAGGATCACTAGAACAAAGATTGCGATGCTTTCAACTTTATCCATAATGATTGATTTGGTGAGATAAAGCATTGATTCTATTATCAAACAGGCAGATAAGTAAATGGAGTGGTTATGAATGTCTTTGCTTGTTTTTACCCTAGGTGAGTATGTATAAACTCAAAATTATTTATTTTCTGCTTTATTCCAGTGACAAGTCAGTCATACTCAAATGATAGTAGTCAGTTCTTAGAATGAGAAAAGTAGAGTGCAAAAAAGTTTTTGATGTTTTTAGTAGCTGACATTCTCAATACGTTTGAATTCACACAATTGCACCAAGAACAAAATATGTGAGTGTATGTGAGCATGTGTGTGTGTGTATGTATGTTATAGCTATATGTCTGTAAATGGGGGTATTCTTATTTGGTTCAAAACAGAATGATTTTTCTGGAGGATTTTTTTCAAAGAAATTGTGTCTATGAAGAAATTATGTAATCATTATTCTTAGAATTAACCTTTTCAAATACGTATGAAATTCTTACATTCCCTTGTTTTGTTGTTTTATTTTTAATCCAAGATTTTTTGAGCACTTTCTGTTAGGATCTCTCTCATTACCCCTCAAATTTTATGCATGATTCAAGACTGAAGTTTGAGGTCACACAAATGAACAAAATTAGATGGAATACTTGGGAAAATTACCTCCCTCTCTTCCTTCCTCCATCCCTCCTTCCTTTCTTTCTTTGTTCCTTCTTTCCTTCCTTTGTTTTTCCTTTTCTTTTCTTTCTGGCATCTTAAAGGTATTTTAGATTGTAATTTGTACCATTCCCAGGTCAAATTAAAAAGGCCTAACCAGGCTCCAGACAGATTACCACAGACTTATGTTACCATTCCATGCAGGTTTCTATTTCTCTTTAAGATTTTCTACTAACATCTAAGTCCATACCATGGAGATTTTACCACTGATAAAGATTTGTCCCTTGATTTATCTTTTCAAACTATGAAGTTGGCATCATGTTTTGTAATAATACCCAGTATTGGTAAGCGTAAGTTGAAAAATGGCATTCTCATAAACAGACCATTAAACTGTATACATATACCATTATGGAAAGCAATTGGGCACAAAATCTCAAAAGCATGAAAATGATACATAAATTGAGATACAGTAACTATGTTTCTAAGAAATTATGCTTATAAAATAAGCATATACATAAATGTTTTTGAGCAATGGTACTTGATATTCATAATGTTAGAATTATGAGAAATTTCTTGAGTATCCAATGATTAGAAAATTAATACATTAATCATTGGAATATTATGATGGTATTAAAACCATTTGTTTCAAAGGAAAAGTATACTATGTGTGTGTATTTCCAAATGATTTTTAAAAATATACCTGGTAATAATACTAAATGAGAAAAGAAGGTGTTAAAAGTGTGAATCATGTATGATTATAATTCTGAAACTATATATATGTATATATATAAACATGAAAATAATAGACTACAACAAAATTTTGATCTTCTATTCATGCACCTTTACATGGTGATAATATTAGAGGTATTAACTCCTGATTATATTTTTCTGAACTGTCTATAATGAGCATGTGTAATTGCTACAATCTGAAAAAAAGTTCATTTTTAAAATATCAAATCATTTCCCATCTGTTCCCCTGTTCACAATACACTAATTCTTACTACTATTAATTTTGCTACTATCTCCCAAATATACCTTCTTTATACTACACAATTTAAGTTTCCCACATGCTTTGATTTAATATTTTACATAATCCATCATTAA
This sequence comes from Phataginus tricuspis, assembly GCA_029783875.1. Taxonomy (NCBI): domain Eukaryota; kingdom Metazoa; phylum Chordata; class Mammalia; order Pholidota; family Manidae; genus Phataginus; species Phataginus tricuspis. The sequence continues at coordinate 30,066,252 of JAQQAC010019963.1, read as the reverse complement.
TAAAGTCAAACTGCTGCAAAACCTAAAACACTTATATAGATTGATTCAGTGAAAAAGATGACCTCCTTTATAGCAGCAAGAAAGTACACAATAGAGAACATGATTCAAAGACATAGAGAATCTTAACTGCTCGTGAGCCTTATTTAGTAAGATGTTAGAAATAATAGTGATAAAGGAGTCCCTAAAAATAGTGAGATCTTATTACTGGCCAATCTGATTGCACTACAGCTCTCTGTTAGAAAGATTCACAGGAGTCATTTACAATGCTGTGCTCTATGCATTGTGTCTTATTAACAGCAATTTATTATTTATTTGATGAGGCCTGACCCAGATTTTACAGTTAACTATTATTCTTTTCTGAATATTATCAACCTGCTGTGTGGAAGTGTAGCATATCAACTTAATTTCAAAAGGTGCTCTTTTTTGAAAAAAAAATTGTTTAATGTTCCAAATACATTTTTATTTCAGGTAATTTTTACCATTATTATACATTACAATCATATATAAATATTGATGATATATTTGGCACTGTGTTTTAACTTGTAAAATATAATACATTTTTTCCGTTGTTTTTTCTCAAAAATCAATTGTCAAGAAAAGTCTTCTTAAAAAATGATATTTAAAGTGTGTCCTAATAGAGTCCTAAGTAAGCAAATTAGCATGGGAAGTGGAGAAAAAAGTCCATCTGGCAGAGTGTCCAGAATGTGGAAAGATCTGAGGCAGATATAAAAAGTTATTGAAAGTAATTGAGTACAGCCAAAACTTACTGTGAAAGGAGATTTATTAATCATCTGCTTAGGCCCATGCATGTGATTGGTTCTGGGGATTTGTTGAGAACTAGACAAAGGTGAGACTTGGGGATGGAGGTAAAAAATGTTCCACAAACAAATATAAATGTGCTTGGTGTTACCACAGAGGATACCTCTAACTTGCCTGGAGGATTTAACAGAGAATGGAAAGAAAGGAAAGATTTCCAGAGGAAGTGACATTGAACCAGAGACCTGAAGGATGAAAGCATCCTGGCCAGCTGGTTAGTCAGAGCAGAGAGTCCATGTAGACATCAAGATGGGGGGAGCATGAGGCAGGGAAGAAAGTGAGTCTGGACATTTGACAAAGTTCCCTATGGCTGAGTGTGGAGAGCTTGGGGGGCAGGGTGGGGCATGGTGATGGATAAGAAGTGGGCCGGGTGAAACATGCAGGGCATTGCAAATCTAAGTCTATTGACTTCTAGGAGCAGTGGAAAGCCTTTACGTCCCAAAACAGGGCAGTGGCAAAATCAGATGTGCATTATTAAAAGTCTACTCTTAGAAGCATTGTAGAAGCTGCATGAGGTCAGGGAAAGGTGCAACAAATGAAGGGAGACTAGCTGGGCAGCTAATACAGAACAAAAACAAGGAATGGTGATTGGAGTGGCAGTCGCAATAATAGAGATGGAAAGAAGTGGACTAAGGCATTTTTCTCCAGACTTCCTCTCCTAATGACTGAGACTTGAGATAGGCAGCCCATCTTCTCTGTCCATCTACCCCGACCCCCATGATACTAAGAGGCCCAGCTTCATTCTGTGACACTGACTCCCTTGTTCTCTAAGGTGTCACCAAACCAGACATCATTAGCCTTTTTAAAGATTCATTTAGTAATACTCACTTCACTTCATTGTTACAAAATTTAAATAGAACAAATTATTTGCAAGTGCTATAGAAACTGTGATCATTTTATTATGTCCATGAAATAGTGAAATACAAAAACCCCAAACAGATACACATCCATCAATATTTAGCTATTGAACACTTCCCTTGTGCCTAACACTGTGCTGAGCATCATGGAAAAACTAAAAGACATTTACGATGTATTGGTGTGTGATTTAAAGAAGAATTTTGTTTAAACAAATAAAATTAAGGGAACACTGAAAATAATGAGGTGAACCCAGACCTTAGGCTCTAAATATAGATCATGTTTCTCTGTTTTAAATCTGTGAGAATGTGCCAAGTTAACCTTGAAATACCATTCATCTTCTCTTGAGTTGTTATTTAGAAATGTTGATTACCCTAGAGAGTGAATTATCATCTATGAGTGAACTTGGGATGTTTCTGATGGAGATTTTCCCAGCATTTGGAACCCAGCTGATTACTCTATCTGCCCAATGTCATGGCCAGGCCCTCTTGTTTATGTTTCATTATAATCCAATTAGGTAAACAAAACCTTAAAGGTTTACAGATAACAGAAGTAAAATGTTCAAATATCTTTGAAATGTTTTCATTTCTTTATTTTGCTTCCTGTAATGGAAGATTCTGTTCATAGGAAAAAATGAATGCATTATATTCTTGATGAAATCATTTTAATCTCTTCTAACATGTCTCTGGTTCTTTTTTTATTTTCTGTAGTCTTCTTGATCTAGACCAGGTTGTTATTGACAGCACTCTCACTTGTCCTTTATGAAAACACCTATTTGTATTATCACTTAGTCTATTGCTCTGCAGTTACATCTATGTTCCTATGAATCTAAAGGTCAGAGTTACACGAAGCAAATATATTTCAGGGAGAAAACAAAAGCAAAATTTTCCTTTTTCAGCTTATGGATTGATAGGCAATTTGTGAATATAGTTGATTATCTGCATTCATCTTTGACTTAAGTTTTATTTTAAAATTTATTAAAAGATACAGTTCAGTAATGGTAGAATATGTATTACGGGTATATATTTTTGCAGTTACAACTTTTTTTATATGCAGAGAAAATACTAGAAGATATGTATTTTAGTCTTGTTCTCGGAAAAGTCCAAAACATCTACAAATACCAATTTTCTTATTTTTACACTAGAGGTAATAATGTCAATAGGTTACGGTAGTTCTGAGGATGAAATAGGACAGCATCTAGGAAGATAGCTCTTTGCAAAGTAAAAGCACCATATAAATTTGGCATTGACAGGCAGCTTTTGCCTAGATGTCCAAATTTAATTAAGGATTTTAAAACATAATGTTAGCTGAAAAGTATTAGTAAATAAAATTTATATTTCAGTCATAAGCTTCACATTTGGAATTTAAAAAACAAATCTATTAATTTCATAAAATAATAAATAATTTGCTTTGAAGTTGAATAATTTGCCTTTCATTTTGAGTTTACTCTCATTTTAGCACATTTTTATTTTTAGAAATTAAGATTTTTCTCTGAACTTGAGTAGATTACAATATGACAATTTACTCATTCATTCATTTAGTCATCCATCAAACATTTAATGAGCAACTAATATATGCATAGACACTCTGAAAAATGCTAGGGGTAAAAACAAAAATTAAGATGTCCTTTTTTTCTTAAAAAAAGGAATTGCCAAAAAGTTTACACAAAATGTGTAAACTTGCGATTATAATTCACATACTAGATATTATTATAAGGTGTTTAAAAGATATAGTGAGTACAAAAAGGCAAAAAAAAAGATCCTTTATGTGAGAGAAGGATTATAGGAGATGTCATAGAGTTTTCCTTTGAACTGAGTGTTATAAGCTGAATTGTATCCCCCCAAAACTCATGTTTTGAAGTCCAAACTCCCAGTACTGCAGAATGTGACCTTCTTTAAAGATAGATTCTTTGTTGAGGCAATCAAGTTGAAATTGGGTCTTTAGGGTGAACCCTAATCCAATACAGCTGATGTGCTTACATGACAGGGAATCTGAACATAGATACACACCATGTAAAGAAGGCCATGGGAAAACAGGGAGGGAGACCACCATGTGAAGATAAAGGCAGAAATCTAGGGGATGCTTATATGAGCCAAAGAACAAGTATTGTCAGCAAACCACCAGAAGCTAGGGCAGAGGCATGAACAGCCCTCAAAGGAACCAATCCTGCTGACACCTTGATCTCAGACGTCTACTCTCCAGAAGTGTCAGACAAAAACTCCTGTAGTTTAAGCCACTCCATTTTGGCACTTTGTCACAGCAGCTCAAGCAAACTAATACACTAAATATTAAAATTAAATAAACAATAAGAATTCACCAGGACAACAAAGGAAGCATGGGGAGGGTGTTTAAGACTGAGCAAACAATCTGTGCAAAGACTGGGTGGTGTGACAAGTCAGGGCCCAGTTGTAAAACTGCAGTTCAGTTTCACAAAACAGAATGTGCAGGAATGCCCAGCAGGAGAAAACCTTAGAAAGATGGTTAGGAGCCACCCTGCAAAAGCACAGGGGCCAAACCTTGGGATTTTTATTCTAAAAATAATTGAAAACCACTAAATGCTTTTATACAAAGGGAATGCATGATAAGATTGCACGTTTTGGGATGATTACTTACTTTTTTTGTTCTGCAGGGATGAAGCTAGAGATCCAGGGGTCAGCCAGGAATTTCCTGTGATACTAACATGAGAAATGATGGCTATTCAACTAGGGCAATGGAGTGAAATTAAGGAGTAGATTTAGGAAATAGTCAGAGGTGATAAAAATTCAGTGACCCAATGGTTAGATGACAGAGAGAAAATGGGTTGTGATTTTAGCAGTAGGAAAGGAGAAGGGATGGAAATGAAAATATTTCAAAAGAAGAGTTGAAAGATGCTTTCTACCAGTGTAGCAAAGGAAACATACATTAACTCAGCAAAATTATGGGCCTATCTGGGAAGGCATTTTATTGTATGTATTGTGATTCTGGAAGCACACTACCTATACAAACACCACAAATTATATACCAGCAATTCCATAAACCAGTACATTTTCATCATATTTTATTGTATATGTCAAAGACAGATATATGTTCACTTTGATGGCAAACAAATGTTTCTACATAAAAAAATAATTTTATAAGCTCTGCCATATTTTTAGTGTAAAAGATAAAATTCTTTTAGTAGCTAAATTGCAAAAAGTTTTGCTAACATTAATGTTTGTTTTTTTCAAATAAATGAAAGGAAATATAAATCTTACAGTCACATTAACAGAAAACAACTTTATCATGAGCTACTCACTCAATTTCTTTTTAAGTTTCAAAATGTATCACTTGAATGTTAAGAAGAAAAGAGGGGCCATAGGGCTATTTTAGAAATAATTAAGAACTTTCCCACTGCAGAAAATTACAAGATATTCAAAGGATACTTTTTGATGTTTTTCTTTATTTTGCTGGTATGTGCAATAGGTTGACAAAGTAAGTGTCTTCTTTTTCCATTACAATCAACCAGTCCCTACAGTTTACATTTCCACTAAGTGTTTGTTTAGACTCTGGTTATTTCACAGAGGATCTGTGTTGAAATCCTTGCTTTATACTTTTCTGTTGTAAAAATTCCTTCTCTAAAGCACTCCATGTTATTTCCCCAAGTTCCCCCTGCTCAGTGTTAGCCAGTCTCTGTCTTTGCTTAGTCTTCACCACAGCCTTTGTTCTCTATTCAAGAAGAGATACCTGCTTATTGCTAGTTCCCCACTTTGTAGTTCTTTCCCTTCTCCAAGATTTCCCCCCAGTCTTCTTTCTACAGTTGGTTCTAGCTTCACTTGTATATCATTTCCTCCAGGCACCAATGTTTGGGCCTAATGCCCCCTACTTTATGTGTCCCACAACATGCTGTGAGTGGGTCTACCATTTCAATTCACACTCTTTTATTGAAATTATCTAAACAGAGCCTCCACCCATGGAATACAGAATTTTTGAGGACAGATCGCCATATAGAAACTGATATAAACTATATTTTTTATCACAGTACCAGCCCCCCTAGCCAAGCTTTAAGGTGATGTCTGCTGGTGACACATCCTTTTAGGTTTCCTTCATCTGAGAATGTCTTTGTGACCCCTTCATTCATGAAGGATAGTTTCACTGGGTATAAAATTCACAGTTGACTGTTCTTTTCTTTCAGCACTTGAAAATACTGCATCACTTCGGGATGGCCACCATGGACTCAGGTAATATTTCATTTCTCTTTGTCTCACGTCAAGATTTTTTCTTTGTCTTTAGTTTCAGAAGTTTAATTATGATGTGTTTTGGTACAGATATACTCAATTTCACTGTGTTCATAGAATCTGTAAGTCTGTGTCTTTTGGCAATTTGAGAAGTTTTCAGCCTTTGTTTCTTCAAATACTCTTCACGCCCTTTGTCTTTCTCCTCTCATTGGGACTCCAATGATAACAATGTTGCATCTCATATTATTGCCTCACCAGTCCCTGAGGATCTGGGTTTTGTTTTTTGTTTTTTTGTTTTTTTTTTTTCAGCCTACATTCTCTGTGTTTAGTTTGTATAAGTGATACTGTTCTATCCTTAAATTCAGAGAATGTCCTCTGTCATCTCCACTTTACTGTGGAGCCCATCTACTGAGTTTTAAATATTTCTTACTATATTTTTTCAATTCTATGATTTACATTTGATTTTTAATTATAACTTATGTTTCTTTCCTAACATTGTCTATGTCTCTCTCTTATTTCAAGAGAATTCATGATTATTTGTTAAGCATTTTTAGGATGGCTGTTTTAAAATCTTTGTGAGATAATTCCAACATCTTACTGGTTTCAGTGCTAGTCTAGTTTGTTGTCTTTTCTCATTTAGGTTGTTATTTCCCTGTAAAGATAATTTTTTATTGACTCCTGAATGTTTTGGATATTATATTAGGAGACTCTGGGCCCAATTTAAATTACTTTATTTTAACAAGAAGACATCCTGTTTGGGTTTGGCATTCAGGTTGTGGTCTGATTTTATGATTCCAATTACGGTCCAGTTTTCAGAGACTGCATGGTGCTATGTTGGTCTGTTTGGCTTATCTCATGCCACTGGAGCTCCTACTAGTCCCTGCTGATGCTACTTGAGGAATCCAAAGGAACTTACCAAAGTCAGGCTGACTTGTCCTTCTAAATGGGTGTGAGAAAGAATGCTTCCTGGGCTTGGAACTTGTGGTAGAATCCACCTTGCTGTATCTCCTGGATACATGATGTTTCTGGGTGAGATAGAAGAGTCATAGCATGAGAGGGAAGGAGTGTTTTCTCTAGCTGCTTATTAACAGAAGGACTTCCAATTGATCCCCTTGCTGTTTCTGCTGGTTCTACCTGGTTTTGTCAGAGGTACTCACATTTGATCTGCAATAGGATTGAGTTTATCTGGGATGTCCTGTGTTGTTAGGATGGGAATCAAGAATCACTGTGCCTCAGTCACCTTCTTCTGGTGACTGTGGGTTTGTAAGATGCCCTCCTGCTATGCTGTTCTTCTAGTCCTGGGGTCTCTAACCAGTTTTCCTTCCTCTTCAAATTTTTAAAGTTCTCTTTGGTTATCTCATGGTTTATTCCAAGTTATAGTTGTACTTAGTAAAGAAGAGCAGGAGAGACAAATCTTCACCATCTTGTCATGACAGCGAATTCCATTATGTACATATTCAAACACAGAATATGATGGCCAAATTGGGTAAGCCTTGGCATATACACTATCCTGTTTTAAACTATGTGCCGAACGATTCCACAGTTATGTAAGAAAGGCTTAGCATACAGAGTGGGTAACTGAGCTTCCTAGTGTTAGCTATGGCACTTATATGTTCAGATGTTATTGCCTGCAACTGTGTCCATCTGGGTGAAGATTTATAGGATCTAGAAGTTTTCCTGGGACCCGGGAAATGTTGCTGCTTCACTGCTGTGCGTTCTGACTATACTGCATATCTTCTGATTCTCTTAGATCAAGGTACTTCATTTATTTACCTATATAATTACTCAGAGCCAAAACTGGTAGCAAAGGAAGAATTCTTGAACATCTTAGAGACTATTCAACATCACTTTGTAGGTGAAAAAAATTGAGTTTTATTGGTTTTCTCTAAGTAATAAAGCCAAACAGCAGGAGAGCAGGATTAGATCTCAGGTTTTATGACTTCTGCTCAGTGTTTTTCTTATTTCACCAAGGGAATGACTAGTAATAATAATGATTTAATGTACTTTTAATAGCAAAAGTTTTATTCTAGCTCCCTGACAATTTTTTTTCTTACACATTTAATTTTCCTGCTTATTTGGTTCTCTTGTGCCTGATAAAAGCTACATATCTTTTGTCATTTATGAGGCAAGCATGATAAAGAAGAGAAAATTTTAAATGATGCTAGGTAAATAAGGGATGATTGCTTGCCTAGTTTTGAATCCAGTGAGAGATATAAATGTATAAACTCAGTATAATGTAAGGCATTGTGAAGTAGCTGGTTAAAGGGGATATTAACAAAAGGCTGTCAAAGGGAATTGGAGAATGGTAAAATCTGATGAGGCAGGTTACAGATGACCATCTAAGAGATGTCCTAAAGGCTGAATGGGAAGTAGCACAAAGGCATCCCAGACTGAGAAAAATGGATGAAGAACATGGAAGCAAGAAACCTTATCTCAGATCTTTTCTAAGTGCCAGAACATGGAGCCTCACCTGGTTCCAAACCCTACTGGTCTAAAACAGAGTTGTGCATCTTCTCAACAACCCTCAGGTGTGTTTCTTCCTTTTTTCCTTTAATAATATTCAAAGACTCTTGATCTGGAAACTTTGCAGCCTGTCACAATGAAGCCCATATCTTTCTATCGTACTTTTCATCAGGTGGCTACCAAACCTTGCCAGTCACCACCTCCCTATGAAGGTCTCCCAGATGCTAACATTTCATTCCTTTTCTTCACTCATAATTCAAGACCTTGTTATTCATATAAAATAAAACACTTACTGTCCAAATAACTTCTCCAACTCAAAGCTCGCACTTTTTCAGTATCTTCTTACTTATGTTTGGACTTATTTTTAGAAAACATACAGTATAATATCATTTCCCCACTAAAATCTTTAATTTATTCATTCATTTATTCACAAATTATTTAATTACAAGCTATCTTCCAGTCATAATTAATTGTTTACTGAATAAAATTCAAACATATGGACTAACCCATGTCATCTGACCCCAGACCTCCACCTATGGTGTGGACTCCATCTCTTCTGCCTCCTCCTGGACTTTTTTCCCTTAGTTCTCCCTTCCCCTAGTTTCTAAAGATTTCTACTTACAAACACACTCATATCTTCTCATTCAAAAATAACTTCTGCATACACAACACACATGCACAAGCACAGTTCCCAAGTTTTATCACTACCTACCTTCTTTAAAAATTAGTCTTCTTGTTTCTACTTATTACATACAAGTTCCAAGTTTTTTAAACCCCTTAACCAGGAATAGGCTTTTCAGCAGTGGTGTGACATAATTAGATTTGTATTTTGTCGATATGCATCTGTACTATTTGGAACAGGTTGACTAGAAGAAGAGGATGCAGAGTCTCTCTGGATAGCTATTGCAATCGGCAAGTTACAGTTCCAGATAAAAGATGACAGTGGCATGGATTTGGGTGGTAGCTGTGGGGATGGAGAGAGTGGATAGATTCAAAAGATTCACAGGTGACACAATCCAAAGAAACTGGTTACTGACTGGATATTATAGAAAAGGAAAGGAATAGTCAGCGATGACCTCTGATAGTCTAGCATGAGTAAGTCATTGGAAAGTAGTTTCAATTATTAACTTATAAAACCCTAGAGAATGAGCAGTTTCAACTTTAGATATTATGGATTAAGTTAGGGTACATGCGAGACATCTCAGTGGGGGATGGTAAGTAATACAATATGTATATGTGGATTCTCAAACTTGTAGTTGGTTGCAAAAATTACCACAAATTATAGCTCCCCATCCATGCCATTTGGTAGTACCTACCCATAACCACTTTAGGCTGGCACTGGTTTGGCAAATGGGACATTAGCAAGCATGATACCAGCAAAGGTTTGAAACATGCCTACATGAGGCTGACCCTCTTGCTACTCTTAGGAACTCTGTGATTGAACATCTGATGAAACCCAGGCTAACCTGATCAATGATAAATTACTGGTCCAATCTTCCCTCTTGTCCTGGCCCCCAGTGTAGGATGAGAATAAAACAATCCTAGGTCTCTCAGTCCCTCAGGCTTCTTGCTGACAACAGACACAGTTCCAACAGATTGAGCTGAGCCAACTTGCATAGTAAGAACCCCAAAAGCCTACAGAATCCTCAACTGAATAAATGGAAATTATTTTAAGCTGGTACATTTTGTGGTAATTTGCCATGTAGCAAAAGCTAACTGACACAACCTGCTGCTATTACTATAATAATAATAGTAGCTAAGACAAAAAGAGCTTGGTCTGTGTTAGCATGGTGCAAAATACTTTATATAGATTAAACAGCCTAAGTAAAACTTTTGCATAAATAGAAGTTTAATGATGTTAAAATATAAAAATGAAGAGTTATTTGACTTATAAAGTTTAAAGATATTCCCATTTAAAGAAAAGAAAGTAACGTATTTACTCAGAGCCACTCAGTTATTATCTGCAAGAGCTGAAAGAAGCCTGAGGACATCTAAACTACAAACTTTCTATGTCTACAAATTGCTGCATCCCTGGAGTGTATAGCTTTGAGTTTACTGGATACTCCAAAACTGTTGGCTGATGGTAAAATGTGACTTTGGTTCACATCATTTTAGATCTTTGGTTGTTTGTATTAAATTTTTCCCCATCTCCATCAAGGTATATTTTCTACCTTGGTTTTCTTCAAAATGGTAATTCCATGCTTTATGCATGCTTCATGGGGAGCAGGAAAAAAATTTACAGCCTTCAAATAAAATTATAGGTGTGAAATATTCCACAAATAGTAATTTACCATATCACTTGACATTTTTTTTCTGAAACATTGTATCCATAGAATCTTAAGTTAACCAAATCAACAGGTTCTAGTAAGGAGAACTATTTCATAACTGTTTTTTAAAAGTTTTTTAAAGCAAAATAGGTACAACTCTAACTTGTGAAATGAAGGAAGCAGTGGCTGTGCAGGGCTGTGCCATTACCTGTAACTCTTGACCATCACTCCTCTGCTGCATTTTTGATCTAAGGTCTCCAGGGACACTCTGAGTGTGTTCCAAGCTGAGCTGATAAAAAGATGAACTAACAAATAGCTTGTCATGGTGCCAATCTATATGGAGCTAAGATATCACTTAGACATTTAATGACACAGGGGAGTATTAGTTTCCCATTGCCGCTATAACAAATTACCACAATTTAGTGCTCATAACAACACAAATTTATTGTCTTACAGTTCTGGAGGTCAGCCGTCCAGTCCAGTTCTCACAAAGTGTCTCAGTCAGCTGGGCTGCCATAACAAAATACCACAGCCTCTGTGGCTTAAGCGATAGAAATTTATTTGCTCACGGTTAACAGTTCTGGAGGCTGGAAAACCAAAGATCAAGGTTCTGGCCGATTTGACTTCTGGTGACAGCGCTCTTCTTGACTTGCGGTAGGCCGCTTCTCTCTGTGTCCTCGTGTGGTATGGGGAGAGAGAACCTTGGTATCTGTCTTAGGGAGGCACCAGTCCTCTGACTCCAACCCTGTTGACCTCATTTAAATGTTATTATGTTCCCACAGACCCCATCTTCAAACGCAGTCACGCTGTGGGTTAGAACTTCAGTGTGTGTGTGTGTTCAGGGGGGATATGAGCATTCAGTATATAACACAAACCTGGAGTCAAGGGGTCAACAGGCTGAATTCCTTTCTGCAGACTCTGGAGGAGAGCCCACTTCCTTGCCCTCTCCAACTTCTAGAGGTTCCCCACACTTACTGGCTCACAGCTCCCTTCTTCAGAGTCAGTGTATTTGTTTCCCAGGGCTGCTATAACTAAGTACCACAAAACGGGTGGCTTGTAATAGCGCAAGTTTGTTATCTCATCATTGTGGAGGCTAGAAGTCTGAGATCAAGGTGCCGGCAGGGTTGATTCCTTGTGAGGACTGTGAGGGAGCATCAGTTTCATGCCTCTCTCCAACTTCTCATGGTTCGCTGGCAATTGTTGGCATTTCTTGGTGTGCAGAGTAACTCTACTCCTCCATCTTCCCATGGCCTTCTCCCTGTATCTCCTCACCTAGTCTTCCTTCTGTGCGTGTGTCTCCACGTCCAAATTTCCTCTTTTAATGAAGACACTGGTCATATTGCCTAAGGGCTCACCCTAATATCCTCATTTTAATTTGATTACCTTTTTAAAGACCCTATTGTCAAATAAGGTTCTATTTTGAGGTACCAGGTTTTAGAACTTTAACATATTTTTTCCAGTGGTGGGGGGGAAGGCGGACATAATTCAACCTATGGCAGCAGTGACCAGTTAAGTCCATCTCCCACTGCATTACATCATTCTTACTTCCTCTTCTGCTCCCCTCTTCCACTCTCAAGGACCTGTAGTTATACAGCCCACACAGATAATCCAGGATAATCTCTTTTAAAATAAGCTGATTAACAGCCTCAATTCCATCTGCTACCTAAATTCCCCAGGCATTAGGATTTAGATATATTTGAAGGACCATTATTCTGTCTACCACTGGGAGAAATTGCTATTGATTATAAGTTTCAGAAAGAGTCCTGGATGTAGCTTGAAGGAAAAGTTAGAAAAATCTACTTAGGTTTGGGGATGTGTAGGTGATGTGACTTTGCAGGAGGCATAGTTGCTAAACTTCTTCCCAAGGAGAAGGATTTTTAAGTATTTGAACAAGCTAAGCACCTCTGGTACCAGAGCTAAAGTATTGTGAACAGAGGAACAGTTAAGCATTTCCACCAGTGTTCATGCCTTCATGAACACCCTTCAATATTGCATAAAACATGAGCTTCTTATATAAATAAATGCTCAACAGATATTAAGTTTCAGAGCTGTTCTGCTATTTTGTGTATAAATGTGCACGAAAATGATAACAGTTCAATTTCAAGGAATAAGGTTTGGTTATAGGATACAGTCCTGGAAGAATCACATACCAGAAACCTCCAGAAACACCCCCCCACACACACCCCAAACCCAGACACCGACACACACACACACATACACAGTTCATTGTTGCTTCACTGGTGAAACAAAGAAGAAAAATAATAGGGCTCTGTCCAGTGTGTTCACTTAAAACCTACTCCTTTTCCTGAATCAGATGAATACTTAGAATTCTGATATGGTTTTCTCCATACTCAAGCCAATTTTCATCTTCACAGAATATGTAAATTTGCTTCATGGTTTTCCCATAATTCACACATTTAATATTTATTTTATAATCATAAACTTATGAGACCTCTTACACGTCAGTATGCAAGTTTATTCAGGAAAACATATATGCCAGTTTTCTGGACTTGAAGACCGAATTAACTGTTCTATTTGGTGTACCTGTCAAAGAAGAGGAAATATTTTAAAACACTCTGAATTCTTTCCAGATCACTATAAATTGCTACAGAGACTGAGATTTTCTTTGGAAGTGTACAACAGAGGGAAAGGATAAGACAGAGTGAAAAAGCAAATCACAGAGAATATAAAGAGGAAAGAATGGAAAAACAATAGAAATTAAAGAAATCTTCGGAGGCTTAAAAATGGAGATTTTTTTAAGCAGGGAAAGACTCATAATCCTAAGGAGATAGAGATAAGATTCTCTGAACAGAGGAATACAGAGATGACTAACGAAGTAAGTAATTACTCAGAGTGGGAATTCTAGAAATAAAAAAAGAGTGGAAATGAAGACGAATGAAAATATGAGCAAGGAGAAAGGGGAGGAAGCGTAACCTGAAGGTGGAGATATGTTTTATTATTCCACAGAAAACATTCTTCCTTCAATATAAAGGGAAGAAAAAGGAGAATGTATGTATAGTTTACAGTAAAAAGTGAAATGGCAGCCAGAGAACCTGGAGTTTCTCAGGCCGTTTGGAGAATGCTGCACTCTAACTTTGAACGTGGGCTGGAATTTATTCTCACTCACATGAATCCAGGAATGACAGATCCTTGCAACGGCCCCAGATTCATTAGTCACACATAGACTCTGGCATGGGAGTTCTATAACTGGTTCTCCATACACAGGAATCCTGGGCTGTGGGAGAGGAGAAGGGGGGCTCTGGCTGTCTGGTCTGCTGTGGCAATTTTCTCCCGTGAAGTTGCCCTGCAGGTCTGGAGCGTTGCCGCCTGCAAAGGCACTGCTTGTGTATCCATCTCAAGTTTGCAAGGTTGTTGAATCCTTGTGACATGAAAAGGTTTCACTACATCATTTTCAGAGAATTCTGGGAGGATTCGCAAATTAACATTTCAACACCATATAAAGATTTAATGACATGTTCATTTAGGAGACAGACAAGAAGAAAAATGAGATAAAAACTTAAGCTCTAAATGTGTGACTATCCAACCAAATGCCCCAGGCTCTTCCATCTATATTTGATGTTATTCTGACTCCAGAAAGATATGCACAATGTGTGTGAATTTACAATCGAATGGTCTGCATTTCAGAGTCTCCCTGCTTTCTCCGGCAGGATGCGTGTGTGTGTTCAGTTAAGATACTACCTAGATCCAGGGTAGTTTTCTAAGTTAAGTTTGATTTGCTCACTGCTAGGAGAGGAAGTCTTGTATCGCAGGCTTCATGTATTTCCAGGGTTCTAGCCTTTTCAAATAAATATCTTCTCATTTAAATGTGTAAGTAAAGAAATGCTTTGCTATTCTAGATACCAAAATTGGTATAAAATAAGCAGAGAGTGAGAAATTGATATTCCAAGCCCTCTAGGATCTCCCATCATGAAATCTTTTTGGCACAAAGTAAAGATAAATGAAACTGGTAAACAATGGACAAAGTCTTACCAAATAAGTCAGGTTGCATGTTCATGATACATAAATATTGTCATTTTTATTTTTATTGTTATTATTAGTAGTAGTTGCTTGGATGTTTAGTTCTCTTCAGGAACAACAGAAAAATTTGAAAGCCAAAGAACTCAAAACAATTTAGAGTAATTTGAATTCTGTTATGCGCTAGGCACCGTTCCCACGACTGTGAGTCAAAGCACTGGCTTACCTTGGTCTAAGGCAACACAAAACGCAAGTCTGAAACCACAGCTGGGAGGGTCCACAGAAATCCTTCTTTAAGTGTTGAGTCATGGGGGAGAAAGAGCTGAGAAAACAAAGGTGCAGACAGAGGGAGAGGGGAGGTCTCTCACCTACAGTGAGAAGACTAAGACCCAGATAATCACGTGGCATGGTTTTGTATGGTTGTGAGTTTGGAGTAAAGAAATGATAAAAACCTCCATCACTTACCCAGCTTAATCCAATGTATTTAAAATAATTATTTGTAATATGCTTCTTATTAAATGACAAACAACCTGCTTGTAACAACTACCCCAAGGAACGCACAAGGACACTTAAAGTGTTTTCCTTTCCTTTTCATAGCACAGTCCTACCCACTACAAAAGGGATGCTGCAGACACATCTTCAGTGCCACAAACATTAAAATCTGAAACTGTTAGAAGAGCTCCCAAGTCCACCTCTAATTCATCACTGTTATTTGATTAATCTGAAGCCCTGAAGTGGAAGAACAAAAGATAAAACCGGACTCCAGAATTCAGAATATTTTCAGAGACCATGAAACATTTCACACAATTTTGAGACTGAGCATAATTTTCTTTAGTGTTATTTAAAACAAATGAATAGACTCTATTCTTCTGAGCACTTTTAGTTTTATTGAGCACAAGGCCCAGAGAGTTTTCATGCAGGCTCCTCCCCAAGTTTCTTCTGTTATTCACATCTTGCACTAACGTGGTATATTTGTTCCAACTGATGAGCCAGTATCAGTACACTATTATAACTAAAATCCGTAGAGATCAGTAGGGTTCATTCTTTGTGTTGAGATATTTTTTAGTATAAAAATATATAGGAAGAGTGGAGCCCTGATACTCCCAGAGCTGCTGGTTTGTGGTACTAACAGAACGGCAGGGACCTGTTGCCCTGTAGCCAAGGGAGAGTGAGTTGTGTGTGAGAGACGACTTAAAGGAGGAAGGGAGAAAGGCAGACAGAAGAAATGGAGGGCTAGTGAAGCTATTCAGCTCTTAAAGGAGAGTCTCATATTTCTGATCTTATTTTATTTCTAATGAGGGACTTATATGCTTCCCTTCTACAAAGATTCAATGCATTTGCTTTGTAGATAAAAATGTAAGTAAGAGATGCAGAAAATAAAACTATGCATTCACTTTTGTGTTAGCTTTTAAAAACATTTGTGAGAACATTGTCCATTATATCTCCCAGGTCTCTTTCTATAATTCCAATGAGAAACATTTTCTTTGATTTTGGGATAAAGTAATATTTGTATTCACTGTTATAAGGTTTGAGTAATTTTGTATTTCTCTCTTTTCTGTGTCTTCCAGAAAACTCAAATTTTATGTTGAAATGTCATAGCTATATTTTTCTTCCTGTTTGTTAAGTTCGTTTTTATCTCTTTTCCAAACTAGGTTTCTCCCTTGTGCTTTTTCCCCTTCTTCAATGTTTTTGACCTAATTTTAAGTCTTGGTTTTATAAGATGCTTTAAATCCCTTTTCTCTATTAAGGAAGTCAGTGAGTGCTGAACCCAGACAGGCATCAATAAAATGCCATATGTGTGTTATTGGTAAAGAAGTTCTTGTTTTCCACTCTGTGATACCCTTCTCCTGAAGAGTCAAATGAATTCCTTCAAGGCCGAGCTCAAGTGCCTCCCCTACTGTGCTCCCTTCTCTCCTCGAGAAAGCTGAGCTGACCACTTTGCAGCAATACTTGCCTCTGGATTTGCTCATCGTGCAACATCTTCCTGTTTGCATCTGTTTCTACCCACAGATTATCAGGCTCTTGGAGCAATGGTTACACTTTCTTCATCTCTAGTTTATGTCCAACTTGTAGCTCAATATCAGGCAAACAGTAGCTATTCACCATTGTGTGTAGATGAGACTAATGAATTAATGAATTTGAAATTTATGAGACAATGCAATACTTTGAAAGCTTATGAGGATATGAATTCCTGAATACTTTGATGGGCAAACTTCCACAGTATTCCTTCTAGGTAACCAACCCCATACTATGTTCTATGAGGGGATGGGAGGGGGACCTCCTAGGGAGATAAAGCTCTAATTTGTGATACCTTCAAGGAGTTAACTGTTCTGAGAAGGGTAAAATTAATATAGGTTTCAGTAGTTGGATAAATTTTAAGACCTGTAATGTTCTTAACATCAGTTTCTTTGTTCTGGATAGGTTGGCAGAACAGATTAAGATATTTAGATAAAACAACAAACAAGGTTTATTCAGGGAATGGTAAGATCTATTTGAAAAATTGAAGGGTAGGTGATAATTAAAGATAAGTAGATATAATGGTTAAATACCTAGTTGTGTGAGAGGATAGAAAGCAGATATCAGATTACATGGAAGTCCTAATATTCATATAGAGATGTTAATATTTGATATACATAAAAAGCTATAATTCACTTTTGTACAAGAGGGTAACAATCAAAATAGATGAATTTGGCAGCAGTATAAATAATAAATTAGAGCAGTGTAAACCAGAGGCAGGGAGATTATATAGGTGACAGTAGAAATCCATGTATAGGAAGGGAAAGGCTTAGATAAGAATGTTTATAATATTAATAGAAGCAAAAGTTTCTATCTGGAAAATATTTCAAGGCTCAAATCTTGAGCCTTCCTAGATGATATGGGGTGGGTGAATAATGATCTATAATTTCTTAATTAGAAGTAAAAATCTCACCAAACAAATATTGAAAATTAATCAATTTAATGTACACTATATTAGAGTTGATCTTTAAAATCATAAGTCA
The DNA here is from genome assembly GCA_029783875.1 of Phataginus tricuspis. Lineage (NCBI taxonomy): Eukaryota > Metazoa > Chordata > Mammalia > Pholidota > Manidae > Phataginus > Phataginus tricuspis. The sequence goes on along the minus strand of JAQQAC010019963.1, from coordinate 30,048,684 downwards.
ATAGAGAAAACATAATTCCCATGTAATGGGACATATGATACATTGTGATACTAGATATCGATCATTTTCTGTAATAGTTCAATAAGGATGACAATCACCTGCATCATTACTTTAGTGTTGATTATTTGTAAACCTGTATTTGATAGATTTTACAAATGATTATAATAGAATTATTAATCTGTGCATAAGGCTGCTACCTAGAAAAGGTTTGTATTAGTTTAGTAGGACTGATATAACAAAATACCACAGATAAATGGCTTAAACAACAAGATATTTTCTAACAGATCTGGAGGCTAGAAGTTCAAGATCAAGGTGTTGGCAGGCTTAGTTTCTCCTAAGGCCTGTCTCCTTGGCTTGCAGATGGCCACCTTCTGCCTGCTTCATGTAGCTTTTTCTCTCTGCATACACACCACTGGTCTCTTTTTCTTCAAAAGGACACCAGACCTGGTGGATTAAAGATGGTGGTGTGAGACGTGAGATAGAGGCTTCCTCTTAAAACCAAATATAATATGAATATATAATTAATAAAACTAATACTGAAAGAGCAACAGGAAAGAGGACTGTGCCAAACTACAGCTCCCTGGCTGGCTACAGAGCTCCAAGGACCCCCTCCGTGATATGCAGCCTACTGAGGATTTCTCCCAGCCAGCTCCACCTGGCTTGCAAACCGGCAAACCCTACCCTGGTGTTAGGCCAGCCAGAGGGAAGCCCTGTCTACAGCAACTACAAACACAAAGCACAGAGGCTTATACCTGTGTGCTCGGCCCACTGGTTCTGGCAGTGGAGACAGGCATAGCAGATGGGAAGCAGGAAACAACTCTTTCCTCCCCCCATGCACCAATACCTCTCGGGGTGACCCCTGACATTGCTTCAGGGGCTGAGCAGCAGCTCCAGAGAGTAGAACTTCTGGGCACAAGAGGGCACCATATACAAATATGAAACGGCAAAGGAACCTGGTTCAAAGTAAACTTATGAATACAACCTCGGAGAAAAATTCAAATGAAATTGACCTCATGAATCTGCCTGAAAGGGTGTTCAAAATAAAAATCATTAACATGCTCATGGAGGTACAGAAAAATATTCAAGAACTCAGGGATGAATTCTGGTCAGAGATCCAATCATTATGGAACACAGTATCAGAAATGAAACATACAATGGAAGTTTTAAAAGCAGATTAGATACGGGTGGAGATGATAAATTAAATAGAAATTAGAGAAGAAGAATACAAAGAAGCTGATGTACAGAGAGAAAAAAGGATCCCTAAGAATTAAAGAATATAGAGAAAACTGTGTAACCAATCCAAACAGAAAAATATTCACATTATAGGGGTACCAGAAGAAAAAGATAGATAAAAAGGGATAGAAAGTGTCTTTGAGGAGGTAATAGGTGAAAACTTCCCAAATCTGGAGGAAGAGATAGCCTGTCAGGCTATGGAGGTACACAGATCACCCAACACAAGGGACCCAAGGAATACAACATCAAGACATATAGTAATTAAAATGGCAAAGATCGAGGATAAATACAGACTATTAAAAGCAGTCAGAGAGAGAAATAAGATCACATACAAAGGAAAACCCATCAGGCCATCATTAGACTTCTCAGCAGAAACCTTACCGGTCAAAATGGAGTGGCATGATGTATTTAATGCAATGAAGCAGAAGGGCCTTGAACCAAGATTACTTTATCCAGCAAGATTATCATTTAAATTTGAAGGAGGGATTAAACAATTTTCAGATAAGCAAAAGCTGAGAGAATTTACCTCCCATAAACTATCTCTACAGTGTATTTTGGAGGAACTGCTATAGATGGAAATGTTCCTAAGGTTTAATAGCTGTAACCAGAGGTAATTAAATCACAGTAAAGACTGTAGAAAAGTTAATTACTAAGCAAATGCAAAATTAAATCAACTATCCCCAAAGTCAATCAATGGATAGACAAAGTACAGAATATGACACCTAATATATAAAAATGGAGGTGGAAGAAAAATGAGGAGAAAAATAGAACCTTTAGACTGTGTTTGTAATAGCATATTAAGTGAGTTAAGTTAGACTCTTAGGTAGGAAGGAAGTTAACCTTGAACCTTTGGTAACCATGAATCTAACGTCTGCAATGGCAATAAGTACATACCTATCGATAATCACCCTAAATGTAAATGGACTGAATGCACCAATCAAAAGACATAGAATCAATGAATGGATAAAAAAACAGGGCCTATCTATATGCTACCTACAAGAGACTCACTTTAAATTCAAAGACATACACAGACTAAAAGTGAAGGAATGGAAAAAGATATTTCATGCAACTAATAGGGAGAAAAGAGCAGGAGTTGCAGCACTTGTACAGACAAAATACACTTCAAAACAGAAAGTCACAAGAGACAAAGAAGGACACTACATAATGATAAAGGGGTCAATCCAGCAAGAACATATAACCATTATAAATATCTATGCACCCAAAAAGGAACACCTACATATGTGAAACAAATACTAACAGAATTAAAAGGGGAAATAGAATGCAATGCATTCATTCTAGGAGACTTCAACACACCACTCACTCCAACGGACAGATCAACCAGACGGAAAGTAAGTAAGGAGACAGAAGCACTGAACAACACACTAGAACAGATGGGCCTAACAGACATCTACAGAACCCTACACCCAAAAGCAACAGAATACACATTCCTCTCAAGTGCACATGGAATATTTTCAAGAATAGATCATATCCTAAGCCACAAAAAGAGCTCCGGTAAATTAAAAAAGATTGAAATTGTACCAAACAGCTTCTCAGACCACAAAGGTATGAAACTAGAAATAAATTATGCAAAGAAAATGAAAAATCCCACAAACACATGGAGGCTTCACAATATGCTCCTGAATAACCAATGGATCAATGACCAAATAAAAACAGAGATCAAGCAATATATGGAGACAAATGAAAATAAATCAACACCGCAAAATCTGTGGGATGCAGCAAAGCCTGTGCTAAGAGAGAAATATATTGCAATACAGGCCCACTTCAGGAAAGAAGAACAATCCCAAATGAACAGTCTAAACTCACAATTAACGAATCTAGAAAAAGAAGAACAAATGAGGCCCAAAGTCAGTAGAAGGAGGGACATAATGAAGATTAGAGCATAAAGAAATAAAATCGTTAAGAATAAAACAATAGAAAGAATCAATGAAAGCAGGAGCTGTTTCTTCAAGAAAATATACAAAATAGATAAACTCCTAACTAGACTTATCAAGAAAAAAGAGAGTCTACACACATAAATAGAATCAGAAATGAGAAAGGTAAAATCACTACAGACACCACAGAAATACAAAGAATTATGAGAGAATACTATGAAAAATTATATGCAAACAAACTGGATAATCTAGAAGAAATGGACAGCTTTCTAGAAAAATACAACCTTCCAAGGCTGACCCAGAAAGAAACAGAAAATCTGAACAGACCAATTAGCAGCAACAAAATTGAACTGGTAATCAAAAACCTACCCAAGAACAAAACTCCTGTACCAGATGGCTTCACCTTTGAATTTTATCAAACATTTAGTGAAGACCTAATACCCATCCTCCTTAAAGTTTTCCAAAGTATAGAAGAAGAGGGAATACTTCCAAACTCATTCCACAAGGCCAGCATCACTCTAATACCAAAACCAGGCAAAGACACCACAAAAAGGAAAATTACAGACCAATATCCCTGATAAACAAAGATGCAAAAATACTCAACAAATGTTATCAAACCAAATTCAACAATAGATCAAAAAGATCATCCACCATGATCTAGCAGGATTTATTCCAGGGATGCAAGGATGGTACAACATTCGAAAATCCATCAACATCATCCACCGCATGAACAAAAAGAAGGACAAAAACCACCTGATCATCTCCATAGATGCTGAAAAAGCATTTGACAAAATTCAACACCCATTCACATTAAAAACTCTCAATAAAATGGGTATAGAGGGCAAGTACCTCAACATAATAAAGGCCATATATGACAAACCCACAGCCAACATTATACTTAACAGTGAGAAGGTGAAAGCTTTTCCTTTAAGATCATGAACAAGACAAGGATGCCCACTCTCCCCCACTTCTATTCAACATAGGACTGGAGGTCCTAGTCACAGCAACCAGACAACACAAAGAAATAAAAGGCATGCAGATTGGCAAGGAAGAAGTTAAACTGTCCCTGCTTGCAGATGACATGATATTGTACATAAAAAAACTGTGAAGAATCAACTCTAAAACTAATAGATCTAATATCTGAATTCAGCAAAGTTACAGGATATGAAATTAATATGCAGATATCTGTGGCATTCCTATATACTAACAATGAACTAGCAGAAAGAGAAATCAGGAAAACAATTCCATTCACAGTTGCATCAAAAAGAATGAAATAGATAGGAATAAACCTAACCAAGGAAGTGAAAGACCTATACTCTGAAAACTACAAGAGACTCATGAGAGAAATTAAAGAAGATACCAATAATGGAAACATCCAATGCTCATGGATAGGAAGAATTAATATTGTCAAAATGGCCATCCTGCCTAAAGCTATCTACAGATTTAATGCAATTCCTATTATAACACCAACAGCATTCTTCAATGAACTAGAGCAAATCATTCTAAAATTCATATGGAAGCACAGAAGACCCCGAATAGCCAAAGCAATCCTGAGAAGGAAGAATAAAGCTGGGGGGATAATGCTCCCCAACTTCAGGCTCTAATACAAAGCCACGATACTCAAGACAATTTGGTTCCTTGCACAAGAACAGACCCATAGACCAATGGAACAGACTAGAGAGGGCTGATATAAACCCAACGATAAATGGTCAATTATTATATGATAAAGGAGCCATGGACATACAATGGGGAAATGACAGCCTCTTCAACAGCTGCTGTTGGCAAAACTGGACAGCTACATACAAGAGAATGAAACTGAATTATTGTTTAACCCCATATACAAAAGTAAACTCAAAATGGATCAAAGACCTGAATGTAAGTCATGAAACCATAAAACTCCTAGAAGACAACATAGGCAAAAATCTCCTGAATATAAGCATGAGCAACTTCTTCCTGAACTCATCTCCTCAAGCAAGGGAAACAAAAGCAAAAATGAATACATGGGACTACATCAAACTAAAAAGCTTCTGTATGGCAAAGGACACCATCAACAGAACAAAAAGCATCCTACAGTATGGGAGAATATATTTGTAAATGACATATCCAACAAGGGTTAACATCCAAAATATATAAAGAACTCACACACCTCAACACCCAAAAAGCAAATAACCTGATTAAAAAATGGGCAGACTATATGAAAAGACAATTCTCCAAAGAAGAAATTCAGATGGCCAACAGACACAAGAAAAGATGCTCCACATCACTAATCATCAGGGAAATGCAAATTAAAACCACAGTGAAATATCACCTCACACCAGTAAGAATGGTGAGGATTGAAAGGACTAAGAACAACAAATGCTGGCAAGGATGTGGAGAAAAGGGAACCCTCCTACACTGCTGGTGGGAATATAAACTAGTTCAACCACTGTGGAAAGCAATATGGAGGTTCCTCAGAAAACTAAAAATAGAAGTACTATTTGACCCAGGAATCCCACTCCTTGGAATTTACCCAAAGAACACAACTTATCATATTCAAAAAGACATATGCACCCCTATGTTTATTGCAGCACTATTTACAGTAGCTAAGATATGGAAGTGTCCATCAGTAGATGAATGGATAAAAAAGAGGTGGTATGTGTACACAATGGAATACTATTCAACCATAAGAAAGAAACAAATCCTACCATTTGTAACAACATGGATGGAGCTGGAGGATATTATGCTCAGTGAAATAAGCCAGATGGAGAAAGACAAGTGCCAAATGATTTCCCTCATTTGTGGAGTATATCAACATAGCAAAATTGAAAGAATAAAATAGCAGCAGACTCCCAGACTCCCAGAAGGGACTAGTGGTTACCAAAGGGGAGTGTTGTGGGCAGGTGGGTGGGGGGGAAGGGAGAAGGGGATTGTGGGTTATTATGTTTAGTAGAGATGGTGTGGGGGGTCACAGGGAAAACAGTGTAGCACAGAGAAGGCAAACAGTGAAACTGTGGCATCTTACTACACTGATGGACAGTGACTGCCTTGGGGTATGGGTGTGGACTTGATAATATGGGTAAAAGTAGTCACCACATTGTTTTATCATAAGAGTGAAACCTTCATAAGAGTGTATATCCATAATACCTTAATAAAAATTTTTAAAAAATAAAAATAAAAAAAGGACACCAGTCCTTTTACATTAAGGCCCACCCCAATGGCCTCATTTTAACTTAATCACCTCTATAAAGATCTTATGTATAAATATGGCTACATTCTGAAGTATTGAGGATTGGGAACTTAACATATGAATTTGGGGGGAACACAGTTCTCCCTGTAACAGAATTTATGGCAGATGTTTTCAACACAATAATCTATGTTTCATTTATTCTCTGATGGTTCCAGTAACTCTTAAAAACTTCTTCATATGATATGAATTCTTTTCAAAATCCAGAGACCCTCAAAAATATGTATTTTTTGCCTCCTACATGGGAAATAATTTGAGTCAGTTGAATTTACAAATTTTCTACCTCTAAATTGATGCATATTTTATGTGCTTTTACAGTAACTAAAAAAATAATTCATCCCATATAAATTAATATTTTCGATTATAATCATACTCCCCCAAACTATTTTATCTTTATAAAATCACTTTGAATAAAAAGAAAAAACTTTATGAAAGACACACTGTCCTTTTATGGGTGAATTTGAGCATGTTACCCAGTTTTTCTGTACCTTGGTTTTTTAATCTATAAGGTAGAATAAAAATACTCATGGCATAGCAATGCAATGAAGACTAAGATACAGAGTGAGACTGTATATGCACAGGGTGTGGCTCCCTTCTCACTTTGTGTTCCAACCCACTCTTATGAAACCTAAAAACAAGAACAGGACCTGTTCTCAGAAGTTAAGTCCAGCAGGTCAGGATCCCTGTGGAGAGTATCAGTTCCTATACCATAACAGGGATTCTGCATCCCTTGATTTTTATAGGGCTGATTTGCAGAGGAATGTCCCAGATTTCTATGAAGTTTTTCAACTTTCATATATGTCTTATTTTTCTTGTATTACTTTGTACACATCAGTTTACCAGCTGTCACTTTTTATCAGAATCAGTGAAACTTCTATTCAGCTTGCCACAATTGAATTTGCTGTATCAAATAACTTGTGAGCTGGATAATCAGTTGCTCGAGTCTATTGGAGTTTGGGTAAGCAGAGTAGAGTAGCAGTTAACAAGACCCCGCTCTGGACTCAGCGCCGTGCTCAGTGATTGGTTGTGCACGTCTTAGCCTATGGACAGTGACCCCATCAGCTAGACATGCCTGGGAGTGCGCACCTGGGCCCATGGGCTTCCCACAGACATTTCCCTTTCTAAGCCCGTGTTACAATTGGACTGACACTTGCAGTTCTTATGACTGCAAAATGCCCTTCAGCAATAATCATCAGGAAACTTGGTAAAAATAAAGGTTTATTATTCCGTAAATAAACCTTTAACTTCTTTATAGACCTGAAGGCTGTGGTCTACCCAGCAGATGTGTGCAAACATCAAAGTCTCCACCAGCAATTTCAACTTCAGGTGAATTCTGTTTGCCATTGTCCTGGGCCAAGTCTTTCAAAGTGGCCGAAACCTCATGTTGCCAAAACATGTGTGTGAGCTTGTATGTGTGCATGCACATATATGTGTGTGTTTGTGTGTATGAAGTGGGGTGGGGAAGTTAGGAGTACATCTAAATCTTCTGCTTATTCTTTTTCTTTTAACCCCAATGACCAAACCCTTTGTCCCTTGAGTCCAGAGATCTCATTTGCTTCAGAAGTAAATAAAGTAATAAAATTGCCATCAATAAATGGGTCCTAAATGTGCAGAACTTTAAATAGATAAATTGATCCAATAATTTTGCCACAAATTATATATGTAAAAAAATGTATCTTTTAAATGATGCTTTTCTAAATTAAAGTCTAAAAGCCTTCAGAATATCTTCATGTTTTGGATCATAAAATGCATTTATAAGTAGATACACAAACTCTACTATTATAAAATATCAGTGAGATGAAGGGCTAATGATAAAAAAAATTATTTGGTTATATATTACTGTCAGTAAACCTGTTCATGAGTATAATACTGTTTTTTTACTAAAATAAATGTACTAACTAATGATAGGGAATGTATGTAATATGATTAGAAATTCCTGTAAAATATTTAAGAGTTTAAAATACATCACATTGAACTTACTGTAACCTTTCCCATCAGCAAAAGAAGTTGGCATTTTCTTTCACAGCCGTGGGAATGATAATTCTCAGCAGAAACTTCGTAAGAGAGAACCTCAAGTAATCGATCATTAATAAAACTCTGAAGGGCAATTCTTTAGGATGGAAAACAATGTGAAAAAAGAAATGATAGTCTTAGGCCACCCCAAAGAAAACCAATTCCTTTCCTCTTTCCACTGGTTGAAGAAAAAACATCCAGGAGGGAATTTTTGTTTGGCTTCTTTCTTATGAAACCAAGCATAAAATATAACCACTATGGGCATCACCAAAACAAAGAGGAACATACATTAAATGGCAAAAGTATTCTGATTTCTAGATCCATAAAGCAAGGGCGTTTGGAGTGACAAAATAAGAAAAGCATGTGGGTACGTATATGGAGTGTGGGGGATGATGAGGGGGAGGGGATGGTGCTTCCTTTGATAAAATGATATTCTATAATCTACGGGGGGCAGATTTCTAGCACTGAGGTCTCAAAATTAATACAGCCTGAGAAGCAACAAGCAAGACTGGATATTCCCCTATATATGCAGTGTAAGGAAAAACATGGCCTTTCCCATGAGAAAGCTGCAAGTCAATTCAGTTTCTGTCACGTGCAAAATAATTCCCTCGGTCTACAGGCTTTCCAACCCTCAGATCCCAAACGTATTCTCCATTTTACTAGGAAGTCTGAAAATCACTTTTATTGAAGAAGAAGAGGAAAGGACAGGAGGTTAGCCTAGCTGTTAGGCTTGGAGAATGCATGAAGTATGAATTAGAAGATCTGCTCATGGGACAGGCAGGGAGGCTCTCTAGAAATTCAAGCCCACTGAGAATCATGTCCCTGCCACTCCCTTGCCAGATGCACCAGTGGTGCCAAGGACACACATGATTGGAGGGGCAGGGGGATAACTTATTGGTGTGGTGAAGTCTGTCCCGGGTCAGTTCATCAAATACCATTTGCAAATGCCATAGACTCTCTTCTCTTGAATCTGTTAAAAAAGAAATACTATACCCCCTTCCCATCAAATGAAATTGAGAAAATGATTGATAATGTGCTTTTCATGCTTGCATCTCAAGTCTGAGGAAGTTTCCATATAAATAGAATTTATGATTCTTACAATTCCAGTTACCCAGGTTTCTTAATAAAGTTCAGAAGTTTTACTAGGAGCACTGGGGTAAGGCAGTTATGAAAAGCATCATGAATAACTCAGACTCGCCGCTGAGCAGGGCTTGGAAAATATTTTTATTTCCCTCTGCATTTTATTCATTTTCCTGACACTAAAATGAACTTTGATGACATCTGTTGTTCACCCATGAAAAGATTGGGCCTCAGACCATCTGTGTGAGATTTTTTGCTTGAAAAAAACCAAAGGAGATTTTATTTGAAACCTTCTTCCTAAATGTAAAAAAAAAAAAAAAATCCTGTAAAAAGGTTAAACCTATAACGAGGGACATCCTGGTGGCTAAAATTAGGCTGGTTCCTATTAGCAAAGGTCAGAGCCCCCACCCTGAGGAAATGTGGAAGCACCCTTGTTGAAAACATCCTAACTTTTTTGTCATCCTGGATTCCTATAGAGCAACAGGCATATGTCCTGCTTTTTCATCTCTGGGCCATCTTAATGTAATGGCTGCTAAGGCCATCAAACATACACTAACTGGGAAATTTAGGATGGCGGCATGAGAAGTGAGACAGAGAGCTCCTCCCAAAAACAAAAATAATACAAGAATATAGTTAATTAATAGAAGTAACCTTAAAACAGCAAGAAGAAAGAAGGCTGAACCAGACTGCAAACAGACCTCACAAACAGAGCAGACCTCATGAAACAGGGTAACATAGGAAAGCCTTGATCCGGCCGGACACAAGCATTTCCCCACCCCAGCTCACAGGCGGGAGAAGGTGAAACGGAGCCGGGGAGGGGGTGAAAGACTGGGACTCCTGAACACCTAGCCCTGGAGATCTGCTTTGTGAGCAGAATCCTATAGTGTGTGGTGCTCTGGACTTTGGGGAGCTCAGAAAGGTGGAGTGCTTGAGAAATTGACATTCTGGTCATTTGTGGAGGCGGGTATCCACACCCGGCCGCTCTGTGTCAGAGGAAAGGCATGCAGTCTGAGAGGCTTCCTAGCAGTGAGAGGGCTGCTGAAGAGGCAGGGTTTGCACGGAGCTTGCTGTGCGGGAGAAGGGAGAGCTGGACAAGGTTGTCTGGGCACGCTCTGCCCAGCTAGTTGGGAACTTTGGGGAACTTCAGGTGCTCAATCCCCCTGGCTGTGTATTCAGCTCCGAAGCCCCCCACTGTGACACACAGCCTGCCAAGCCTTCCTACTGGCCCGCAGGCACCTGCTTGCAAACCTGCAGTCACTGTGCAGGCATCAGGTCAGCCAGAGGGAGGCCCCACCTACAACAGCTAGAGACACAAAGCACAGAGGTTTATACGTATGTGCTTGGACCAGTGGCTCTGACACTGGAGACAGGCACTGCAGACGGGAATCAGGAACTAGATCTTTCCTGCCCCCAGGCACCAGCTCAGCTCCCCTATAACCCACAACCTCACTCTAGGGGCTGAGCAGCTCCAGAGACTGGAGTTTCTGCACACTAGTGGGCACCACACAAAAATATGAAATGACCAAAGAACATGGTTCAGACCAAAATCTCACAAACCCCAGAAAGAGGGCAAATGAAACCAAACTCACCAATCTCCCTGAAAGAGAGTTCAAAATAAAAATTATAAACATGCTTATTGAGGTACAGAAAAATATTCAAGAACTCAGGAATGAATTTAAGTTGGAGATTCAATCATTAAGAAATTCCATATCTGAAATGAAACATACAATGGAGGGATTTAAAAGCAGATTAGATGTAGTAGAAGAGATGTTAAATGGAATAGAAATTAGAGAAGAGGAATACAAAGAGGCTGAGGCACAGAAAGAAAAAAGGGTCTCTAAGAATGAAAGAATATTGAGAGCACTGTGTGACCAAGCCAAATGCAACAATATTCACATTATAGGGGTACCAGAAAAAGAAGAGAGAGAAAAAGGGATAAAAAGTGTCTTTGAGGAGGTGATTGCTGGAAACTTCCCCAATCTGGGGAAGGAGATAGTCTCTCAAGCCCTGGAGGTGCACAGATCGCCCAACACAAGGAACCCAAGGAAGTCAACATCAAGACATATAATAATTAAAATGGCAAAGATCAAGGACAAAGACAGACTTTTAAAAGCAGCTAGAGAGAGAAAAAAGAGCACATACAAAGGAAAACTCATCTGGCTATCATCAGACTTCTCAACAGAAACCTTACAGGCCAGAAGGGAGTGGCATGATATATTTAATGCATTGAAGCAGAAGGGCCTTGAACCAAGAATACTCTACCCGGCAAGGTTCTTATTTAAGTTTGAAGGAGGGATTAAATAGTTTTCAGATATGCAAAAGCTGACACAATTTACCTCCCACAAACCACCTCTACAGTGCATTTTGGAGGGACTCCTATAGATGGAAGTATTCCTAAGGCTAAATAGATGTCACCCAAGCGAAGACAAAGAGTACAGAATATGATTCATAAAATACAAAGAATGGAGGAGGAAGAATGAGAGAAAAAAAAAAAGAACCTTTAGGTTGTGTTTGTAATAGTATACGAATTAATTTAAATTAGACCGTTGGAGTGAGGGAATTGCCCTTGAACCTTTGGTACCGACAAATCTTAAGCCTGCAGTGGAAATTAGTACATACCTTTTGATAATCACCCTAAATGTAAATGGTCTGAATGCACCAATCAAAAGACATAGAGTTACTGAATGGATAAAAAAACAAGACCCATCTCTATGCTGCCTACAAGAGACTCACCTCAAAACCAAAGACATACACAGACTGAAAGTAAAGGGATGGAAAAAGACATTTCATGCAACTAATACTGAGAAAAAAGCAGGAGTTGTAGTATTTGCATCAGACAAAATAGACTCCAAAACAAAGAAAGTCACAAGAGACAAAGAAGGACATTACAAAATGATAAAAGGGTCAGTCCAACAAAAGGATATAACTATTGTAAATATCAATGCACCCAACACAGGATCATCTACATATGTGAAACAAATACTAACAGAATTAAAGGGGGAAATAGTATGCAATGCATTCATTTTAGGAGACTACAACACACCACTCACTCCAAAAGACAGATCAACCAGACAGAAAATAAGTAAAGAGACAGAGGCACAGAACGACATATTAGAACTGATGGACCTAACGGACATCTACAGAACACTCCATCCAAAAGCAACAGGATACACATGCTTCTCAAGTGCATATGGGACATTTTCAAGAATTAATCATATATTAGGCCACAAAAAGAACCTCAGTAAATTCAAAAAGATTGAAATTGTACCAACCAGCTTCTCATATCACAAAGGTATGAAACTAGAAATAAATTACACAAAGAAAACAAAAAAGCCCACAAATATATGGAGGCTTAATAACATACTCCTAAATAATCAATGGATTAATGACGAAATAAAAACAGAGATAAAGCAATACATGGAGACAAAGGACAACAATAATTCAACACCACGTAGTCTGTGGGATGAAGCGAAGGCCGTGCTAAGAGGGAAATATATTGCAATACAGGCCTACCTCAGGAAAGAAGAACAATCCCAAGTGAACAGTCTAAACCCACAATTAATGAAAATAGAAAAGGAAGAACAAATGAGGCCCAAAGTCATTAGAGGGAGGGACATAATAAAGATTAAAGCCGAAATAAATAAAATTGAGAATAAAACAATAGAAAGAATCAATGAAACAGGAGCTGGTTCTTCGAGAAAATATACACAATAGATAAACCCCTAGCCAGACTTATCAAGAAAAAAAGAGAGTCTACACACATAAACAGAATCAGAAATGATAAAGGAAGGAAAGATCACTATGGACACCACAGGAATACTAATATTTATTAGGGAACACTATGAAAAATTTTATGTTAACAAACTGGATAGCCTAGAAGAAATGGACAACTTTCTAGAAAAATACAACGTTCCAAGGCTGACCCAGGAAGAGACAGAATATCTGAATAGGCCAATTACCAGAAAGAAACTGAATTACCAATTAAAAAACTACCTAAAAACAATACCACTTGACCAGATGGTTTCACTGCTGAATTTTATCAAACAGTTAGTGAAGAGCTAATACCCATCTTCATTAAAGTTTTCCAAAAAGTAGAAGAGGAGGGATTACTCCCAAACTCATTCTACAAGGCCAACATCACTCTAATACCAAAACCTGGTAAAAACACCACAAAAAAAGAAAATTACAGACCAATATCCCTGATGAACATAGATGCAAAAATACTCAACAAAATATTAGCAAACCGAATTCAAAATACATCAAAAAGATCATCCATCATGATCATGTGGGATTCATCCCAGGGATGCAAGGATGGTACATTTGAAAATCCATCAACATCATCCACTACATCAACAAAAAGAAGGACAAAAACCACATGATCATCTCCATAGATGCTGAAAAAGCATTTGACAAAATTCAACATCCATTCATGATAAAAACTCAACAAAATGGGTATAGAGGGCAAGTATCTCAACATAATAAAGGCCATATATGACAAACCCACAGCCAACATTATACTTAACAGCGAGAAGCTGAAAGCTTTTCCTTTAAGATCGGAACAAGACAAGGATGCCCACTCGCCCCACTTCTATTCAACATACTACTGGAGGTCCTAGCCACGGCAATCAGACAACACAAAGAAATAAAAGGCATCCAAATTGGCAAGGAAGAAGTCAAACTGTCCCTGTTTGCAGATTACATGATATTTTACATAAAAAGCCCTAAAGAATACACTCTAAAACTACTTGATCTAGTATCTTAATTCAGCAAAGTTGCGAGATACAAAATTAATACATAGAAATCTGTTGCATTCCTATACACTAATGATGAACTAGCAGAAAGAGAAATCAGGAAAACAATTCCATTCACAATTGCATCCAAACAAATAAAATACTTAGGAATAAACCTAACCACAGAAATGAAAGACTTTTACTCTGAAAACAAGACACTCATGAGAGAAATTAAAGAAGATACCAATAAATGGAAACACATTCCATGCTCATGGATAGGAAGGATTAATATTGTCAAAATGGCCATCCTGCCTTAAGCAATCTACAGATTCAATGCAATCCCTATCAAAATACCAACAGCATTCTTCAATGAACTAGAGCAAATCATTCTAAAATACATATGGAACAACAAAAGACCCTGAATAGCCAAAGAAATCCTGAGAAAGAAGAATAAAGCAGGGGGAATTACACTCCCTGACTTCAAGCTCTACTACAAAGCTACAGTAATCAAGACAATTTGGTACTGGCACAAGAATAGACCCATAGACCAGTGGAAAAGAATAGAGAGCCCAGATATACACCCAAGCATATGTGGTCAATTAATATACGATAAAGGAGCCATGGATATACAATGGGGAAAAGACAGCCTCTTCAACAGCTGGTGTTGGCAAAACTGGACAGCTACATGTAAGAGAATGAAACTGGATTACTTTCTAACCCCATACACAAAAGTAAACTGAAAGTGGATGAAAGACCTGAATGTAAGTCATGAAACCATAAAACTCTTAGAAAAAAACATAGGCAAAAATCTCTTGGATATAAACATGAGCAACTTCTTCATGAACATATCTCCCCAGGCAAGGGAAACAAAAGCAAAAATGAACAAATGGGACTGTATCAAACTAAAAAGCTTCTGTACAGCAAAGGATACCATCAGTAGAACAAAAAGACATCCTACAGTATTGGAGAATATATTCATTAATGACATATCTGATAAGGGGTTGACATCCAAATTATATAAATAGCTCACACACCTCAACAAACAAAAAGCAATTAAACCAATTAAAAATGGGCAGAGGATCTAAACAGACATTTCTCTGAAGAAGAAATTCAGACGGCCAACAGGCACATGAAAAGATTCTCCACATCACTATTCATTAGAGAAATGCAAATTAAAACCACAATGAGATATCACCTCACACCAGTTAGGATGGCTGCCATTCAAAAGACAAACAACAACAAATGTTGGTGAGGATGAAGAGAAAGGGGAATCCTCCTACACTGCTGGTGGGAATGTAAGTTAGTACAACCTTTGTGGAAAGCACTATGGAGGTTCCTCAAAATCCTCAAAATAGAAATACCATTTGACCCAGGAATTCCACTCCTAGGAATTTACCCTAAGAATGCAGCAGCCCAGTTTCAAAAAGACATATGCACCCCTATGTTTATCACAGCACTATTTACAATAGCCAAGAAATGGAAGCAACTTAAGTGTCCTTCAGTAGATGAATGGATAAAGATGTGGTACATATACACAATGGAATATTATTCAGCCATAAGAAGAAAAATCCTTCCATTTGCAACAACGTGGATGGAGCTAGAGTGTATTATGCTCAGTGAAATAAGCTTGGCAGAGAAAGTCAAGTGCCAAATGATTTCACTCATCTGTGGAATATAAGAACAAAGATAAAACTGAAAAAACAAAATAGCACCAGATTCACAGAACTGAAGAATGGACTAACAGCTACCAAAGGGAAAGGGACTGGGGAAGAGTGGTGGGAAGGGAGGGATAAAAGGGAAAAAGGGATATTATGATTCGCACACATAATGTAGCGGGTGTGGCGGTGGGGTGGGGGGATACGGGAAAGGTAGTATACCACAGAGAAGACAGGTAGTGATTCTATAACATCCTTCTACGCTGATGGACAGTGACTGCAATGGGGTATGTGGTGGGGACTTGATAATAGGGGGAATCTAGTAACCATAATGTTGCTCATGTAATTGTATATTAATAATAGCAAAAAGAAAAAAAAGAAAAAAGAAATTAGAAAAAAATACACCAACTGGGGTTCTCCTATTAAGTATATCCTTTTTTTTTTTACAATTTATTTTATTTTAGTATCATTAACCTACAATTACATGAGCCTTTTTAATGAGATTTTTAAATGAAAAATATAATCCTTGGTAGTATCTTATGTCAGTGTTGTTTTTTTTCTTGTCATAGCTAGAAATAGAAGTGTGACAGCTTCTCTAAACCATTGCCTCTCGAATAACTGAAATCACGAGGACATGTACTTTCTCACCTTCCCAAGGTTTAGGGGAGCTGCAAAATCAGGAACGCTGAGTTTTTGAATGAAACCACTTATGGATAAAGAAAAAAAGGATCAGTTTTACTTTATGGGAGCCTCCTGTCAGGGCTAAAGAAGCTAGTTTCTGACTTTGCCTCAATTTCTCTATGTCTTCAAAAATAGAGAAAAATGAAAGAAATCACAGAAATAACATGATATGGAGATAAAGTTGGTAAAATTAGCACAATAGCCTTTAAGGAAAGGCTTTCCAGCTTTCTCCTGAAAATGGTAGTAGTCTTTCCCCCCCACCCACCAGCTTTATTAAGGTATACTTGATAAATAAAAATAGTATATATTTAAGTTACAGAATGTGATGTTTTGATATACATTGTCAAATGATTATTACCACAATCAAGCTAATTAACATATCCCTCACCCTACAAAATTACATGTGTGTGTGTGGTGGGAACATTTGAGATCCACTGTCATTGCAAATTGCAAGTGAATATAGTTACCATGCTTTACATTAGGACTACAGAGCTTGCTTGTGTTACAACTGAAAATTTGGACCCTTTGACCAATATCTCTCCCTTTTCCCCAGCAGTAGTACAGTAGATGGGACTTGTCATACTCATATAGTGAGAAGAGGAAAAAAACAAACATAACAAACATATCTGTAGCATATCTCTGAAAGAAGAAAATATCTCCAGGAAAGCAATTAATCTGCAACCTTGGTATAGGAGGAAAAGCCAATACAATGTATTCCATCAAGGCATCTTTATAAAGATGGAGAATTTCAGTTTGTGCATATTGGCAGCCTGTCCCAAATAATCAAAATACTCCATGAAGCTGGGAATTACCCACAGAGGGGTTGCTAATCAAACATTCATTCCACTTTCAAGTTCTAAATTGGAAAAGTTAATAAGGTTCAACCACCTGAATTGTTTTTCTTAGAGATTTTCATTTTTGGTGCCTAGGAATTACGATTACCACCGTATATTCTTTATAGTAATAAAATCAGCCTTGGCTTGGGGATTCCTGTGGTAATGATATTAATTAATTTCATTTTAGTTTAAGTTCAGTTATTTCGAGTTCATGGCATGGGTAATGTTTAACAAAATAAATTAGGAAATTTTTTTTTCTTAAATGGTAGACTCATGTCCCTGTCTCCTTCTCTTCTCTAAAACAACAAGGAAAACAGGAAGTAGAAGCACAAACTAATAAAATTGGGGACCCTGGTAACAAGGAGTACATCATATGTCAAAAGACCACCAAATCTAGGTTACATAGAGATGAGGGAAGATGCTGAGATAGTGTGTCTAAAGCTAGAATTTCAAGCATTGGGGCAGAACATAGTTTTTCAAAGCAGGTTTTATGAATTTAACTAAGTGATCAGAGTTAATGTCAACAATAATGGCCAAAGTTGACATCACAGGTCTCTTGAGGAAGGCACAGCCTCACTTATTCCTGCTCTCCCCAACCTCCATAAAAAGCACAGCCTGAAATGAATCATGAAAAAACAATCATACAATTGGAATTGAGAGTGTTATGGACATCTAGCAAAAATGAAATGGACCCTGTCCAAAATTAGGTTCCAGTGTTGAGATTGATGATCACACACACACACACACACACACACACACACACACACACACACACACACACAC
>JAQQAC010019963.1:29977221-30030548 GCA_029783875.1 Phataginus tricuspis | reverse complement strand
CACACACACACACACACACACACACACACACACACACACACACACACCTACACACCTGATGGTATGAATGGGTTTATTACTCACATAATGAAGCTTTCTGTGTGAAGTGGAGCCCCAAGCACATCCAAACATAGTTAAAAAGATAGGAACAGGAGACTGGTTTGGGGCTTCTTTTGTGTCTAAGGATGGGTCAGGATGAGGATTTCTGTGTCGGGGTAGGAACTTGGATGGTGTAAACCTCCAACTGCACCAAAAAGGGTCTACCTGGGCTTTCTTATCAGCTTGCCCAGATGTGAGGCAGAAGGAGAAGAAGCAGAGAAAGACTGAAAAGTTATCAGTAAACAAAAACTAGAGTAAGACTATTTTATAAAGGGGCATTTTGCCAAAGAATATTGGCCTATGCTCTTCTAAAATATCAATGTAAAGATTAAAAGCTTACAGAACGGTACT
This sequence comes from Phataginus tricuspis, assembly GCA_029783875.1. NCBI lineage: Eukaryota > Metazoa > Chordata > Mammalia > Pholidota > Manidae > Phataginus > Phataginus tricuspis. The sequence goes on along the minus strand of JAQQAC010019963.1, from coordinate 30,030,098 downwards.
ATATTAAGGAAGATTAAAAAGGCATGACACCTAAATTTAATGTGTGATCTTGGATTGGAAACTGGATCAGACAATAACCCTGTAAAATTCATTACTGAGACCATTGGTGAATTCTGAATATGTGTGATGTATTGTAGTTATATTGAATCAAAGTTAGAGTTCCTGAATTTAAAATTATCTTGTGTTTATATCAAGAAATGTTTTTGTCTTTAGGATATAAACAGAGTATTTATGGGTAAAAACTCATGAAATTACAATTGATTCAGTAAATAATAATACATATGTGCATTGTAAGTATGTGTATACTGATAATGTAAAGAGAGAAACAAATCACATGCTTTCAAATGGTGAATCTAGGTGATGAGTATATCCATACCTGTTTACCTTCTTTCAGTTTGAAACTATTTTCTGTAGCCTCAAATTTTTCCAAAATGATAAAATGAAATAAAGGAGATAGTGTGAAATCCTGTTACTGGGAATACAGGATTCATGGACTGACAGGTGGAGGGTCCTTTGGCTTTTCACATCACTAAGGAGAATAGGGAAGGACCAGATGAAGAAGGGCACACAGGACTAGTTTTCAGAGTGAGGAGAGAGACTAAATTCAGAGCTACTGCTTTTTGATGAGTGTGGAGAAGACAAAAACAACTCATACTTACACACACCCTGGGTCATACCAGAGAGCATCACTCCATACCAGGAAGAAAATCTACTAACCCAGACAACTTCCTTGCTCAATCTGAGCATAACCTTCTGCTAACAGCAAGTTCACATCATGCAATGAACACAAAGAAACGAACACATTATCCATGCAAAGACCCACTAATCAGTGTTTTCAGGGGTCTCAGAACTGTGGGGTGCAAATCTGAGCAGTTTTTACTCCTCTTATCATGGCCTTCAGCCTTGCTATGTCAAATTCCCTTTCCAGTTCCTTAAGACATTTTGGGGAGATTCCACACATTTTCTGACATGCTTAGTTATTAACACTTTTGGCCAATATCAATATTTCCGTCAGGAACATAACTTAAAGTTCCACTTCCCTCCCACCCAAAGCTGACCTCCAGAGATGGAGGGACCCGAAATGAGGAGGGTATGGACAAGGGACACTCCACACGTCCTTCTCTCCCTGTCTCTCCTGATCCAGATATAATCCTCATTTCTCTGTTGTGGGTCTTCTCTGACTCACGGCGAGTGGTCACAGACAGCTTTTCTGTCTCTGGAGTCGAAGCACTGGTGTACACGTGAGTCACATGCATCTGAGTTTGTTTCCACTTTCACCACCTCCTCCGAATAACATGCTATATTTAGCAGCATCTTACTGCTGGGATCCCCTCAACCTGAAGACAGCTGTTTTAGAGGGATGTTACTAGCCAAACAGCTCAAACCCAGCTACCTCTCGGAGTGCCCTGAAACACTGGATGTTTTACCTCCTTGCCACCACATCTGGTAGATGGGGACAGTCATCCCTCCTTCTACTTGACCATCTTCTTCTGCTGCCTAAGCAAATGGCCAGCTAGGAGGGAAAGCCAGACTCCCCCACTATGTGATTCTCCATTAGCATTTTCCTAAAACTTGACTTTGAATTGGGCCAGGACAACTTTCCTACCACCAATGTAAGTTGGAGATGCTTTATGGTGACTTTTTTTTTTCAACTGTAATTCCTCCTACTCCTGGTCACAGAGAGAATGACATCAACTATGTGTAACTAAAAGTAAGAAAGAAAGAGGAAAGAAAGGTGGAAGCTAGTATAAGTACTGTGTTTTTCTCACTGTTAAGATCCAGGGAACAAAAAAAAGAATTTCCATTGTGTATATGTACCACATCTTCTTAATCCATTCATCTACCGATGGGCACTTAGGTTGCTTCCATTTCTTGGCTATTGTAAATAGTGCTGCAATAAACATAGGGGTGCATCTGTCTTTTTGAAACTGGGCTGCTGCATTCTTGGGGTAAATTCCTAGGAGTGGGATTCCTGGGTCATATGGTATTTCTATTACGCAGCCATAAGAAAAAAACAAATCCTACCATTTGCAACAACATGGATGGAGCTGGAGGGTATTATGCTCAGTGAAATAAGCCAGGCCGAAAAAGACAAGTACTAAATGATCTCACTCATATGTGGAGTATAAGAACAAAGAAAAAAAAAACTGAAGGAACAAAACAGCAGCAGACTCACAGAACCCAAGAATGGACTAATAGTTACCAAAGGGAAAGGGACTGGGGAGAGGGGTGGGAAGGGAGGGATAAGAGGGTAAAAGGGGCATTATGATTGGCAGACATAGGGTGGGGGGGCACTGGGGGGACTGTACAGCTCAGAGAAGACAAGTAGTGATTCTCATCTCACTACGCTGATGGACAGTGACGGTAATAGGGTTGGTGGGGGGGACCTGATGAAGGGGGTAGTTTAATCATCACAATATTGCTCATGTAATTGTAGGTTAATGATACTAAAATAAAATAAATTGTAAAAAAAAAAAAAGAATTTCAAGTTGTTAATCAAGAATAGAGATGTACACACACTTAAAGGTAAGAAGGACAAATATGAGGAAAATGGCAACAATGTAATGTAAAAATAACATTAACTAGTGGAAGGAGGGAGAAGAAAGCAATGAAAATATACTTGTTTTGTCAATAATTTCATACTTACAGAAATAGAAGTTTACATACATAAAATTATAGATTAATGTGACATATAAAGTATGATAAAAATAGAAATATTCCAAATTAGAAACAGAAACATAGTAGGTAAAGGAAACTATGCCATGTAATAAAACATGAAGAATAAAAGAAGCATTAAAAACAGAAAATTTAATATAATATGTGAAGACTCACTGAAACAAAACCAGTATATCTTTAATTGGTATAACTGAGCAAAACTCCCCCTTTTGAATAATAAAGCCCAGACCAAACATTTTCCATTTTCAGCCTATAAATTAAAAGGGGTTCAGAAAATTTGGAAGTAAAACAGATGAGCAAAAAAAAAAACCCAAAATTGAAAAACAAACAAATGAAACAAGCATATATATAAGCACAAATAAAACAAGATTCAAGATCTCAGCATCAGACAAGATTGACAAAGAAAGTAATTTTATAATGATAAGGAGTACAGTCTACAGTGAAAACCAAATAATTACAACACTGTCTTTTCCAAATAACATTAACATGAAAATGTATTTCAGCTACAATTATAGAAATGCAATGTAAAAATACTAGTGATAGTGAAATTCACCTTTCTCAACTATAAAAGCTTAAGTGAATAAAAGAATGAGGCTTAAATTAAAATTTTTTTTACTGATTATGTATTTATATCCTTAAACCAAAAACTATCTTCTCAAGTGTTCACAGAACATTTACAAAAACTAAGCATATATTCAGCAATGATGTAAATACCATTAAATTCTATTCTGTGATCACAAAGCAAAAAGAGAAAATTTCACAAAATCGAATGTGAAAATAAAGAACAGGTAGAAAATTACAGTATTAAAAATGCCTCATATTAAACAATTTGAGAACAATTAAAAGCAATGTTCAAAGACAAATAAAATCTCCACATCATTTCACCAGAAAGAATGGAAATTGATTAATAAACTGTTGAACTAAATAAGTTATAAAAAGACATAGAAAAGTATAAAAAGAGTCTAAGAAACATAGAAGGAAAATTAACGGAGACCAGCAGAAACTTATCAATTATTAAGCAGAAAGATGGTAAACTACTGAATAAATCAAAGACGTAGATATTATGAGAAAATGCAATAAAGTGAATAAGAATTTACCACAATTTCTCAGAAAAAGAGAGAGCATACATAATAAATAGGAAATGAGAATGAGGAAATAACTACATATGGATGGAACATTAAAATAGTCCTATGAAATCACTTTGTTCAACTCTGCAAAAAAAACTTGAAATATATATGAAATAAATAATAATAATATCCAATTATAACTTTCCAAACTTGCCTAAGATACAGAAAATCTATAGAAACAACACTATATGAGAATTAGAGGATTGCCAAAGAGTCTCCTCAAAATGATGGGTGTGCTATTTAAACTGCTCAGTTTTAATGCCGTTCAAACTGTTCTGGAGCATATAAAAGAAAAGCTTTCTAATTATTATTTAATGAAGTGAGCATGAAAGCAATATTAAAACCTGAGCCAGTCCCTAAAGAAAATTATAAGTAACTCTCAATTATAAACAAAAAGGATTTAGCAACAAAAAATCAACTAATTGAGGCATCAATTAATTGAAAGAAGTTACATCATGACCAGATATGGTTTATGAAATAAATACAAGGTTATTTTAATACTAGGAAATTTAGTGATATAATTCACTATGTTTATAATGTAAAGGAGAAAAATAATTTCTTAATATGTTGCTAAAAAATTTTAAAAAATCATCATTCAATCAAACTAACCCAAAATCCTCAATAAAATAGGACTAGCTTGGTGCATTCTAAACACATAGTTTCTCCTCCACCACCTCCTCATTCTCTCACTCCTTCCATAAGGAGATACTGGGAGACACTGGGAACTTCCAGAGTGGATCAGACATGTTCCTCAAGAAAGAGATGTAAGGGCAGAAAGAAATGAATGGTGAAAAAATTATCTGTGTGAGTATATAACTTCAATCCAAATAATACAAGATAAATCCTGTTCATCATTTCATATCCTTAGTTGACTATGAATTCTATTATGGAAAATAAGTTAAAATCTATCCATACTTTGATATTGAAGTGGTAAGTTTTGTACAAAGGAAACTTTAATTAGATAAACTACTTGATGGGAACACCTACATCATTTGGAAGAAAATTATGAAATAAATACAAAAGGTTAGTAATTACTGGCAGAACTCACTCTCTTATAATGCAGACTGAAGGAAATGATATAGCATGAAATTGCTTTACACATCTGTCAAAAACAAACTAAAACGATTTTATCCTATTTCATGCTGTTTTGAACATTGAGGTTATTATTTTTTTAATTCTAGAATCATAATCTTATTGCTGTGACAGCATGATTGCAAGTTCTACTTCAAAGTAATGGGAAAATTAAAGAGTAATATAAATGAGTTATCAAAAAAGGGAATTTCAGTCAAGTAATAAAATGAATTGGACAAGGATAGAAAGACAAGATACTAAGTAATTCAAATATTATGAATGATGCCCCATACTGGTATCATATAGATGTATACTGCCAGTATGTGAGAATTCTTAGCATTCTATGTTCTATTAGGAAGATACCTTCTCTAAATAGTATAGAAAGCATGTTAACATTATGGCCACAGCTTAACAGTTTAATACAACTGAATACACTGTTAATATGGATAATGTAATTATATACACTGTTAGAAATATTAAATATTGTTTCTCCTTTAAAATGTCTGTAGCACTAACTAATTGTTTCCTAGGAAAGAGCTCTGCTCCTAGCTTAATTTCATTTAGAATTGTTGAACATAAAGCTCTGGGAAGTTACAATGGAGAGGAAATAAATAAATGTGCTGAATCAGAGGTGCAGACTTGATGCCGTATACAGAATGTTGAGGTGGGAAAGGGTGCCTTCACGGAGAAGATAATGATGGAGCTTTATCTTCCAAGGGAGTCAGTCCTCTTGCAGTAATTGTAATCCAGGCATCAGTCAGAGGGAAACAGAAGGGCTCTCTAGGCCAAGTAAGTGGAAGCCCAGAGGCGTGAAATGGGCTGGCTTGTCGGGTGCTGCAGGCAGTTCTGTGTGATAGGATATAGGGCCCAAGAAACGATGCTGTAAAGATAAAACTGGGGAGTTGATAGTGGCACAAAGTTGCTATACTAGGAATTATGAACTTCGGAGTAAAATGTTTAATAAAAATTTTAAACAGAAGTTGTGATATTGGGCTTTTGAAGGTCATGTTAGTGATAGTATGGAGAGAAGAGAGGAGGGGTGTGGAGTAGAGGAAAAATAGCCTGTCGGGAAATCATTCTAAGAAAGGAGGTACACCTGAACTAAGGCAATAGAAGTAAAGATGCAGAGGAAGATGCAGGTTATAAGTGGTGCTGTGCATATAGAATCTATAGAACTTGGCAGCTGGTGGACTATCAGGAGAGGGTTCTAGGGTATAGATGAATAATCCACATTCTCTCTTTGGTGATTGGGTGGCTGTCAGTCTTTTCATTGGGATCAGAAATGTAAGATAAGTAAGTTCTGGGGAAACATGGTGCGTTTTAGACAAGTAATAAGAGGATGTGGGACATCAGTTAAGAGATCAGGCTGAGAGATATTTGTGGGGTTTTTTTTTAGCACACTGGTGAGAGTAATACAGAATTTATTAACAAGTCTTTTAATAAATGATCAAAGTTGGCAAATAGTATTATTACTCTGGATTCACAGAATGTCATGATGTACTTGTCCAAATGCAAACTCCACTGTAACTACAAGTCTTGAATAATTTGCCTCCTGTCTGTGTCTCCAACTTTATTTTTTCCAACTTTTCTTTTCTCGCTCTGCCCCAGCCACACTGGTATTCTTTCAGCTTTTCAACAATGCTGGGATTTCCCATCTCCCTACCCTTCCATCCCCAAAACAGAAAACCAACCAACTAACTTAATCATTTCTCATTCGTTAGGTCAGACATCTTACTTCATATCATATCTACTATAGTTTTCCACCCTGTTATTTCAATTCCCTTAATTATTGTTTTCAAAATCCATGTTATTTTATTTTCCTTTGATATTTTTCTCCTACCAGACAAAAAGCTGCAGAGGAGCCTGCTCTGTCTTGTACACCGCTATATCTTTTTTTTAGGTATATCTAGAGATGTTTTGTTTAAGAATGGGGCCCACTTCTTTTTTTTAGAGTATCATTAATATACAATCTTATGTTGGTTTCAAATACACAACACAGTGGTTCAACAGTTACCCATATTATTAAATCCTCACCCCCTCTAAGTGCAGTCACTGTCTATCAATGTAGTAAGATGTTACAGAGTCGTTAACTGTATTCTCAGTGCTGTGCTTCCATCACCAAAACCAACTTATATTCTGTTTGTGAATTATGGTGCCCCTTTATTCCCTTCACCTTCTCCCCCACCCACCCCAACCCCTCCACCCTGGTAACCACTAGTTACTTCTCAGTGTCTTTGAGATGAATGGATAAAGACACTGTAGTACATATACACAATGGAATATTGTTTGGCCATAAAGAGAAAAGAAATCCTCCCATTTGCAGCAACATGGATGGAGCTAGAGGGTATTATGCTCAGTGAAATAAGCCAGGTGGAGAAAGACAAATGCCATATGATTTCACTTATTTGTGGAGTGTACCATTATATCTTACAGCCCTTGCACAGTGCTGGGCACATAGATGGAATTCAATAAATATTGATAAGTAAAGGAGGAAAGGAATAAAGAAACAACCATGAATCTAATTATCGTAGAGGGGAAAAAAGAGTCTTTACAGATCATGAAGTTTTCTTGGCTTAATTTAGATGTCTAAATTCCTCTTGACATATCTCCATTATTCTCTGTGCTATAGGCCCAACATACAGCCATAAGTGAGAATGGGAAAGAGCCACCCACTTTCCTAGGTTCAAATACCAGAACTTAGATTGCGTACCCTTGAACTAACTCCTTAACTTCACTAAGCTTCAACGCCCTCATCATCAAATGGGGCAAATAACACCTCTCTCATGGGTTTGTGGTATAGATTAAATGATGACGGGATCCGATACCTACTCCAGAGCCTTGCTCATAGTAAGCACACAGGAAACAGGGAACAGTCGTCATTGCTGTTCATACACATGAAGCAAATACACCCGCCACAACAGCTAACAGTGACTATTTTATTGTTCATTTTACCACAAAAAATTTCCAATGTAGGCAAAATCAGAGAAAATACATGATGAATCACATGTACCTTTTGAGGTTCAACAAAAATATCAGGTCATGGTCAAGGTTATATCATATATAACCCATGTACTTCACCTCTTTTAGATTACTTAATACAAATGTGAGATATCAGGGCTTTTTTTCCCATGTTTCTAGATATATGTATGGAAGATATTTTATATTTTTAAAATGTATTCACAATAACATTTCACACTTAAAATAACATTAATTTCTTAATAGAATCACATATCTAGTCACTATGATCAGTATTCAAATGTTTGCAGTTGTAATACACACACATTGCTAATCGTTACTGGGTGTAGAGCAGGCTCTTGTGAGAGGAGCAGTGGCCTTCAACTGCGGCACAAGTCATCCTTTGCGTCCTCACAGGGAAGGAACCAACATCTAAGTAGGTATTAGACTCACAGTCCACCTGCCCTCTGCTCTCCTGTGGCAGCTCCTTATTGGCTAAACCCAGTTGGAGGCCAGAAAGCAAGGAAACCCTGTTGTTATATTCAATACAGGTCAGCCACACAGAGTAGAAGGCAGAGTTGAAAGGGGTGAAAAACAAGTGTATCTGGAGGTGCAAACAACAATATCAGCATTTCCGTGATCCATGCAATCCTTCCAGAATTTACACCACACACACACACACAATTATCTCTTTCACTAAATTATTACTCATTCTTAACAACTGTTCTGAATCTGTATATTAACATAATGAAATATTCAAGAGCACATGGATTCAGGTGGGTCATAGGGGTATTTGGGAGGACTATGAAGTAGAGTTTTTAAAGTTAGAAAACACACTTTTTGCGATTTCTGCTTTATCGCCTCACTGTGATCTGATTACTTGCTACAGCAGACTATATGGATTGACTTCTCCAAACCACCCATGTTTTCATGCTCTCTTTCTCTTCTATAAAGTCTGGAAACCTCAACTGCTTGATCGCTCAGACTCTCATCCAGCTCGGCAGGGCCGTTTTAGGCAGCGAGATGGAAGCAGCAGTCACAGCGTTCACTGAGTAAGGACGCTGGGAACATTTTTCAATGGAGCAGACACCCCTAGCCCTATATTCTTTGACGTTTTCTCCTTCTTCCTTGTTGCCAGCAGGCAGACACAATGCCTGGAGGGACAGCAGACACACGGCGAGCATTAGGATGAAAACCACCCACTGAAGCTAGTGACGCAGGAAGAACCTGTACCTTCCTGTGTCCTGAATGGCATCCTTGGGCAGTTTCACACACCTCAGCTGCCACATCTTATTCTGAGGGAATAAAAGCCCTTATCTATTTAAGCTGGTTGTAGATCTATACTCTGCCATTTGAAGTAAAAACTCCTTCCTGGTTGATATGCTTGCTGATTGTTTTAGTTTCAGCAAGAAGTGTCCCTCAGAGGGTCAGGCAGTTGGCAGGTCGCCAGAGGAATTGGGTTGTCTCCTAGGTTTTTTAATTCCTCTGAGATTCTGTTGGTGTTCTTTTTGACACCCATAGATTGATACTATAGGCAGTATGAGGGAATATGGTTTATTTACTCTGGATTCATTCACTGAAACAAAGTTTGGGCATGGAACCAGAAGCCTCTGCCTCTTACAGCAACTTTAACTGTGGTTATAATGATTAAAGTAGTATCTGAGTTTTCTCCCAAAGTCCAGAGAGTTAGTCCTTCAAAAAGAATGCATTGGAACAATTCTATATCATTTAGAAAGTAGAGTTTCGTATGTGAAATAAAAAAAAGATGATTATCAGATGCCTTTTTTGCCATCTGCTTTATGCCCTCCCAATTTCTCTCAGTAATATTAAAAGTGAACTTCAATAATCTAGATACCCCATGGGTCCAATGAATAGCGCTTCTAGATTTTTCTCATTGAATGTCTCATGCCAAGAGTCATCCACTGTCTGATTAAAGATGGTTCTTAAAGAAGTAGGATGGATTTTATGCTTAATATATATATATCTTTTTTAAATATGTGTTTTGGAGCGTTCAATTCTCAAGACTCAAATTTCATATAATTTTCCTCATTTTTATTTACATGTCTATTTTCATAAGTTTTCATGGATCTCTAACTCCTTTTTACTTACCACTGTTTTCTTAAAATAAAGTGGCATAGAGGAAAATCAGAAAATACAGAATAAAAATTCCATTTCTAGGCCCTGCTCTTCAATGATCACCTTGGCCATAGCATGTCTGGCCTTGACGGGGGAGCTCCAGGAATGCTGCTTAGGAGAGGCATCCGAGCAGCCATCTGGCTGACAAGGGGGGACGGAAGATGTACCAGCACAATGCCGTCTGGTATACTCATGTTGGAGATCGGGGGAAGTGCTAAAACCTTCCTCGTTCCGCTTTGCCCACCACTGACCTTTTGCTTCACCATTTCATCATCCGTAAACTGCAGAGGTTGACTGACATATAAACATTTAAACACTCTAATTCTATTTTGGGCTTCCTATTATTTTATTTCCTAACTTTCATCATGTTCCCAGCACTTAAGTCCTTTGGATTCCAACGTTTACTTTCTTCCAGCAAAGCCGCCACTATCCAGATTTCCCTTCCACATACAATCTGTACTGTATCGTTGCTATGCTAAAGTCACATTCCTCAAAGCTATTTTATCTCATGAGATTTACTGTAAGCCAATTGTACATATTGTAGTTTTCATAATGTTTGATGAGTTCCAGAGAAGTTTGTCACATAAATGTACTGTGCAATGTTCTAACAAATGAAGGGTGCCTAATTTTCAAGATAAAAAGCATGTTGAAACTTAATCATCACTAACAAAAATGACCATTTCTTTAGCTTTTTTAAATGTACTGGAGACAGTTCCCAGGTGGTTTTACACATATTATCTAATTTAATGTTTCCATTCACAAGTGGTCATCCATGAGTTTGGTTTAATGAGAGGGTCCTGAAGTGTCCCATAGCTCTGATTGTTTGTGCCCTCCTACCCAGACATAGCTTTCTTTTACTGTTATTCACACGCTTTTGTGTTTGTGAGCTAGTGTCTGGGATAGCCAGTCATTTGGGCACTGAGAAAGACCAATGAATGGTATTTTGTTTTCTAACTTGAATAGACCTACTGTTGTGACTTTCTGGGCCTCAGGAAGAAAATAAGGCTGAGAAAAAAACATTGTCTCCCCAGTTACTTTCCTCCAATGATTTCAAACTGATAAAGAGCACCGATTTTGTCATCCTCCAGATATGTATGTGCCTATCTATTTAACAAATTCTAAGGGCTTTGTTTTATTTTCTACCTTTTTTTCTCCTCCTCCAATCAGAGAACTAGACTAGAGAACTCACACTTCTGCAACTGTCACTGATACTTTAACAGCCTTTTAGTCTCTTTACCACTTCTATCCAGTTACTCAGTATAATGTGTGGCTGTGACCCATGAGCTCTGAAGCCCTGTCTGTCATCATGCCTACTTTAACATACTAGTGCATCTTACTTTGTAACACATAGCTAGTGTATATTCCTGTAATATATAGTTAGTGTATATTACTGTACTATATAGCTAGTTCATCTTACTGTAACACATAGCAGGTCTATATTACTATGATAAATAGCTAGTGCGTATTACTATAACATATAGCTACTGTATATTACTGTAATATATAGTTAGCATACTCATTTCTCTTTAGATAGTTGACAAATATGATTTACTGCCCTCTCAGATAAAGACACCAAAACTAGCAGGAGACCTATCTTAATCTCTATCCTTATTTGAAAATAGATGAAATGTAATAGAACACCACATGAGTGACTGTTATTATAGAGTGCCCAGTTCTTGTGTCAAAGCAAAAATTACACTAGACAATGTTAAACAATTAAGGAAGCTTTTATTCAAGACTGTTGTAATAGAGGAGAGAGACCAGAACTTAGTCTGAACTCAGCTACTCAGAAGCAAAGGGCTAGAGAGTTTTTAAGAGCTGAGGATGGGGGATCATAAGGCACCTATGTCTAGTAATTGTTCTAGCCCTGAGGAAAACTAAACTTTCTTGTATCTTCACGATGGGGGTTAGTTTTACAACTTGGAATAAGGAACCCTCAGAAATTAGGCTTCTAGCCTCCCATAGAGAATGGGAAATGGGGGCATATGTTCCTTGATGATTACATTTCAAAGGGATGACTCTCGTGACCTTGAGAAAGCTGGTCAGGATTGTAAAACTGGCAAAAGCTTTTTAAAAGATTTACATCAAATTGACAGAGAAATGATTTACAATTAACGTTTCCTAACACAAATGCTTTAAGAAAGGGAGGTCAAGGACCTGGAGGCAAGAAGAAGCCTATCTCAAATGTGTACAAGCTGGGGAAATGCTAACGCTGTCTTGGTCACATGATATGCATGTGGGCAGTTGTTTCACAGCACAGGTTTATCATTATAAAGTTGGCCATCACTAGGAGGAATTGGATAACACAATGTAGCTCCTGCTGCGTTCTTGACATCAAGTCCAGATGTGCTTATTTCAAATGTTCCAACATCACTCTGGCGTTAGAATCCTGATGTAGAAAATAAATACTTGAACTAATTTTCTGGACAACTTGAAGTTCTAACTTTGAATTATACCAATGAAGTCAAGTCTTTAGACCTAAAGTGAATAATGTGTTCACAGGACAAAATTCTAAGCACCTGAGAATCAACTATTGGCTTTTTGCTGGAAAGCATCTAGTACCAGTTTGCTTTGATGCAATTAAACAGGTAATTGACAAATCTCCTGTGTGGACCAGCATTCCCTAAACTAATTAAGTTATTCATCGAAAGCATCTAAGGATTTTTAAAAATACCAATTCCTAGACCCTTCCCCTTGGATAATCTGATTTAATAAATTTGAGGTGACTAAAGAACTTGAGTGCTTATAAAACATCCCAGGTTACAAATAATCAGGTCTGTTTGGGAACTAGTGGTTGAAATTAACATTGTGGAGGCATGTCTCATGAGATAATTGTGAAATGTGGTACAGGATTTATTCCCATCCATTCCAGTATCTATAGATTTTTATCTTTAGTTGAATGGTTTGATTCAACTAATTCATACACTGGATAAAAGCAAAATCACTTTATAAAAAGTTTCTTGACCACTAATTATAATTATCTTTACTAGATTTTTGTTTCTCAATCTAATATTCTACAAAAGAATTTATCCAATAAACAAGAAAACTGGTCTGCTGAATTTGTTATAAAGTTACTAATATCTTTTTAAGCACGAGGAATAAATGACTGACCTGAATATCTCTGCTACCCAGCCTGAGCCCTTTGCTTTAGTGAACATACCAGAGTGTCAGCTACGCTGAGGAACAGGGTTTCCAGCTCTTTCCCACTGCCTGAATTCCATAGTGTAAGACCTTAAAACCACATCTGTTTTTCCTTAAAAAATTCAAACAATTGCCTGACCTCTCGGCTCTGAAGTAAAATGTTCAAGAGCTCACATGACAACACTTTGCTATATATAATGAATCTGTTATACATAACGAAACTGTTGTAATAATATAATCTGTTGTATATAATTAAATTTAAACTGTTTTGCTAGAAGAGGAAAAGGGGGGATAAATAAAAAGCTATAAAACATCCGGTTAGGATCTGCAGAAGGCTGCATTTTCCCCATGTTTCCGAAAGGTTTGTTCTATCTGTCACCATTGCTTTGTTTGAGTTCCTGCAGACAACAAAATCATGGAGAAGTCCTGTGGATAGAAATACAGTGTCTGGAACCTACTATGGATTCCTGTCTGGCTGGAGCTGAGTTAATCCAAAGACTGGCAGAAAGCAGCTATTTAAAATCTGTGTTTAGAATAGGGTTGCTTGATAGAAACAAAGGCAACTCACAGGGCCCTGCAACACATCCCTATTGAAATATTGCACAATGTGCAGATTTGCTTGTCCAAGGTTTAGTTCTAAAAGTTAGTGGGTTGTATAAACAACAGAGAGATGGAAGAAATAAGGTGAGAAGATTCCAGAAGAAAGTATCAATGTTTTATATACTTTGTTCAGATGTCAGAATAATTTATCTTATTTTGGTGTAGCATGTGTGTGTGTGTGTGTGTGTGTGTGTGTGTAGATACAGTGTAAACTATGCAACCAAGGTGAAAGGAAGACTTAGAATTTAAAGGATGGATAAACTTCGACCACGTAGAACTGAGAAACCTATATATTTGAGCATTATTCTTTTGAAATTAATTACCTGAAAATAAATATGGATTAGTTTCATTTTACAGATACTTCCTTTAAATTTGTCAGCATATTAAAATGAATACTAACATACAAGGGAAAATGTATAATCAGGATAGTTTAAAATAATATTAAGCAAGACCTCAGAGAACACACTTGAGCCACAGTAATAATAATGAGTCCACTTCAAAGGTTATAGAACATAAGAAATACAAGCCTATGTGTTCTTAACAAATGTATTGAACATTTACTCTAAGTCAGCAAATATTCTAAGTGCTTTATGTAGATTAACTAATTTTACTCTTGTTGCATTGCATTATAATGGGACTATTATGCCCATTCCATGGGCAACAAAATCAAGACTCAGAGTGGTTAGTACATTGAACAAAGTCAAAAGCTTGTAAGTGGCAGAGCTGGAATTCAGTCTCCAGGCTTTTATCCCTAACCTGATCCACTGTCTGGATTATGTAAAATCAGCACTTCATTTTAAGTGTTTAAACCCAGCCAGGCTACCCTTAAGGCAAAAATATGTTTGTACTGTATCTTCATAGCAAACCAATGGTATTTTGACCCGTGTTCTACCCTGTGTCTATTAGTATTGGTGGAAAATGGGCAATAATTAAAAAAACAAACTCATGTCACCTCATAATGTATATAAATGTCAGGTCACTTTGTTGAACACCAATGCAATATGGCATATCAACTATAATTCAGTTTTTAAAGCTCATATATTTTTATATGACAAAAGTTTTCTGGGAAAAATTGTCAGGGAATGGATTTAATTATTTAGTAAGTAAATGATTCAGATGGAAGTTATCCAAATAATATCATTCCAGATAAAATGAAAAGGAACTTTGATGTTTACCATTCCTAAAATTCAAAAAGAGGCAGGGAAAAATGTGGGGTCATATAAACATTTCCATCACTTATTTCAGTAGGCTGGTTTTTTTCTTGGAATTACCTCATTGGTTTATTTGTGTAGGTGCAATATAAACATATGCTGAGTGTTAGTGTAATAATAGCTAAAATTTTACATAGCTTGAAGTGTATGAAACCACAGCAATATTAAGATGGAAGGGTCCTTATCCATCAATGGACCTCATTCAACACAAGAGCTCCTCTATATTGATTTATAGTCTCATCTTCTCATTTAACACACGAGGAAACTGAAGCTAAACTCATTTGAGCGATTTAAAGTTAGAATGGGGTTAGGCCTCAGACTTCCCAATTCTCAGCCCCGCTGTTCTTATTTAAATACCAGACCCTGCTTCACTGAATTCGTTTCTTAAAATCAGCTACCAAGTGACACCAAAATATGAAGGGCAAATTTATCTGTATATCAAGTGAAAGAACAAGGTGGAATCTCAAGACATCCCACGTGGTGTTCAGGAACACTTAGTTTGAATCCTGGACTGACTTTACGACAGTTGCCTCCTCCCACGTGGAACCCCCTGCATGTATAGAAACACAGACCCCAAACTGTTTTCCCATCTTGGATTCAGCCTGCTTGTGTCCCAGTCCCCTTCTGTCATCCCCATTGCTTCCTTCCATTGCATAGTGTTGGCATTTCCGGGATCTCTGAATCTATATTTTGTTCTCAAGAAGAGAAAGAAATCCTGGTCGTGAGGAATAGGTGCTAGCAGAGTAAGGACAGTAAGCAGTTCATTCCACAAGAGCCATGTTAGGACATACTGGGGTCGACTAGATGCACAATCCACGTGATCCATGTCCCTGAAGTTAGGCAGATAGTGAGGCGGGGCTCCAATACCCAGCAGCTCAGAACCTCTCAGCAATTCCGAATCCCTCATTCCTTCCCTCCAAACTCCATTCTGCTGAAGTTATTAACAATTTGCTGACACTTTATTTTATTCAAAGCTTAAGTAATAAAAGTGATTTAATAAAGAGATACAAGCCTTTACACTCAAGTCCCTATCATTATTAGGTTCTCCTTCACGTTGATGGCTTTGATCACTTGTGATGCAGAACTACTGCCCGTGTGGGAGTGAAGGCTTAAATTGAGCTTGGTGTCACAGTTATTCTTTGTAGTTAAAGATGCTGCTGATGCTGGCGTTATTTCCTGTACTTTGCTTCTCACCATTAGCTGTATTTACACATAACCTGTTTTTAGCAGAACTTGGATGAAATTTTCAGCACTGTTGGCATCCACTTGTTACATTGAGAATTAATGATAACCTGAGTAAATGTTAGTCTCCAGAGAGAGAGTATTTTAAGGCAGTCAAAGCATCTTAAGCCATACTTTCACTAGGGTCTGCGTCACTGTAAAGGTGTCTTTAAGGGCATCATTTATATATGCACAGCAAAGCTCACTAGCAATGTGAGGACTGTAAGATATTATTGGGTGCTTTCCTGTTCCCTGAGTACACAGCCTCTTTTTCGGGAACCAAGTCCACCACGAAGTCAGTGAGGCTATTAATTTCACTCTGATCTCACCGACTGTGACAGTAAGGTACAGTCTGCATGTATTCACAGTCTCTCCACTTGTCCTTTGGGAATCAGTATTTTTAAGTATTTTTACACAGGATACTGGAGGCAATGTAGTGGTTTTTTCCTACTTCTCGCAATTTCTGAAAGTCTGGGGTCATATATTGTTCATCAAGGGACTCGCTTAGAATACCTGAGATGGATTTTCCATACTTGTGTGCTCATCCTAAAACTGGCATAACTAGGAAGTGTGCTAGAGTGGATGCAGGGAGCCTGGGTATGGAAGCCAGAGTTGCTTGCAGTACTGCCCACTAGATGTGGGGCTCTCAGAATCCTGCTGTCCCCATCTGAGCTTTAGTTCATCCACCTATTAAACCCATGTGTCAAACACCAACTGCATAGGACAGTTGCAAGGATAAAATTGAACATATGTGAATGTGCCTAGTCCAAGAAAAACATTTAATAATTGTTGCTAAATAAACAATGACAGATAATATTTAGTAATGCTTTCTGAGTTTACAGCCCATATTTGCATACGTTAATTATATTGGTCCTTTATATCATTTGAGGCATGTAGCTATTATTATGATCTCAACATTATATATAGTAAGGAACCCAACTCTAAAAGGAGTTAAAGGATTTGTTTAAATTCATAAGCACTCAAAACCAAGCCTCGGACTTTTATTTCTCTTTTGAGATATGGTTCAGTAAGCAACTAAGTGCTGATTGAATAGCCACATCTTTTCTTTCTTTTTATAACCTCATTATTGAAACATTTCAAACAAACACAAAAGCACATAGAATAATACTGTGAATTCCCACATAACTCCGTCCAACCTCAATAACTTTCAATATTTTTCCAATCATTTCTGTGTATTGCCCCATTTCGTTTTGTTTTGGCTGTTTTAAAGAAATTCTCAGACATAATTTCACTTATAAACATTTTAGTATGCACAGTATCTTTCCAGGGAATTTTTACTATAAACTTTACTATAAGGATTTGAAAAATTCCTTACTATTATTCCAATTTTCTTGATTTACCTCAACATTATCTTTATTCAATTGATTTGTTTGAATTGAGATTCAAACAAGGTCCACACACTGCATTAATTTTGAAATGTCTTAAGGATCTTTTGTTTGCTAACAGTTCTCCTTCCTTTTGATTTTATGTCATTAGTTTATTAGAGAATAGTTTTTATTTTTAAGTCATAGAGAAGGGTCCACATTCTGAATACCTCCTTGGGGTACCACTGAACTTGCTCTTCTATCAACCCATATTTCCCATTTAACCAGTATTTAGATACAGATTCTTAATTAGATTCTGATTCAAATTTTTAGGCACAAGGTGCCATAGGTGATTAACACTCCCTTATTCCTAAGCTTGGCTTCTATCCCACCCTCCATACACTTTCTTTGTGGACTTGCATTTTTCCACTCTTTATTTCACCCTGGCTTCATCTAGTGGTGGCTTTATTCCTTCTCAGGATATGACATTTCTTCTCCATTTCCCCAGTGCTGACCTTTTCATTGCCTGTTCCTCCTGCAGTTTTGGCTTTCCCTGGCTGTGTATTTTGTAGTATTTTGTAGCATATGTCACACCCTTTGCTCCACACAGCATTTTGGAGGACTTTCATAAGGTCTTTACCTAGGACCTTAATTATAATGGAATATACCCAGTGCTGAATGTTCAGATTGTATATTTAGAATCTGTTTCTCAGGAATATATCAGTTTGTGTTTTATTCTGTATTGTCTCCTACATCTTGCCCTCCACAGAACTACAGAAATGTCTCTATGTAGCCCTCTCCTGTGCACTGCTCTACCCCGCAAACTCTATTTACCTTAGTCTCCTTGGACTCCCAGCTCCTTATCTTCAACTCAGGGTGTCCACCAGGCTCTGCCTACTTTCTCTTCCCTGCACCATGGCCTGGAAACTCTCATAAGCTTCTGTAATTGTAGGACTCACTGAACTTGTTTCCCATCTCTGAGAAATTCTTATCCTTCTTTATCACTATTATTCAATGTCTTGGAAACCATAGCATCACTCATTTTGTATGTATCTTGGTTATTTCAGACGGGCGGATAAATCTGGTCCCAGCTACCCCAGGTTTAAAGCAGATGTCTTTAGTCTTCTATTAGATAGATGACTTTTGCATCAAACTTTGAGATTATTTCACTGGTGATTGAAATCAAGAATGAAAATTTTATTTTGTTTTATTTTAAACCATGGGAACAAGATGAGAAGTGGTAAAGACAGATTGTAAAGCTGAGTGCAGTGCTAGAATTTTCCTTTGCTATTTTGGTAGGGTTGTGGAGGTTTCCTTTGTGTGCTGTATGTTTTAGATTAGTGGTGGAATTTAAGCACAGTTTGAAGGACATGACACATGTGATAAAACTGAATGTAGCAACTAACTATTTAGAAAAGAAACACCAATGAGGACCTGAGAGAGACTGAAGGCAGAAAGGTAGCTAACCTCAAGCCACAAGACAGAGGTTGTGGGCCCTCTGACAGTGGGGCTCCATGCCTCATCACCAAATAAATAAATGAAATGACATTCAAAACCGTACTGTGTTCTCCTGTAGAGTGCCAATGTTTGCTGCTGTTTTCCTTCACAGGAAGAAAATATGTAATGTTACAAATTAATAGTTATATAAATTGTGAAACATGGCAATTTTTTTCCTGTGTCATTTTATTCTGTGGCAGAGCTAGAAATTAAAATCACAAAAAAACAAACAAAAACAATGAACAATAATATGCTGCAATGACATTTTAAATGCACCATCCCAGCCACATCAATCTGTTTATTCATTTCAATATTACACTTCTTAGAAACATTATGTGTTTGCCTTCATCTTTCCTTTAATATTTAGACATTTTGTCTAGCTTATGTGTAATGGTGGTATATTTTCTAGGCACCTTGAAACTTCCCCCCAAAATTTCTAGAAAATTAGAACACATGAAAAAATAATATACATCTGAAGCTATTGGTTTTGGAGTGAAAATGGATTTTGTGATGGAGCTGTTGTAGATAAATGATCTCACAAAACGCATATTTAAGGAAATGGAAGAAACCTGAAATTCAAAGTTGAAATATTTATTTGTTGGGAAATAGTGTTTGCTGTTAAAGGAGTATGATGAGTCTATTTCATTTGTAAAGAAAGGCAGTTTTTTTTCAGTTGACAGAAGTCAGAATGGTAAGAAAGAGATGTTTTTATTTATGAGCTCACAGATTGATTTGAACAATTCTGTAGACAGAAAAATAGTAACATCCAAAATGGTGCAGAATGTGTGATTCATTATTGCCATTAAGTCAACAGAATGTCATGCAACAAACAATGGGGCAATAGTGGTGTGACTGTCAATTAGTATAAAATGCTGTCATAGAGCATCAAAGATTATATTAATTAAAGAGAGCACTTTGATTTGCATTATATTGGAAAGATGACAGGCCGATCTAAACAGAGTTATAAAAGTTTATCTGCAGCAAATCCGAGTTCATTTTAACATAATTGAGCAGGCAGAAATAAAAGAGTGCTGATAAGACGAGTAGAATATTTAATAGTTTTCCCAAAGTTTAGGAAGAGAGAAGGAAGACCTTTATATATAAACTGTCATGATCACCAATTAGGATGAATTTGAATGAAGTTGTCAAAGAGTGGAATTCTAAAATTCTGTGAATATTGATAATTCTTTGAACAAGAGTATTCAGGCATCTGTAGAAAGGTTGGCAATATTTCCGTACATTATAAGCAAGACAAATGTAATATATTGAGGAAATTACATTTCTTAAGAAAATAGGTTGGACTGCATGCATGTTAAAAGACTCTAGAGCCCTGTCTAAAATACTTCAGATAATATTGAAATATTGGACATGGCATGAAATTAATATTTCAGATATACTGGTCGCTGGTGAATTAAATGGCTTGCTGAATTTGCTTTCAAAATTTCAAATTATTTGTATAAAAAATTTAGCACATGTTAGAGGGATTAAAGATGGCGGCATGAGAGGTGAGACACAGGCTTCCTCCTAAAACCGCATATAATATGAAAATATAGTTAATACAACTAATCCTGAAAGAGCAACAGGAAAGAGGACTGCACCAGAATGTATACACCTGGAGACAAGAGCAGACCTCACAGAACAACAGGGTAACGTACCAAAGCTGTGACCCGGGGGAACCCCTCTCCAGCTCAGCGGCGGGAGGAGGAGAAACTGAACAGGGAGGGAGTGGAGGCCTAGGACTGCTGAATACCTACTCTGGAGATCTGCTCTGGGAGCACTAACATAAAATTCATGGTGCTTGCATGATACTCTCATGATTACAGGGTTGGAAAGCTAAGGCAGAATTCCTGGAGAGATTGAGATTCCAGCTGCTTCTGGAAAGCAGGGATCCATATCTGGATGCTCTGGGACAAAAGAAAGGTGGGCAGTTTGAGAGACTTCCTAACAAGGAAGCCCTCAGCGAGAGGGCTGCTAAAGGGGCAAGAATTGCACAGAGCTTACTGCTCAGGAGACAGTACAGGTACACAAAATTCTCCTGGTGCACTCTGCCCAGCAGGTTGGGAGCTTTGCCATATAGACTCTCATATTAAGGAGGAAAAAGAAATCTTCCTCCTTAGACGATCTTCAGGTGCTCCAGCTCCCTGGATGGCTACACAGCTCCAAGGACCCCCTCCATGATACGCAGCCTACTGCGCCTTTCTCCCAGCCAGCCCCACCTGGCTCGCAAACCGGCAAACCCAACTCTGGCATTAACCCAGCCAGAGGGAAGCCCTGTCTACAGCAACTACAAACGCAAAGCATATTGTGCTCGGCCCACTGGTTATGGCAGTGGAGACATGCATAGCAGCTGGGTAGCAGGAAACAGCTCTTTCTTCACCCCAGGCACCAATACCACTCCCCTGCAACTTCAGACATTGCTTCAGGGGCTGAGCACCTCCAGGGAGTAGAGTTTCTGGGCACTAGAGTGTGCCATATACAAATATGAAACGCCAAAGGAACCTGGTTCAGAGTAAAATTATTAATACCACTCCTGAGAAAGATTTAAATGACAGTGACCTCATGACTCTCATTAACATGCTCATGGAGGTAGGGAAAGATATTCAAGAATTCAGGAATTAATTCAGGTCAGAGATCCAATTGTTGGAGAGCACAATGGAGGGTATTAAAAGGAGATTGGATATGGTGGAGGAGACAATAAATGAAATAGAAACTAAAGAAGAGGAAAACAAAGAAGCTGAGGCACAGAGAGAAAAAAGAATCTCTATGAATGAAAGAATATTGAGAGAAATGTGTGACCAATCCAAATGGAACAATGTTCACATTATAAGGATACCAGAAGAAGAGAGAGTAAAAGGGATAGAAAGTGTCTTTGAGGAGGTAATTGCTGAAAACTTCCCCAGAGATAGTGTCTCAGGCCATGAAGATGCACAGATCTCCCAACACAAGGGGCCCAAGAAAGACAACACCAAGACATACAGTAATTAAAATGGCAAAGATAAAGGATAAGGAAAGACTATTAAAAGCAGCCAGAGAGAGAAATAAGATCACATACAAAGGAAAGCCCATCACGCTATCAGACTTCTCAACAGAAACCTTACAGGCCAGAAGGGAGTGGCATGATGTATTTAATGCAATGAAGCACAAGGGCCTTGAACCAACAATACTTTTTCCAGCAAGATTATCATTTAAATTTGAAGGAGGGATTAAAAAATTTCGAGATAAGCAAAATCTGAGAGAATTTACCTCACACAACCCATCTCTACAGTGTATTTTGGAGGAACTGCTGTAGATGGAAGTGTTCCTAAGGTTTAATAGCTGTCACCAGAGGTAATAAAACCACAGTAAAGAAAGTAGAACAGCTAATTACTAAGCAAATGCAAAATTAAAATAACTATCTCCAAAGTCAATCAAGGGATACACAAAGAGTACAGAATATGATACCTAATATATAAAGAATGGAGGAGGAAGAAAAAGGAGAGAGGAAAAAAAAAGAACTTTTAGATTGTGGTTGTAATAGAATATTAAGTGAGTCAAGTTAGACTCTTAGATAGTAAGGAAGTTAACCTTGAACCTTGGTAACCATGAATCTAACGTCTGCAATGGCAATAAGTACATACCTATGGATAATCACCCTAAATGTAAATGGACTGAAGGCACCAATCAAAAGACATAGAGTCACTGAGTGGATAAAAAAACAAGACCCATCTACATGCTGCCTACAAGAGACTCACTTTAAACCCAGAGACATATACAGACTAAAAGTGAAGGAATGGAAAAAGATATTTCATGCAACTATAGGGAGAAAAAAGCAGGAGTTGCAGTACTTGTATCACACAAAATAAACTTCAAAACAAAGAAAGTCACAAGAGACAAAGAAGGACATTACATAATGATAAAGGGGTCAGTCCAACAAGAGGATATAACCATTATAAATATTTATGTACCCAACACAGGAGCACCTACATATGTGAAACAAATACTAACAGAATTAAAGGGGGAAATAGAATGCAATGCATTCATTCTAGGAGACTTCAACACACCACTCACTCCAAAGGACAGATCAACCAGACAGAAAATAAGTAAGGAGACAGAGGCACTGAACAACACAATAGGACAGATGGACCTAACAGACATCTACAGAACTCTACACCCAAAAGCAACAGAGTACACATTCTTCTCAAGTGCACACGGAACATTTTCAAGAATAGATCATATACTAGGCCACAAAAAGAGCCTCAGTAAATTCAAAAAGATTGAAATTGTACCAAAGAGTTTCTCAGACCACAAAGGTATGAAACTAGAAATAAATTATGCAAAGAAAATGGAAAATCCCACAAACACATGGAGGCTTCACAACATGCTCCTAAATAACCAGTGGATCAATGGCCAAATAATAACAGAGATCAAGCAATATATGGAGACAAATGACAAAAATAATTCAACACCACAAAATCTGTGGGACACAGTAAAGGCTATGTTAAGAGGGAAGTATATAGCAATACAGGCCCTCCTCAGGAAAGAAGAACAATCCCATATGAGCAGTGTAAACTCACAATTAACAAAACTAGAAAGAAGAACAAATGAGGCCCAAAGTCAGTATAAGGAGGGACATAATAAAGATTGGAGCATAAATAAATAAAATCGAGAAGAATAAAATAATGGAAAGAATCAATGAAAGCAGGAGCTGGTTCTTCAAGAAAATATACAAAATAGATAAACCCCTAGCCAGACTTACCAAGAAAAAAAGAGTCTACTCACATAAACAGAATCAGAAATGAGAAAGGAAAAATCATTACAATACCACAGAAATACAAAGAATTATGAGAGAATACTATGAAAAATTATATGCTAACAAACTGGATAACCTAGAAGAAACGGACAACTTTCTAGAAAAATACAATGTTCCAAGGCTGACCCAGAAAGAAACAGAAAATCTGAACAGACCAATTACCAGCAATGAAATTGAACTGGTAATCAAAAACCTACCTAAGAACAAAATGCCTGGACCAGATGGCTTCACCACTGAATTTTATCAAACATTTAGTGAAGACCTAATACCCATCCTCCTTAAAGCTTTCCAAAGAGCAGAAGAGGAAATACTTCCAAACTCATTCAATGAGGCCAGCATCACTTTAATACCAAAACCAGGCAAAGACACCATAAAAAAAAAAAAAAATACAGACCAATATCCCTGATGAACATAGATGCAAAAATACTTAAAAATATATTAGCAAACAGAATTCAAAAATACATCAGAAAGATCAGCCATCATGATCAAGTAGGATTTATTCCAGGGATGCAAGGATGGTACAACATTTGAAAATCTGTTAACATCATCCACTACATCAACAAAAAGAAGGACAAAAACCACATGATCATCTCCATAGATGCTGAAAAACCATTTGACAGAATTCAACACCCATTCATGATAAAAACTCTCAACAAATTGGTATAGAGGACAAGTACCTCAACATAATAAAGGCCATATATGACAAACCCACAGCCAACATTATACTTAACAGCGAGAAGCTGAAAGCTTTTCCTTTAAGATCATAAACAAGACAAGGATGCCCGATCTCCCCACTTCTATTCAATATAGTACTGGAGGTCCTAGCCATGGTAATCAGACAACACAAAGAAATAAAAGGCATCCAGATTGGCAAGGAAGAAGTCAAACTGTCCCTGTTTGCAGATGACATGATATTGTACATAAAAAACCCTAAAGAATCCATTCCAAAACTACTAGATCTAGTATGTGAATTCAGCAAAGTTGCAGGATACTAAATTAGTATGCAAAAATCTGTGGCATTCCTATGCAATAACAATGAACTAGCAGAGAGAGAAATCAGGAAAACAGTCTATTCAAAGTTGCATCAAAAGGAATACAATACCGAGGAATAAACCTAACCAAGGAAGTGAAAGATCTATACTCTGAAAACTACAAGACACTCATGAGAGAATTTAAAGAAGATACCAATAAATGGAAACACATACCGTGTGCATTGATAGGAAGAATTAATATTGTCAAGATGACCATCCTGCCTAAAGCAATCTACAGATTCAGTGCAATTCCTATCAAAATAACAACAGCATTCTTCAATGAACTAGAGAAAATTGTTCTAAAATTCATATGGAACCAAAAAAGACCCCAAATAGCCAAAGCAATCCTGAGAAGGAAGAATAAAGCTGGGGGGATTATGCTCCCCAACTTCAAGCTCTACTACAAAGCCACAGTAATCAAGACAATTTGGTACTGGCATAAGAACAGACCTATAGACCTGTTATAAACCTGATATAAACCCAACCATGTATGGTCAATTAATATATGATAAAGGAGCCATGGACATACAATGGGGAAATGACAGCCTCTTCAACAGCTGGTGTTTGCAAAACTGGACAGCTACATACAAGAGAATGAAACTGGATTGTTGTTTAACCCCATACACAAAACTAAACTCGAAATGGATCATGGACCTGAAGGTAAGTCATGAAACCATAAATCTCTTAGAAGACAACATAGACAAAATCTCCTGAATATATGCATGAGCAACTTCTCCCTGAATGCATCTCCTCGAGCAAGGGAAACAAAAGCAAAAATGAACTCATGGGACTATGTCAAACTAAAAATTTTCTGTACAGCAAAGGACACGATCAGAACAACAAGGCATCCTACAGTATGGGAGAATGTATTTGTAAATGACATATCCAACAAGGGCTAACATCCAAAATATATAAATAACTTATATGCCTCAACACCCAAAAAGCAAATAACCCGATTAAAAAATATGCAGAGGATATGAAGAGACACTTCAAAGAAGAAATTCAGATGGCCAACAGACACATGAAAAGATGCTCCACATCACTAATCATCAGGAAAATGCAAATTAAAACCACAATGAGATATTACCTCACACCAGTAAGGAAGGCCAGCATTGAAAAGACTTAAGAACAACAAATGCTGGTGAGGATGTGGTGAAAGGGAAACCCTCTTACACTGCTGGTGGGAATGTAAGCTAGTTCAACCATTGTGGAAAGCAATATGGAGGTTCCTCAAAAAACTAAAAATACAAATACCATTTGACCCAGGAATCCCACTCCTTGGAATTTACCTAAAGAATACAACTTCTCAGATTGAAAAGGACATATGCACCCCTATGTTTATTGCAGCACTTTTCACAATAGCCAAGATATGGAAGCAACCTAAGTGTCCATCAGTAAATGAATGGATAAAGAAGATGTGGTACATATACACAATGAAATACTATTCAGCCATAAGAAAGAAACAAATCCTACTATTTGCAACAACATGGATGGAGCTGGAGGATATGCTCAGTGAAATAAGCCAGGCAGGGAAAGACAAGTGCCAAATGATTTCCCTCATTTGTGGAGTATAACAACCAAGCACAACTGAAGGAGCAAAATAGCAGCAGACTCAGAGACTCCAAGAAAGACCTAGTGGTTACCAAAGGGAAGGGGTGTGGGAGGGCAGGTGGGGAGGCTGGGAGAAGGGGATCGAGGGGTATTATGTTTAGTGCACATTGTTGGAGTGATCACGGGGAAACAGTGTAGCACAGAGAAGGCAAATGGTGAATCTGTGATATCTTACTACACCCAAGGACAGTGACTGCATTGGGATATGGGTGGGGACTTGATATTGTAGGTAAATGTAGTAACCACATTGTTTTTTCATGTGAAACCTTCATAAGAGTATATATCAATAATACCTTAATTTAAAAAAATTACTGTTGAATAAGAAAAAATTTTGCACATGTTAATTACAAGTATTAGGAAAATTGTTTCTGAAGAACTTCAAAATAAAGCTATGTATTTTTTTTTAATTGACACAACTCTGTACTGTTTATCATCTTAGAAAAATAGTGAATAATTCAAGATAATTTTGACAGGGCAGAGAAGAATTATACTTTCTGACTTATCTTTTAAATCAAAATTGTTTGGGATTTGAAAGAAACTTAAAAAGGAAGATGTTTTCTACATTTGTCACATTTTTTCTTCATCATAATGTTATACAAGTCATATTCAGATGTCTGGATGCTTACACGAAATGAAAATGTAATTTTAAGTGATAATTAGATGTGTAAAAATTTCATAGACTTCATGTAAATAAGGTTCCTGTATTTTTGACTCTTACAGCAATTATTCAAAGTTTGACTTTATCATGATCACAATGCTTTGCTTCTGAGAGCTATTGTATGTTTTGTTGTTTTGACCAATCTCTACATTAGCACAGAATGTTCATTTTCTACTTTGTGTTGCAGAAAAATGCCATTCCTTACTACAAAGGCAGAATAGAGTCAGTAGTTTGGAATTGAGGATTATCAAGTAGAAATTGGTAACCAATTTACCTAGTCTGATCTGTTCCTAGAGGGAAAAACTGGAATGTCAGTTTGGATACAATAATACGGTATTTTTCAAAATCCAATCATAAGTATTTTAGACCACATTTACTCTACATATTACCCTATTCAAATTTCCAACTTTGAATTATAAATTGAAGATCTATTGTTCTGTTTTTGGTTTTAAGCAATGATGGCTCTTTTCAGAACTGTATACTGGAATTTATGTTATTCTATGAAAACTTTATTATTCAAGATAATCAACTTGAAAAATGTTAAGATGAAATTGTTCATAAAGCTACTTGCTTACTAATGGTGATTCATGGAGAAATATTTCTCTACCTGTCTATATAATCTGTAATCCCAATTACCATTTCAATAATGCTAGACTTTTGGTCTGAAAATTAAAATTTTAGCATTCGTCCTGTTACGTATTTAATTGTGTTCCCTGAAAATTCCTATATTGAAGCCTTAACCCTCAGTGGGACTGGGTTTGGAGATAGGAACTTTAAAAACATAATTAAGATTAAATGAGGTAATAAGGGTGGGGCCCTAATCCAATCCTGCTAGTGTCCTTAAGAGAAAGAGATGCAGCAGTGTGGACCCGTGAAACTCCATGTGAGGACACAGTGAGAAGGAAGCCATCAGCAAGTCAGGTAGACTGGCCCCAGGAAAAACCAAACCTGCCATCACCTTGATCTTAGGTTTCCAGCCCCCTAGATGACTAATGTATGTCCCAACAAGCACTACCTTATTTTCTGTAAACTGGACTTCTATCATATGTCTGGTTTATATCTTTTGTTCATTACAATAGATATTCCCAAGTGTAAAATGGGATTGCATGCCCCAAACAAAATGGGCTATTCCCAGACTTAATAATTCAACTCTAAGTCTCAATCTTGATAAATTATAATTATTTTAAAATTGATTTTCTTCAATCCCTTCTTTTATTTCCTTAACCAGGTGCTACAAAATCAAAATCCATTTATCAGGCCTACATTTCCCCAATATATGGATTGAATTCACAAGATATCTTGGATGTCTCATGCATACAAATTACCAAAAATGATCTTGAATCTAATTTTCTCTTATATCTCTGTCATGGAGTGTACTTTGAGCAATTTCCCTTGGTATTCTTCTTTGGGATTTGTTATTTGTTAGCTAGCAAGAGGAATCTTCACATTTCTTTCTTATATGCCCATGTAGTTTCATTTCACAACACAAAGGTGTAAGTAAGGGAAAGAATTTTATTTAATAGATAATACACAGGGAGGGAAACTGCAGAAGTAGCTTCCTCCCACTGCCGTTAATATCCTTCCATTCCATTCCCCTGTATTTGGTTCCAAAGCAGGCTACCCTTATGTGAATAGCATTTCCCTTCTTAAGTTGGAGGTTGTCAATAACAGGCTTTTTATTAAGTGTTCCTTTTGTGTCATGAGTTGACTAGGCCTCACCCTCCAATATGATCTTGTTCTCTAGCAGGAATTGACAAAATTCCTGACCATATCTGGCCTGCTGCCCATCCTTATAAATATAGTTTTATTGGAACACAGCCACAGCCATTCTTTAATGTTTTGTCTATGGTTCATTTCTTAGTATAATAGCAGAGCTGAGAAGTTGCAACTGAGACTTGGGATCACAAAGCCTAAAATGTATAGTATGTGGTTCTTAAAATAAAAGTTTCCAGACCCCTGTTCTATAGTAAGGATGTGGAGTAGGAAGGAGTTGGAATAGTAGGACTTGTTCTTAGAGCATCATTCAAAGGAAAGGGCTAGGCAACATATGTAAATAACTTCTAGAGAACACCACTAGACAAGCATGCAGGGCCTGCTTCCCACTGGCCTTTTTACCCCAAGATCCCCACATTAGAGGATATGGTAGAGGCTTATTTCCTCTGAAGACCTAGTTACAGAGAAGGGGTAATCATTTTTATTGGCCTAAGGAATTTGTCTCTTTAGAGAATAAGAGATCATTAATAACTTCACATTACAACAATTTGAGTTCTTACTGAAAGTACTTTTAAACTCACACCTGAGTCTAAGCAGAGACAATGTATCTGAACCTAAATAAGTTTGATTCTTAGTTCTTCCTTTACCAAATCAGAGGATTATAACAATACATAGTACAAAATTCACCTCACCTAGTCTAATACTTATTCCCACCTTCTCACCTTCCAAGAGGCCCAATCGCAAACAAAATTTTAAGAAGCTTCTCAGAAATGTACTGAATAAACTGGCTGTACAAGAGCAGTCAGCATGTAGGGAAGGAAGTCTAGGCTTTTGGGCATTAGGGAAACTAAGCCACATTTGAATGAACTTGAGTTGTATGCATTTTTTTCTACTACCTACATCCCAGCCCTCTTTACAGCCTGATGCATTAATTTACATGCCATAAAGTTTAGGGAAAAAATCTACCCAAAGCTAAGGGTGTTAAGCATTAATTCACTAAATAGTCTGGAAATCTCCTGTCCTTATCAAGTCATAAGCCAAGCAGTTCATAAATCTATTGCAGTTCAACAGGGATAATCAATGAAATCCCAATTGGCAATCCAAATTGTTTACCTGATTCACCAGAGGTCTGGAGTTTGTTTTGTGTTCTTTATTTTTTGTTGCTGTTTTCTACCTACTTACACATAAACACCTACTAAAAACAGCCAAATCTATAGCAATCTGGAAAGTTGGTGGCACTGTTGGTATAGTTTTAAAATCGACATAAATCTTACTAAAAACAGATGGCAATTAGAACAGCAAAATGAAAAACCTAGAGTCAGTAGCTACAACAAGGTTATGCAAAATGTATCACCACATAACCCCAAAGTTGCATAGATGTAGATGGTGACAAACCACTGACAGCAACAAAACCCAAAAGGAATCAGAAACTGAGCAGAAAGAGTCAGAGACAGCAAGGTAGTTATAATCACTCTGAAAGGCACAGAAGCTCCTATCATGAACAACTACGGAAGCCTCAGTGGCCAATCAGAGAAGAGCACCCACACAGAGGGAGGTGGACGGTCAATCCACAGCGGATCGTGAGCACCCACTAGGAGCTCAGATGGCACTGAAGCTATCTGGGGCCCTGACACCCTGAACAAACCCAAGTTCCTTTCAGGATAGAGCCCCACTGAAGGAAACTGCTAACAGTATCATCCACCCTTTGGAGAAATTTCAAAAAGTATAAGAGAAAAATAGGGAAAAATGAGGGGTTTGGGAGTAAAGAGGCTGATATAACTCAGAATTTATAGGATCACAATTTTCTTACTTTATGAACACACCAGAAGAGGAATCTTAAGAGTTTTGAGGCTAGGAAACTATTCTGACTCACCTTTCCTCCTAAAGATTACACAAACAAAATTATCTCATCTAAATATAAAATAAATAAAAGTAAAATATTGCTGTTGAATACCCTACAATACTCCAGGAAAAAAGAAACCAAGGAGAATAGTCATTCTACAGACAATGAAGGCAATGCAGAAAAAATACCTATTAACTGGTGAGAACAACAGTCTGATATTTTACAAAACACTAAAAGAAAGGAAAAGTAATAATAATACAAGTCATGAAAGAATAACATAAGCTAGAAACAAAACTAAAAAATGAACAGAGAAAAGGAAGATTTGAAAAGAGAAGTTGCCTTAGAAACAGAGATTTGACTATATAGATTTTACTGAGAACATACTCTTCAGGAAAAACAAAATCTACTAGGGAGTAAGGGCAGTTGGCAGATAGAACTATTTAAATTTTCTGAAGATACGATTAATAACTGGAAACCCAAAATAGGCAATGGTAAAATTACTACAGTAAGCATGAGATTTAAAAATAAAAGAGCATATTATAAGTCATCAAAAAAATGAATAAACTTTTATATATAAAACAAATCTAATTAGAAGATATTAATGAAAAATAAGACATCTATGAGAGCCAATAAAAACTAAAAATAATTAAGAACTATATTAATCACTCTTGAAAGAATCAAAAATGGAGTTAACTAAAAGACAAGGGGTGGGGAGTGTGGAAACTCACTGGAGAATGCTAGAGACCCAACTTATTATTTTGAAAACTGTTCTAAAAAGTGGTGTTGGTAGTGGTAGTGGTGGAGTGAATTATTCAAGCTTTATCCTGCCTGTAGGAATTATCCCACAGAGAATGGTAGGACAGCATGGAAAATATAGCCAATTGTTTTATAACATCTTCCTAGGTTGACAGATAGTAACTGCACTAGTTGAGGTGAGGACTTAATATGTGTAACTGTTGAACCACTGTGTTGTATATCAACCAATATAATATTGTATATCAACTATACTTCAATTAAAAAGTGTACTATTCTTCTTAAAAAAAAAAGAATTATCCCATAGGATAACCAAATAGTTAAGGAATATTTTACCTTTATAGAGTTTTTCACTTAAAAAGTGAATGGTATTTGCTCTCCTGTAAGTGATAAGTCATTTTTCTCTGTTTTCAATATTTTCCTTTTGTCTTTGGTTTTAGGAAGATAGACTATGATGTGTGAAGATATAGATCCCTGTGTTTATCTTACTTGGAATTTGTTGAGCTATTGGATGCTCATATTAATATTTTTCATCAAATTTGGGAAGTTTTTGGATATCATTTCCACTCCACCTTCTTTTTCCTATTTGCTAAGCCATCGTTACCAGTTTCTTTTGAACATATTTGAAATGACTGTTTTGGTGTCTTTGTCTGCTAAATCCAACTTCTAGGCCCATGCAGAGTCAGTTGTATTGACTAACTTTCTTTCTTGTCCCTTTGCATGTCTCATAATGTTTAACTAAAACATTGGTCATCTGCATAACCAGTGGTCAGCTGATGATTGGGGCAGAGTTTGTGCTTGAATACCTTGTACCCATAAGCTTTCCACCCCATGTAGATTAACCTGTGTTGGAGTCTGGTGAGTACATTAAACTTTTCATCCAGTTCTTAAGTCTGTCTTGGCTTTCACATTTCCTTGGGATCTCTGGGATTCCCCCATGTCTGTATGTATTTTCCCAGTTGGCCAGGGATACAGGAAGAGCTTATCTCAGCACTTCCATGGTTCTTTTATTTTCAGAATCTGTTGAGATCACAGCCTGAACTAGCAAAGCTGTAGGTTTTCTCTATTCATTTTCTAGCAAATTCACTACATTTAGTTGACAAAACCTGGGCTCCATATATACCCACCTCTTCTTCATAGATTTGTTTCTATGAGCCTACTGAGATTGGAGTAGAGATGACTGTCATCTCTGTATTTACTTTCTTTTTTAAATCAAAATTATCACATCATAAGTATGATAGATTTACATTTATTGTTTACCTGTGCCAGGTACTGTATTTAGCATTTGGCACACATATTGTTAAGGGTCACTGCTTGGGATTCAAAGTTTCTGATAGATACATGATTATTTCTTGTGTTTCTTCTCTCTTGAAGGTTAGAGAGAAAAAATGGCAGAAAAATTAAAACATAAAATATTCAGTTATTGTGAGGGGAGAGTACAAGTGCAGCCCTACTCCTCCCCTGTGTTTCCAAGATGAACCTTATGCTTTTGTACAGGACGTGCTGGCAGGCTCACAAACCACACTGTGCAAAGAGACAGAACACAGCCAGTGCAAATCGGCTCCCTCTGTATTGGGCTTATGTAAACTTCTGTTGAAACTGCTTAGCTATGAATGCCTGAATGGCCCTGAAACATGTCCCTATCTTTCTGTACCTCAGAGTCCTTGGGCCAAGGTTTGGGGTCTTTCTACTATAGCACAAAGTAGAGGTTCATGGAGCCACACTGCTGACCTTAGCTGTGGAATAGATCTCTTAGCCATGGGGAACCAATTCATAGCAAGGTATTAGATCCTGTATACTTTCTTTCTCCTCTTGCTGTAAGTAAATACTATCCTACCTCAGTCTGTTGTGTATGTTGTCTGTTTCAGAAACTTTGAATTGTACACTAATCTCTTACCTTGGTGGTACTCACCTGCCTTTTGACCATGATTGCATTCATGTTATATCCTATTCTACTGTGGCACAGCCTGACCACCTTATGAAAAAAAATAATTGTTTATTATATTTGTTGTATCAGTTAAGGATATTTTGGGGGAGTTTTAAACTCTTATAGATTGGGACAGGTAAGTAAAGTAAGGGAAATATTCTAATATTACTCAAGTAGAGCTCCAGGGTTTTTCACAACTCCCTAGAGAATTCTGGATTTGGAAGTCTCTTTCAAAACTAAACCAAGGCCCTAGAAAAATATCTTAGCAAAGATACAGGTCCACAAGGCCTACCTGTGGCTCACTCACATGTCCAGCTTAATCCTGGGAAACTCTACACCTGCAATATAGGCCATGGTGTCTTGGGTATGATATTGACACTGCATGCCAAGAAAACAATTAGCTCTTAGATGCCCTTTGGGCAACATACACAGTGGGATAGCAGAGGACTGAGGGACAATTCTCATTATCACTGGTTCATGGGCCAGTCCAATCATCACCTCTCTCAAAAAGATTTCATTCTATCAAAGTTCTAGATCTCTTGCACAGAACATGTTCATCAGTCTATATGAAGACACTTTATTGTTGACTTCATGTGAATACTCTAACAAATTGATAGCCTATATATTGTGGAATTATTTCAACATTATTATATCTGCTCATACAGACTTAGGAGTGTGTCCATGAAGTACTCACCTGAATGAGGATATGTCTTTGTGAAACTAATAAGATCATTCTAAAGAACTATTCCTGAAAGCATGAAGTGAGTAGAAAGCGGAGGCAAGAAAAAGATGAGATTCATCTGACCAGGGAAACAAGAAACCAAACCATCTCCCTATAAGATGATTGCCTTTGTCATACTTCACAGAACAAACAAGTACTTTCTAATAGCTTTGATGATCAATAATGGACTTCAAATAAGAGAACAGAGAAGGAAGAAAATAGAAGTCAGACTACCTCAAATTACTCAATAAATGTACAACTGTCTGAATTTATTTAACCTAGCAAGCTAGCACACTAAGATTTTGTTATCCTTTTTCTTTTTTTAGTGGTTTAAGAATTATATTTAACTTCACAGTAATGGAAAGTTATATCCTTTTCAAATGAGTTTCTGAACTTATGATTTAATAATCTTTATTCTTTGAAGGGGAGATTATTTTTGTTTTGCTTGCATAATCATTCCAACTCCCATATAAACATGAAAAGTTTAGTCTACTTCATATTTTTTGACGACACGCTTTGGGTTAGTGGATGTTGTCCAAGACAAATTCGCAGACTCTCTTAGCAAGGTCAAACCGTTTTCTCGGCATACTGCCAAACAGTCATCATGGCATAAAAGATTCAAGAAGGATGGATGGTGAAAAGTATCTATTTTACTTTTTTAGAAATATTTCCATAATAGCAGGATAAGAATTGAAGTTTAGAATATGAGAATCTATTGGGCAAAGAATACTAGGTATTATCTTTGGAGTTTATTTTTAGCTATTTGAATTTAATGCATCAAACTCTGTTTCTTTAATTATTTGCTCAAACAAAACCTCAATGAGGCTACCTAATGAACATGATCCCCTTACCCTGCTCTCATTTTTCTTTTTCCATAGCATTTGTCACCTTTTAAAATATATATAGTCTACATCTATTTTAGCTTTCTTGTTTATCATTTATTTTCTGTTCCTTTGCTAGAATGTAAATGTCATATGTGTAAGGAAATTGGTCTGCTTTTTCTCTGACATACCTTCATTCCATAAAACAATATCAAGTACATAGTAGTGCTCAGTAAATAATTTTTCTGTTATTGAAGGCATCCATGATGCAAACAGTACAAAGTTGATTTTTCATTGTTCTACAGAGTTGGTTGATTTTACATAAAGCCAGCAAATTTCAAAGTCCAGTTAGTCTAGCTTCCTTAGGTTTCCTTAGTCCTTCTGAGTCATACTAACTTATTCAGAGCACATGTAATTAACATGGCTCATATTCCAAATAAATTATTCTTCTGGGATTTCTTAACTTGTCTTTTCTTTAGTGTACTTAAATTATTTTTAATCCTTTTTCAATTATATACACACAAACTTAAATAATGCTCATGTCTAAATACTCAAAAGCCATGAATATTTTCCTGTTTTTATATTCTGTTATATCTGAGAAATTTTAAAAATATTCACGTGTGTATTTGTGTGTGTGTTTCTTTTTTTACAACCCACTCTGACAAGAGTTCCTTATAGGAAGAGGTATTGGATGTTAAGTATCTGAACAGTACATCGTTCTGTTTTCCTGGTAAGATCAGGCTTTCTCAGCCATTTCAGAAAAAGATTCAGGAAACACCAGCTTTGAATTACTCTATCATCTTGTCCTGTTCTGATCCAAATGCCCTGAGCCTTTAATATCTGTGTCTAATGACTCCTTTCTCTTAACAAGACCTTAGACTACCTTCAGAATTATCTCAGTAATGTTGGGGGTCCTTTGACACAGTGATTAAGAGCAAATCCACCCCTGTTTCCTGACTCTGGCCCCCTAGTTAAGATGCCTTATCACTGCTCGGTGTGTCTTCTTGGGACAGCTTGTTACATGATCTGCTCTGCATCCCTGAGCTATGCCCTGGTGTGTGAGAAGAGAGGTAGCAGATGGCCCTCCTTAAGCACATGGTGGCATGTTACTATCTAGTCCCCAGAGCTGCACCACTTGTGGGCCCAGAGTCTCTGGAAACTTTCATGAACACAGTTTTTTTAAAGCCAGCCTGTGATGTGAGATTGGGAATGCAGGGGAGCAGCCAGTCTCCCTGAGTTACCTCCATCTATCTTACCTACCATTTGAATTTCTCTCATGTACTCAAAAGTGCTTAACAGTACATCTTTTCCTTTAGCAAAGAATCACAAGAGCCCATATATATCTTTCAGCAAAACCTACTAAGTTAGTTAAGGGTATGCAACTCTAACTATGCAAGGCAATACTAACAGGAACTCAAAATAACAAAAACCTAAATCTAAATCATGGCATTCATTCAATATGACAGATCTCTTCAAAGAGGAAACTATGTGTCAACTATTTGCTACCATTTGGCCAGTGTACTGGCGGTCAGCACATAATATACACAACAATAGTCCTGAACACCAAGAAGTAATTATTTGGTCACCTGTTACTTGACAGACACTGTATTAGACCTTTGGAGCTGCAAAAAATGAGTCACTTATGGTCATAGCTCATGAGAATATTATAAAAGAGGAGGACAAAGTAGTTACTAGGAAGGCTGAACATGTGTCAGGTTTCTTGACCAAACCCAAGAGTAGTGAATAGGCCTTTTAAAATGAAATAAAAATAAAATGGAAATCATCTATAAACTTAAAAACTTTCCCATTTATTTTCTGTGCTTTTGCAGCAGTATCAGAAGCCACAGAATAACACAGAAATGGCAGGTTGATATGTAACGGTCTGAAAAAGCCCTCAGTGATTCTTTCACAATCGGTTATTGAAAACATGAAAAAGCATAAAGCCGTCTTTTAAAGCAGTAATAATTTAACTGAAATGGATCACTTAAGGAAGACAAAGTATTACTGAGCCAAAATGTGGCTATCCTCACTAGTTTAACTTTCTCTAAACAAAATCCACAAAGGCAAAGGATGAAACTGAATTGGTATATATATATACACACACACACACACACGTCATTTTTATGTGTATATGTATACATGTTTACATGTACACACACATATATATGTAAAACCCAGTCACATGAATCTTCAGTTGATCTGGGGACAAAGATGACAATTTCACAGTTCTCTAAATTATTTAAATATCACCCTGGAAAGGAAGTAAAGAGTTAACAATATTTCATAACTGTAAAATAGAATTATTTAAGAAAGAAAATTTTTAAATGGGTTGTGTAATCAGCATTAGTCATTAAAAACACTCAGTTAAAATGTCACTGCAAGTTAATTAATGGAAGAGATATGAGAAGGGCATGAAATTAATATAAAGAAATTACGTTTGTGAAGGTGACATTACTCTCATTATGATTGCTATTGTTTATTTTGTTGGAAACACAAGTAATTCAACCATACCTTGGAAATGTGTTAGCTGAGGCAATTTTTTAGAACAGAATTTTAAAGTACAGAATTATGCAATATAACTTTAAAAAATAAAAACCCTTCTATATAAATTGTCTTTCAAACCACAGAGAAAAATCAGTACTGTTAAGTTAATGAAGAAATCCTCAGTGGAGTTAAAAAGAAAACTGACAATCATTTACAGAAAGAAGCTCTGATGGGCAGAGTGAGCTTTACATCAAGAACTGAGATAAATATGCTCATGATTATTACCTATGTTCCCAAATCGCATAATATTTCTATGAAAAATGTGCAGATTGTTCAACTGATGAAAAGACAGTGCCAGATGTGTAAGTCAAAATCAGTTGACTGAGATGGGAAGGCACTATTCATACCATATACGTCTGTTTTTTGCAATTGGTATTCATAATTCTAGAGCAAAGCCAGGCTTTAGATGACTTTGTCACAATTGTAGAGCCACCTTCATAGTGCACTGGGCACTAATTAGAAAGCTGTGTACAAAGGTACCAGAGGTTTCATCGGTCCTAAGGGAGGCCCCTTATTCTCAGGTGCTGCGCCCACCATGTGAAGCAGCGGGTTGGTGGAGCACTGGTCAAGGCTGGTAGGATGTTTCTAGGGGTTGTCATTCAGGAGAAGCAGCAGCCAACACTCGTCGACCTTAAGAAGCAGATGCAGCAGAGCAGACAGGCGGGTGGGGTGTGAACCCTCCCCGTCATCAGCGGGCGGGTGGAGGTGTGTACCCTCCCCGTCATCAGCCAGTGGGTGGTGGCGTGTACCCTCCCTGTCATCAGCGGGCGGGTGGTGGCGTGTACCCTGCCTGTCATCAGCCAGTGGGTGGCGGTGTGCATTGTCCCCACCATAGCCATGAGAAGATAATCAATCTCCCAGGCAAAGGTCAAACAACACGTGTTAATACTCCTATGAACAAACTATGTGTTAACAGCTCCATAGACAGTCTGTTATTTAAGTTAAATTAAATTAGTATGCCTTGTTTCTTCTTTACTTTAAATAAGCCCTATTGTTTTAAGTTCCATTAGGGCAAAGGTCTGATTCATGGTCAGACAGTATACTGTTCAGTGTTCTCTAAAGGGATTAAGAGGATCTTATGACCTGTCTAGAAGGATGGATTAACAACTCCCAACAATCTCTTTGGACAGCTCAGGAGGTTTTAATATACAAAAACAAGTTGTACCTTTTTAACAAAAGGGAACCTTAAAAGACAAAAATTAGAATCTGGAACAGCCCCCATGACATGGAAATCTCTCAGAATCACGTTGACATCTTCCTCATTAGCTGTCAGAACATCACCAAGTATCATTTGAAAGTCTTTTCTCCTTTTAAAAAGAATAATGTTGAAACATAGCATCACTACAAAGGGTTTATGAAATTACTTTTTCTAAAATTTTATATCATGAGGGAGTCAGATTTTCTTTTGCCTCACTAAATGAAAAAAAATCAGTACTCTTTTTTAAGCTTTCTTTTCCTTGCTTTGCTTACATTTGTAGAGGCATTATCTGGAGGGGGGAGAGAAGGTGGTAGAGTGAGACAGACAGAGAAAGAGGGAGAGGGCGGAGGAGAGGGAGGGAGGGGCAGGGAGAGAAGGAGGAAAGGAGAGGAGGGGGAGAGGAGAAAGCATGTTGCTGTTCGGCTTCATCCCCTGAACAAGCACATGAATTGGTCAAAGGGAATGAAAATCATTACCTGGAAGATGCTAACATGTCTTCCAAAAAAATTCCCCATGACGTATGAACAATGGGAAATAAGATATGACCGAAAATGCTGCACAGTCAAAATTTACATATACAACCTTTCTTAATAGAACAGAATAGCTATTTAGAATGTCACAATGAAGGAAGGTTTTGAAACCTGCTTCTTGTTAATAAGAAATGGATAAATATCTATGAGCTCTTCTGGATGTTTGACTTTATTGATGAGAACAGTGTCAGTTTCAGTCCATTACAGCGGTATCAGTGTGCTGACCTGCTCTCCCGGGACCGGTAATGGCTGACTCCAGCATCAGGGAAAGCCATCCTAGAGAAAAATCAGAAATAAATCCTGGTTTGAAGCTGAGTTTTAAACATTTGGGAACTGAAGACAGTGAGTATAGTTAAAATTGAAGATGTTCTTGTAGAGTAGCAAAGTTTGCTTGTGTTCATTAAACCTTCCTTTGCCACAAAAATGGAATTAGGCTGATCTGAATGTATATTAGCTTTTGATCAAGTGCATCTTAATCCATTGGCCTATTAAGAAAAATATATGTATTAAGATCATTTCTTCATCTTCTAATAAGTAGATGTGACGCACTGCATCAGATTATTTTTATTTCTTGAGCATGTATCCATTATCCATGAAAAAAACTATTCTTTGAAGGTCTGTTGCTCCTAAAGAAAGGTTATCCTCCCTTTAATTAGAAAAAGGAAAGTATACATAATCCTTGACATTTCCCTTTATTGCTTGTTCAAGTCACTATTAATCACAATAATGATATAACTTAATGATTTGGGCCAGTGTCCAAAACTATATCCACATTTTTAACTACCATTTTAACTTTAATGATCTAATTAAATATGTCTACAATTACAGGGTATCTCAATTTCTTTTCAGAAATAAAAGCAATTTAAATAAGTATGACTGTTTTATCATAAAAGTTCAGGGTATTTGACCTTTCCCTAGCTACCCAAATTTATTGAAGAAATATCACTGGTGTTTTACAGATATCTGCCAATAACTTTCAAATTCTAAGTTGACTTTTTCCTATGAAATTCAAGTATTTCTGTGTTCATTCTCAGAGCAATAAAATTCTAAAAAATAAAAAATATGTTTTAAAGGAAGTAAGAATTTCAAGAGAAATAGAATCTAACAGAGAGACTAAATGTGACTCATAAAGTATAGTTTGTTTTTTAAGATTCAGTTTAATCATTGTTTTTAACTGGAGAATTTAATCCACTAGAATTAACATAAAAGTGATATGTTTTGTTTATATCTACCATATTATTTTGTGGTTCCTACCTACTCCATCTGTCTTATTTTCTTTGTCCTCTTTCCCTTTTCCTGCCTTCTTATGAAATCCTTTCTAATTGTGCCATTGTCTCTTCTCTCTTGGCTTAGAAGTAGTCTACTTGTTTTTATAATTTTAGTGGGTACTCTGGAAATTGCAATGTGATTACTTAATGATTGAAATCTACACTCACCGATATTTTTGCCTTCTTCCTTCTTCCTCTGAAATAAAAAGATCTTAGAAAATTTCTAATGTGGAAGTCACAAATATGTTTCTCAGATCTGCTGTGTGGAGCGTAGTAGACTCTCAGACCAGCTACTGCATCTCTGGATCCTCCACCCATTTCAGGTCAAGAACATGCTCCTCCTAGGCTGCGCTCATACATTCCCCAGGATGACCACAGTGAGGGTTATAGTGTCAGCCAGTGTTGCCCGATGCAGGTTTCCTGTGATGGACAACTTTTGATCGAGAACTCCCCATTGATCCGGATTAAATACTTCGCTCTGTGCTGCCGTTCTTCTTCCTACCCAGTGCTGCTGCTTCCTGCTCTCTACACGTATGGGAGACCTGCATTGTGATCTGACCACGTATGTTCTCCCCACCTTCTCATCTCTTCCCTTTTCCCTGCAGGCTGTATAATAAATCCCTTACACATCGAATCCTAGTTGATATATGCTTCTTGAGGTCATAGACTAACGTAATCCATGTATTCACTTCCTGACTTATATGATGTTGGACATTTTATTTTTCTTTTTTAATCCCATGAGATATAATTATTCTTTTATTCAACCGAAGTCATCAAGGTTTTTTTTTTTCCTTCTTGCATCTCAGCATTTGCATCTGGAATAATTTTTCTTCTGAAGGAATTCCTTGGGATTCATTAGTCTTCTCTAGTCTTTGAAGTTATTCATTGTGCCAAAATTGATTATATGCATATTAAACTCTTTATCTTTTAACTTTATTTGTAGTTCTATCACTTCACCTCACTGTGTGGCATTCTAGTTAGTTTCTTCTGACCTACCTTCCAGATCATGAATTTTCTTTTCAGGTATTTCAAAATGGCTGATATATTTGACCCTTTTGGTTGTAACATCATATTTAGTTTTGATTTGTACAATTTTATTTTTTAAAAATTTCGATAACATTTTCTTATAGATACATGTTTCTTGCATGCTTTTAGTTTTTGAACATAGTGAGAGTATTTCCTGTGACTTTTTTTTGATACTTCCAAAATTTGAAGTCTTTGGGGTCTGTTTTTGTTTCTCTTGTTGCTGCTGCTTCCTTATAACTTCACAGCTGGAGGGGTTTTTGTTTTGGAAAAACCAGAAGGTGTAAAGTTGGGCTGTATATCTGCAGGAGGAATTTCTAGTGATTACAACTTTCCAGTGATGATGAATGTTGATGAATATTTGGTATCGGCCACATAGAGACTATCAAACAAAATAGGTGTGTTATTTTTAGCTGTTCCACCAAACAAATCACAATACTTAATCTTATAATAATTTCTAATGTTGATTATGTAAATATTGAAACAATAGCATTTCCTTTACCATTGGTTGCTTCAGATAGAGCTGTTATCTCAATTGAGAGGAGACTATGCCCTTCATATTGTAGCAGATAGACCTATTTTTTAAATTAGCACAAGAGTAAAGAAAATATCCCTGATATTTCATAAAAGAAATACCAACTCAAAATTTAAGTGTGGGGTCCACCATACAATGTGCTTGGATAAGCACATCTCTAAGCAAAACTTAACGTATTAATGTGGACCCTCTTACAATAATAATTACCAGATAATGCATAAATTTACTCTATCCAAATCCCCATGTGAAAGAAAGAACCTAAAGTGGTATGAGTTGAGCAAGCAAATGTTCATCAGAATAAATTATGCTTACCAGAGAGTAAATGAGGTTGCAATGAGCCTTGCCCTACCTTGGGGTAGTCATAATCATTATTTGGTGTGTGATTGAGCTCTATGCAGAAAATGAATCTTAAAAGAACAAGCTCTCTATCAATTTAGTGAGGAAAATATAATCTTTTGGGAAGAAAAATAATTGCAGAGGTTACCCTACAGAAAAAATAAGAAAGATTGTTTAGTTCAGTTGTAGGCTTATGTATTTAACTTTACAACCCATTATACATTTCCTTGGAGGGAATTAAGGAAACATGGTTCCGTCACTATTTGCTAGGTTTTTCTTGCCAATCCTGTTTCTTCTCTTGCTCAAATTTTATTCTCATAAACATTTTGGTTCTGTTGAGATCCTGGCCTCTACCTCCACAGAATTCCTTGTTCTTTTAATCTAATCACTTATCCATTCACTACATTTATTGAGCAAATACTTTGTGTCCAGCAATGTCTAGGAGCTTGGGATCCAGTAACTGAGGAAAGAGAACCAAGCCCTGTGCAACAAGCTTACTTTCTAGTGTTAGAAAAAGAAAGGAAATGTTATAAAAAGAAAAAGAAAGGGAACTAGTAAATAAACAAGATAATTTCAGAGAATGAAAAAAAATGCTATAAAGAAAATACAAAAGAGACTTCATCAAGAAAGCCATGGAGATAGGGAGATAGGAAGAGGGCTTGTTGGTTTCACTACAGGAATCATGCAAAGCCTGTCTAAGAGGTCACATTTGGGCTGAGACTATAGTGATGTGGAGGAAACAACCATGAAGGAATTAACCTAGATAGTAATTGGAGATCCCTTGTCCCAGGAATGGGCATACAGTACATGCCATCTTACCTCTTCCCTCTAGCCCAACATCCTGCCTCTCTGTTCTCTTAGTTCAAAAGGGAAAATAATATCCAAGGAAAACATCAGCAAGAGAAAACTGGGGAAAAGAGAGAAAATTATTTTACACATGCAAGTGCCAGTAGAAATGGTAAACTCTAAAAGGAGAGCACAGATATGGACAAGGGATCTGGGCAGAGTTTAAAGGAGAGTTACAAGCATTTTTGTTATTGAAAGTACTATGTTGAGAAGCAAAGGAACTAGAATTGTTAAACTTGTAAGCAGAACACTGAGATGTGCTGTCAAGCAGTTATGATGCTGTCAGAATATGATGGCCAGGTGTTCTCTTAACTTCACAGATACTTATGTTCACTGTGTCACATGGGGGCTAAGCATAAAGAAGAATGTCCTGAGTAGAGTCTGTCTAGACTTCTCCAAACAAAAATACTGTGTTTCTTTTTTAAACTTTTATCATATTCCTTTCCACCTAAAACTTTCAATGATCTATTTTAACATGCATTTTACTCTGAAGTCTGTTCTCTATGACCCTCTGAAGCCAGACATTTTACTCTAAAGTCATGTTCCCTATGACCCTTCTGAAGCCAGACACAGGAGCCTTTTGCAAGAGCACAATTGTGAAAGGGGGCTTTCAGATTCATTTCTAAAAGGTTTATGTAGTGCTCAGGAATGAGCTGTAAACAGAGCCAACGTCAAATGTGGGTTGGAGCAATTTCTATCTTGGTGACTTTGGGCAAATTACTTCCTCTCTCTGGCTTCCTTTTGTTATCTGAAAATGTGACTAATAATATTACTTATCTCAAAGGGTTTTCTGAAGGAGAGAGAACGGAATACATCTAAAAGCACCTGTTTGTGGGGTAGACTATCAGATAGGATGTACACTAAACTTCTGGGAGAGATAAAATCAGGAGAGAGCCTATCACATTATAATCTGCTCAAACACTTCTATCAAAATTGACAGAGCACCTATGGACAACATTTTCAACAGAATTCATTGGACAATATCCCTCAATCACAGAGTGTGAATGATCTAAGGGGGTTTAGTATCCACCAGAGGGGGAAAAACAGGTTGTTGATTGTTGGTTTGTTTGCAATCTCCAGCATTCTAGAATCCAAAAATGGCCAACAAACACCCTAGAAGAAGAGCCACTGTGGATGAATCGAACCATCAAAGCAAACAAACTAAATCAAAGAACAAACTAAGAAACAGGGAAGTATAGAAGCTTTGAAAGAACTATGTTAACCAATAACTAAAAAGCTTGGAAACTGAGATTGATAACAAGAAGGGAATCATCAGGAGAGTTAACAGAGTTCAGGAAAATATTAAGAGGAGGGAAGAAAAGGAAGAAAGGAATTGTATTCAGCAGTGAGTATAGCATTTCAAAAACAAACACCAAATACTCAGAGTTCCTTCCAGTAAGAAATATGTAGGTAAGGCTGTTTGGTACCTTCATTACATCATCAGAAATCTAGGCTCTTCATATTTTTCTGCTCCACTAGCCCTAGTAAGGGGTTGTGGTTCAAAATCAAGGTCATTCAGAGTCCCATGGTTACTGATGCGTCAGCCCCTGTATCTTTATTGCAGGCTGAATAGAGGGGACAAAGTGACGATGAGCTCTATGCTAACTGAACCTTCTTCATTTATAAGTTTTCCCTGAAGACCAAACCAACTTTTACTTGTTTCTCATTGACCAGATCTTGGTCATTTAACTACATTGGAAGGG
Source organism: Phataginus tricuspis (assembly GCA_029783875.1). Taxonomy (NCBI): domain Eukaryota; kingdom Metazoa; phylum Chordata; class Mammalia; order Pholidota; family Manidae; genus Phataginus; species Phataginus tricuspis. Next base: position 29,985,288 of record JAQQAC010019963.1, on the reverse strand, counting down.
GTTTAAACTTTTACCAGATTCCTTTCCACCTAAAACTTTTGGGAAGGTCTTTTTTTTTTTTTTAATTGAGTCATTGCTTTCCTCCCCCAATAAATCACAGTTCTATTATGAAGAAGTGCGAAGGGACAAACAACTAGCAGTGGGCTCAGTTCTCAGTAAATGTCAACACCCTTCTCAGGGGAGAATTACAGCTCAGTGCATGGCAGAGCAGCAAGCAGCAAATCCAGAAACCTATTTATTTTTTGAACTTGTGCTGGAAACCACAAGTATCTCACAAAGTTTCCAACCTAGTAAAGTAGCCCTGGAGCACAGCAGGAACATGAACGTGCAGTTGAATTTAGACGGATGCTAACCTGGGTCAGGTCTGTTCTATGGCCCCTCGCCGTGTTCATTGATCCCATCCTTGGCTTCCTCAGACTGTCAGGCCTCCTCATTCACGGGCTCCACATTTCACAATTGGCCTGTCCGCTGACATGTATTTGCACGCCCCAAATCACTCCTTGCGGTGCCTTCTCCGTCATTCACAGGCACGCGCAGAGCAGTGCGAAATGTTAGCTGCCGACACCTGATGCTGACACGCGGCGCCGCTCTGTCTTCTCACTTCAGCTCTCATAGTGTCTAACAAGTGTCCTTTTCCCGGTCTATTTACTGCCGCTTCCTTCTCATTTCTCCTGGTGATTTTGCTGGTTAAAATAGCTTCAAGTAGTGCTGTGCTGATATACCGTCTAGTGTTTCTCAGAAGGGAAGGGCTGCGATGTGCCTTATGGAGAAAATACCTGTTAGCATCGTGCAGGCATGAGTTCCGGTGCTGTTGGCTGTGAGTGCGGTGTTGATGAATCAGTAATACGTGTTAAATAAGCTTTATTTTACATGTATTTCTTTAAACAGAAGCACACATAAAACAAGGCTATAGATTGCTCAGTTAATGAAAATGTTACCGGAGGCTTGCAGAAACCTAATCCTCTATTTCCTCAAGACGGTCCAGAATTCATTAATTCAGTGTTAGTGGCAACTTTATAGAATATTAACTACCATGAATAATAAAAATCAACCATATAACCCTACCCCTTTATGCTGTAACTTTGTAGGTTGATGCTAGAGAAACATTCTAGAGCCGGTCAGTAGACGGAGCAGCAACGTTACACAAATGACTATTCAGTGTCTTATATAAATGCAAGGAACTGTGGGACACAAACCCATCACTAGCCCTTTAGAAGCTTGTGGTTCACTGAGAGATGCAAACGCATACAGCACAGAGCAGAGTAGATAGATAGAAGCCATGCACTGAATGCAGTGAACTTCTGCTTATTTAAAGTATTGGGAAAAGTGGGGCTGGTACATTTCCTTTCATTAAGCTAATTTTGGTTCTGGTATTGTCCTTGATTTGTTCAAGTCTTTTCTCTATTATAACTTTAAAGCATTTCCAAACCCCTGAATATATTTTTTCCAGTAATTCAATTCTTATTTATGACTTCCATTTTTTCCTACTTCCTTCTTATCCTTCCTTACTATCAGAAGCTTATATCACCTCATGATATAAATCTAGTTATTCCAGTTAACCTCCAGTTATTTGAGACAAGTTGCCCTTGGCAACTTGATCTTTTACATAACTGGCAAAATGTCATAAGACATCCTTGACTATGTGTCTTAGTGAAGCACCTTAAATAGGACTCCACACAAATGGTTAGAATGAATCTCAATTTATTTGCTCTTCAGTTTTTCACTGAACTACTGAATTAAAGTGTTTCTCCACATTTCTTCAGTGATATTTTGAACTTCACACATTTCTTCAGTGATATTTTGAATTTAATGGATCATTCCACTCTTTAGGATTTTTACATTATAATAGAAAGAAAATATCTAAGCAAGAGATGACCCACTAGTGCTGTGTTTCAAAGATTAATTGAACTGGTCTAAAATTTTCCTTCCAAGGCATGAGTTTTGCTTTCTGAGGTATGTTCTTGTTGATGTTCCCTAACCACATGAATGTCTAACTAGAGAGGGCATTGACCCACCAGTAATACTGGTTTATATCTTACCTAAAACATAGTCACCACTCAGTAGGAATGACTTCAGTGTAGTGAGGAAGTAAACTGTGACCAAATTAAATAGCTTATTTTGCCTTAACTCTTGGAGACATGAACCATATGGCCTTTGTTCAAATGTCTGGATTGACAAACTAGACTGTGAATTCCTCAAACTGTGTCTTATTGATACTTAACATATGAAAGAGTCCTCAGAGCTTACAGCAGAAACACAAAGGATTCTAACACAGAACTCTCTCTTAGCTAATAAGCACTGGTGTTGAAGGATGAAAGTGAACTGAACATCCTTCCAACTGAATCATAACAATTGGACCTTTGTTTCTGAAAGAGTTACAGTAATGTCTCAGTAAGCATTGTCTGAACCATATATTTCTTCCATCTCTCTCTCTTCTTCAGTGTCCAAGTTTCTAGACACTGCTGCCTCTTCTGTGGGCTAGTTCACAATATTGAATTCTCTAAATTATGCATTTAAATGTTTTTGATACAGAAAATAAAATAGGCTATCCTTTTCACTATTTTTTTTTAAATCAGAACATGGGGAATATCCTTCTGCCTTTATGAATGTAATGATTGTGTGACACTGAAGACAAAGATACCCCTGACCTTCAACACAGATATGTGTTTATTGTGTGTGCCCATCCTCTGTAGTACCAAGACTGCAGAGGAATCAGAGGCCAATTACATAGAACTCACAGGAGCTTGCTATTGGTCACTCTATTAATTAAGTCAACCATCTGAAAAGCATTTTTTAGTCATTCATACATGAAAAGTAGGGGCAAGAAGGGTAAGTTACAAAGAAGAAAAAGACATGAACCCTTTTCTTAGAAAAACTAAATATATAATAGGAGAATCAAATATGTACAAAGATGTGAAAAAATTAGGGGACAAAAGGGAATGTCATTGTAAAGTTTAAACATAGAATTGTGGTAGGAGATGTAGGTTTTAAATCCTATCCCAGTGGCCCCTGGGGAGAAGGGTAGGGAAGGATGGAACAGACATCAACTAGGCACTAAGTCAGCTGTGTGTTTCCTCTGTAGGAGCCGAGAGCAGGCCTCCCCAAGATGAGCTGTTGTGACATGCAGAACTAAAAACTACCACACCAAAAGACTCAGGAAGAAATTTTGAACTTCTCCCTAACTGCATGAAAAGAATTTAGATAGAGAAACCTGCTCCATGGAAGAGATCTATCACCTTAGATAACTATGTTATAATATGAACTAAGAAGTGGTAGACAGGGAAAGATGTGGGTAAATCTGTTAAAATTCCCCTCCATACCCCATTGTTTCTGTGTGACTCACCAAACATTTACCTAACATCTGCTCTTTCATATTCCTGTAAATTACTTCCCTTTTCCTTTGAAGTCTCAGACCCCTGCCCTCATCTCTGGTTCAGGATGACGTTCATGCCTCATTGTCCTTGACTCTCTGGAATCTATGTCTGTGGATTCCCTATACATATATAATTAAACTTTGTTTTGTTTTTGTTTTTCTCATATCAATCTGTCTCATGTCAATTTGATTGTTAAATGAGCTAGAAAAACCTTGAGGGTTTTACCCGAAAGAGTAAAATATAGGAGATAATTTTTTTTACCTTAGCTTCAGCAAAATTTCTTAGCTACAACACCAAAAAGCAAAATCTATAAATGAAAAGTTGTACTTGATCAAAATTAAGACCTTCTGTTTTTTTTGAAGACTCTGCTCCGAGAAGGAAAAATCAACTATATTCATGGAGGAGATATTTGCAAATCACGTGTCTGTAAAAGGACTTGTATGCAAAATATAAAAAGAATTTTTAAAACTCACTAATAAGAAAACAACCAATTCCAAAATGGACAATTTGCATGGACACTTCAACCCAGGAAGATGTGTCAGTGACAATGAAAGCCCATGTTCGATATCTTCAATCATTAGGGAAATTCAAATGAAAGCCACCCAGCATGGTAATTCCATATGCTTACTAGAATGCCTAAACAAAAGAAGCCAGACCCACCACTCCCAAAAAAGAACATGTAGTGCTTAATTCTATTTATACCAAATTCTAGAAAATACAAGATAAGCTCTAGTGACAGAAAACAGATCAGTTACTGCCTTGTGATGGAAGAGAGTAACAGAGCCAGGCGGGAGGGATAGCAAAGGGGGAGGAGGAACTTGGGGGAGGTAATGTATGTGCTCATTATCTTGACTCTGGTGATGGTTTGCCCATGTCCCTGTCTGTCAAAACATTTCAAATTGTATACTTTTAAAACATAGTTTATTATATGTACCTAAATAAAGTTGTTTAAAGGGCAAAATAGAAAATGTTAGTGGTTTAATTCCAATTATATAAAAATGCAGTGCATAGCTAATCACAGAAAATTGCATACTCAAAAGGACTGAAATAAAAATATGCTTAATTTTGGATACTGCATCTTGGATGAATTTTTTATTCAATACATTGCTATTGAAATATTTGGAAAAGACATATAACTTTAATCTTCAGAAAGAGTAAATATTTTTTATAAGTAAAAAGTGTCAAGATTTAACTGTGAACTAGCTTTTCTCTCAAGTTTAAAGTACAATGAACTCTTAAGTTTAAAATACACCTTGCTTTTTTTTTCCTTTCCTTCTTTTAAACTCGGAAGTCACGAGTAATATAGTTATCTATGAGACAGCCCCTGGAAAAGTCAAACATTCAGTGAGTTCTAAAACTAGACGTTTTCTCTTAGGTATGGGAAAACAAAACTCTACGTATGAGACATTAATTTAATATACTTAAATTATGTCTGATGTATGATGGAAAGAAGGAAGCTCTTCTATTGGATTTCAAGGGCTCTGAAAAATTAAGATTCTTATCTATAAGGAAAAGAAATGAGTTAGAGGAGACTAATTAGCCAGGTGGAAAATAAAAGAAAATGGAAAAAATATGAGAAAACAGACGAGGAGGAAGTAGAGGAGGTAGCAGTGGCTAGAAACTTGGAAACTGAAGGCAAAATAGTGATGGATTTTTAGGGATTTCTTTTTAGGCAGTAAGTGAGGGAAAGTCAAAGTTTCTTCCTGAGTGTTTGGGCTTGGTAGGTTAAAAGTTTTATAATTTGATATTTTTGGTCTATTATTCATTTGGTGTTACTTCTAGTATATGGTACAAGATACAGTTTAAATGTCATCTTATTGTTACCTATGGATATGCAATTGTTTAATACTGTTTGTTTAAAGACTGTCCTTTCCCCAGTGAATTTCCTGTCTCCTTGCTCAAAATCAATTGTCCATAATCAATATGTGATTCTATTTCTCATTTCCCTATTCTTTTCCACTGATTTATTCCTTTGTTTCAGCACGTTACCACTTAATACAGGTGTTTAAGGAGATTATTTGTATTGTTGGTTTTAAATCTACAATCTTACAATTTGTCTTTTAAAAACAATCCCATATGTTCTTGTTTGGTGCCCATCTCAGCCTATGGACAGTGACCCCGTCAGCTAGACACACCTGGGGTTCTCACCTGGGCCCCTGAGCTTCCCACGGACGTTTTTTCCAAACCAATGTTAGACTGGACTCCTTTGGTTCTTATTATGATTTCAGGATGTCCTTCAGCAATAACCTCTAGGAAACTTTGAAGAAAAAAGCGTGTATGACTTACAAGCCCTGGAACTTACAAGGCATACCAGGGGACACACAGCGAGGTCTGTGGGGTGGGGAGCATGGAGTTCTGTTTTTATTGGGGTCCAGGGTGGAAGACTAGGCCTTCATGGGCTCCCTCATTTTTTGGTGAATTTAAAACATGCAAGCAGAAATTTGTAGCACGGAAAGAGGAAAAACTAGTGGCCCAAATGGTCAGTTACTGAAATCAACCACAGTCTCCAAAATAAAGGAGGCCCAGCAGGGAAAAGTGGCCTGGCTCTTTATCCAGCCCTGTGGCTGGCGGTGTGTTTATCTGGAGATTTCTGTGTTCGAGGGGGATGCCTCTTTGAAATGGATGAATTTGAGAAACAAAGTTTTAGTGAGGAACTTGCATTACAGAAAAAAATGACAGGGCTTAACATTACAGTTCTTATTTTGTTCTCCTTCCATTTTTTTGCTTTCTTTTGGATGAATTGAGTATATTTTATGATTCCATTTTATTCCCTGTGTTGATGTATTAGCTATAAATCTTTGGGATGTTGCATTAGTGGTTAATTACTATATTGCATATAGCATGCACATTTAATTTATCACTCTCTACCTTCCAGTTCATGATGCCACTTCACATATAGTATTAGAACCTCAAAGAAGTATACTTCCATTTATTTCCTACATACATATGTGATATTATCAGACATTTTATTCCTTTGTGTTATAAACCCCCATAATGCATTATTATTTTTGCTTTAAACAATTAAAATTTTGAAGATTTGAATAATAAGAAAAATTTAATTATGGCTGTAGTCGTGACCATTTTTGCTGTTCTTCACTCCTTTGTGTAGATCCATATTTCCATCTGGTAAATTTTTTTTTTTTCTGTGTGAATGTCTTCCTTTAGCATTTCTTGTAGCACATTTCTGCTGGTGATGAATTCTTTTTACTTTTGTATATTTGAGTAAGTACTTTGCCTTTGTATCTGAAAGGTATTTCAGGTTTACAGGGATTTTTATTTTGTTATACATTAAAGATATCACCTCTCTTTCTCTCTGTTTCCAAATAGAATTGGAAATTTAATTTATTCTAGCTAGTGTACTTTTTATGTCATATATTATAGTTTTCATTTCTACAAATTCAACTTGGGTCATTTTTTAAAATATGTTTTTTCCATGTTTCTATGTAACATGTTCCATGTTCTTTGTTCTAGTTTCTTGAATATCTGTCTCAACTAATTCTCTCATATGTGCCATTTCTGGGGCAGTTTCATCTGACTAATTTCTCTTATTATGAATTTTATTTTCTGCTTGTTCTGTTGTCAGGCAACAGCATCATGGGGGTGGGGGGCCTCCTGGGGCACTAGGTGAAACCTCAGCCTGGACAAGAGGAGGGTTCTTGACTCTAATCAAGAAAGAATTCACAAAGATGTCAGACCGGTGTAGGTAAGGTAGGAACTCATCAAAATAAGAGTAGCAGCTAATGGCAGCAGCTGGGCAAGGAAGAGCAGAGGGAGGAAAGGGACACTTATGGAACTCCTGCTCAGCATAGGGTGGATCCCTTGCCAACTCCTGCAGCCATAGTCACCTGGCCTCCAGGGCCTGCTTGAATCTGTACTGCATGGGATCTAAGCTCCTCCAGCCGCCCCATCCCCCAGGATTTTGGGGAGCTGCAGAGCCCTGGATGGAGTGAGATTATGTTTTGAGAACCTCCGGAAGGCAAATAAAGGAGATTTTGGGGCAGGCTACTAAAGAGCATGATTATACAGCTGCAGTTCTGTCTGGGTCACCCAGGCGACAGGAACTTGCAAACCCAAATCAGAGATTCTTTGTAACTTGTCTGAAGTTGAACAGAGAGAGTGAAGACCTGTGCTTAAGTCTAGAAAACTGAATGAAATAGTGAAGTAACAAAGACCCTTACCACTGGAAGAGCACAGAGACAAAATGCAGTTAAGTTGAGCAGTGAGAATTCTTTCTTTAAGGCGAAGTACACACTCAGAGTAAGGAGAGTGTGGGCAACCTCAGAGAGGAGGGGCACTTAAAGCCTTAGGATTCTGTCTTTTAAGGCTTTCAAGAATGGGGCAAAGGACTAGGGGGGCTTAGGCTTGACATGTGGTCTCATGATGTCCGTCTCTGGTGAGACATTATGTCACCATCCATAGGCTGTCTCTAGATAATCTGTAAGATAAACTTAACCCAAGGAACTTATTGGTCCTGTTCTTCTCTAAGATAATGCTCACCCTCAAGCAGTGGAGACGTGTCATTTAGGACTAATTGCCCTTCCTTAAGATAGGATAGGTTATTGGCTGATTACCATAAAATATGTTAGGAGTCTTATCTCCTAATTTCCTGGGTTTTGAAATTGAATCTTAGCCTTAAGATAGAGTCCCTCCTGTTCTTACTATACTATTTATATCTTGACATTTTTCATTGTAG
>JAQQAC010019963.1:29923834-29977211 GCA_029783875.1 Phataginus tricuspis | reverse complement strand
AATTTTTTATATTCTTATCAATATTTGTGAGCTTTGTTCTGGGACATCATCAGGCTATTTGGACACAGTTTGATCCTTTCAAGTATTCCTTTTAAGCTTTCTTATGCTGGCCAGTATTGAATTTAGTCTGAAGTTTATTTTTTCCCACCACTAAAACAAGACTCCTCTTAATACTCTAACTGATGATCCATGAATTCTAAAATTTTTCAAGTCTTCCTGAGAACAGATATTAATCCCAGTGCTGACAAGTCTGAATACTACATTTTCAGGTGGTTCTTTTTTCCACCTACTAGAAGTTTCCTCACATGAATGAGCTAATCAAGACTCAGTACATTTGTAAGTCTCTGAGTTGACTCTGTGTTGCTCTCTCCTCTGTGGTAGTCTGTACTATGAACTATCAGCATTGGCTTCCAAATGCTTTCTTCAACTCAGAGAAAGCTTTGGGTTCAGCCTAGCTTTTCACTCCCTAAGTCCCAGCCTGGAAACTTTTCTCCAAGCAGTAAGGTGGGAAATCACAGGATTCACATAGTTTTCTTCCCATTTTTCAAGGATCTTGATTTTTCATTGCATGCTATCCTATATCTTGAATGTCACTGTTTCATAGACTTTTTGAGTCTTTTAGTTGTTTCAGGCAGGAAAGCAAATACAGACCATGTTAATCCATCTTGAGCAAAAGTGGAAATCTCAGTGGTTTTATTTAGACTTAACTTTATAGAATAAGCTTTTGCCTTTGTCATTAAAAATGCTCAAAAACATATTTTAAATGGGTCTACTGTATTTTACTATGAGGATGCAGCATACTTTAAAATTTTTTGCTTTCATAAATAATGTTTCCATGGATTTTATTTTTTTACTATACTTTTCTTGGCATGGGATTATTTATCTAGAATATATTCATAGAAATGGAATAATTGAATCCAGAGGATTGAATGTTGAATTAGTTTTCTAGAGCTTCCTTAACAAAACACCACAAACTGTGTAGCTTAAACAACAGGTTTTATTGTTTCACAGGTCTGGAGGCTAGAAGTCTGAAATTAAGGTGTCAACAAGATTGGTTCTTTCTAGGGGATATGAGGGAAAATGAAAATCTTTTCCTTGTATCTCTCCTAGCTTCTGGTGGTCTGCTCTCAGTCTTTGGCATTCCTTGGTTAATCTCTTCCTTCATCTTTATATAAGATCCGACCTAAGAACATGTCTGTGTTCAAATTTCCCCTTTTCTAAGGACATCAGTCATATTGACTTAGAGGCCCACCCCACTCCATATGACCTCTTCTTAACTGATTACCTCTACAAGGACCCTATTTTCAAATAAGTTCACAGTCTGAGGTACTGGGGATTAGTGCTTCAACAAAGGAATTTTGGTAGCATACAATTCAACTCGTAACAATCATATTTAAAATCCACTATATTACTTCTAAATTGGTTTTAGGAGCATATAACAGCAGACAAATTATATATTAAATATGCTTTTTTGCACAAGAATTTAAAGAACCTGCAAACAAAATATTGAAGACTTGAGAAAGGAAATTGATTTTTTTCACCATAACAAAGTAAACTGACAATTTATCTGTATGTATATTCATTCTTCTATAAGTATTTTATAAGCTTTAAAATGTATTATAGCATTTTGCTATTCCCTTCTCTGAACTCTTTAGTTTCACTCTGGTCCTGCTCTAGATTAGATACACATTTTCCTTTTCAGTTGTCTGTTGACCTCTCTTTGTAAATGAGCCTTTCTATAGCATATTTAATTGGTCTCTATTATCTAACCTGATTTTATTGGTAAATGTTTAAAAAACATAGGTGCCTTTCCTAAAAGGAAATGAACTCTATTAGCAAATGTAATATGTGTACCTTTCCTAAATAGAGGTGAACTCAATCAGCAAGTGAGATTTTTAAAAGTATTTGTCCTGATGTCCCTAAAATAGTAGCAAACAATGGAAGTCAGATTAATTCAAATAACTGCATATTCACTGGATGTTCCCACTCACATTTCTGCAGGTGTGTTAGAGACCAGGCATAATCTGAATTGGAATTTAGAAATATCTGGATCTGCATCATTCTCTGGTCAGGAAAACCACCAAGAACCTATTTACTAAATATCTGGACAGCTGAATGGGTATGAATCCTGGCATCGAAGGCAGGAAGATAAGGGATCAGGGTGACCAAATGGTGACTTTCCCTTGGTCTTCCCACCTCCTCTTTTACGTCAGCCCCCATGATAACTGTCAGTGTGTTGATACTAACATCATTCTATTACTGAGTCCGAGGAAAAAGTGGGTAACCAAAAGCAATTCAGATTGCTCATTCAACAATATTTAATAAGTATTCTATGCTCAGTACTGTACTAGGTATTAAATATATGGTGGTGGTGAAAGAACCTGGATATCCCTGAAACTTAAAATCTAGTCAAGGACAAGCATTACCAAAAAAAAGAAAAAAGAAAAATCCCTAAATATGCTACTGATTATTAATGAAAGTAATAATGGTCTATGTGAAAACAGAGGCAACTCAGTTCAGATCAGAAGATATGGTAAGTGCTCAATAAGTGAATTTGAAGCTAATTCCTGGGCAATGAGGGGGCATCTGCTTAGAAAAAGAGGAAGGGAGGGTATTTCAGGTAGAGGAAAGGAAGGGATGAAGATGCTGATGCAGAAGAGCTTGACACATTCAAGTAATTAAAAGAAAAAACAGCTGGAAGATAATAATCAAGAGTGAGGAGATTAGGGAGAAGAGGAAGGCAGGAGAATGATGATGTAGGGCCTTGTTGGGCATGTTTACAATTTGGGACTTAATTCTACATGCAGTGGGTAGTAATTTTTAAAAGTATATAAAAATGTGGGACATGGCTCAGTTAATTGTTATAAAAGAAATGGATGATAAAGGACAAAAGAGGAAGCAGATAAAATGACAGAGTGTTGGCAGTTGATGTGGGGCAAAGGATATACATTCTAGATATATTTTTGAGGAAGCAGCAGAACCAGCAGAAAAAAGAGGAACCATGCTTTGGTTAGATGTGGCAAGTGAGGAGAGGCCCAGGGAGATCTCAACGACCTTCTATTTCTCTGGCTCAAGCAACGCGGGAGTTTGACACCGACTACTCATAATAGGAAGACCAAAGTTAGATTACGTTTGACTCAAAAATTGACAGTTTAGTTTTAAGACATGCTAAGGAATTTAAGTTGCCTATTTGATACCCATGAGATGTCAATGATGAGTTGACTATAAAAGTCCGAAGATCACAAAAGTTGCCTGAGTTGGAGCTCAGGCTTAGAGTCACCACTGTATACGTGTTACAACATCAAGGAAATAGATATGATCACCTAGTGAGAAAGTCTAGAATGAGAACTGAAGATAGTCTTAGGCAACCTCTGTAGAACTGCAGTAGTTAGAACTTGCTTAGCAGGAAACAACAGGTAATGGAACTGGGGAAGAACCCTTCTTAAGTCAGAAGACAATGGTGGACAAGAAAGCATGGTGTCTGGAGGACAAGAAGAGAAAGACTAAGTATGCCAATGGCTAAGAGGTCTGTTGAGTTTTGACTAATGTAGAAGGTTCTGTGGCCTGAGCAAGAGCTGTGACTTTGGAAAAGTAAGGAGAGAATCTCCAGTGGTGCGAGTTAAAGAGGGAAAGTTTAGGCAGGAAGGTAGGAACAGTCCAGTTGATGGCACTTGTATGATTCTGGGTTATACAGAGAAGTAAAAAGCAGAGTAGGGCTAGAAAAGGATGTGAAATCAAGGAACGGCTGGCTTTATCTTTTGTTTAAAGATATGAATTATAGAATAAGCTGTTGGGGAATATCCTGTAGATGAAATAGGCTGAATATGCAAGTGGAGAGGAGGTACCCGAAGAATAAAAGTCGTCAAATAAAAGGTATTGTCATTTGACAAGGAATAGGGCCCTCCCCTTGCCGTGAAGAAGGGGAGAAGACTGAAATGGTCCAGGTAAATGGAGATTTGGTCAAGGAAGATGAGATTAGTTTGGGAAAAGAATGAAGGCCAAAGTGTTTAAAATTCTTTTTAGCAAATGGAATATGATCTTACTAATTATAAATATTTTTAAATATGCTATAGTTATATAATTTATATGCATGTATATTACAGTTTATATTAAAAACAAAATATAAAAAATAAATAACAAATACAGTAAAATATACAGCAAACTGGGCAATGGACTTTCTCCCTTTTACACTTTGTTTTGTAAAACAGTTGATAGGTCTTGTATCCAAATGCTAATCCTGACTTAAATTTAAAGGATTGGAATAAAAGACCAACTTAGGTGAATGTCTGAGAGTACATTTGATGAATTATGCTGCTAGAAAAAATTCAAAAGTTGAAGGGCTTATGGCTCTAATATAAAGAAAGTCAGCTTTATTCCATCTGTAGAAATCTTGTAATACATGCAGTAAAGTATAACAGTCCCAATAAAGGATGCTGTTTTCCACTGTTTTCCTACCCACAATCTATGTTTGCCCAGGATTTTTGTTTGGTTTTCTCTGTTTAGTAAAATACATTGGCAAGGGGCTATTACATAATACCTGTTTATCATGGCAATCCCCCAAAAAAGTAACTTCTCCTTATATTGTTTACTTTAGTGATTTATTCTCTCCTTTTCTTTTTCATCCTTAGATTCTGACTGAAAAACTCTAAAATCCAGTTTTAGTTCCACCAAGAGCCAAATGACTGACTCAGGATTTAGGTGCTGTGACAGGGAATTTCACTTCCTTCCTTCTTTCCTTCTCTCTTTTCCTTTCTTCTTTCTTTCATTTCTTTTTTTTTTTCATCTGCCTGCCAAAAGATTTGAAAATGAAAACATATTTGTTCCAAAATAGCATGCAAAAAGCTCACATCACTGCAATTTCAGCACCTAAAAAATGAGCATGAATACCTTCCTAGCCACTTTTAATTCTCTAATTTAACATCATTGTAAAATGATCAATATTCTCATAAATAACTCTGGAATCAGGAAAAAGGGAAAACTTGTCAGCAATGATGTGTGGAATCCAATTAGCCTAGGCAAACCTGTTACCATCCAGCTGGATTTACTGTCTCGTATCTGTTCAGGATGTCCATACAATAAATAGCCTTATTTTGAAGTCGCACTTGCAAAGTTGCTCAGAGTAGAAAGCCTAATTATAGATCCAAAAGCAGTGGAAATAATCAGAAAATGCCAGGATAATTTTCAGGACAAGAGACAAACAAGAGACAAATAGAAAAAGAGGCTTGTTCTATGTTTACTTGTTTCGGACTTTTGGGGAAATTTTAAAATAAGTTAACTTAGAGTTGTGGAAAGGAAAACTAGTAGTTTTTACAACTCATCAAACTTTAATAATTTCCAACTAACACAAAAACAAATTTCAAAGTTATTTGATCTCTTCCCCTATTTTAAACATAGTCATTAAGCGATATGCTTTTATGCAAATAGCAATTATATTCTTAGATTATGTCATCAATACCTCTTAAACATCTTCAGAGGTGGTAATCATGTAATGTCCTTCTTTTTGCCACTCCAGAGACTCACAGTTGGGATGTTTCCCTATTGATATTTAGCAAAGCATTACGTGTTGCAAGTTAAATTGACTCCTTCTGGGTTCTGATCTTAATGAGGATTATCTTCCTTAAAAATCGTGGCCCATTTTAAAGAATCTCATCAGAACAAATTCAAAGCCAAGCCAGATTAGAATGGTCAACGTATGTCTACGGAGGTGCAGAGGAAACTGTCTTGAAGCTTTTCTCAGCTTTTATAAGAAACGCACCTTTACTGGAGTTTCAATAACTTTCGTCACTGGTAAGGAGGAAATCATTACAACCTTATATGCATTTTGTGTTTTCTCCAAAGTGAAATCATCTCAGACTTTAATATTATTCTTGTCAATGAACAACATAGCATCAGGATTAAATACTGGAGTAAATCATACCGTAGGGAAAGCTGAGGCTTCAGGAAGGAAGGAAGTCTTGAGCTAGACTTTAAAGAATGAGGGCAGTCCAGAAAGCAGGAAGTCAGCATGCCATTCTTAGCGGAGGGAGCCATGATGATGTAGGATCATCGTGAAGATCTTGAAAATCCATTCGTTTGTTCTGCTCATCTTTCTGAATTAGTAACTCCCATTCTCCTGCTTTTGTGTATTTTCCTTGTTTTCAATGTCAGCCCATTTTCTGACATATTTATCATAGTGCCTGATATGAAGGAAATAATAGAAGATTGCTGTAATAAGTTACATATTTTGCAATTTGGCAATATCACTTTTCTGTGTGAAGGTATGCAAAACGTAATGCAAGTATTTGCCACTAAAAGCAACTCACGTCATCATTTCACACAAAAAAGTCCAAAAGAGATATGGAACTTTTGGAAGTTTTATCATGAAGTTAAGAAGACTTGCATTAAGGATTTTACCAAACATGTTCACATGCCTTTCCTCAAGTGTCATCTTTTCTTGTAAGATGGGATTTTTATCCATAGAGGTAATAGTACTAAATAAAATGTGTGAGAAAGAAAGAAAATAACTTACACAGAAAAATAACTATGTATATTTTTATGTAATTAACTATATGCATATAATTAACAAATGGCTACATACACACACAAAACGATCTATGGCATGTATGCACATATATAGATGTTTCAAATGAAAGCCTAAACAATTATAATTTCCCTTTTCAGAACACAAATAAACCATTTCCTTTCCTAAGTTAAACACAAAACCAGAATTTTCTTTCCATTCTAAGCGGAAAGCATCTCACAATTTCCCAGGAGAGTCTTAGAAATGACAAGCCAAACCTAAGCCCACAGCATATGATGACAGGATTGTCAACAAGCTGACTTTTGACCATTTATGTCATATTGTAAATGAAACAGCTGCTCAACTGACTCTTTGAGATGAAAACCAGCTGTGTAATGCTTGGTTACTCACTGCATTTCATTATTACTTGCTGTCCATAAGAGAGGATTAAAATTGTTATAAATGTTTGCTAATGAACTATAAAGTATAGAAAATGTCTTATTCTTTGAAGCATTTTTGACAGAGTACATGTTGACATCAGAGGGAAAAAAATGTCCTGTCTGACATTATCCTTGGTCTATTGTCTACTAAAACCTCAATTAACAATATGAGTTTGATCTATATTAGTACTAAAAAGATACTGAGTTTAAGTTACCTGATTATTTTCTTCATTCTCAACATTTTTTGGTGTTTATAACATAAAGACTCCTGATTTACAACATCTCAGCAGAAAATACTCAAAATGTGTAAACCTTTTCACTGAGGAAGTAAAATTAGGTCTTTTGCAAAGGGAGCAGCTAAATTGAAAATTTAAGTGCTTGACACATATGTTAAAGGCAGTGGTAAATTGTGCTATGGATGTTTTTGCATTGTGGAAACTGAAAGGCAGCCAAGATCTATTTTTATTTCATTTATCAGGACTGTCACATAACAATTTGATAGTTCCAAACAATTAGCCATTAGATACTTTGCAGAGATATTTTTTCTCCTTTATTTTTCAATCTGTGAAATGCTTGAAGAATATGCTTGAAGCGAATGCCCTGAGTTCAGTAAAAGGAACTGAATTAAAGTTCAAGAAATCTGAATATACCTCTTTGCATCTTCCTGGCTTTGCTGTGGATGATAGGGAAAAGCGTCCATTTGCATTTAGATGTGATTCCTCAAAGAAATGCTAGATATGCCCTGTCCTAGTTTGGAGAAATAACTTGAGTCTTTAGGTTTGACTTAATTTATCTGAGATGAGTAAGCCCTTTCCTAAGTAGAAATATCATTAAAATTAAATCCTCCGTGTTTTGTGTTTATGTTTATGTTTTATTTCTATTGCTCATATAGAAGTGCCCTTATATTTGCATTACTGTATGGTTGCTTTATAAACCTTCTTTAATTTGAGGGGGCCCTTAAGATTTCCTTCCATTTTTTATGTAATTTATATGACACTGAATGTGGATATGTATACATGGATGGCTAAAGGCTGTATTAGCTGGAATACAACTTGATGTTTTGTTCATTTTTGCTCTACTCCATTAAATAATAGAAAATTTGGGTTCAAATAATGTTAAGAATGGTAGTTACTTTCTTATATTACGAAAAAGAAAATATACTCAGGAGATTTGATTGGCTTATCTAAGGAGATGCATAAAGCTGGTGACCAGCTGACATACCTCTGAGAACGTTTCCTAATGGGTTTTCAACTATCCTACAGCATCAGTCTCCTGAAAGAGTTCTTTGCCAAAAGGAATCTCTGTTGGTTCCAATATGACCAGTCAAATTATTTTACAGAGGCTTTCAAATCCTGTGAAATTCTGATACATGACTATTTGGATACATCTTTCTACAAAGTTTAATTTCATGATAAGACTGTGGCTACGTGAAGTTAGCCCAAAGGCAGCTGAAACAATGGCTCTTGTTATAATTCTCAGAATGTTACTTATAAAGCCACTGGTTCAGGCAGGAGTCTATAAATAACTAGACTATCATGTCACAACTTTGAAGAGTGAGACATTCACTTTCACCCAGGCAACTCTTGTCACAAAGAATAAAACCTAAACCTGTTGACATGTGAAGGGTGAACGTTGGTGTAGGCTAAATTTTAAATTGCCATTGATGGATTAGATGTTCGGTTCCACATATTTAGTAAATTGGCTCAACACTATGTATTACTATCCAACAGTCATGACCAAGTTCTAACAAAATACAGGGAATACCCAGAGAAATATTTATAAAGGAAATGTATCATCCTGGGTGACTTTTTGCAAAATAATTCTTAACATCTAACTACACCATCAGAAAATTGAACATAACAATAATAAGCTCTTTAATATTTGATTCTGTATAATGATTTTATCATGCCAGAGCACTCTTATCTTCTAACTTGTCGTTTATGAAAAGCACTGTTCATAGAAATAGTGCTGTTTTCCGTTCATTTCCTGTGACATTTAATTTCCATTTAATACCTTACACTTTAAATTATGACTAATGATATATATGTGTTAAACAAATTTCTCAGCTTCTGACTTGAGTTCAAAAATACTGTTCTTACCTCTTTTTCTCATTTCTTTTTCCAGGATGAGAGATCAAAAATGTGATACAAACTATTGTGATTCCCTCATTAATTTATATTCACCATTTAAAGCATTAACATTTCTGTAATTCATAATTAATTATTTCTCCTTAGTATATCAAGTATGGGCATGTAACTAGTTTTCTACATGGCGTTTATATACATTTTAAAAACCTCTTTTAAATGGCTCATGTAAACTTAAATCTTAAGCTAATTTTATGTCATTTGATATTTATATATTATATCTAATTTAGGCCCTTAATACATTGAGAAATAATGGAAGACATCTCATAGTAGAAATATATAAAAGTAACTATTAAAATATGAAAATAAAAGTAACACAATGCCAGAGGGAGAGGTTAAATACTAGGCACAAAATCATGGGGGGAAATGTGTCCAAAAAAATGTTCCAATTGAATACTAAGTTTAATTTTGACTTTTACTGTAGGCAAGGTGAAAGAGTGTGCAACGCAACTTTATATTGAGGGTTCTCCCACCAACATCCTCAGAAATTTACACAACTGGACACATTTCTAAGCAACTGTAGGTATGAAGCAATTGCCAGGCACGTTAGTTCAGATGAAATCCCAGGCTACAAATATTCAGGGGCAGGTTCTCCTTCCTGAATGGGAGCTGTGGGTCCTGAAAATATGGCTTGGGATTGAGCTACGATCAAAAGGAAACAGTACCATCCATAATACCAGGATGTGCCCTCACCCATCTACGTTAACAGTTTTTGAAAGGAAAAATGAAGTAGAATCAAAACCAGAAAAACCAGTTATTGACTTCAAGCATATTTTTATTGCCTTCTGGTCAAATGAGATTTATAATTTATAAAGAGTGGATTGACTTCTTATACTCACATTTGCATGAAACTCTGGGTCAGCCTCATTGGCATGTACATTAATAAGATATATATATGCTACTGAAAATACCTCTGAAAATAATGTCACTTTAAAACATCCTGAAAAGTCATTGTTTAGTGTGAAATAATAAAAGGCAGGCTTCCCTTATACACACAAATCAACTCAAAATGGATTTAAGACTTAAGCACAAGACATGAAGTGGTAAAACGCCTTGAAGGTAACAGGGGACAAGCTCCTTCACATTGGTCTGGACAGTGATTTTTTTGGATATGACACCAAGAGCATAGGCAACACAAGCAAAACAGGCAAGTGAGACTACATCAAACTAAAGAGTTTCTGCAGAGCAAAGAACAGAGCCAACAAAATGAAAAAGCAGCCTATTGAAGGGGAGAAAATATGTGCAAACCATAGACCTGGTAAGAGTTAATACCCCAAATACACAAGGAGATCATACAACTCAACAGGAAAAAAAATAACTCAATAAAAAGTGGGCAAAAGACCTGAACAGACAGTTTTTAAGGACATGCAAATGGCCAACAGGCATATGAAAAGATGTTCAGCATTACTATCATCAGGAAAATGCATATCAAAACCACAATGACGTATTACCTCACACTTGTTAGAATGGCTATTGCCAAAAAGTCAAAAGATAAGAAGCATTAGAGAAGATGTGGAGAAAAGGGAACCCTTGTGCACTGTTGGTGGGATGTAAGTTGGTACAGCCACTGTGGAAACAGTATGGAGGTTCCTCAAAACAATTAAAAATAGAACCACCACACGATCTAGAAATCCTATATCTGGGTATATACCAAAGAAAACTAAATTAATATCTCAAAGAAATATCTGCATGCCCAAGTTCATTGCAGCATCATTCACAATAGCTAAGACATGGAAACAATCTAAGTGTTCATCAGTCTAGAAGATGAATGGATCAAGAAAATGTGACACACACACACACACACACACACCCCTACACACACATAATGGAATATTCAGCCATAAGATAGAAGGAAATCCATTTGCCACAACTTGGTTGAAACTGGAAGACATTATGCTGAGTGCAATAAGCCAGACACAGAATGACAAATGCTGCATGATCTCACACGTACGGAGGGTGAGATAAATGGGGAGGAATTGGTCTCTTTCAGTTATATGATGAGTAAGAGCTGGAGACCTAATGGACAGTATGGTGACTATAGTTATAAAGTATTATATACTTGAAATTTGTTAAGATCTCAAGTGTTCTGACTACAAAAAAAGGTAACTATGTGGAATGATGGGCATGTTAATTAGTTTGATAGTGGTAATCATTTTACAATGCATACATGTATCAAAACATCACATTGTCTACCTTAAATATATACAATTTTTATTTTTAAGAAATTTAAAGATACAAAATAAAAAATAGGCTTTAAAGTTCAAATGTCAGATCCATGAACTATTAGCAAGTATTGGGAAATATATTTAAACTCTTAGTGTCTCTATTTTGTCATCTGCAAAACAAGGATAATATCTACCTCAAGGAATTTCTTAAGCGTGGTAGGCAGTTTCTAAAGGGACTTAGCACTCATGCCTTGTATAATCTGTGCCCCCTGAGTGTAGGTAGACCTAGCAGTTCACTTCTACCAGAATATAGCAAATGTAATGAGAGTTTACTTCTGATATTAAACAACAAAGACTGAGCTCCACTTTACTTGTTTTCTCTCGCTCCCTTAATTGCTCTGAGGGAAGCTATCTACCATGTTGTAGGCTGTCCGATGAGAAACCCAGGTGGCAAGAAGCTTAGAGAAGGCTTTATCCAACAGCCAGTAAAGAACTGGGGTTTTCAGTCCAATCGTCCTAAGAAACAAGATTCCACATAGTGTGTTTGGAGACTTGAGATCGCAGCCCCATCTGACACAGCCTTGGTTGCTTCTTTGCGAAAGACCAGGAGCCATGTGGCCCAGCTAAGCCAGATTCATGACCCGCAAAAACTGTGGAATAATAAATGTCATTTTGAGATATTAAGTTTACAGTAATTTGTGACACAGCAGTAGTTATCTAATACAGTAAAGCTATCCACAGAACTATTGAAACAAATCTGGGACTTAGGAGAAAGCAGTGAAATTAGAAGGCATCAAGAAATAGATTCGGCCTTAAATTTGGATGCTTTTACATAGTAATGGAATACAAAAGAGGATAAGACAAACCCTTGGAGATAACTAATATTTAAGGAAAGTAAGATCCATCACAGGAAGGGAAATGCAGTGGAGGCCAAAAGGAACAATTATAAAGTTGAGGTTGAGAACTAGCATAGAGTGTATCATGGATGCCAGGTGAGGAGAGAATTTCAAGAGGGAAGTTAATATCAAGGTTAAATAACATTGGGCAGGAAAAGAGTGATATTTGTGAAAAATTCATTACGAGACAGGAACTTACAGGTGTTTTGCAAGTGTTAACTTATTTTGGTCCTCATAATATTAAAACACGACTATTCCCATTTTACAGATCAGAAAGCTCCTCAAAGGAGGGAAATATCTCACCCAAAGTCATATAACCAGTGTATGGAAGTGTCAGGATTCAAATCCATATCTGTCTAACTTCAATCCCTTGTTTTTTCCACGAAGATATAATGCCTCACTGACTTGTATAAGATAGTTTGTAAAGCTCTCTTACAAAGAAATCTACTTAGATTTATATAAAATCCCTTTGAGGTGGTTAGGAAGTTCCTCTCCAACCATTGGGTGGTGTCAGGCTTTACCATTTGATGTTCCTGAAGGAATCTTATTCTCTCAGAACCTTGCACACACTGGAAGGACTACTCTTCCCACCTGCCTTTGTGACTCCTTCCAGATATCCTTTAAGCATTACCTCCTTCAACAAGATTAACCTTCTATCTTAGGTGGTGTTGGTGACTTGAAGCTCAGAGGCATACCTGCATATTAGCACTTACTATTCTGTTTCAATTGTTGATTTAGGTCTCTATTTCCTCCATCATAGGTTGTGTTTATACTTCCTACTATAATTTCTGTAAGCCTGAATTATAATAGACAATGGTAATTGCCAGATGTAGATTGAATGAATAAATGAATGAAACAACACTGGTTAAATCCTGAAGACTGAATAAAATGAGATAGATAAAGGGATGAGAAGCAGAAGCAAGAGCATGTATGAAAGGCTGAAAGCAGAAAAGAGCAAGGGGTATACAGAAGAGAAAACATTTCCATATGGAAATATAATGCTCACTTCATCGTGCATATACTAAATTCAGAACCATATGGTTAAGGGATTTGCTAGGAAGTAGCAGACAAAGAAGTGGGAAAGCTAAGGATTATAACAGACACTGTTGCTGTCTTTTAGTGATTCCTTCCTTCCTCCTTCTAATAGAACTCTGAGTTGAGAAGTTCACTTGCACCTAATCATGTGCTTCAGGAACTGCTCATCCCCAAGGCTTAGAAAGGAAGAGGTAAGGGATCCTGTTGTCCTAAGGCAATCCAGACAGTATGTTCCCCTAGCCCAGGCTAGTGTAGATATGAGTAAGTTATTCAACATACCTAGCCATAGTCTTGCGACCAGCAGAAATTTCATTCATTTATATTGATTCATCACCACTCACTAATCCACTAATCAGAATCATCTCAGGCTATTATTATGATCCATAGCAATAATTGTCATTTGTTGAGCATGCTGTGTGCCGAGCATTTTAACAACTGCATTATACACCTCACGTATGAAGGAACTCTATGAGCAAGGTCGATGCTGGGCTAAGGGTTCAGGACTAACTTAATTTTTAGACAACTTATTTCAGTTTTCATTAGCTAGTTCGTTTTGCTCAGTGGAATCAAGCACTCTTTGACCTCCAGGAGAAGAAAAGAAAAAAAGATCAATTTATTACCTATAGTGGATTGAAAAATGAAAGAGAGTATTAAACAGTCCCTTTGCCCTCTCAACCCTGGTCACAAGGGAATCCATATGGCTTGATACTCTTCCCCAGGTAGACACGGTATTGATTTTAATGAACCTACACTGGCACAGGCTTGACTGTTACATGTTAACCCTTATAGATAAACCATCAGGGTGGGGTGAATGTCAGAACATGATCTAAATACACAAGACCCTCCACCAGACCAGATCCCAGAGCATTCTCCTTCCCGTTCCTGCTCACACCAAGGCCCGCCTCTCATAGGTCCCTTTCCCTGGCAGTCATTTCATCTGAAATATGGGGTCCATCACATATCCATCATTAATCTAACCACTGGGACCTCTTTGCACTTTGCAGTGCAGCCAGGTTGTTCCCACTTCAGTCATTTGCTGTTCACTCTGTCCGAATGGATCTTCCCCGAGATGGTCACATGACTCGTATTTTCATTTCTTTTGCTTTACCTAAATTTTACACCCTGAAAATAACCTGATGTCACCATAGAAATTAGCAGCCCTGTCACTCTATCACCTTAGATGAATTCTTTTTCTAATAGAACTTGTTGCTGTTTGACACTGTATTTTTACCCTGGATTGCCCAACTGGAGTGGAAATTCCCTGAGAACCAGACTTTGTCACTTTGTTCCTTATTTCCTCAGTGCCCTGGCAAGTGCCTGGGACAAAGTTGGCACTCAGGAGATGGTGTTGCATAGGCAAATAAATCTTATTTGTTATAAAGTTAAAATATGTTAAACTATAAAAATTATGTAGATTTTGAACTGATCGGTATATGTTTTAAACCACAGGATCTTGAATATTAGCATGTTCTGCATTTTCTTTCTCAGATGAGTCTATGTTGGGAGAGGAAAGCATGTTTTAAATTTTTTGGGCCTGTTGAGGAATCAGAAACTGTAGATTCCCCTCCTTTTTTAAGGCCCACCTAGCTCTCCTCCCTTTCTCCCACATGCTAGGCTGCCTCTGGCACTTCCAAGGTTTAAAAGGCAGAAAAGAAGTGAGTTGGGGTGTAGGAAGTGTTTCACTTCACTCTAGCGCTGACCCGGCATTGATACTTTCTGGCCTTGGTGGATGACCAGGCCTGTTTCTTTGGGAATGGTTGAGGGTTTCTTCAGAAGCCCGTCCTTCATTTCTGGGGATCTCCCACTGCAGCTACTTTAATGCAGAAAAAATCTTCCCCGACAGCTACTTGTGAATCTTCCTCATCCTGCCCTCTGGTTTCCTTGGTACAGTCCTCACAGAATGTCATCTGAATTGGGAGCCTATCATTCCTCTAGGCAGCCTTCTTGAACCCTCTTTTTAATCACCCTGTTCAGCCTTCATGATAAATTGAGGTCTAGGGTCTCTCACTTTTAAGCTTTGTCAGCCTTAGGACCAAATTTCTTGCATCATATACTTCAAGTAACACTGTCTGAGTGTTCTCCTTGAACCGCTGTCCAAATCCACACCAGGGAGAAATGTGAAGTATCTTCTAAATTTCTGAAAATTCCTGGTGTCTTACTTTCCATAGCTCCTTCTTCTACAAGCCTGTTCTCATTGCATTTGCCCTTGAACTGCACTCTAATTGACTCTGAGTTGTGCCAAGAGAATCCACTCATACCAAAGCCTTAGCGAACCATGTAGGCTTTAGTCAGGATTTTGTAGAGGCAACAGAAGTGATACTGAAATCACCCTGCTGACAGGAACCTAATCATATCTTGCATGCAACCTTTCTCTATGACGCAAAGCAATTCACGTTTCTCTGACTCCTGGCTTCCTAATTTGTCTACACAAGGTCAAAATTTCTCAGCATAACAAAGACCATTTCTGTAAAAATAATCCATCCTCAAAAGAGATCAGTCACATTATAAATATCAAAGTTTCTTTCTTGCATAAATATGCATGTATATATATGTATAAATATATTTATATTGACAGCAGTGCATGATAGATTTCCTTGCATTTTCATTTGAAATACTGAAAATGCAAAAAAGTTACAAGGTATCATTAAGTATTATGTGTGTGTGCACACACATACACACACACACAAAATAGGAAGCAATTGTCTGTATTGGCTCTCTGTATCTCTCATATATGCCCACTTAGTATTTGGTATGTTTAGGCTCATGCAGATATTTGCATGTAGGCTTATAAACGTGTAAAGTTTGCATACAGATATAATCATGTGAACACAATGGCCTGCAAGTTTTTGTTTTTTCCACTAACAGTATATTACCAACATCTTTCTGGGCAGTGCACATGCCGGTGTGTTTTTATGGCCACAGAGTATTACCTTTTATGAACACAGCATAATCGGATTGGGCTCTGCTGGCCATACTTCTCCCCTTCCCACAACAGTTTTTCCAGTCTTTGATAGCCATGAGCACCTCTTTTTCAAAATATTTGGACTATGTGGTCTTTATTTTTCACAAGCACTTTAGAATAATTTTTGAAAGGTCAAAGAAAAACAGATGTCCCACTGAGATTAGCATTATAGGGGATGTAGAAATTAATTTGAGGCTGAATTAGCATGCTAAAATGTCTTTCCATCCAGGAACATCACATGTTTTTGCATTCATTCATGTTCAAGCTGCTTGTTTGATTGACTTTATGTCCCCTAATAAAGTTTTGTAGTTTTTATCTTAAATGTCAGACATGAGCAATGATAAATGGATGCTAACATATGTCTGAGGAAGTTTTGCAATTCATCCCATAACCTAATTTCTAGATAAAAAGTAAAAAAAAATCTGCCTTTCTGTTTCTACTTCTGAAATAATTTCAGTTTTTAATATTTTAATAGCTTCCAAGGGATGCCAACTTTCTTTCATTGCCAGTATTTCATTCAAAAATGCAACTTATTTAAGTTGTAAGAATATCTCTTTTTCCCCTGGGATGCTCAGTAAAGTTATGAACATTTTGAATGTAACATGTCACCTAATATATGTGTAGCTTTTTTTCCTGAATTGATTCCATGCAGCAATGTTTGTTTGCTGTGTTAGAAATTCTAAACATTTCTTTTAAATTGAGTCTTCTTAATGAAGTATCAGTTATGTGTCAGTCAAGGCAAAGATAAAAATTGGTCCTGTTTTTTTAAAAAATGTATCTGTTTCCTATTGTTGTTTACAGTTAATGTTTATTTGGAGCTAGCCATTCATCTCTCAAATCTAAGCATGTACACCATACACAGATGCTAATAATTCTACTGCACAATCTTAGCATTTAAATCACATTTGCTAGGAAAACAAAAATCACTTTACATGTTTTAACAGGAAAAGATTTAATAGAGGGCATTTAATGCTTAAAACGCTGACCATAAGGCTTGGAAAATAAGGTCAAGGCATGCCACTGCTGGCTTTTATGAAATCTGAAAGTGTGGAGACTCAGGACAGTGTCACTGAAGCCCTCAGTTGCCTATAGTACTGAAGTAGGTGACTCACAAGAACTCAGCCAGAAGATGCCACACACCTTATGTCTACAGCCTACAAAATATTTCATAGGTTGCTGCCAGAAGCAAAAAAAAAAAAAATGACTTCAGTTCTGTTGTTCCTATCTCCTGTGACTGATTCTCTAGTTGGAATTAAACATAAATCCTGCAGCAAAGGGGTCTGGGAAATGTAGTTTTCAGGCTTCAAACCAGGAGATACAGGAAGATCTTAGAAGGACTCATCAACAGACAAATGCTCACCCAAATGTCATTAGCATGTTCCTAAGATTGTAGTTTCCTGATATTCCCATTCCCATATAATGCACTTACTTCAGACTTGGTCAACACTCTCTAACTAGAGATCTAAACTCATCTGTATGCCCTGATTCCCTACTTACAAAATCCTAAATTAATGCTTCCTCAACAAGCAGACCCTGTCGGCATTACCCACTTAGACTCAGAAAATGGTGAAAAATCCCTTCCAGAACTGGCCCAGAGAGCTGAATTATATCCTTTCTGCTTTCATTTTCTCCTACAGCAGCTGAGGAAGAGTAAGTTGTAGTACGTGGCTAGCACTTCCCCTAACAACAAACCGAATTAATAAAGCCTCATTTCTCTTGGGTCACATTTCTGTACAAGATTAGCATGTTTTCAAGTCTGGCTAGGTGGTTTTGGATAACTGGAACTCTGTCAGTTTTACTGAATCATTCATAGAATTGATTCGAATCTTGTAGAGAGTGCTGTCTTTAAAGGCTTAATTTGATTATTTGCAGATGGGCTTCATGCGGTTTTCAAAATATATTATCTGTCTCCATTTCAATGAGCTTGGAAGTTTATATTATCCTGGATAGGTTCCAGCAGCAGCATTCTGAGTGACTAGGAGAATCAACATACAAAAACTTTAGGCAGAAAATTTCCATTCATATTCCCTAATTTTTAGCTCTAGGCTCCTATAAAACAATTTCCTCTGAACTCTAAATATTCATTAATTTCAAAATCTCTACTATAATCACAATCACTGTTCCTAGATTATTTTGTTCTACTGAATATAGGAAAGAATGAAAAAGAGGCAGATTGCTGGTATGGAAAAATCAGAAATGCTAATGTGAACTAGAAGAAAAAAGTCACAAGTTAATGTCCTATTTTGAATAATTTAAAGAAAACTCCCAATCATCTGTTATTCAGTTTTTAATTTCCTAGAATAATAATTTTTGAATTTGATTGATATCCAAGAGTATATTCTGTCTCTCTCTGAACTCTGTGGTCACAATTATGGTTTCATTAAAAACTGTATTATAGAGGATATTAATATAAAAAATCATTTGTGATATAGTGATATGTAAAGCAGATTGTAAAAGAATGCATTCTGATCCCATTTTTATTAAAAAGATAAAAGAATGAATTGTATCCTTAGTAAACTGTTAGTTATCTCTGGCCAGTGATATTGTGATTGACTCTAATATTTCTGTGTTTTCTGCATTTTCTATATAATTTCTTATTAAACACTTATTTTCAAATAATGGAACCAGTTTTTATAAGTTTTTCCAAGAAAAACTATTAATCCTCTCCCCTTAAAATTACAAATGATTTTTGACCATAGTACAATGACATTTCTGTGAAAAGGATCATCTTTCTAATTAATTATATTGTAACAATTATATATACATAGACCAAAAAATGAACTCTGATGGATACACTCTATACAATATTTAACTCAAAGTGGATTTTAGATATTAAATCTAAATCTAAATCTAGTCATGTTAGACTTTCTTGGGTTCCTTTGTCTTAACGCGAGGTTTTGGAGATCATATGTTTGGGGCATTTGAAATAGGCAAGAGATGAAGTCATTGGAACTTCAAGGCAGGATGAAAGAACTGGAAGAATCTTAGGTCTTTTATATCCCTTCCCATAATGTAAGAAGCTGGCAATGAGATATTTTCATAGTAATCATTCCACTAGTATTATTTGTTTAACCTTTAGTATATTTGAAATACCATTATAAGAATTACAAATTTTTGACAAAAGAAATCATGCATGCTATTATGTGAGCACAGACAAGAAAAAATATTTAACCTCAGTATTATTTCTTGTATACAGTCTTCATAGTGGTGAAGCAACAAACAATAAGCCTGTTTCTAAAAACAGATTGAAGGGAGTATGAATTTGGCAGAGTAGTTTAATCTTCCTCCTTCTTTTGTTATGTCAGCTACAAAATGGGGTTTACAAAAGGCTTTCAGATTTAGATGTAATATTTAACAAACACTTCCAGTCAACATTACACTATTGGTAGTTAAGTTTGGGGGAGCCCAAGTTATGCTCAGATTTTCGACTGAGTGACGGCCTGTGCCCTAACCCCTGTGCCCTATGTTGTCCATGAATGGAAGCTCACCAGCCTTCCACCAGGATCTGACCCACTGAAGGTGCCTGGGAACTGAGGATTTAAAGAGCAAAGGTTAAGAGAGCTGGACATTAAGCAGAGCTCCGCAGCAAACCAGCAGTGCGTTAATTTAGGCAAATCACTTGACATTTCAGCCCTCATTTTCCTTGTTTGTAAGATGGAGTGTCTCTGATGGATCCTATTAATTGGGACTTTTAATTGCATAGAAATTCAAATTAAAAAAAAAGGCAGTTGGGGACAGAATTTATTGACACAAGAGTCCTTATATACTCTAGAGTCCTTTATATGCTTTATATACTTAGATGTCCATCTTTCTTATCTGGTACTGGTTAAAAAATCCTTAAAATAACACTGCTCCTATCATGTCTGTCCACAGTCACTATGGGAAAAGATACGTAGCCATCAGCTGGGCAGGGCCTGTATCATGTCTCCCCCTTTAAGCTGGTTGGACATGAGGATGAAGGAAAGGGATCACTCCCCCCAAATTCCATGGAATGCTTTTCCTCAGGAAAAGAGATTTCCTTAACAGAAAGGACAAAGGGAAGCTGGACACATAAACAAAGTCCATGTCCATTACAGGGATCATGGGATAAATATCCTTCCATATTTTAAAGATGATTAAATACCTGGTTCTGTTTTCAGGACTTAACACCTACTAAATAATTCTTATTAATAGGGTTAATGCTATTAATTGTATATTTTAAGTGTAGGAGTGTATATTTCAAATGTGAAGGGCAACCAGGTTGCAATACCATGGGCAGCTATCAATCATTAACTGAAAACAAAACCTAGGAGAAACCTGCGTGCTCTGAGAAAGACTTGAGGACAGTCGCTAGGCAGAACAATTCCTCTCATTCCAGACACGATCCGCAGGACTGTTCTCAGCTAGACTTGATTAGATCTGGGCTTTCACTGCTTCTTTGTTTAGCTCACACTAACCACACCAGCACACTTGGGGCTGCTTCCAAACAGTGTCCACAGCAATGACACCCTGTCTACACAGCCTGCTCTCCAAACTGTGACCATGCAGAAGAAGAAATTCAGCCTGGGAGACAGACCATTGTTTGGTTTTCATAAGACCAAAGTTAGCCATTCATCTCTCAAAACCGTGGAATCAGCTTTGGTTAATTTAAAGTTGCACTTTTTTAAGGCCTAGATGTTTTGAGTATTGAATGCTAAACATTGTAAATGAGGTTTATAAAGTGTGATTGAAGTACGTGTCTACTTAAAAAAAAAAAGCATAGCCAGAGAGGAGAAGAGATGAGAGCTTCAGTCAGATCATGTTTTACTGAGAGA
Organism: Phataginus tricuspis; assembly: GCA_029783875.1. Taxonomy (NCBI): domain Eukaryota; kingdom Metazoa; phylum Chordata; class Mammalia; order Pholidota; family Manidae; genus Phataginus; species Phataginus tricuspis. The sequence goes on along the minus strand of JAQQAC010019963.1, from coordinate 29,956,277 downwards.
AATATCATCCCTGGAACCCAAATTAAAAATCATTTCAGGAGGATTTTTTTGTCAGGGTTGTTTAGACTGGAGAAGAAAAACTTGGACTAACTTCACCCCTGCCTTCAAGTGTGTGAATGGTTTCTATGAAATTCAAACATTACTTTTTTCTCTTTCCATGGTGAATTGAATGAAATACAATAGCATTAAATTAAGTGCGAGGCAATTTAGGTTGGACTAATGAAGAACTTCTTGGCTATCAGAACTGTAACCGCAGAATTCCTCCAAGGGAAGGCTGGGAGCTCTTTGTTCTTCAAGGTCATCGAAAAAGGGAAGATGAAGAAAGAAAAAAAAATGGTCGAGTGTTTCTCCTAGGTTGTCTGAGCTGAAATGAGAGAACTGCTTTGTAGGTAATTGGTATTCTGTTGCACCAATGTCACTCTCGCCCTTTGTCTTCCCCATTTGTCTTTGCCAAGGGGTGTAGCTTTGGCCATGTAAGATATCTAAACCATTGCCAGAGAGAGGCTGTAAAGAAACTGAATGGAACTTGGACCAGTACATCTAGGGCTGCTGATTTCTCACATTTGGTGTAACTTAACTCAGAATTCAGCACATGTGGTGGAAGCCAGACAGTTGTATAATTTTGTGACCATATGGCTTCATCGTGTCTTTCCTTGTGCAGTGAAAGTATTGCCAGGACAGGAAATGAGGATATGGGGAAAGGAAACATACCTCTCCTTTTTCTGGGACTAGATCAGTATTGCCTGGAGAACAAGGCATGGACATGATAGAGTACTCCTAGAGAGAGGATGGGAGGAAGCAGGTCCATCAGAGACAAGTGGCCCAGGAGACCCTGCCCAGACCTGGCTGTGAGCTTTCCTACTGGAAGTTAAAGCCTGGGCATATGCACAAACACAGCTGAAGCCTCAAGCATTGTTCTCTATGCCATCCTGAAAGCAGTCACAAAAACGGGACTCATAGGATAAAAGTGGTAAGCACTGCCAGACATAGAAAGCAGGAGGTGGCTAGCAGTGGTGAGAGCTAGCAAAAAATCTTTGAAGATGATGAGCAGATCAGAGAATAGAAAGCGATCTAAGAGAGGAGAGAAAGCTGAGGCTCAGTGCCTTAAGAGGTGTGTACTGACAAGGAACAAGAGGCTTCCCTCCTGGGAACCCAGGAGTACTAAGTGTTGCAGGCAGAAGGTGCGACGGAAAGTGGGGTAAGGATGAGAGACTGAAAACAGGACCCAGGCTGACACTTCATACATGGAATAATCAGAGGGACTGGTCCTCATTCAGCCAGAGCAATAGCCCACCCTATAGCTCTCCAGGAGATGAAAGGTGTATTCCCTGCAGAAATTGTACCAGAGAGGTCCTGACTCTACGACACCAGGCACAGGTGAGGGCAGGACTGAGGGACAGCATACCAGCCAAAGAGTGAGTCCTCCTTCCCACCCAGACCTGGCTGATGGCTGCCCACCAAGGCAGAAGACTGAGAACATTCTCAAGAGAAAGAAGAAAATTACAAATTTGGGATCCCTCAACATTATAGCTGGCCTGACAGACAAAAATCAATGTTTGAAGAAACCAAACTCTAACAAGAAGACCAAAACACAAAAAGACACCACCATCCACACACAGTGGAAAGAGACAAAGTCTCAAAGTAAAACAATGAAGGAAAAAAACTTTAAGAAACTAAAATTATTATCCTTTGGGAAAAAGAAAATATTAAATTCATGAAATAAACATGGTGCCATTTTTTAAAAGGATAGATAAATGATATGGGAAATTTATGCATTATAGATGGAAGTTTAAAAAATTTTAGAGTGGTAAAGTTAAGGAATCCACAAAATACAATAAAAAGAGATAATAGAAGGGAACAAAAATAAGTTATCCTGAATGTTGATTGAATTTGCTATGCAGGATGGTTACCATTTCTGGTATCTTACCTTTTTTAGTTGCCTTGGACTTTGGGCATCCTGGGGTAATGTGAAAGAAAAGCAAATATAAGTCAGATCAGTTGCATCTTGAGATCACTCAGTTACATGTGAGATAAGCGGCTCAAGAGCTACCTTGGCTTAAGACACCTGCAGGTCTGAAGTAGTGCTTCTATGAACACAGCATCATGCTCGCTTCTCTCATATGTAGCCCCTTCTAACAAAATGCAATGATGCACACTCAGGGAACATTTTCCCGAGAATCAGGATGCAGAAATCATTGTTTCTTTGCCTTCTGTCCTGTCCTTTTGAATTCTTGGAAACCTATGGTACTCGTTATCCTTAATTGAGAAGCCAAACTTCATAGTCACCCTAGCACTTAGGAATTTCTCCCTAACTGTGGTAGAAGCAAAATTATGTAGATATTACGTATTTACCAGGAAAAAGTGAAGGTGTTTGAAGACAAGGGGTGCATAAGTTCTCACTAAATGGCTCTGTTTAATAGTAAGGAAACTATGGGTGGAAAGCTGCAACACTTCTTATTTATGGAATAGTTATTCTTTTATGTTTTTCTTATTTCTACATGACAAGCCCAGAAGAATAACACCTCCCCAGCAAAGAGTTCAGAACACCTCTCTCAGGACTATTCCTATACCCCATATCCAGCATCTTTCTGAATAGCTAGACAGACATACTTTCAAAGGTCAAAAATTGACTCTTTAGCTGTGTTAAGCATTTTCTCTCTGTTGATACATTCTTCTTTTAAATGCATTATTCATTGTTGTAGATTAAATACAGTCAAGCAAGTTTTAATTAAGACATAACTCACAGAGGGTACCTCTATTTCTCTTATTTCCAAATTGTTGGAGAAGCCATCTACATATACAAGTGTAAGTTCTATTTAGCATATATAGTATATAAGCTTAATTGTTCTTTGGTTGGAAATACTAATTATGATTTCTCTAAAAAGCACTTATTAAATGTATCTTTTCATCATTCTTAAAACATTCCAAAAATAATAACATGATTTGACACAATAATTTTTTAACTAAAGGCATTTAGAAAGTTTTAATCCTAAGTAAATTTTCATTTTTACTTGTGGAAGGGAGGAAAGCCATCCAGGAGTGTTTTGTACAGTATATCAGAAGGATTGTGTGAGTCCTTTATTTTTCTTTTCTTAGATTGCAATATTGAATCTGTTTTGATTTATCTGTGGCATGAGATTTGCGTAAGTGTAGGATTTTATTTTAATCAACTGAACATGACCCCTTAGTTAAATAAAATATTTTAAATATCGAAGCTCATACTATAAACAAGATTTGTGGAGTTTTGTAATTTCAACATGCATATTTTAAAAATCCAAACCTAATCTTCATGCTATTAAATGCTGCAAAATACTTTCTTTGACTTGAGAGAAACTTGAGAAAATTCCATAACTTGTTTTTTCCCCCCAGTTCATTTCCGTGCCTTATTTAACAACTCCTTTGAATATCAAAACTTGGCATTGTACTTTGTATTTCTGAAAAGAATTCTCCCTCGCACAATTGTTCACTGGTTAGAAATGCTGATTATGATTTCTCTAAAGAGGTTTTATTTAACGTTATCTTTTCGTAGCTTTTAAAAGATTCCAAAATAAAAACAACATGATTTGATACAGTAATTTTAAAATAAGGGCATTTAAAAAGCTTTATTTGCTGGACAGAGGAAGGCCATTTTTTTTATGATTGTTAAACACTTGCCAGGCATACTACTTTTTTCCACTTGGAAGCCATTAATCACAGTAAAGCCAGATTTTCCCTGAACCTCTCTGTCTACCAATCATTTATTTGCCTGGTTTCTTATTTACTTAGTCCACTTTGCAGACTGGAATAATTCACTCCACTTAAAGAGCATTACATGTTTTATCATCAGTTGAAAACCTAGGACTGTCTTCTGTAACACACTGCCTGGTTTTTAAGATTTTAACCACGGAGGTGCCAGAACATTAAGTCCATTAACCAATTTGTAGCCTATACGTCTGTTGCAAAAGAATCATTTTGATCTTTTAGCCAGACATTTGAACACTTTGAAATATATAGGGTAAAAACTCATCCATCTGGTTGTCCCCACACAAAACTAGAAATAACTTAGATGTCCAGCAATAGAGAACTGTTGACGTAGAGTATTACATTCAGATGTAATGTGCCATTATCAGCCATTAAAATAATGCCAAGGATGAATATTAAACAATGGGGAAAATATTTAGAATATGGGGTTAAATTTAAAAACAGTCCAAAGTGAGGGCAAAAGAGTCCCACTTTTGTGAAAAGTGATATCAATGTGTTTGCATAATGTGTATGTCAGGAAAAAAATAACAAGGGATTAAACACTAAAAACTGTTAAACTGATGAAGGAAAACTTTCTTCTCCTTGTATGACAGTGTTCACTAATATTTTGCAGTGTGTATGTATTACTTTGTAATGAAATTGAAAAAACGATCTGTAACCAAGTGTATCTTCGCTGGGATGTCCTGTGTATCTTCGCTGGGATGTCCTATTTGTTTGCCTTCAGATCAAAGTGGGGAAGTTCCTGTCTGGAGAGTCTGATGAAGACCTGCCTAAAAACAGTGGGAGTGAGAGGTAGGTCATTGCAGATCCTGAAGGGACTGTTTCAACCCACACAGATCCCTCCTTGCTCTGAATTTCCAGGTTGAGAAGAGGTGGACCATGCCAACTGGCAAGTGTGGACGCTGGAGTTCTTGCCACCGTCTGTGTCAAGTACCATCTCACTCCCAGTTGGGGAACCACTCACTGGGATTACATCCAAATAGTAAAAAAGATACCGTGACTAAGAAGAGGAGCTCCACTGTGGTAATCCACCGGCTAATTCTCATCCCTGACGGAAGACCCAGAATGTTTTCTCCCTGTGCCAGTTCTCTTGTCTCCAGGCCCTAGTAAGCCTTTCTAATGCCACAGGCAACAGCGTAGGGATTCAAGTGTGACCTCCCAAAACTTCACCAGTGGCCAAGTGTCCAGGTGTAATCCTTCAGGGTTCCTAGTGCCTCCCTCTGCTCATGTTAGCATCACCTCAGTGCAAACCCAGGGCCCCTGTTTATATCATTGCACCCAGGGGTTCTAAGCTCCTTTGAGATGTGTCTGATGCACCTGAGTATCCCCAGTGATGCTTGTTTAGTACTTTGCTCATCACGGATGTTCGGGAATGCTGTGGAGGAACAGAGAGGACAGATGGGCCCACGTGGATGATGGACACTGACTCAGTATAAGCTGGTATAAGCCTTCTTCTCCTAAAGGCTAAAACAAGAGAATATTACTTATTTGTATTTGAGGGGTTGATATTGCCCAATAAATGATACTCCTTTCTCCAACACATGTTAGGACCCACTGAAGGACATTAAGAGAATGGAAATAAAGACTTGCTGGAAGACCTGGACGCCACGAAGGACATCTTACTGATGCACTCCAGAGCTAGGCAGATTCATCTCGGGCTCTGCAAGGCAGCCACGCCTAAGGGAAATCCGAAGGTTCAATAAAGCAGCTGTATCTGGAGAGGACTTTATGCTGACGTCCTCCAAATCAGTGATTCTCAAACTTCACTTGGCTTAATAACCACCTAAAAGCTTATCTGAAAATCAAATTGGCAGGTTCCTACTGCTGAGTGATTCTGATTCAGTGGTCTGGAGACAGCCCATTACCTGTACATTTTGAGATACAGCTCTGTATTCTACCAGAGAAGAGAATTGTGATAAGGCACCAAACACTGCAGCTGTTCAAATGGGATCTCTTTCTTTATGGGGTAGGGTTTCCTCTTCTCAAAGCAAAAGCCTAGTTGAATGTAATTAGCAGTTTGTAGAAATAAACTAATCCTTATTGGTTGGCAGAGGCGAAGAAGTAGCCAGGCAGTCAAGTTCTGCCTCTCCAGGGGCTTTATTACGCCAAGTGACAGACCTTAACACCTGGCTAGAAAAGGACATTATCTGCATGAGGACATCCTGGGGGCACAGTCTGCTTTGGCTTGAGAAACACCCAAACCTCTCAGGTGCTTTCCCAAAATGCAACCATAGTATGAATATTGTAAACCATATGAATCTAACTGCACATTCTTTCTTAAGAGAATTCATTTTTCAACCTGAAAAATTAGCCATCTTACAGAGAAAACATTAAATATATTAAAGTAATGTCTTCATTTCCTTGAGCTTTCCAAGTGAAAAGGTCAGTTTTTGGAACCATCTCTCCCATTCCCACTGTGTACATGGAAAAGCCATAGAAAAGAGCTGAGTGACGACAAGGGCCTCACTAAGGGTCACAGATCAAGGGCGGTAAAGAGTTCTCCCAGACTCAACTCCCAGAGGGCGCATGTGGTGCTGGCCGTGATGCGGCTCAAAAGTCTTGACACCCCCAAACCTCCAGCTTCTTCTTTCTCCCCACGTGCCATTCAGAGTCACTGGGATGCAGAACTAGTAAAGTGAAAACTGTTATTTGTTAAGAGCAAAATGTTTTAAATGAAAGATAAAGACTTGTTATTATTAGAAAAATATTTTAGCAGCCAAAAGTAGGAAATTAATATTTATTGTGTTGAATTCCTATTTTGTATAGATGGTATAATCAAATACACTGATTGTAACATGTAGCAATTCGATGATTCTTTTTTCCCATAGATGTTAATCATGCCACAAGGGCTAGCCTTTCAATGAGCTGGCAAATATTTTTCTTTGGAATTGCTCCTGTTAAAGATAAAATGCTGGCTAATATCAGTTGCAGGGAAAAGCAGTTTGAAAATTAAACTTTCTCTTCATGCTTGCATTTCAAAATCTCTGTTCAGTTTAAGTAATACTTTACGCTTTGATCAGAGTTATTAGCAGATGGCTCTATTTTATAAAAGACAAGAGTACATCCCAACCTTTGTGAAACCCAATTCCAAGTTACATTAATGAGTGTCTATTAATAAGGTATAAATTTCCAGTTAAATACTTATTTGGTATGTACCACCGTGATTATTAATTTAGTCCTGGCCTTCTTTTGGCTATGGCAGCAGAAACCCATCCCAACTAGCAGAAGTAAAAATGAGGGCTGTGGGGAGAGGCGGTAGGGTTGCAGTTGCAGGCTGTTCCCTGCATTGGCTGGTTTTCTCTCCCACTGCATGTGCTTGGGCAGCACGGTGCTGCTCGGCCCTCAACACGCCCTCTCAGGTCTAATATCAACCTCAAGTTGGAACATTTCTGTATTATAAATTCATTTTAATAGGAAAGAAAAATTCATGAGTTCATCTTGGGTCAACTGTATAGGCCCACCAGGACTTCCCTGAACTGGGCGATAGTGGTGGAGGCTCGGGCAGCCATCAGCGCTGTCACTAACCGGTACCCTCAACCCTGTGTAGCCTCATTGCTTCAGCGTAATCTCACCTGCAGATCAACAGGTTAGATCATTTCCAAAAATCCCTTTAAATCAATATTTTAAGCACCCATAATAATTGACCTTAAAAAAATGTCTTCCAGACCAGTGAGAAAGAACATTACATCTGCATGTTACAAGATTTCAATGAAGGCAAACTCAGTTGTTAGCTAGGAACAAAATAATCTGAGAGAACTGAAGGGTGATCATAATCATAATGAACTATTTTATTATAACAAAATAGTTATTTTTCTACTGAAGGGAAAATAATATTCGCTAGCATCTGTTGCACCCTGACCATAGCTAAGTACTGTGTTGAACACTGTAAATGCATTAACAAAGTTGATTCTCCCACTTGTCTGAATTTGGCATTGTTACCCTCTCTTGGAGATAAATAAATTTTAAAATTGGGCTAAATAACCCACTTAAAGGCAAACAGTTCTGAAGTATTTGAGAATTTGAGAATCAACTCTGGTGATTCTGAAATTTTTGCCATACTAACGTCCATCTGCTGGACTTCCATTTGACAAGAGTATCTCTCCAGTGCTTGTGTGGGATTCTGGGCACAGGAGATGCATGTTTCATTCCAAATTGGGTCTCATATTTTGCCACAGTTATTCTGACCATCCAGCACCAATTCACGCAGGAGTCTCTGACCCATCAGTACCCTACCAGGGCACAGACAGAAGGGGGAGAAAGGGCCCAGGAAATGTGCAGGCACGCCAAGATGCTTTGGGTTTGTGAGACACCAAGGGACAGGAGACAACCTTCAAAGAAGTCACCCAAAGCATTTTACTTTTTGTCTTCCCATCATCTCATGCCAGACGCCTTTATAAAAGATTCCAGTGCATTATATGCCTACATGTTAACGAGCCATTGTCATTTAGACTGGTCCCTGGTGAGCCTGTCTAGTTAGTTAAACAGAAAACTTCACAGAATCTTGATAATTCTCTGAAGAGATAACCAATTCCTGAATTAATGAGAAGTGACATGATACTCATTGGGTTTATTTTTGAATCCTTACTAATGGGGGGAGGGAAAATTTCTCAATTCAATAGCCCAAGTATCTACAGAACACTACATAATGTACATTAAATGCATGTATCTAATACTATCTCCAATAGTGTCATGGGTTTTAAAAAATCTGTCTAGCTTAACATATAAGACTGAGAATACAAAAAAGCATGAGTCTCTAGAGAGGCATACAAGGCTGAAATAGATGTAAGGAAGGCAAGACTACAAGACTGATAATCATTTTCATATAGCCCTTCATTTTCTTTGCCAGTGGTAAAGCCTCTGTCATTGTCATTCGTTCATTCAATCAGTAGTTATTAATATGTACCAGAAAATATGCTGGATCCCAGGAAATCTAGTGGCAAAACCAAATAGAAATGGCTACTTCTTTCACAGAACTTAGATGTCATATCCTTTATTTCCTCCCAAATCTGTGGGGATTCTTGATTGATATGAAACATATGTAACAAGCAGCTCATCTTCAGATATGTGTCTCCTCTGCCTTTGTTTGGTCTCTGTTGTACCTTCTGTGCCTGATTTTTCTATACAGAAACTACTCAAGCTGCTCAAGGCTCGTTTGCATGAGAAAATATAGAAAGGGGAAGAGAAAGGTCAAAAAACGGAAAAGAAAGCAAGCAAATCATTTTCCTGTCCATCCTCTGCAACTCCCCCCTGTAGATTTAGAAATGTTTACTTTGCACTCTCTGTAATGGGAGGGATACTAACGTGAGTCATCCAAGGAGTTGTGTCTGGATGTGGGGAAAGGGAGCCGTCAGCTTTTCACTGAAGTTGTGTCCACTTGTGGTGCCTCTTCAGCTATGCAGCAGCACACGTTTGTTTGGTTGTCCCGCATATCAAGGACTAGTCTGCAGAGCGAGCCTTCATGCCTGCAAGAGAGCGCCCAGTCATTCCTGAATGCAGGATAACTGATGGACACAAACCATCAGTTTGGGAATTTATAAGCAGCTAACGACTGTCTGCTCATCACTGCCTCCGTAATGCCTAGGAAGGTGCAGGGCACACAGAAAGTACTCCGTAATCTTCACTAAAGGAATGGAAGAGGAGATCCAGGATTCATCCATCATAACCACCGAAGTATCACTTACTGGCCTCCCTCTGGGAATTCTGTCCAGTCTCCAGATTCCAGATGCTTTTCCACCCCATTTCTGTCCTTCTGTCCGGTTCCCAGTTCTTTTTTATGTTGTGTTCAAAGACCCATAATGTGCAAGTTAAGTAACTAGCTGGGTTCTTCTGCCTGTGATGTGTCTGGTTGGTGCCCAGCCTCTACTGACTGTGACCTTTATTTTTGTTGCTGTCATGTGTCATTTTATTTTCTTTCTCTGTGAAGTCTCTGGATTCTGCTGGGCTTCCATTTGGTTTGTTACTCTCTTATTTAGTTTATTCTAGTGGTGCCCCCTTTTAAGCCACCAGCAAGTAACCCTTTGAAGTTGAATATATATCCACTGCTGTACTTATACATAAATATTGAACCTATATATATTTGCTGCATAAACTATATAATATCCCCTAGGTAATAACATAGAAAATCAAATGAGGGAGAGTGAGGCAATTTTACTTTAGAGGAAGTTTTGCATGAAGTATAGAGAATGTTATCTGTTCACCATCACAGTATTGCAGATGGACTTGAGTTTCTTCTCCAATCCAGAATTATGGTATCACCATAGACACTCATCTGGCAGGATGACCCCACAAAACCCCAATTACAATGTCTACCTTTCTGTCTTCCAGACATACAGCCAGGTGACATCCATGTATAATGGCCCTGAATTTGGAAGGGGCATTAAAGGGCATCTCCTCTTAGAAGTCAGAAAACATCTAGTGTACATTGAAGGTGTTGGGAAACAGGTCTAAATGGAAAAATAGGCCACTTGGGAATATTCTGACTGTCTTGAATCAAAGTAGAAATATCTAAAATGGATTTTCTTCTACAAAGCACATGTGTGGTTCTTTTATTCACTTTCTTAATTGTAAGGATTATTTTCCTCTGAATATCATCATTTGTAAATACCAAAACTAAAAAAAAAAGTTGTTCCCAACAGGAATTTAAAAAAATATTCTAAATTAGGTAAAGGCTAAGAACTCAAGTATCCTGATGTTTTAGAAGTTTCCCACTGACTTTCTTTCCAAGACCAAAAATCTGAGTCTAAAGCATTAACTTATTTGTAAAGATTTCAGTACCTCCGAATAATTGGAATTTTTTTTAAATATCATCACACCTGAATAAAATTAACTGTTTAATATTATCAAATATCCTGTCAGTGTCACATTTTCTAAATGTCATTATATGCGATGTGCAACTTTGTTTACAGTTTGGTTTGAATCAAATTCCAGGTAAAGTTCATATATTAAAATTGATGGATACATATCTTAAGTCTCTTTTAGTGTATAGGTTCACTCCTCATTCCATTTTATTGTTCTGTAGAGAAAAAGGATTCACCTGTTCTGTAAAATTTTTTACCCTACTGGATTTTGCTAATTGCATTCTGCTGGGACCACATTAAATTTTAAGTTTCAATTACTTTCAGAAAATCATTTCCTGAGTCAGATGTGCTTATAGGCAATTTTGCAATTATAATCTGCAAATCTATGTCCTCTAGAGCCATCTTAGTAAAACACTTCTTAGAAATTATTCAGTAAACCATTTCATTTCTGGATTAAATATTCTCACATGGCTAAGACATTCAACATTTCCACTAGGACCTTTTTTCCCTCTTTGGGACACGTATAAGAGACAGCGCTCTTTATGTGACATGGCTTTATTTCACACCCAAAATTCTCTTGTTTCTCTGGCTTTACATTTTAATATACCATTTGAAAGACAGACTGTAGGTCATGAATTAAGGTGCAAGTTGAACTGTGCTAAGTTCTTCCATTTACTCAGAACATTGTCCCAAGTGACCTTCTTCACCTCTCCTGTCCTAAAAATACAAGTCTCAGCTTTGTCCTTCTCACTGAGAGTATCCTGACCAAATCCTTCAGGCTCCCATTTCAAATACTCTCAACTGTAACTAGAGTTGAGTCTGTGTATTTAAAGGCAAAATGTAATCATATATTTGTAGAGTATTTTTACCCAAACCTCAAAATTATTGCTTGGGTGCATGAAATGTTCCTAAGGAAAATGCAAATAAACAGTCTGCCAAAACTTGGCTTCTGTATTTGCATAACTTAACCGTGGTAGGCACAGACACCAAAATTCTTTATTCAGCAAGAGACCAATCTGCGTGGATGAAACACATTCTGGGCATGAAAATATGATTGCAGTTGTTGGTTGAATCCACCCGCTTTCCTTTAGCAGTACTCTATCTGGTGCTTTTGGACTTTAGATTTTTTTGGTTTAGTTAAAGATGAATTAACCCACACTATGCATTTTATTTAAATGTAAAGATAGAGTGTGACTCTCATGTTCACTTCAACATCTTCTAAGTAAGTTTGGTAAACTCCTCCTGGCTGGATTTTCGTTAGCATCATCTTTCTCTGTTTTGTCCAGTGCACCTTCTCTGTGCTGCAAGCCAGGGCAGATGCCATGCTGTTTGGCCACATCTTATAATAGAAGTGCCCTTTCTTTGTATCAGAACTCATGCACTAATGGTAGAAAAGTCTCAGGTCCATTGCAATGTTCAGACCTGAAGGTCCTCGTTAACAGTTTTCTGTTGTTTTTGCTGTTTCAATTTATATCTCCCATGTTTCAAATCAGTGCTGCATTCCTCCTGTGCACACATTACCAAATACACCTTTTGTAGCTACCTGGAACTGTCCCAGGAGAGGAGAACGGTGGCTGGGGGTTAGTGAGGAGCAATTGCAGAAGGACATGCCCATCGCTTTCAATCTGTTTAGGCAGAGTATGACTTCCTGGCTAAGCTGTACTTCAAGATGCGTTTGCATTGTTAATGCAAATGAAAAAAACCTGGTGATAATTTAGGAATGTGGCACTGTATTTTCTTAGCCTGAACAGAAACCATGTTCAGACTAAAAAGCACCTTAATTATCTATGCTCAGTATGGAGTCAGTCCCACATCCAAAACCTTTACAGACCACTGTCAACTTTGTATTGGCAACTAAATGGTCAGTATGACTGCAGCCTCTAAAACAACAAAAGTGGGCAGCTGTTAACTGCCAAGCAGGGTGAGTTAGGCTAGTGTGAGAATGGTAACTTTCAGGAGGAGCTGGATAAAAGGGGCAGGACCAGATAAGCAATGTAAGCATTCATGTATTTCATCCAGGTTAACAGCAAGACATCCACTTGGAAATGGCAGTCTTTGACCTTTGAATAGGCTAACTTGAGAATCCCAAATCTGTTAAATACTGGAAGTTCTCAAGTTTATGCAAATGCAGAAGAATGAAACCAGCAGCCTGTTAATTGGCTTTTGTTTTCAATTCATGTGGTCAGTGATTATATTCTTCTAACATCCTCCCCTTTACCCTCCGCCCTGGTGGCCCTTCTGAGCTGTCACGTGCCTAAGGTCAAGCCTCTTGTATTTTACGAGTGGGAAGCCCGGTAACAAGGAAGAGACAGCATATTTGTCTGTTGATTTGGGCTAACGAAGGAAATGACTCATTACCCTTCTTGCTGCCTGCTGAGCCAATGTATCTTGCTCACTTTGTCTGCTCCAGTCTAGGAAAAATACCTCTTGCTCTTTTATATAATACTGTTGATCTATATTGTCATTAATTAGATAATTGGATTACACAGAAATGAGAAATCTGAAGAACATTCCTGTTCACCCAGTGAATGCATTAATTAATCCTAATGAAACACACTGTATCATGAGAATTACTCAGTACCCCCCACCTCCATCCCAACTTAGCATACAAAAATTGACCTGGTTTTCTCTAGGGTCTCCAAAGTACATTCTAAATATGTTTACTTTCTCCGTCTCCATCACTGTTCTCATAGCCCAGGCAACACCGTCTCTCTCTGAGATCGCCATTTACTCTCTCAGTTGATCTTGCTTGTCCTCTTATTACCATAAGAGGATCTGATCATCTCAAAACAGTCAGATTCCTCTCTTTTAAATACAAATTGAACCTGCCTTTTTGGTAAAACCTTCCAAAGACATCTTACCACACTCAAACCCTTTAACCTAATTGGAAGAGGATGTTGCAATACTCCAAACAGAGTTTCAAGAAGGCTAATTGATAATAAGAGGGGAATATAGTACTCATCTTCTTGGGGGTCTATTTTGGATAAAATGAAGTTCATTGGCCCAGAAAATAAACCCTATCTTGTAAGAAATGTTATGTTTATTACCCGTGTGTTAGTCCACAGTCTTTATTCAATTCTTGTTTAAGCACTGTAGATTGATCTCTAAGATACTGATGGGAAGACCATTTTTTTACACTTGAATTTGGAAGACCAAAAGAAAAAATTATGCACTCCTGAGTCCAGCATAATGAGAAGAGTGCTAATTTTCAAGAAACTCCACCTCAAAAAAAATTGTATATCCAAGATAGAATCACAACCATATTCTCTAACTACCATTAATGATTTTAATGCAAATACTAAGAACTTAGTAAAGAGAAAACAAATGAGAAAAGCATTTTCTTATTTGAGTGAATCCTGAAACCACTGGCTTAAGTTAAAAACACGGTAACAACTTCAACTTGAGAGCCAGAGCAAAAGAGAATAATCAGAGGCCTTTGTGGGCCAACTTACAACAGAGGCAAGTCTAATGAGCTTCTGCTCAGAGGATATTCCTTCCCAGTTAAAATATGACAACTTGGGAGACCTCAGGAAAACGCTTCAGGCTGTATAATCCTCCTTCCTGTCATGTAAGCAGAGAAGATGAGACCAAATATCCCAAGACAAACTACTGAAAGCCCTGTATCTAATGAGCAATATTTTCACAGTTTCCTAAGGTCAACCCATGGGAAAGTAGGCATTCATCTTGGAGACCTGTTCTTCTGCATGAGAATAACCAGTCGTTTTTGGAAACTCTCCATGCTCCCCTCCCCCAGAGATTATGACTCAAAACTCCCTGGACCATTCTGATGTGCACTGTCAGCCGAGGACCACACCCAGCACAAATGAAGAGTGCAAGACTGTGCCCATGTTAGTTGGTAGAGCTACTGCCAGATCTTGAGATCCTACAGCCTGTGCTGCCCCCTGGTGGGAACTACTAAACTTACCTTACCCTCTGTAGAGTAATAGTTCGCCAATAAAATCAAGGAATATTTATTGAGAACCAACTGTGTCAAAAGTATTATATAGGGATCTATGGCACAATGCCATATGATATGTTTTCTTCATTCATATTTTAGCATCCAAAAAATAGTCATTCTCCTTTGCAAGACAACTCCTTATAGTCAACCAAACGCTTATATATCAAACTGGCCTGAAAATTTTTATTTCAAATGCCGAGAGTAAACAAAATTAACTTGTTCCTAATATCAGAAGCTTAAAAACTACACAGATAATCAATGTAAACATAAAGTAAAATGATTCATTTCTTATATTTCCCTCTTGTAAAACCACATACTATTTAATTATTTAAATCCTTTAAGTAAGAGTCTGCTTTAGTGCTTCTAACCAACCAAAAATAAATATAGGTTTGAAACTGAACTGAAAAGAATAAAATTTAACCCCTCTTTCAAATGTCTAATCTTTTTATCAGCCACTTCTTGTTACTTATCAAAATGTTCACAAAAATGAATTATAAGTGAATTGCAGTTTTTTTTTTCCCCAAGCTTCCCAGAAAAGAATGCCTCTAAACTACTAGTATCTACTTCTGAAATTTGAAGACTGTGGCATATTTTTATCTGATGTTTATCTAATATTTCTTTGCCTTTGACTGGGAGTCCACTAAAAAATCATTTTTGTCATTGTGTGTTTCATTTAAAGAAACGTTGACTAATAAGATCATTTTCACAGTATGGGCCAACATCTGTTCCTAATTCAGTTTCTGGAAGCCAGGCAGAATTCTGAACAACTCAGTTATTTGACAGTTCTCCATCTTTGTTTCTACTGGGAGAAAGAGCTTTCTTAAATATTCAACTCTTTCAAATGAATTAATAATATCTTTAATTCATGTTCATGTCTAATCTAATGTTGCCAAACTGTGATAATTTCTAGTCAAAGATTTCCCCACAGCAGTTTTGTAGGACAAGGTGTTCTGTACGTTATTTTTTATGTGGCTACATATCATAATAAACATAGAAGCTACATTTTAATGTTTCTAAATCTGTCTTCCTCTGATGCTCGTAAATTGAATATGCACTCAGGGCCACGTGGGTGTTTATTCACTGTAATAAACTGTAGTGAAATCTGAGGAGTTGTGATGTATAACCTTGGGCTGTAGAGGGGTACTTTTGACACAGGAATGTCTCTAGAATGCTGGAAGATTCAATTTGTTTTATTGCCTCTCTTCAAAGTTCTTAAAGTTTCAGAGAATTTTTAAACTGTCCTACATCTTAGAAATCTTAAAATCTGTAGCTGATAAGAATGAAAATGTCTAGAGCTTGTACAACATACAGAGATGCTAAGAATAAATCATTTAGAATTGGAAGCATATAAACTTGACTGGCCCAGACACAGACACACAAAAAGCAGCCGTTCCTGACTGTTTTGAGGTTAGTACCAAGTTTACCCAGGCACCAAAAGGATGAAGTGTTATTTTTATTTTCTCACTCTCAATGCAAATACATTTTCAGGACTGGGTTTTCCTTGTTTAATGAATGACCTTATAGCTCCTTCTGCCTAGAATGCTCTACCCTCTTACAGTCTCTCCTGTAATCCCCTGGCCCACCTACGATCCCCCCATTCTGCCACCCGCTTGATAAATTCCTAATCATTTCTAAGACAGCTGGGACACAACTTATCAGTGAGTTGTTCATTAAAATAACCCCAGTTGTTAGTGATTGAATTTTGTGTGACTTGATCAGACTGGACTACATGATGATAGCTGTTCACTTTTCTATCACCTTAATTAGACAAGTAAGCAACTTGCTGGTACAATTTAAATGTTTAAATCCCTAGCACCAGAAATTGTGCCTGACACATCACCAGAGCTAAAAAATTATTGGTTGGATGAATACAGATGGAGCACCATAAAAACAGTCAATTTCCTCTACATATAAAATCAAAGATTATTTCTACAGAGTTGGGGCATCATTACAATAAGGAAGTTTGCCTCTTGTTTACTTTTATAAGTTTAATTCTGGGAACAAATTTGTTTATGCAAATATTTACCTCTACTGTCAAATTCTAGTTGAAATAATTTCCACATCTCCATTATCTATGGTTGATACACAAAACATAACTTCTGGTAGCAAAGGGAATTAGAGCTGAGTAGTTTTGGGGGTTTTTTTTGTAACATGTTTAATACCAATTAATAGTTTCTGACTTATTGTTTTTACTAAACTTAATGCTCAGAACTTATGTACTTAAATGTGGTGCTCTATTTATAGTAAGTGTGCAAACATATACTAATCACTAATGATTAAGGGAATAGAAAAGAGCAGCTTGGATAAATTAGCTCATTGCTACCTTACCTCAAATTGTGTCTTACTCTATTGACTCTTTAGTAGATAAAAGTCCTCAGTACCAAATCTTATAGATTTTGATAGATGCTTTTTCTGTAATATTATCTTCCCTCCAAAATTCCTGCAAGACAGAGCACTGGAATCTAACATTCAAGTGTTGCTGTCTACCTAGAGGCTTATATTCTTCAAAGTGGGTAAGGACATTCAGTAGATTAAAATAAACTCCACTACAGCACAGCTTTTAAAATCTGACTGTCTTACAGGTGTGATCCTGATTGTCCTTTTCCTTCCCACTTCCAGAAATTCAAGAGATTCAAGATCAACTGAAGAAAACAGAACAGAGAGAGGTAAAGAGACTCCTAGGATATTTGCCAGAGGGCCATTTGACTTTTATGAGTAGAAAACCAGTTACTTTCTATACGAGTAGTGATTAGATGGGGCCAGCATTTCATGTCAGACCTCAAGCTGACTGTGTCTCAGACTCTTGTAGCTAACCCAAATGGGAATCGCCCTTGTCTGTGGTCCAGAAGTTGAGTCAGAGTCTCTTTCTTGGATTTGGGGAACTTGGAGTAGTAAAACAGGGGACTAAGGGTCCCTTGCACTGAGTTACATTATAGGTTATCCCTCAGAGAGAAAGCCCATTTTCCTGTAGGTGGTTATTGGATTGTTTCCATTTTTTGCCTTATATTATAAAGAGGGTGCGTGTATCAGTTTGCTAGGGCTTCTGTAACAAAATACCTCAGACTGCGTGGCTTGAATAACAGAAACGTATCTTCTCACTGTTCTGGAGGCTGTTAAGTCCGAGATCAAGATGCCGTCAGGTTTGGTTTCTGTTGAGCCCTCTCCCTTTGGCCTGCGCTGTATCCTACTGTGGGCTTTTCTCTGTGTACGTGCATTCCCAGTGTCACACCTCTGTCCTAATCTCCTCTTCTTACAAGGACACCAGTCATACTGTACTGGGGGTCACCCTAATAGCTTCATTTTAACTTAGTTACCTTTTAAAGGCATTGTCTCCAAATACAGTCACATTGGAGGCACTGGGAGGTAGGGCTTCAACATAGGAATTTGAGGAAGACACAACCCATCCCATAACAGTAAGTATGTACATTTGTGTTCATGTCCCAAACATTTTGGATATTTTGAATGCTTTTGCATTTGCCTCCTAGTGCACATGAGAAATACACTCCTTTGAGTGTATGCCTAGAATGAATCGCTGGATCACTGGGTAGTCTCTTGCTCCTCATCTTTATTAACACTTGAAATTGTCAGAATTCCCAACATCTCAGTCAATACAAATCTCCATATATTCTGGATACTAATATAATTAATCAGCTACATGTGTTCCAAATATCTGCTCCCATTTTAGTTGCTTATGTTTCACTTCCACGATGTCTTAACACATAGGTGTCTTTAATAAAAAATAATTTATCAGTATTTCCTTTATGTTATTTCTTCCCTGTGTTATTGCTCCTGGAGTCTTAGCTTAAAAATTCTCCTGTACACCAAAATCTTAAGATAGTCACCCAGATATTTTCTTCAAATGCTTTAAAGTTTGCCTTTTATATTTGAGCCTTTAATCCAACTGGAATTTTACTACGCAGTATGAGGTGGGAATCCAGTTTTGCTTCTTTCCGTAGGAGTAAACAAATGTCCTGGCCCCATTTTACTGTTTAGTCTGCCCTTATGCCAGTGGTTTACAGTGTCCTGTGTCACATACAATTTCAATATATCCATGGACTTTTCTGGTCTCTCCGTTAGGGTCAGTTGGATAGCATGTCTCTTCCTGGGGCAATTTAGTAGCTTTATAAAGATTCTTTGAGTATGCAAGGGAATGTGCCAACATTCTTCTTCTTCAGGAAACTCCTATTTTTCAGCTTTTTACATTCGAAAGAAATTTTAGAATCTGATTGTCAATATTCAAAAAATAAAATCTGTTGAGATTTTGTTTGTAATTTCACTGAATCTAGAATTAATCTATGGAGAATGAGCATTTTTATGATGTTGGATTTTCCTTTTATGAACATGGAATACTTATCTATTAAACTGTCACTAATATTAAAGAGTTGCAGAGGTATTTTATGCCACATAAGTACATATATAAATAAACAAGTCATGCTTCTTTTATATTTTTAAATGATTTAATCTTGGTTACTCTATATTTTGACATTAATATAGCTATGCATTTGACACCTGTTGGTTGTGTATTTTCCTGACATTTACAGATATATTTTCCAACTGTTTGTTTTCAACTTTCTATGTCTTTATGTTTTATGCGTTTCCTATAGTTAAATTTGATTTATTTTATCCAAACTGGCAAACTCTGTCTTCTAACTGGCAAATTAATTCTTCTTGCATTTAATGTGATTACTGATACAACTGATTTCTACCATATTTCACTGTGCTTTCTAAATGATTATTTTGTTTGCTTCTTTGTTTTTATTTTTCAATTCGATTTATAATTTATATAACCTATTTCAATTTTGTAACTGGTTACCATTAAGATTTTGCCATGGGCACAGAACTATAAATCAGCTTCCTCACTTTCATTCTGGAAAATTAAAACAATTTGAACAATTTAACTCTGATCATGTCTCTCCCAGGACAATTTCATCCCCGGTTTTGCTTTTCTTTCCCAAATTGGCATATTATTGTTATTATGTTGTGAAGAAAATGTTTGTTCGGCTGTAACACATATGTACATGTTTGTGTGGCCTCTTCTCACACTGAATCATGACTGACCAGTGTGACTAACAGAATGTAGCATAAGCAATAGTGTATGACTGCCAAGCTAGGTCATAACAGCATTTTTACTTCCACCTTGGTGTCTTGGATCACTTCTTCTGGGAGAATCAAGGCAACATTCTGTGAGGAAACCCAGCAGCTATTATGGAGAATTAGTACCAGCACCAACTTACAAGCCACCTTGGGTGTATATCCTGTAGCTACAGCTATGCTTTTTTATGACTGCAACCCCAGCTGACACAGGACAGCAACTTTATGAGATGTCAGATGAGAACCACCTGGTCATGATGTTCCCAAATTCCTGATTCATAGAAACTGTGAGATAAATCATGGTTATTGTTGCTGTAAGCCACTAATTTGGGCTTATTTGTTACTCAGTGTTAGATAGCTAGTACATCATACTTATCAATTTCTTTTCTCACAATTGTTTTTGAAAATCTCACAATTTTCCTTGTGGGATTATTTTCCTTCTTCAAGAGAAACCCTTAGATGTTCATTTAGTGAAGTTAATTAGTGGTAAATGAGCTAAGACTTTCTTTATCTGAAAATATATTGATTGCAACTTTTTCTTTTTTGGAAGAGTTTGCTGGATATTCAATTCCGGTTGACAACTATTTTCTGTGATTGAGTGTTAGAAAATTTTATCCCACTATCATCTGTCTGTCAATTTTCTGTTAAGAGGTCTGGTGACAAAGTGATGTTCTTTGTAAGTAATTTGGTCTTTCCCTCTGGCTACTTTTTCCCCCCAGGCTTTCTACAGATTTACTAAGTCTAATATCTTTTTTAATTATCCTGCTTTGAAAACGTGGTACTCTCTGTGTCTTTGAATCTGTGCCTTTCCTTAGCCCTGGCAAATTATCAGCCAATGCTTCTTCAAATACTGCATCTCTTGATTCTGTTTTTCCTTCTGGGAAAGTGATAAAATATATTCTTGTACTGTCCCATTCAATTTTCCATGTCCCTTGTTATCACATTCATAGTTTCCATAATTTTGTTTTCTATATTGCAGCCTGTATGATTTCCTTACATCTATATTTTAATTTACTAATTCTTTCCCCAATGATCTTAATGTGTTGTTGAATCCATCCATTAAGTTTTTTTCTTATTCCAGTTATTAACATTTCCTTATAAAAGTTCTATTAGATTTCTTTCCTATATGCTGGTTATTTTGGTTTCAAAGATGAAGTTGAGGTGTTTGCCCTCTGTTTTCTATTTTCAGGAATGGCAACATTATTTCCTACTTTAATGTTTGGTCTGAGTCACTAATGGAGGCATCTGTGCTAATAGACAGTTTTGGGAAATTTTTAAATTATATGTATATTTAAGACATATAGAATTATAAATATTTTTCTATGTTTGTACATTTTAGTAAGTTGTATTATTTTAGAAATGTGTCTATTTTATTGGGTACATTGGATTATTTATTTATTTATTTATTTTAAATATTTTATTTTATTTTAGTATCATTAACCTACAATTACATAAGCAATACCGTGATGATTGAACTCCCCCCATCACCAGGTCCCCCCCACCAACTCTAAGGACACAATTATTGAAATTGGAAAAAGAAGAACAAATGAGGCCCAAAGTTACCAGAAGGAGAGACATAATAAAGATCAGAGAAGAAATAAATAAAATTGAGAAGAATAAAACAATGGATTATTTATTTACCAACTTCTTATTATGCTTTTCAAACCTCTTTAATGTTTCCTTTCTAATTTCCAATATTGATTCTTTTAGCCTCCATTCTTATTCAATCTCACCAAAGATATATCAGTTTTACTAATCCTTCTATATTTATGGCCTTATAATATTTCTTGCTTTCTACTTTCATTGGGTATAATTTGCCCTTCTCTTTCTAAATTCTTGAGATGGACACTTACAGGATTGATTTTCAGCTTTTCAACTTTTCTAGTATATGCATTTTTAAGGATGCATATTTTCCTCTAAGCATATTATAACAGAAAACTGCAAGTTTTGAAAGTGCTATTTTATTTTTCATTCAATTAAAAATATTTTCTCTTTGCCATTGTGATTCCCTCCATGACCATAGGTAACTTAGAACACATTTCTTAGGTTTCAACATATAGAGATTTTCCAAATAGATTTTTAAAAATTTCTAGTTTAATTACACTGGGATTAGAGAATACAGCCTATATCATTTCAATTCTTTGAAATTTATTGAGACATGATTTGTGAGGCAGCATGTGATAATTTTTTTTTAAACTACCCCATCTGTCCTTGAAAAAAGTATTGTGCTATTGTTGGATAGAGTCATGTGTGTGTGTGTGTGAGAGAGAGAGAAAGAGATTAAATCTATTAATGAGTAGTTCAAATTTTTTTATTTAGTTGTTTTCTGTTTGTTCTATTAGTTATTGAAAAACTTGTGTTAAAAATCTCCCAGTATTATTTTTAATTTCTGTTTCTCATTTTAATTCTGTTAGTGTTTGTTTCAAGTATCTTGAGATCATGCATGTTTTGAAGGTCATATAAATTATTTATTGTTACATCATCCTGAATTTTTAACATTATGAGCATCTTTCTTTACCACTAGTTATTATTTCTGATAGCTATACCAGCTCTCTTTGAGGATTATTTGCATGGTATATTTTTTCCACTTTGGCTTCACATTTCACCTGGGTGTTGGCCCAGGAATTCTTAGCAGCTTTCTTAGTCTTTCATTCCTACAAGCTGATGCACACACACACACACACACACACACACACACACACACACAGAGCCCTGAAGTTTTGCTTCTTTCATCTCCAGGGTAGCTGACCCAAATCACTTAGGAACTACCAGAAACAAAGCTATAGGCTATTTTTCATAATCTCTCTTCCTTTTTGTATGCATTTTACTTCTTACACATTTCATACATAGTTATTTTATATTTTTATCTAATAATCCAATATATGAATATGTGGATCCAGATATTTTTGTTGTTTATGTTGACTCTTACATACAGTTTAACTGTTTTCTTGAATTTTACATAATTTTTAAGTTTACACTCATGTTTAGTTCAATTTACTTCATGGATTCCTAAAACACTAAAATCAGAATGCTTTCTTCCAAAAAGAATTTGCATTCCATTCTCCCCGAAGCTACCTCAATCTCCTTTGAGGATTCCAGTTGATATTAGCAGGGTCAGAGTTACCCTCACTGCCTGACACTGGTCCTCATGTCAGCCTTCCTGATATCGTTGTTGTATGCTTGTTCTCCTACTGCTCATACTCCCCCTAGTGTTTGTTCCCTACTGCTCATTCTTCTAGTTTCTAACTTCCTCAAGAGCTTAGAAATGTGTATATTAAACATACAAACATTTTACTATAATTCAGCCTGATTTGGTTGTATCAAGTAGATGGGTCCTTCTGAATCAGTCACGTGCCGAACCGCTTAGAACCCAACACTCCACTTTGCCCTCCATCCTCCATTCCTTACTCCCTCCACAGTATACCAGAAAGACACATATTCTTAGGGGAAGTCTCATTAAAAGGATTTACTCCAAAGATAAATTCATTCCCAGGAATTTTACTCCAAAAAGTACCCAAGAATTTCCATTTACTAACTTTCAAAACCCTTGAAAGCCCACTCATACTACTGCGCGCAAAACTTCAGGGTCCCCCCACACCATCAGGTGATTTTCCAAGTTAGAGGGAAGGATCATTAGTAAACCGTGGCAACGATTCCGAATCGGGTGGTAAAACAAAAAGGGCAGATCAGGGAAGCTCAAGTATAAGTTCCATGCAGAGTCTGTTTTACATTATTAGGTTGCTTTTAGTAGGAAGATGAATTGTTCAAAAATTTGAGTAAATTGGTGAAATTTTAGGCTCATCTTCAAAAGCAAATTACCATGACCATCTGCTTTGAAATCTATGTGAACACTAGAAATATGATTTGAGCTAATATATTCTAGGTTCCCAGTTCTCCCAGCGAAGGGTTTCTACTTATACATCTTATTTCCTTGAATAGATAGAATGCAGCATTGTCTTTTGGTAAGAAGCCCTGGACAATTTTCAGAAAAAAAAAAAAAAGCTAGTTAAGAAGATTTTCGCAAAAGAGGTCTCCTCATTAGTAACCCGCCTCACTGCAGTGCTTACTTATGTCTGTTTTCTGAGTGGTTGTAACAGAATTCCAACCCAATACCATTTCTGTTTTCAAAGGGCTCTATCTTCCAGACCTCATTTAGCATGAGGATGGAAAAACAGATAAATGTCTTATCAGGGGAAAAAGTAATTTCATGTTCTTGCAGTTCTTTCCTCTGTCTATTCAAATGCTAGATGCCCTTTCATCTTCCACAAATGATTTTCTCTTAATCCGCAAGAAACGAGTTCATTCTTTTAACAACATCATTATATTTTGAGTGAATTATCACAGAACAATTAAGAGCTGTTCTCATGTGACGCGCTTATCTTTGGCTGTTTGTTTCAAAATTTGATTCAGCTGTGCCCTCCACTATTTCCTCATTTTGTTGAATGCCTCTGTCAGCTTGGAGGACAGAAAATAACACAGACGGGGGCAGGGCAGAAGTCACGTATTATAAGACATTATTGCCTTTGGAAATAATGTTCTCCATTGTAGTTCAATGAGCTAATAACAATGCATTATTTTATTAAAAGGCAGTTGTTACTATCATTGCAGCAAAACATCCTATAATAATAACTAAGCTATTACTCTGACACATTTGATAAATGAAGAAAAAAACTTTTTCATAGAATCTTATTATGTCACATAATACATTCTCATGCTTTCCTTTAGAAATATTTTATGAGATACTACAAACAAAAATGTGCTGACTTTAGAGTCAGACCACCCTGGGATTGAACCCTTACTCTATTGTCTACAACTAGTATAACTTCAGATAATACCGAATTTTTTAATTCGCAACTTCTGCATCTACAGAATGGAGATTTGAGAAACTTAGCAGCAGTATAAGAAACATGGCTAGTTCGGGGCTTCACACAGGAAACGCTTCAAAAGAAGGGGGCATGATTATTACCATTAAACAATGTTAACCTACACTTACGTTTTTTGCCCAGAATTCCATTAAACCATGGCAATAAAAGAAAGAAAGAAAGAAGCCCTTCATCTATACCAAATGCTTGTTGTTTCATAGGCTCATCTCTTATTAGAGAAGCAAAATCTTTCTTCTCATCTTTTCTTAATGGAAACTTTGAACAGTGTACTTGTACCCAGACCCATTCCTAAAATCCTTTGAGAAAACTCTCGCCCAGTCAGATACTCTTTGACACTTAGGACACGGTGGCGTGAAGCATGGCTGATATCCTTTCCTGACATCTTTTAGTTGCATGCAATGGAGATAACACTCAAAGATATGTGGGAAGTCAGCTATCCAAGCACAGAGAAAACCATCCTACTTTTTACATTATCAAGCAGAGCCCTAATCTGGCTTTGTTATCACTACTAAGTAATATAGCACAGAAATCTTCTGGTTGGTGTAGTACACGGTTAGAGCAAGTTCTGTATGTTAATTCATTAACACTTATTTAATAAGTGCCTTCTATGTGTCAGAAACTGAATTAAATATTCACAACACTAAGTCCTTCTGCTTAAGCCTTCTGAGGTTAGTGGAGGAGACATACACACTCAGAGATAATTAGAGATGTTCAGTTTGGACAAGAGGATGTAGAGTCATGTCTCCCAGCTTCTCTTCACCAAGAACAACTATAAACCCTGGAAACAATGCACGAGGCAATGGAAGCAGAACTCTGGATGATGGAAAGAGGAATGTGAAATGGTTGATGGTCCCAAGACTGAAGGAAACATAGTGACAGGGGTCTTACAGCCTGCACCCAACAGACCAAGGCTACCCACGCTCCTCCTGCTGGGTCTCCTATCTAGCAGTAGAAGGTGGCCAACTCCGCTCACTCATCCCCTGGATCAACAGGAGTCCTATCAACACCGAGCAGGCAAGACAACACATGCACGGGGGTAAGGTCAAGACCCACACTGAACTATCAGCCGGCAAAGCAAAGGATCTTCTGCATTAAGCCTGGAACTCGTCAAAGAGTAACTAGGTGGCCAGGCGAAGCCACACTAAGTAGGCTGGCTGAGAAAACCCTTTGCAGATCTGAGACTCCCCTCTCTCACCAAGAGACTGGATGAATGGGCAGCAGGGACAAGAGGGATCAGCTACAATAAGGTCTCCCTATAAGCACTCTTGCTCCCGTGAAGAGAGGGGACATTCTCACCACCTACAGCCAGGAGCTGTGTGCTAAACGAAAGCAGGTGACTGCCTGCTAAAATCAAAGATTTTACCAGGACCTAGAGTCACCTAACATAATGGTCAAAATGTTGGTAATATTGTTAAAAGTAACCCATCATACCAAGCAAAGGTGCCAACCCAAGATGAATCAGAAACTGGAATTATCTGACAAGGATTTGAAAGCAGCCTTCACAAAAACGCTTCAACAAGAACTTACAGATTCCCTTGAAACCGATGAAAAATAAAAAAGCTTAGCAAAGAAAGCCAATCTGCCACAAAGATACTTAACAATAAAGCAACTGATCTTAACTCTGGGAAAATGAAGCGAGCAAGAAGGGGCAGAGGGAGATTCTAACTTGACACCCTACAACTTTCTAGAAGCTTTGAATTATTGTCAATGATCATGCCTTATTTTTACAGTAGAATTAAAATTTAAACTCCATAAAGTTAACTAAATTCCACACTGAAAAGTCAGAGAAACAGTTTCCCTATGCCCTACTGTCTTGCAAATGAGTTTCAGCCCAGGCAAGTTCGCTATAGATTCACTGTGATCAAAGCAATTTACAGCAAAGGGTTCTTGGAGTGAAAAGGTTATCCCCAACTTTATTTCCAGGTGGCAGGTCAGTCCCTCGGCACTGCCACCACTCCAGCCTCCACTCCGCTCTCCTGCAGCCTTGCAGCCCTGCCACCCCGACACGCGCAGAGAACTGGGCAGAACTCTTTATATTAACACAATAATGGCTTATTGCCTAAAGGTGTGGAAGCGGTAGCATAGCAACAGGCCAGTTACATCATCAGGTGGTTTAAGTTCAGTGAGGATCCTGGCCATAGGAACCCCACTTTACCCACACTATTAAAATTCCTTCCTTTTTGGATATGTAGTTAAGGTAACTTTTAATGGGTTTTGATTGAAATCATTGAAAAAAATGAGTTAGGAGCTTTCTTTATAAAAAAGGTTTATAAACCACAATTTCAAAAAAAGGCATATCACTTGCTAGGACCCAGTAAGTTCTCCTATTAAGCTAGTCAGGTTGAATTCTGACAGTGCCCGTGTATTTGGCTGAATTACTCCCCAGTGTTAGGGGAGACGAAGAGTTAAATATTTTTATATTTTTATTTCCAAATACTTGAGTTTTGCTCTTCACTACTATCTGTTTCTAATTTATTAGAAATTCTGAATGTCATGATCAGAAGTTGAAATCTTTTGTCTCCCGCATCCTGTTGTTATTCAAGCAGCAGGCAAAAGTAGGACGGCGAATACACTTTTGTGAGCTGTCACCCGCATACAAGGCCGTACGTGCTCGTGCACGCAATGCAGCTTTAAGAAATTAGCATGTTTTTTTTAAACTACCACAACTTGGGAACAATTATCATCTAGTTAATGATGTGGAACTCAGAATAGAAGACATGGCTAGAAATGATCAATGTGTCTCCTCTTCTTCCCGAGGAGTCTGGATGCTGAGTTCCACTTTCCTTACTTTAAACTAAGCAGCGTCCATGGAGATCTCAGCACGCGTACTCCTGGAGAGAAAAAGGACGATAGGCAGGGAACCCTCCATGCTTTTCCTTTTTGTTTTCTCCTTTGTATTTGTTTGTACTTTCAGACCTTCCAAAATTCTGACAAAATGTAATGTCATATTATGATTTATAATAAGAAATGGATACTTGGTCTTCAACCTTGTTCCTGGAACAGAGTTTCTAAAACCTGTGGAGTTTTCTAAGGGACAGGAGTATTTCAGGTATTTTTGTTATGTTAATGGAGTGACTTCAGAAGGCCCCTAAGGATGGTTTCCAGTAGAGCCAACAGGCACATGTGCTTAGAGGACTAAAACTTTGAGTTGCTGGGTTGAAGGGGCCTGGAAGCGCCATACCCTGTCCTCCGTGCCTTGCCCTATGCATTTCTTCCACCTGGCTGTTCCTGAGTTACATCCCTTTACAGTGAACTGGTAATCCGTAAGTAAAATATTTCCCTGAGTCCTGTGAGCCACTCTAGCAGATTAATTGAACCCAAAGGTGGGATGATATCTCAGAAGCACAGGTGACAACCTATAATTAAATTGAGGTCTGAATTAGAAGGCGGTCTTATAGGACTGAGGTCTTAACCAGTGGAATCTGATACTATCCCCAGGTAGATGGTGTCAGAATTGAGTTGAATTGTGGGACACCCAACTCCTATGGGAGAACTGCTTTCCTTGACCGTATGGGAAGGAAACCACAGATCAGAATTGGGTGCAGAATTGTACATGGTAAACAGATAAGTCGTTTACCTCATTAGTTGTACCAGTAGTTTCACCGTTGAAAGCCAAGCTTCCATGTTCAGCAATTAGACCACATAGAAAGGCAACATTTTCCCTCCCTTATTTTTACTAGGAAACAACAGAGAAAATAATAATACTGTGAAATCTATTTTCTACTAAACCCAAAGGGAGCTGCAGAATGCAAAAGACTAAGAAAAAAGTAGGATGCATGCAATGCCGAAGTAAACCGTGTGGCTCATTGCCAACATGCTGCCATCCTTACTTTACTGTAGCAGCAAGACCCTCTGAAACGCCCGAGCTGTGTCACGCACATGCAGATTGAGTATTCCTGTCAGAACAAACTGCAGACACAAGGTTAACCCCAAAAGGGATTTGTCACCATCAGTGAGCATGAGTATTTTCATGTCTGGATCCACCCTTTCACAGGATGACACATGGTGTCAGTACAAACAAGTTACTCCTGAGTAACTCTCTCAGTCCAAAGTGAAAGAGGTGAGAAGAGTTGCCATTTTTGGAAAAAAAACAGAAATCCATAAAAAAAATTCTTGATTAGGTTTATGAAAACGGTTCCGATAATACAGGAGTGTTAAAGGTAATACTGCCCCCCTGGCATCTCCCTCCCCATTTAGTTGTCATTCCTCATATTTAACTAAATTATCCTCCAGAGTAAATATATACAGTTTCACATCTTCATGTCTAGAAAAATAGATGGATGTATTATATATAAATGACCATTTTATTTACACAAATATTTGTGTTTTACAATGTTCTTATTAACCAATATATTGATCAACTTTCCATTT
The DNA here is from genome assembly GCA_029783875.1 of Phataginus tricuspis. Lineage (NCBI taxonomy): Eukaryota > Metazoa > Chordata > Mammalia > Pholidota > Manidae > Phataginus > Phataginus tricuspis. The sequence continues at coordinate 29,927,436 of JAQQAC010019963.1, read as the reverse complement.
AAGTAGCTAAATCTATCCATTTTTAAAATCAGTTGCGAAATAACGCACTGTATGGATATTATTAATACTTTTCTTATCGATGAACATTGTGTTGTTTCTGGATTTGGGCCCTAATGAACATCTTTACATTTAAGTAAAACTGTGAAATGAATTGCTGTGAGTGGGATCCAGGGTCATAAGAAATCTTGATATATTCCAATTGTCTTTTAACATGATTTGAGAGTATTTGTTTATTCTAGCCAAAACTGGCTACTATAAAACGTTTTAGTGTTTCCTAAGATAATAAAAAAATGGTGTCTCCTTGTTATTTAAGTTTGCATATATAGTTATGAGTGAATTTTAGCATTCATACTGTACAGCTGGCTATTTGCTATTTGTAATTTTTTTTCTGTGAAGTGTCGCTGCAAGTCTTTACTCATTCTTCTATTGGAGAACTCTGTATGGTAAGGAAATATGACTCTTGTCTGGCACAGATTTTATATTTTGTGTATTTGTTTCATAGTTGCCATTTTTCTTGTGGCATTGTGAAATTTTTTTGTGATCCAAAAGCTATACTTTTTTATGCGGCCCAATTTAGATGTTTCCCTCTCAGTTTTGGGTTTGGAAAAAGTATTTTCCACTCTGAAGTTTTTAAAATGTAATTTCTCTGGTGTGTTAAGAATTTCCCTTGTTTATGTATGGTATTTACTTTAGAATAAAGTTTCTAGTAGGGATTCAGCATTACTTTTTTTAATTTATTTTTTATTCTTCTTTTATTTTTTGTTAAGGTATTATTGATATACACTCTTATGAAGGTTTCACATGAAAAAACAATGTGTTGACTACCTTTACCCATATTATCAAGTTCACACCCATGCCCCAATGCAGTCACTGTCCTTGGGTGTAGTAAGATAACAGATTCACTGTTTGCCTTCTCTGTGCTACACCGTTTTCCCTGTGACCTCTCACACTATGTGTACTAAACATAATACCTCTCCATCCCCTTCTCCCTCCCTCCCCACATGCCCTCCCACACCCCTCCCCTTTGGTAACCACTAGTTACTTGGAGTCTCTGAGTCTGCTACTATCTGGTTCCTTCAGTTTTGCTTCATTGTTATACTCCACAAGTGAGGGAAATCATTTGGCACTTGTCTTTCTCCGCCTGGCTTATCTGACTGAGCATAATATCCTCCAGCTCCATCCATGTTGTTGCAAATGGTAGGATTTGTTTCCTTCTTACGGCTGAATAGTATTCCATTCTGTATATGTACCACTTCTTCTTTATCCATTCATCTACTGATGGACACTTACATTGCTTCCATATCTTGGCTATTGTAAAAAGTGCTGCAATAAACATAGGGGTGCATCTGTCTTTTTTAATCTGAGTTGTATTCTTTGGGTAAATTCCAAGGAGTGGGATTCCTGGGTCAAATGGTATTTCTATTTTTAGTTTTTTGAAGAACCTCCATATTGCTTTCCACAATGGTTGAACTGTTATGTCCAGATTGCAGTATCCTCAGAGACCAGAGACCACCAGGGAGACTGAGTCACGCATGCAAGAGCAAAGGGCGTTTATTATGGGCTTAAGCTCGGACTCTCAGCGTTTCCACCTAGGTAGTCGAGGTGAGCTGAGAGCCCTGGACAAAGGTGGGCAGGATTTTTATGGGCTTTGGGAAGGGGGATTTACAGGAAACTGGGACATAGACACAGCAATCCAATCATAATTACACAACATTATTGACAACAGTTCTAGCCATACATGTCATTTAGAGCATTCATTACTTTTGACGGGATCCAATCACAATATTTAAGGTATTTTTGAAATTAACCAATTACACAGTGAGCCTAGGGTCTTGTTTGGCGACTAACAGGTTAACTTTTGCTTTTTTGCAACAGGGTCTTGCCCGCAGACCCCATCCTCAGGAATGTAGGGAGAGGCTTTTGGCCTCTCCTGATTGGATGGCAGGAGGGTGGTTACATGCTTTGGGCAATATGTAACTACTTGATAGTTTCAGGGAAACTGAACTTAGGCCTTCTAGTTTCTGAGGTTTCCTGAAGCCTGTCATGGCGTTAGTTTGGTCCTTTCAGAACTAGCTTACATTCTCACTAGCAGTGTAGGAGTGTTCCCCTTTCTCCACATCCTCACCAGCATTTGTTGTTCTTAGTCTTTTGGATTCTGGACATCCTTACTGGTGTGAGGTGATATCTCATTGTGGTTTTAATTTGCATTTCCCTGACGATTAGTGATGTGGAGCATCTTTTCATGTGTCTGTTGGCCATCTGAATTTCTTCTTTGGAGAAGTGTCTCTTCATATCCTCTGCCCATTTTTTAACCGGGTTATTTGCTTTTTGGGTGTTGAGGTGTGTGAGTTCTTCATATATTTTTTATGTTAACCCCTTGTTGGATATGTCATTTACAAATATATTCTCTCATACTGTAGGATGACTTTTTGTTCTGCTGATGGTGTCCTTTGCCATACAGAAGCTTTTTAGTTTGATGTAGTCCCATGAGTTCATTTTTGCTTTTGTTTCCCTTGCTCGAGGAGATGCATTCAGGAAGAAGTCACTCATGCTTATATTCAGGAGATTTTTGCCTATGTTCTTCTGAGAGTTTTATGGTTATATGACTTACATTCAGATCTTTGATCCATTTCGAGTTTACTTTTGTGTGTGGGGTTAAGCAATAATTCAGTTTCATTCTCTTGCATGTAGCTGTCCAATTTTGCCAACACCCGTTGTTGAAGAGGCTGTCATTTCCCCATTGTATGTCCATGGCTCCTTTATCATATATTAATTGACTATATATGGTTGGGTTTATATCAGGGCTTTCTAGTCTGTTCCATTGGTCTATGGGTCTGTTCTTGTACCAGTACCAAATTGTCTTGATTACTGAGGCTTTGTAGTAGAGCTTGAAGTTGGGGAGCATAATCCCCCCAGCTTTATTCTTCCTTCTCAGGATTGCTTTGGCTATTCAGGGTCTTTTGTGGTTCCATATGAATTTTAGAATGATTTACTCTAGTTCATTGAAGAATGCTGTTGGTGTTTTGATAGGAATTGCATTGAATCTGTAGATTGCTTTAGGCAGGATGGCCATTTTGACAATATTAAATTCTTCCTATCCATGAGCATGGGATGTGTTTCCATTTATTGGTATCTTCTTTAATTTCTCTCATGAGTGTCTTGTAGTTTTCAGAGTATAGGTCTTTCACTTCCTTGGTTAGATTTATTCAGCTTTACTTTTAAAAAAGACCTAGTCAAATGGCCCAACAAATACATCTGAACAATTTATCAGATACTCAATAATTTTAAATATCCTTTTACCAATTTCTTGATTACATTTATGAGTCTATTTCTGAATTTCTTTCCGTTTTCTTCATCTACTTATGCACAAGTACCAAGTTATTTTAGTGTGACATCATGATACTTTTTAAACCTACAAAAATTATTTCCTGCTTATTTCTTCTCAATATCAAAATGTTCCAAGATACCCTCACATGCTGGTTATTTTATATGAACTTTTGCCAAGTTAAGAAAAATTAGTTATTTTAATTGAGATATAAATAGGTTTATTGTTCAACTTTGTGAAAATTGTCAACAGGGATTCTGTTTTTCTATCTAAAAAC
>JAQQAC010019963.1:29909618-29923334 GCA_029783875.1 Phataginus tricuspis | reverse complement strand
AAAATCAGAATTTGTCATTTGAAATGCACTCCTTTCAAACATCATTCTTCTTTGGATTCTAAAGTCCTCTAGTGAAAGGGAGAATAGATGCAGAGGAGGAATCAAACAAAGAGGAGAAATTGCAAATCTGGAAGAGTCTGTTTGTAGCAGTTCAGTGGAGGCTGACTGCTCCAGGCCACCCTCGCTTCTGAGGGTTGAGTGGGAAAACCTCTCGTGCGTGGGACTTTACTTCTTGAGACAATGTTAATTTGAGAAGGCTATTTAAAGGTCGTTCTCAATTTAAAAGCAGTCTCACTGATGTTTAAAAAGCAGGAAAGAAACTTTTTACACTAAAAAATGAATATGTGATACAAAGAAGATTTATCTCAGCAGAAAACCAGTTGCATCTCATTTCAGGGAAAAAAATCTCCTATGGAATATTTCCACTTATTTTTCTGTACTTTATAAAGCTAGAGATTTCCAAAATGAAATGTCATGTTCTTCTGGGACTTCAAAATCTGTTTCTTAGGCATATATTCCTTTGATGATGCTGTGATCTTCAAAGTGATTCATGCAAAGAATGCCCATCTTGAGATGTCGACATGAGTGCAAATCCCAATGAAACATGTGAGCCAGCGTCCCATTTGAGACATTTTAAGTGTCAGGATCCTCACATGCAAAATAAAAACGACAGCACTCACTTTCTGAAGGTGGCTGAGAGCATGTATATGAACGTGCTCGCATAATGACTGGCGCATAGAGGGGCTTAAAATAGTATGGCATCTCAAACACCAATTCACTGGTTTCAATAAATTATTTTGCCATTAGAAAAATGCTCACTTAGGGACCCTCATGGGTTCCCAAAGCACTGTGGAGGACTCTCAGGAATGATTCAGACGGATGGGACTTGGGAGGGTTAAGCACCATACTTTAACCACGCAGCAATGAAGAGAATCCTCTAAGATGCTCTCCTTGGCATGACATGCTGGTTTAATGGGCACAGAGGGATATGAGAAGTCCATTGGCTGGTGGGCAAGGATACCCTTCCTCTTCTGGAAGTTCTAGAACTGGGGAACATGGATTCCTTCCTCTAAATATCTTGCGTGCCTGTTGGAACCTTATAGGGCAAATGTGATCCCTCATCTGGAGTAATAGCTATCACCTCCTCAGGCCACTGGGGTGCACCCCTAGGACACCCGACATACCCTGTTTTGGGCTGGGCTGAAACCTGCCATCCCTGGGCATGCATTCCTTTCAGAATGCATGGGACTTACTTGGTAAGTAAGGGTATGGAAAAATAGTCCTGGGAATCTGGGCCATTCTTAGTCTGTTGTATTATTTCCACTGGGTTGAGCTTTTGGTATAAGGATGATAAAAGATTACCCACATACAAAATGAACAACTCTCTATTTTCAACTGGTTTCTGGAATAGTAGAGACTGGAAATTGCATTTCATATTTCAGCCAAAAACTACAAGGTGAATAAAAATCGTGTGTATGAATATCTCCCATCACAAACTTTTCTGTGTAGCTCAGTAAAGTCACCTGGCATGAAAGGAAGTTCGGCTCCTGGAAAAGAGATGATTTTGTCCAATACAAGGGCTAGTCCCTGGGACTTGTTCTCAGGAACATCTATTTAACATTCAGCATGTGTTGTATGTGGGCCTCAAAACATAAGTATCAACATCTTGCATGTGTCACCCTGACAGCCTTGAAATGCAGTTAAGAATGGTGGAAGATTAAATCAAGAAAGGGATACTATAATTTCTGAGCTGAGCAATGCAAAAGAAACAGCTGGTTCTAACCCTTGAACGTCTTAGGTGAGATCTGTGTTTTTAGAGACTTGCCTGAGTAGTTTAATTAGTTATCTAGTTGATGCCATTAATACCATAGCCAGTTTTGATTAGCCACTGTGCTAAGGACTTTACATGTTACCTAATTTAGTCTACTGTGCACTTTTGAAGTAGATGCTATCACTGTGCCCACTTTAGAGAAAGGTTAACCAAGGTCCAGGGAAGAGGGATGGCTAGAGCATCATGTGGAGGTAGGCGCTAAGTTCTGTGGCCTTGAGTGCCTGAGCGAGTTCCCTTGTGATGAGCATGCCATATCTTGTAAGGAGCAGTAGCATCAGGGATGCAAACACAGGCCCTCTGACCAAGGAATTCAAGTTGTTAGCCCCTACAGTCCGCTGCTGCTCTGCAACTCTCTCTGCAGCCCAAGTAGCATCACCCTGAATTTAAAAAAGAAATTCATTACATCTCTACTTGATTATCATTTTGTCATCATTTCCTTTTCACCATCAAGGTTTCTTTTTTAAGTGAAAGCAAGAATTGGGTTCATAAGCTCTTAGCTCTTACATAGGGTTTGAATTTATGATTCACGAATTTATGATTCAAGGTTCTAAGATATAATAAATACCATACTTGCTTATTTCTCTACATCAGTTCAGCTCTGAACACCCACTTGCCATGAGCTATGAGGAACCCAGACCCTTCATTGGCCATGGTGCCCTGCCTTGCAGAGGGCAGTGCCAGGACTCCTGTGACAGTGGAGCCCAGGAGGTCTTCAGGCTTTAGCCCCCAGGGAGCCGCCACCACTGTCGTGTGCAGGTTCACAACGTCAATGCCAAGTGCTGGTCTCCTGCCATCTGTCACACTGCCAAGCCCGACAGGCCTCGAGGAGGCCCTTGTTAGCTTCCTCCCACTGACAATGAGGTCTCCCGTCCCTGCTCCCATGACCAGCGTGCTGAGGGGCCAGCCTCCACAGGTGCCCACTTCGCCATCAACCCACTGAGCCCTGCCATCTCCAATCTCTTCCTTTTCTCAACAATGTTTATTGAACACTCAATACGTCCTATTAGAATAGTGCCAGTAGGCAGTATTCTAAGTGTTAGGGATAAAAATATCAATTAGGCAAAAACAAAAACCCCAACTCTTTATATTTTAGTGGGTAGACTGACAGTAAAAAAAAAAGTACAGTGAAACTGTAATACCACGATATAACGTATTAAGTGCTAAGAATAAAACTAAAACAAAGTAAGGCGATAGAGTAGGGTATGAGGAAAAGACTCTTCATGGTTGGAATATTTGAGTGGAGATGTGAATGAAGTAAGAAAGCGAGGCTTGAGGCCATCTCGGCCAAAGGCCTCTGGGATGAGGGAAGGGTAATTTGCTTGAGGAAAACCGAGAGGACATTCACTATAGCCGAGTGAGTAAGGGAGAGTCATGACAGATGGCGTGGAAGACAGAATTTCATAAGGCATTGTAGGCCATGAAATGAAATTTTTATTTTTTTTGAATATGATAATATATTTGTTTTCTATTTCTGTGCAACAAATTGTCACAGCCTTAATGGTTTAAAAAGACACCAGATGATTATCTCACAGTTCCCAGAGTCAGGAGTCCAACACCCAAAGCAGGATTCTCAGCTCAGGGTCCCACAAAGCTAAGATCGGGTTGTCAGCTGGCTGTATCCTCATCTGGAAGCTTAACTTGGGAGCCGCCCATCCTGAGCCCCTTTGAGTTGTTCCTGCAGAGGTATGGCTGTGGTCCCCATTTTCTTGCTAGCGTGGATGATCTCTCTCAGCTCCCAGAGTCCCCTCTCAGGCCCTTGCCATGTCGCCTTCTCAATGACATGGCAGTTTGCCTCTTCCAAGCCAGCAGGACCATTTGACTTTACAACTCTCTGCCAGTTAAAGGGCTCACCTGATTGGGTCAGGGCTATCCAGGATCATGCCCCTTTTGATCAATTCAAAGTCATTGATTGGGAACCTTCTTACATCTGCAAAATCCATCATAATGACAAGGTCTTTTCAGACTCAAGAGGAGAGTCTATACAGGGAATGTACACCAAGGAGTGGAATACTGGGGACAGTTTTAGAATTCTGCCTACCACAGATAGGAAGCCAGAAACTCAGTGCATGGGAGAAACACTGGGTGATATTTGTGTTTTTTATTAAGTATAACTCATATACAATCTTATTTAGCTTCATGTATACAACACAGTGGTTCAAAAGTTAGCCACCCCATTAAATCTTCACCCAACTAGTGCAGTTACTATCTGTCAACATAAGAAGATGTTACAGAATCATTGGCTATATTCTGCATGCTTTACAGCCATCCCCATGACCATCTTATATTATATTATGATTGAGAATTTTTGTGCCCGTTTATCGTCCTCAGCCTTCCCACCCGTCCATCCCCACCCCTCCCCCAAGGTAAACACTAGTCATAATGTATATAAGCCTACTGCTAATTTGTTCATTTTGTTTTGTTTTTAGATTCCACAAATAAGTGAAATCATATGGTATTTGTCTTTCTCTGCCTGGTTTATTTCACTTAGGATAATACCCTCTAGGTCCACCCTCTAATACTTACTATTTCTTGTCTTTTGAATAGTGGCCATTCCGACTGGTGTGAGGTGATATCTCAGTGTGGTTTTAATTTGCATTTCCCTGATGATTAATGATGTAGAGCATCTTTTCATGTCCCTGTTGGCCATCTGTATTTCTTCTTTGGAAAAATGTCTGCCTCTGCCCATTTTTTAATCAAGTTATTTGGGTTTTTTTTTTTTTTTGGTGTTGAGTCATATAAGTTCTTTATATATTTTGGATGTTAACCCCTTATCAGATAAATCATTTCCAAATATATCCTCGCATACCATAGGCTGCCCTTTTGTTCTATTGATGGTGTCCTTTGCTGTACAGAAGCTTTTTAGTTTGAGGGAGTCCTGTGTTATTTGTTCTTACAGGGTCACTTGTAAATGATAGATCATAGGGGGACAGAAGTAGTAGTAGGAAGACAAATTAGGAGATTGTTGACAGGGTCCAGGTACCAGATGGTGTGGAGAGGTGTGATTCAGAATGTATTTGAAGACAGAACTAATGCTGTTCATAATGGATTGGCTGTGGGTGACCTGTGTGAGTGGACAACGGGCTCTGGTACCCACAAAATCCAGAGTTCCTAGATTCTTCTTAATCTCTTGGAAGCCCCTGTCCGTGCCCCAGCCCCACCCTTCTTCCTCCCCGGACAAAGGCTGAAAGCACATGCAGCCTCCAGGACCTTACAGAGCTGCACTTCCTACCCTGCCTCACCCAGGACCTTGCTCTTCACTGTCCTTAAGTCCCTGGCTGTGGCCCTCATGTATTTCACCCTCACCCATGCCAATCTCTCTGCCCAGAACACTCCTGCCCGGTCTGCCAAGGGTACTTCCCTTCCCTTAGGTCCCAGCGCATTCATACTTCCCAGGGGAGCATTTCCCAACCTCTCTGTTATCTGCAGAATTTCCGGAGGAGCACTATGGCTGCCCTTACATGGTATGTAACTTTACATTTACTTGTGCAACAACTTGTTCATCTTCTGTCCTCGACTCTGCTTGGGGGCGGCAGGAACCATAACTATTTGCTCACCACCAAAAGCATAATGTCTAGCAAGCGATAATGCCTCAATAGCCATTAAATGAATAAATGAGCAGCCTCCAAACGTGCTCTCTCCAGCAGTCATGCCTAATCTGTTACGGGCCCAGAAATTCCAAAATACCATGAGGCCAGCAGTGTGGCTTTCATGGATGAGAGTGATGACTTGGAAGAGCGAGATGATGCCTTTCCATTCTTCCAGCCCTGGTCCCCACTTAATTATTGAACAGAATTCATAAAGCTTTCTATGTGTACCTCTTGCCATCCTCACCATCCTCCCCCAAACCAAACATACTCTAGGCAATAATGGAAATGTGTGTAGTTCTTTCATAGAAGCACACAATATGGGAAAGACAGAGCGAAAGGTTTTGATCTGTCTCACAAAGCAAGGATTTGAAAGAGGCATTGTGCTGTGTGAGCACTGCCTCTCTCCTATGTCTGCACCCCTCTCCCCAGTTGCCTTTCCTCACTGTCCTTCTACATCAGCCAGGCTGTGCCCTGGCACACTTCTCCAGGAACCCGCAGGAGGAGGTCATACATTACCACATACTATCACTCTGTCTAGGCTCAAGGGTGCACCGGTGGGGCTCTAGCTGCAGCCAGTCTCTTGATCAGGGAAAGCTGTGGCTGACTGCCATCCCAGACTCTGAAAAATGAGCTCATGTCATAAGGGGATAACTTGTATTTTCCCTGGGGTGCTCTAGTCCATATGGGAGCAGACCCTGCCTCTTAGCACGTCTTTCACCCTACACACTGCAGGACAGGGCTTACCGCCCTGCATCCTCATGGTTGAGAGGCATTCAAATCTTTCTTAATCCTGGCTTATTTGTAAAGGTATAAAAGGCTCTCTCTTAACCAGGATGGTTGGGGTCAGTTTCAGTTAAATACTTTGTACTTCCATGGCCATTAAGGTTAAAAAAGAGGAGAGGAGATAAGACCATAGGTCGGTATCATTTCATTTTGCAACATAATGTATAGTTTTCATTGTGCAACTTAAATTTCATTTCCTTCTCTTTTATAGTTTAATGTGAATATTGTCATAAAATTGGTCCTTTCTTTCCTCTATCTCATTAATTCCCACTTCTTGAATTCATCTTCATATTTCCTATTTTGAAAGTATATACTTATCCTATTAGTACTTAGGAAGTGTGATTTGGAAGTGTGGTTTAAAGGGGATCTACCCTGTGGTAGCTTGATTAGGACTGGATAAGCACCATGCCTAAGTTTAGGTTTGGTGAGTACAGCAAGGTGGAGATTTTAGGCAATCATTTCTATAGCCAATGGGGAGAAAAAGTAGTTGGAGAAGGGGAAAAGGTAGCTGTTGGAAAGCTGAATGTCTGATGTTCATTTAGATATCTTTTTTAGGGGAAACTGATATGCAACTTTTGTCTTCCTGAGCAAAAGTTTCCTGGAATAGTAAAGTCATAATAGTGAAGTCTGCTCAAAAGCATAGTTTTCCGAAGGTAGTGAACTATGTGAGTGTAGATGGTTTTGGTTCACGGATGGATTTAAATTTTAAGAATCCTGATTCAGTTAGGACTAAGGATTCTAAAATTGGGTTAAGACTGAAGTTTAAAGATATTAAAACCTATGTACACCAGTCAGTTTCAGAGACAGTATTTTCACCTAAACTATCATGTTCTTTCTACTGACATGTTACCCCTCTGTAGAAATTATTGTTATAATCATGTCACTGTGGACTAGAGGGAAATGTCCAGCTCACAACTGAATTCATCATGGTATTTCCTATATATTCGAGTATCACTAACTTTGTAAAATATCATGCTTGGGTACTACAGGGCCCTGGTCAGTTTAATGATGCCATATTTCTTTATAATAATATCCTATGCAACTCCAGAAAGTCATGCAAAATGTTGAAGTTACTACATAACATCTTATGGAAAGGGCTTTGTGTTTAATTTATTTTGGATCACAGAGTCTAGTAAAGCAACTTGTACATGCTAGGATGGTAAATAAGGATGCTAAAATACTTTTAACACTTACAGAACATTGAAAATAATTTCAATAATTTTCTTGATTAATAAATGAATGATAATTCAGAAAATCACTCTGGATGGTACATTTAATTTAATATCAAACAACAGTCATAACTGTTCATCACAACAGTCATAACTATTACACATTTATAAATCTTCACTATAATTTCCTTTGCTGCATATAACTTACTTTTAACTTAACAGGCTACACCTGTGATTTAGCACTCAAATAGTTTGCTCTTACATTTGCATATGACTGGGATTGCTCTAAATAGAATTGCATTTGAGAGGTTCATTTTTCTTTCACATCCTTATTATCGTTCAATGATTTACCCATAACCTTAGAGTTACAGAGGATCTCTTAATTATGACCTTTATTTCAGAATTCTGTCCTCCAGAATGCATCTATCCTCTTTTAAATTAATGAACAAAACAGAACATGAAATTCTGGATGAGCCAATTTTACAAATACTCTTTCAATAATTGTAGGAAATTACTGTGATTAAATTTCCAGATAGAATAATGATGTGAAGAAGAAAGAAAACTCTATATTGGAGAATAAAACTTCTCACATCTGTGGCTTCCTTCTTATTATTTCATTTCCCTCTTCCTTTCTACAGCTCCTCTTCGGAGACTCACACGTCCTCACGGCAATGAGATTTCCTTCTTCTTGGGTTCGGAAAACAGCAGCCTCTAAATCCATTTATGTAAATACCCCAAACCTCAATTTCTAACTATCAATATATCTCTTTCCTATTATGTCACTAAATAAAATCATCTCTTCCTGACAAATCCGGTTTTCCCTCTATCTATTCTCTCACCTTTAGAGTTCATTTGTTTCTGTACAAAAAAAAAAAAAATACAGACACTTTTTTTATTGATCATATTTCTTCTTGACTCTGTTAAAGAAAGTTCTTAGTAAGTTAAACTTACAGACTTTTCTTCAAGAATCAATAGCTCCAGAAATGGTCCTAGAAGTCACCTGGAGGAGAGTAAGTGGAGATGTCTTAGGATTTTCTCTCAATAATTCATCACCACCACCATCCTGCAAGCTTGGGTCATTGTAAAAATGAATTCCACTTCTGCTTCGTAAAATGAAGTAGGTGCCTTTTCCCCTATTCTTCCTGCTAAGTACAACTAAAAGCCCTAGAAATATATGTAAAACAAGCTTAAAGAGCCTCTCAAATTGGAAGAAAGAAATTTGAGCCCAGTGAACAACGTGGTGAGTTCCCTAAGTTTTCTTTTTGCTTCATATACTCCATACTGGGTTCTAGAGAAGCCAGGGACCTGGAAACACTCAGAGGCAGAGACAAAAGCAAAACAAAATGAAGACACCGATAAGGGTTTGCTCTTTCTAGGCAAGAACAAGGAAATGGCAGCCTTGCAAGACAGAATACTTTCAGATGATAATCACTCTTTACAGCTAAAAGCCAAAGGAAAAAAACAAAACAAAACAAACTGTGGCCCAGTAGGGAAGTTAGACGTCCCCGTTCAGCAAGCTGTAACAAGGTGCTCCAGCACCCTGCAGGGTGGTGTCACAAAAGCCAGATGGGGAGCTATGACTTACACCAGGTAAGGAACACAGTGGCCCTACCTTGAGATGGTGTCAGACGATGCCTAGTGGACCATCAAGACTTTCGCCACCCTTACTGATAATGTCATAATGAGGGATTATTACCAGTGAGAATGAGGCACCATGTTCCTATGGTTTCGGTAAAGGCCCTATGGGGAACAGTGCCCCTCCAGCTCCCAGACAGAATGGTATTAGAAGACTGGTGAGGGGGCGGGAGGTTGATCCTCTGCACCTGAGACTGAGTGGGAAACTTGGACTTCCATTCCTCATTGGCAGTAATAAGGTAACACCCCATTACCCCTGCTAGAGCCGTTTCAGATAAATCCTACTAAAACACAAAACTTAAATAAGACACAGTCTCATAACATAATGCCTTAAATGTTCAAGTTTCAGTGGAAAATGTTGTACCAAGAAACAGGAAAATCTCCACGTGTATGAGAAAAGATAACACCAACATCAAGGTGATACAGATACTAGAATTATTTGACAAGAATTTTAAAGCAGATTGTAAAAATGTTTCAGTGGGGAATGAAGAACACACTCAAAACAGATGGAAAAATTGAAGGTCTCAGGCAGGAAAACAGAAACTATAAAGAAGAACCCAGTAGGAATTTTAGAAGTGAAAAATATAATAATTTGAATAAAAAACTGAATAGATGAACGCAACAGTAGAATACAGGGAAGAGAGGACAAAAATCAGTGAGCTTTAAGACACAATATAAATGATCTAATCTACAAAACAGAAAATAGACTGGAGAAACAAACTGCACAGAGCCTCAGGTAACCAAGAGACTGTAATAAAAGACTAACATTTGTGTCGTTAGAATCCCAGAAGCAGCAGAGAAAGAAGGCAGAGGTAAAAACCATACTCCAGCTTCCCAAATTTGGCAAAAGACATAAACCTACAGATTCAAGAAGCTGAGTAAAGCCAAAAAGTAAAAATACAAATATATCCACACCAAGACAAATCATAGTCAAACTTACGAAATCTAAAATAAGAAAATAACAACTTTGAAAGTAGTAAGAGGGAGATGATACCTTACCCGTAGAGGGAAACATTTGGAATGAAAGAGCATTTCTCTTTGGGAATCACAGAAGCCAGAAAGAAGTTGTGCAATATTTTCAAGTGCTGAAAGAAAAGAACTGTTTACACAATTCTGTGTCCTACAAAAATATCCTTCAGAAATAAAGGGAAAGTCAAGCATTCTCAGACTAAAGAATTGATCACCAGCAGATGAAGATCCCTAAGAAAAGAAATGGGAAAGTACTCATGAAACAACAGGAAGGATGGAAAAACAATGGAGAGAATAAAAATATGGGTAAATACACTACAGATCCTTTTTCCTCTTGAGTTTCTCAATCATATTTCACAGATGAAGTGAAGATTATAACACATTCTGATGTAGTTCTCAATTGAATATAGAGGAAACCTTTAAGACAATTATATTACACAAATTACACAAATTTATATATGTGATAAAATCACATAGAGATAAATATATACAGACACAATGCATGTAAAACTGGGAAAATATGGATAAGATTAAAATTATAACACTAATTTCCTGTTTGTGATGTACTGTAAGTTATTCAAGGAGGGGACCGGATGAAGGGCAGATGGCATCTCTGGATATTATTTATTGCAATGGCATATGCATCTATAAATATCCCCAATTAAAATTTGTAATGAAAAGTATATTCCTGAAATGAAATGTAAGAAGACTCCATGACTCAAAAAACAAGGTAGATGAGGACTTCCGGGAATATGGCGTCGTGAACAGACCAGCAGAAAAATTCCTCCCAACATTATATTTATTCACGAAAATACAGCAAATACAACTATCCCTAAAAGAGAGACCAGAATACACAGGAAAGTGCAGAGTGTACAGCTACACCTGTGAGAACTTGGCAGCCGGTGAGGCGGACGGGATACGGAGCGGCCACCCGGTGGGACTGAGTGCTCCCCCACCCCAAGAGCTCCGGCGGCCAGACACTCCGGACAGAGGACTCGGCACCTGGCGAGGCGGGACGGAAACGCGATCCAGCGAGACCAGAGCACCCCTCCACCCCAGCACTCCGGCGGGAGTCCCGGCAAGGCGGGTAAGGTATGGAGCCGCGAGCGGACCGAGCGCCCCTCTTCCCCAGCGCTCCAGCAGGAGGAGAGGATTCAGAGCCGGGAGGGAGTGGAAGTCTGCGCCGGGAGCGCCGACACACAGCCTGCGGTGTAGCGGAGATAGGAGAGACAGAGGGCACAGGGTCCCAGCCGGGAACGTGCAAGTTGCCCGCGGCAGGCCCCGGGAAGGAAAAAGAAAGGAGAAAAAAGGGAAGAAAAGCACGCGCTCTACCTCAGCGGTCTTAAAAAGACAGGAGCTCAGTAGAGGGGCCGGATAGCCCCGCAAACTGAGCCCAGCACGCTGGGAGTCCTGGGGAGCTTTGGACCCCTTGGCTGGCGACTGGGAAAGGGTGCCCGCCATTGAGACCCCCACGGAGATCAACAGCTTGCCATTCGTTCCCAACCCAGCCAGAAATATAGAGTGACGCTGGAATAGTAGAGCAACAGCGCCACCTACAGCACTCGCGCGGACCCACTCTCAGTGGCTTTTTTTTTTTTCTTGTTATTGTTTTTTCTCCCCTTTCTTTTCCTTTTTTTCTTTCCCTCTCTTTCAACAGCCTCCCATTCATTCTCACCCGGTCATATCTTTAAAGGGCTGTGTGGACCGATGTGGCCACGGCTCTGGAATAGTGGAGCAATAGCGCCACCTACAGCATTCACACAGAAACCACCCCCGGTGGGTGTTTTGGTGTTTTTGTTTTGTTTTTTTTGTTTTTTTTTTTTGTTGTTGTTGTTGTTGCTGTTGTTGCTGTTTTCTTTTACGTGTTGCTGCCTTTTCTTTTTCTCTTTTCTTTTCCTTTCTCTCTCTCTCCTTTTACTTTTTTATTAGTAGTAGAAATTTCTTTTTTTTTCCTTTCTCTCCTTTCTTATCTCTCCTTGCTAACAACAACCAATTCTATAGTCATGAGAAGACAGAAGAATATGATACAGACAAAGCTTCAGACAAACACCACACCAGAAAAAGAAGCTGAAGAAATGGACATGCACAGTCTTCCAGAAAAAGAATTCAGAATAAAAGTCATAGCCATGCTGACGGATTTACAGAAAAATGTGCAAGAGCTGAGGGAGGAAGTGAGGGAAGTGAGGAAAGATAATGCAGAAATGAGACAAGCCATCGACGGGCTCAACAGCAGATTGAATCAGGTTCAAGACACGATCAAGGAATTACAAGACAGGGACCAGGAATACAAAGAAGCTGAGGCAGAGAGAGATAAAAGGATCTCTAAGAATGAAAGAATATTAAGAGAACTGTGTGACCAATCCAAACGGAGCAATATTCGCATTATAGGAGTACCAGAGGAAGAAGAGAGAGAAAAAGGGATAGAAAGTGTCTTTGAAGAAATAATTGCTGAAAACTTCCCCATGCTGGGGAAGGAAATAGTCTCACAGTCCACGGAAGCCCACAGATCTCCCAACACAAAGGACCCAAAGAAGACAACACCAAGACACATAATAATCAAGATGGCAAAGATCAAAGACAAGGACAGAGTATTAAAGGCAGCTAGAGAGAGAAAAAAGATCACCTACAAAGGAAAACCCATCAGACTGTCATCAGACTTCTCAACAGAAACCTTACAGGCCAGAAGAGAATGGCATGATATATTTAACGTAATGAAACAGAAGGGCCTCAAACCAAGAATTTTGTATCCAGCACGATTATCATTTAAATATGACGGAGGGATTAAACAATTTCAAGACAAAAGAAAGTTGAGAGAATTTGCCACCCATAAACCACCACTACAGGATATCTTAAACGGACTGCTCTAGAGGGAAACACCGCTAAGGCTAAAAAGATGTCACCAGAGAAATTAAAAGCATAGCAAAGAAAGCAGACCATCCAAATACCAACTAAAGGCAAAGAATAAAACACCTAATATATAAAGAAAGGAGGAGGAAGAATAGGAAGGGAGAGATAAAGAAACATCAGACGGCGTTCACAATAACTTAACAAGAAAGTTAAGTTAGATTCTTAGATAGTAAAGAAGCAACCCTTGAACCTTTGGTAACCACGAATCTAAAGCCTGCAATGGCAATAAGTACATATCTATCAATAATCACCCTAAATGTAAATGGACTGAATGCACCAATCAAAAGACACAGAGTAACAGAGTGGATAAAAAAGCAAGACTCATCTACATTCTGCTTATAAGAGACTCACCTCAAACCCAAAGATATACACAGACTAAAAGTGAAGGGATGGAAAAAGATATTTCATGCAAACAACAAAGAGAAAAAAGCAGGTGTTGCAGTACTTGTATCAGACAAAATAGACTTCAAAACGAAGAAAGTAGCAAGAGATAAAGAAGGACATTACAAAATGATAAAGGAGTCAGTCCAACAAGAAGATATAACCATTATAAATATATATGCACCCAACACAGGAGCACCAGCATATGTGAAACAAATACTAACAGAATTAAAGGAGGAAATAGACAGCAATGCAATTATTCTAGGAGACTTTAACACGCCACTCACTCCAAAGGATAGATCAACCAGGCAGAGGATAAGTAAAGACACAGAGGCACTGAACAACACACTAGAACAGAGGACCTAACAGATATCTACAGAACTCTGCACCCAAAAGCAGCAGGATACACATTCTTCTCAAGTGCACATGGAACATTTTCCAGAATAGACCACAT
>JAQQAC010019963.1:29819611-29904618 GCA_029783875.1 Phataginus tricuspis | reverse complement strand
GGGGGGGACCTGATGAAGGGGGTAGTTTAATCATCACAATATTGCTCATGTAATTGTAGGTTAATGATACTAAAATAAAATAAATTGTAAAAAAAAAACAAGGTAGATACCTACAAAAGATAGAAATGTTAGGTGGCAAACACTACTGGGCTTTCTAGAGGAACCAGTGTACTGGGATAGACAAAAAATAAAAATAAAAGTGTCACCTAGGCAAGACAGTCAAAACTTGGGAAGGATCTCATAAGGCAATCATAACTTGACTTATTTACCAGAGTTTGTGGTAGGGTCCTGATGTTTGCAAGTTAAAAATCTTGACTTTAATCAAAGCACCCAGACTTTATCCATCTCTGCAGATTGACCTGTATTAATCCAACTCACTGGAGACTAGTATTTACAGGAACAGGAGCTGGTAGATGCTCTTTCTTTGCTGACCCTCTCTCCTCTTTCTGGGTGTTCCTCTTCCAAGGCCCCCAGTCAAGTACCCCGTTTTCATTTGGGAGACATAGGTCCCTGGTTCTTGCTTGAATTCTGTGAGATGAATAATTTCAACTGAGTATTATGAACTTTTCTCATCACTGAAGGGGAAAATAGAACATCAGTCCAGTGAGGGAACAAAGATGGGCCCTCTGGTTTCAGTTTAGTTTCAACTGAGCTGTAATTTCTATTATAACAACTGTAAACTTAAAGTTTAGTACTTATTTCTTCACCCCAACCCAAGTGAGCATTAATTTTTCAAACAACAGTACTCAAGTCTGTGTCCTTCCTGGGACTGACTGTGTTATGGAGTCCACAACACTGTTAAATACCTCCCTCTTTGGCTTCCAGTTCAAGCCCAATGGGCACTTCATTTTTAATTTCATAAAAAGTGGAAGAAGTGATATAGAGGAAGAATGTGTCCTATTATATGAACCTCAGCCATCCTTTATTCCTTCATTACTAAGCCTTACCTCAGCTTTATCTTTTCCCCTATTTAAGTACTTCTTTTGTGTACTTTTCATAATTTTGGTTAATTAGTTGGGTATGGAATAATTATTCAAATTATACCATGCTTTATGCCATGCTGGACTCTAAGACTCTTGAGGGCAAGGACCATTTCTATCTTGCATATCCATCTGTTCCCAATGCCTATCACCAGGCAAATAGTAAGAATTCAGTAAGTTTTTGTTGAATGGATAGATGGATGACTAGGAAAGAAAATGGCAAATGACTTATGCTAACTGTGCCCCAGAAAATGGAGTAGTTGTGAAGATTAAATGTGATACCATAATGCACGTAAAAGAGTGCAGAGCTTCCTCCCTCCCTCTGTCCCTCCCTTCCTCCCTTCCTTCCTTCCCTCCCTTTCTCCCTCCCTTCCTCCCTCCCTTCCTCCCCATCCACCCACCATCAAGCTATATATTTAATGTATATCACAGAACACAAGGGGATGATTAAGGTCTAGTGAAGGTTAACAATAACCAGACTCTAATAAGGGTCTTATCATAACTTGTATAAAACTGTAAAAACATGCTAACCATAATGAACTTCTAAAATATAAGAAAAATGAAGAACCAAAGAATTACTGATGATACCAAAAAAGAAAATATATGGTTAAAGTTCTAACAGATTTCTTTCAAGCTTTTTTCTATGAATATATTTTATTAAAATATCAAATGGTAAGATCATTAAAAAGCAAATGCTAAAATAAGCCTTCAAAGAGATGATTAAGTATACTCTCAAGTAGATGGTTAAATTAATCTGAATTAAAATATTTAGTAGTTACAATATATTTTAAATAGTATCTTTCTAATTACAAAAGTGATCTTTAATATTATAGTGTATTTGGAAAATACAGAGAAGTAAACAAGAAGAAAATTAAAATCATAATTTCACATTATTTTTTCTGCACTTTCATTTCAACACTTCTTCAGATGTAATATTTTTTCTGAAGTATATAAAATATTTAGTATTTATTATAATCTAAGCTAAGAACAACATATATAATTATAAACATTTCCCCAACTATTAAATATTTGTGAAACCATTTCATTAGAAGAGTAATCTACTGTTTTAATATGCCATAATTAAGATAACTATTTTATATTGTTGAATATTTAGGTTACATATAATTTTTCACAATTATGAAGGTATAGGATAAACTTTGACTTAGCCTTTTTTCTTTATCTCTGCCTTTTCCTTGAGAGAGATTCTAATATTTTGAATTTTGCATCAAAGTGTACAAACTATTGTTTTACTTTGGCTAATAAAGGTATATGGTTTCTATGCATTTAAATATCATAGATGTATATACAGTAGAAAGTCTTAGTCTCTAATTAAACCTGACTGTTCTCAAAAATACTGTTTAAGAAAATTTCTTAAAATTTATTCTGAGGTATGAAGTATTTGCTATCAATCTAGACCAAAACTGTTAAGGACATTTTTATATAACTTTTTACTAAAACCTCACCTATGAGGATGCTAACTCTTTAGCTTTTTTTAAAAGTTATTTTATTAAGCTGCTTTATTCATTAGAGTATTACAGAGAATGAGATGAAATGCCACTCTGAAGTTTAAGAATAATTCTGCTGTTTTTCATAGCTAGAGGATTGAATGTGAATCCTCTTCAAAGTTCATTTTATCCCTAAATTAACTTCAGTGTGTTTGTTTTGGAACATTGTGCTCATATATGTAAGTCAAGGGGCATATGGTCTCTTTATTGGAAAATAAAGAACAGATGTGTGGTTTAGATAAGTACACATAGACATGCGAAGGTCAATGGCAGGTGACTCATCGTTTTCACCGTATTTTAGAAGGGATATGAATAATTTCCTTAGAGGAAATTTAATCCTTGATTCAGTGACATAAAAGAAACCATTATTATATTTATTTTACTAGATAAGCATAAAAGGAACTAACAAAAATACAAGTGTCTTCTTTGAGTTGTTAATAATTCTCTGGACATCCAGATGATGGATTTAAGAAAACATACTGAAAGCCAGTCCCGGTACTGAACATGCATGTCAACAGAGACCAAATTAGCTAAGAACAGAAACTTCTTAAAATGTACCTGCCCTTCAATTTCTTTGAATATTCAATTCACTGTGCATGAGAAGAATGTGGGTAACTTGTCTTATAGGATATTTTATTTTTTCTGTCTTTAAATATCAAAACCCTTTACTGAAATCTCCTTGAAATTGAAGGAGGGCAGATGCTTTTAATAGAAAAAATGAAACCGTAAGTTTTTAAAAACTTTTGAAATCTCCATTTTTTTGCCTCTTTGCTAAAAATTTCCATTTTGATCGATTCAAGAGTTTTCTAGATGACAGAGAGACTCTTAACACTGAAAGGCTACACTCATTTTTACCTTCAGAGGATCACTTCTATGCTTTCACAGTTGAGACCAAATCTTTTCTGGCTCCACGTTTATTTCCACAGCTGTCAGGAAGTCAGTTCAGACTCCAGATCATTGAACCTAGACTTTAGAAGCATCTTCTGTATTTTTCCCCTAGTCCCCAATTTCTAACTACATCAAAAAATAATATAAAAGAAGCAAGAATCTTATCTTTAGATTCATCTATTCATTTAACTCATTAATGTATGCATCTATTAATTAATTCAATAATCCGCTGTTTATCAAATATATGTTAAGAGCCCTGCTCAGTGCCTGGAGAAAGGGTGATAATATTGTTTAAAAGACCTGTTTGGCGGCCCTGGAGGATCTCAGATCACAGGGCGGGAGAGCGATGTAAACAAACTACTACAAAATGATGTGATAAGGAATGAAAGGGATGTATTCCCAGGGATTAAGGGACTATCAGAGAGGAAATGCAGGTTTGTGTCTGCTTCAGTCCCTGTTATATTCAAGCACCTAGAACAGTCTGAGACCTGGGGCACTGGCAGATATATGATGAATGCATGGATGGATGGATGCATACAGGGATGGATGCATGGTGGATGGATTTGAGAAGAAAAATCAATTCAGTTGCAGATATGGGACTATAAAGTATACATGAGAGAGATATTTCCATGTGGATAGCATGCTATAGAGGAATACAATAGGACTGGCGTGGTCAGGGAACTGGCAAGTAGATGATAGGGGAGAAGAGTGCTTGGCGAAATGACAGAATGAGATCGGGGAGGTTAAAAAACTAGACATGAGAGGCTCTTCATACATCACTAAGAAATGTGGCCTTGGTGAGTAATAAAAAGTAGTAAAGGTTTCAAGTAGGAAATTGACATGATCTGATTTGCCAGGTAAGAGGAGGACAGAGTTACAGGGAAGCAAAGCATTTTGGATGACAAGAGAGTGGTTGAAATGATAGACTCTGGAATCCAGATTGATAAAATAGACACTTTCTCCTCTTATATTCCTAAGGGATTCAATAACCTTGAGAGGAAATAGAGTATTGTGGCTAAGACCAATCGTACTGGAGCCAGACTACATAGGCTGAGATCCTAGCTCTGCCCCTTCCCTGCGGTGTGTGGACAGCACAAGGACAAGCTGTCGAAGCCCTCAGGGCCTCAGTATCCTGCCTCTGAAAATAAGGATGACACTGGTAGTGCTTGTATCACAAATGGTTTTTTATGAGGATTAAATGCTTGTCAAAGCGGCAACAGTATTTGTTAAATTCGTTAAATTGAAAACTTATCTACTGATTCACAACTATGATGTCTAAAATTATGCATGATTTAATTTTCTGTTTTTGTTTCTGTCAAACTGTACCAGATATATTGTTTATTTTCTGTGAATTAAAGTTTATTAACTTTTCCCTGTAAGATGATAAATATGTGATTCTAGAGTAGGTTGTGAGATAAATCAACTAGGGAAACTTACAAAAATGTAGACACCCAAGATCTTATTTATTTACATTGAGCATGGAAAGGATCCAGAGAGAATCTGTGAGAAAGATGTTGCAGAAAGCCCTGTCTCCGTGTGGTGAAGCACCCACCACCAGAGGAGGGATGGGGGGCCGCCTCCTTCACAACTTCTGTGCGGCCACTCGGGGAGCTTCAACTGTGTCCCCCAAAATTGAGGGATTTCACTAACTTCTTTGGTTTGAATCGTGCTTGAGAATTACAAAAGGTAGAAGATGGACTGCCCAGCAACGCCAGCAGCTGAAGTGAGGAAAGGGGCTGCTGTGCTGAGCTCAAAGAATGCAGCAGGGCGAAGGAAAGATGACTATTTCCCAGGGTCAGGAAAGCGACCACAGATAAGGAAGGCCCCAGTGGAGGTGTGCCAAAGATCAGGCCTCTGCGTAGGGAAGTTCAAGATTCCTGGGGTCTGCAAGGACAGAAAATGAGTAGAGTATTGCTTATCTACATCTAGGGACTTGCTGGTAAACCATCTCCAGCAATGGGGAGGGGTCCCATTCCTAAAGTCCAAAAGTGGGTTTGAACCTAGGTCTGACTCAGGCCTAGCAGGAAGAGGCTTATGAGAGCAAGAACTTTCCCATCACCATACATTTCCTTATTCCCCACATTTCAACCTTAGGACAATCAGACAAATGGTTAGTAAGCTGGGGAAGAGAATCAAAGCAGGAGGTAGCCCACATACCCCTCCCACCCAGCAGAAGTTGGAAGCATTAAGTTCCATATATGAGACTGGATGTTTTTAAGTACCAAAATGAGACAATTTGTAGCTTAACATGATCTTAATGTTTGGCTTATATTCTGCAAAGCTCTATAAATGCCCTTTTTCATGCATAGGCAGGGAAAAATCTAGCTCACTGAGCACCAAGAAACCAGTGAGAGAAGGAAATAAATTTGCTCTGTGAATTGCATCCTACAAATGGTACTTGGTCAGGATACAGCTGCAGTTTTTTGGTTCTCTCTTCTGTTTTATCCATTTGCACATTTCACTCAAGATGAACCAACTCACTCTATCTGCTACTTAGCGATTTCATTTCCAGATCTCTTTTCATCAGTACTTGTAACAAACACCCATTATTCTAGTGATGCCAGTGGTTCTCAACCTGCCATCTTGGGTAGATTTCAGAGTCTCTGAACTCCTGAAATTGTTCCCCAGTATTTGGATGAATGTGTAGATGTGCATTGTTTTTTTTCTGGTGGCAGAGTTGATAGCTTTTGCCATATTCTCAAAAGAGAACTAGAAGGAAAATAGAAACAAAAGGTAAAGAAAACCTGTCTTCATTTCTTCTCTTACAGCCGAGATAAATCAGAAACAGGCATGTCCAGATCTGTGCAAGATTATGAAGGAAGTAAAGTTTTCTTCTCTGAGCTTAATATCACTAAGGGCTTTTTATTTCTTCCTCCCATGTTTTGACCCTCTAGTAATAGAAAGTGTAGTATCAGTCATGTATTTCTTAAGTTAATGATGTACCTCTCCCCAGAAATTCTCATTTAAGCATTTTGTTCTCATCAGTCACTTTCCAGATGTAACAAACAGGGGGAGTAAACTTTCTTGGTTGTTAGTAGAGATTTCTTACCCCCTGAAATTGCATCATGTACACTGTGCCTAAGGCACCTTATAGAATATGTTTTCAGGTGTTCTTATAAATACATATACATTAAGTTTTCTAATTTATGTATGTTCTTGTTCACTTCCTCAAGAGGTATGTAGTATTCAGAGCAAGGAGCTGAGTAAACACTTGGTTATGAAGAGACTGATTAGTTTCTAGAAATTGAAACTAATGAACGGCAGTGGTTGTCTAATTTCCACTGATGGTGGGTCCCTCCATCTCTCCCTCTCTCTCAGCTCTTTTGAGTTGTTATTCTGAATTTTTCATTCAATTGCTTCTTCCTTTACCTCTTCTCTATGATTTTCACTCTTATTCAGAGTTGGAACAGTCATCCTTGGTAGCCATTGATTGTGCATCAAAATTATAACAGTTTTCAAGATTTTCAAGCTCTAATTTCTGAATATTTTCCCCCCAGGAAATAAAGAAGATGAATTCCCCTGATTTAATAAACAGCAGCTAAATCTATTGACTTCACTTTATAATTTTACATAAATGCCAATACATGCCAATTAATTAATAAGGGAGAGAGTTTTTGGAGGGAACAGAGTAGAAAATTAAACTGGTTATTTATAGATTTCCAGATGTTTTCCTGACTCTCTCTGTCCTACTCATAGAGTACAAAATTATAGAGCTGAGAGAGTCCACTTTCCAGCAATTCAGAGTTCCTTCTTCATGGTGAAAATCATGTTTCTGCTCTAGTGAAGATTCCTTTCAAATCCACAAATAGATATCTCACAGTGACAAGCTATGCAGAAAATGAAGAAAGAAAATAAGTTAAGGTGAAAGTAGAGACAAAAGTTTGCTATTAAGGATGCTCAAACTGTGAGTCCCCAAATTAAATTAATTTGCAGAAAGAGACCTTTGATCTGTTAAAATCAATGTTTAAAAAAAGATAATTTGGCAAGGATGCCCACTCTCCCCACTTCTATTCAACATAGTACTGGAGGTCCTAGCCATGGCAGTCAGACAACACAAAGAAATAAAAGGCTCCAGAATGGCAGGGAAGAAGGTAAACTGTCCCTGTTTACAGATGACATGATATTGTACATAAAAAACCCTAAAGAATCTATTCCAAAACTACTAGATCTAATGTCTGAATTCAGCAAAGTTGTAGGATACAAAATTAATATGCAGAAATCTGTGGCATTCCTATACACTAACAATGAACTAGCAGAGAGAGAAATCAGAAAAACAATTCCATTCAAAGTTGCATCAAAAAGAATAAAATACCTAGGAGTAAACCTAACCAAGGAAGTGAAAGACCTATACTCGGAAAACTATAAGACACTCATGAGAGAAATTAAAGAAGATACCAATAAATGGAAACACATCCTGTGCTCATGGATAGGAAGAATTAATATTGTCAAAATGGCCATCCTGCCTAAAGCAATCTACAGATTCAATGCAATTCCTATCAAAATACCAACAGCATTCTTCAACGAACTAGAGAAAATAGTTAAAAATTCGTATGGAACCACAAAAGACCCCGAATAGCCAAAGCAATCCTGAGAAGGAAGAATAAAGCTGGGGAGATTATGCTCCCCAACTTCAAGCTTTACTACAAAGCCACAGTACTCAAGACAATTTGGTACTGGTACAAGAACAGACCCATAGACCAATGGAACAGACTAGAGAGCCCTGATATAAACCCAACCATATATGGTAAATTAATATATGATAAAGGAGCCATGGACATACAATGGGGAAATGACAGCCTCTTCAACAGCTGGTGTTGACAAAACTGGATAGTTACATGCAAGAGAATGAAACTGGATTATTGTTTAACCCCATACACAAAAGTAAACTCAAAATGGATCAAGGACCTGAATGTAAGTCATGAAACCATAAAACTCTTAGAAGACAGCATAGGCAAAAATCTCCTGAATATAAGCATGAGCGACTTCTTCCTGAACGGATCTCCTCCAGCAAGGGAAACAAAAGCAAAAATGAACTCATGGGACTACATCAAACTAAAAAGTTTCTGTCCGGCAAAGGACACCATCAACAGAACAAAAAGGCATCCTACAGTATGGGAGAATGTATTTGTAAATGACATATCCGACAAGGGGTTAACATCCAAAATATATAAAGAACTTACACGCCTCTATGCCCCAAAAGCAAATAACCCAATAAAAAAATGGGCAGAAGATATGAAGAGACAGTTCTCCAAAGAAGAAATTCAAATGGCCAACAGACATATGAAAAGATGCTCCACATCACTAATCATCAGGGAAATGCAAATTAAAACCACAATGAGATATTACCTCACACCAGTAAGGATGGCCAGCATCGAAAAGACTAAGAACAACAAATGTTGGTGAGGATGTGGAGAAAGGGGAACCCTCCTACACTGCTGGTGGGAATGTAAGCTAGTTCAGCCATTGTGGAAAGCAATATGGAGGTTCCTCAAAAAACTGAAAATAGAAATACTATTTGACCTGGGAATCCCACTTCTTGGAATTTACCCAAAGAATACAACTTCTCAGATTCAAAAAGACATATGCACCCCTATGTTTATTGTAGCACTTTTTACAATAGCCAAGATATGGAACCAAACTAAGTTTCCATCAGTAGATGAATGGATAAAGAAGAGGTGGTACATATACACAATGGAATACTATTCAGCCATAAGAAGGAAACAAATCCTGCCATTTGCAACAACATGGATGGAGCTGGAGGATATTATGCTCAGTGAAATAAGCCAGGCAGAGAAAGACAAGTGCCAAATTATTCGCTCATTTGTGGAGTATAACAATGAAGCAAAACTGAAGGAACAAAAGAGCAGCAGACTCAGAGACTCCAAGAAGGAACTAGTGTTACCAAAGGGGAGAGGTGTGGTAGGGCAGGTGGGGAGGGTGGGAGAAGGGGATTGTGGGGTATTATGTTTAGTACACATGGTGTGGGGAATCACGGGGAAAAAAGTGTAGCACAGAGAAGGCAAACAGTGAATCTGTGGCATCTTACTACACTGATGGACAGTGACTGAACTGGGGTATGCGTGGGGACTTGATAATATGGGTAAATGTAGTAACCACATTGTTTTTTCATGTGAAACCTTCATACGAGTGTATATCAATAATACCTTAAAAAATAAATAAAAATAAAAATAAAATAAAAAAGATAATTTGGGTAAGTGTAGTAATTAGTATCTTATCACTTGCTGGATGATAGAATTGATAGGACTGATTTGGGGCACACAAGACTGAACAAACAGAAATGGTAAACTGACTCGATGCTCAGTACAGCTTGATGTATTTAAGAAATACATCAATTGACGTGTGGCTGTGTGCGGCCCCACAGATATGGTTAGGCTCTGTGTTTATTCCTAAACCACCTGCCTTCTTAGTTGGCATAGACTTTCACCTGGCTCTTGTCGTGGGTGAACTACCCATTTTGCATATTACATATGTATTCTTACAATAAAGTAAGCTAGAGAAAAGAAAATGTTTTAAGAAAACCATAAGGAAGAGAGAAATACATGTACAGTACTGTGTAGTATTTATTGAAGGTCAGCCACATAGAAGCGGACCACATGAGTTTCAAATCAATGTTGTTCAAGGGTCAACTGAATAAAATCCCAACCACTATTTCTTCCCTTATGATGTGCCTGGAAATTTAAAAACTAAAGCTCAGAAAAAGATTCCAGAAAAGAGAAAATTGCTTTGTGCTGGGAACAACGAACCTGCTTTTCTACCATTCCTGGACTTGCAAGCAAATCATCAGCTATTAAAAGTCTGAAAACAAAGCATCCTCTGAGGTGTGAGCTGGCCTCAGGGAGGAAGATGATGGCTCCGCAGCTCTGCTCCTGGACCAGCAGCCCACGGTCTGCTTTTCCGTCCTCCCAAAAGTCTAGGTAATGGTTGGAACAAAATGCCAACGACAACACGTGGCTAGATGCTAACTGAAGAAATATCTGTGTGTGTACAAGATGGTATCCTTTGCAACGAAATGTCTTTGAAAATGGTTCCCTAAGAGTTCCAGGAAAAGGTTGGGTCATTAACCTCGCATTTCCATGCAGCAGTCTTCCTGAGGGTGCTGGGAGAGACGAAATGTGCCAGTAAAAATAGCTTCTGAACAAGGCTCTGAAGCACGTCAAGGCAGGGGCACGCTTAACCAAAGTGTGCGACGCCTTATAATGTAAAACTGATATTTTGGCCTATATTTTGAAATGGTGTAATAAAGAAAGAGTGATAGTCTTACAGAGTGCAGAACACACTGAGATGTCCTTCTCTCCCCTTTTCCAGTGTGAAAGAAAACCTCCAGCCTGACGGAATGATGAAATTCAAAAACAGGCTATTTTAAAATTGAGCTTTCATCTTAGTTATCCCCTGATGAAAAGTGGTAAGCACAGGTAAACACAATTTATATGTAGCAAGTAATTAAAATCAAGGAGCTGAAGGAGGATGGTAATATCAGAGAGGCCCCTACTGATGATCGAGTGCCCAGAAAGTGTGATGCCCAGCAACCCAGAGCCCTGGCTATAAACAGTTATAAGTCAGAACGGAGTGATTAGTAACCCTTAGTGCAGCGTGCCTGCTGAACAGCTCACAGAACCCTAGCTAAGCTAACCCTAGCTAAGGACCAGCAAAATTCAGGACTGTCCCTTACATTCCACCCAGACAACTTCCTCTTGTCTATTCATGAATGTGCAATAACCTAGATGCTCACAAACATACCAATATTGAGATAAGCCAACACGTGAATTGTTAGCCTAAAGTGTCTATTGTTGCACCTTTAAAGATTAGACTTCAAAATTTGCTGGGCTTCTTTTTCTCCTTTTAAGTTGACACTAGGAAGCAGAAACATTTGCTGAACTACAGAGACTGTATGTGACTTCATCCCATTAATCATTTTAGCACCTGCCTCTTCTGATGTCAACAGAAGATTCTGCTCTTCTTCCTCGTCTTCCTTCATCTGCTCCAGAATTTCAGCCAACAATTAAAAACATACCATGATTCTTATTCTTGGCAACCCTGAGGCCCAGATGCTGAAGAATGTTTAGTAGTTAACTCATTACTCATAGTTATTCTCCTACCGACACTTCTGAAGCTGTCTGTGACCATGAAACCTGCTCACGGGATAGCAAGTTATGTTTTGTAAATTCCACTGGCTGCAGAAGTAGCTGCATGCAGGACGACTTGCAGCCATCCTGACTGTCGTGTATAGGTAGTGAGTCTCAGACCTCAGTGCTGTTACTGCAAACATGATTATTTTTCAAGTGTGTATGTGCCAGGGCACTCTTATCATAAGCAATGCTTGGCTTCTTGGGAGAAATAGAATACTTTCTCCAGAACGAAAACTTCTTCAGAATAGCAAGTAAAAAGCAATAATATTTTTGAGGTATAGTTCCTTATTTGTTTACTCTTCTAACTGGGTTTACGATGGTACCTTAAGTGAGTGAACTAAAACATTTTATACTTCTGTACTACCTTCATTTAAAGGACTTTAAATTCAGAACATCTTGTGCCCTGACAATCTACAGGAAACCAGAGTAGTGTAAGTGACCATGATGGCCTCGGAAAGGCAAACCGAGGTAAAGGGAGGATTTGGTTAGTGTTGCACATTAAATTGGAAGACTATCCAGAATGACTGGAATTAAGACATTTTACCCTCTAACCAAGATGACAAACACCCTAGTAACTGCTGATAACTCAGGGCAGCCTCTTTCCCTTTGGTGCTTGGAGGCAGCCTCAGAACTCTCCACAGCACAGCACCCTGAGCACCTAGACAGCCCTGAGAGGCCACTGGAGCCGGCCCGTTAGCCGAAACCTCTCTGTTCCCCTGCCCTGTAGTGTATATGTTCAGAAGGGAGGAGAGTACCAGTTGTTTCTGTCCTTCAGACACTTGGTTATGATTGGCCCCCAGATGATACATATTCATTAACCCTGGGCCATAATGTTTATTCTTTAATTGATGTGAGGAATCTGAAGCAGGTGAATCGTTGGAACTGTCAGATATAATGTAAGTGATTTATTCCAGCTGCCTCTGACCAAGATCCAAACAGGCCCAAGGACTCATTTCTTCTGTTGTGATTTAAAACATTAAATAGTTTGAATGATGAGTCTTATGGGACTCTCTCCAGATACCCCTTTCATTATCTTTTGGAATCGCCTTTGTCCCAGACATGACAGAGCAGGCCATTGGATGAATTCTGCATACAAGATCATGAATCTGATAAGTTGCCTTATTTGCATGGCACATAGAGCAGCTTCTGCGTCCCTCTTCCATGCTTATCCCAATTTGGCATAATCAATATTTTTAATGGTGAGTCTATGAGTGAATAACTCTCTAGAGCTATTACTTTGAAATCTTGGGCTATTGTGTTAGAGTCTAGGGCACAGTCTCCAAGACCAGCCTGTCTGGGTCTGAATTCTGCCTGTCAGTTAATGGCTGTGTAAACTTGGGCAAGTTAACCTAATCTCCCGGTGTTAAATAGAGATAATACTAGATATGCATGTTGTTGGGCTGTTCTGAGAATTAACTGTATTTATATGTGTAAAGAGCTTCAAAGGGCCTGGCCCACAGTACATGAACGCTAGTTATTACTAGTCTGCTCCCTTATGCTGCCCTTTTAATTCCAGCCATTTCACCAGGGAAACATTGATCCTAAGGAACATGGATCACACTCAATGAGAATGTGAAAATTGATCAGAATAAATTCATCCCACTTCCAAAACAATAAAATAACCTGTATAGTGATGGTGGATTGAAGCATTGTCATTATTCACAAAAATTGCACGTCTATGTTCATATCTGATCAATATAGAATTTGACAGGTAGGGATTAAAACAATTAAATGTTTTTTGAAACATTTAGCTTCATAGGAAATATTTTTGTAAATGATTCTTTTAAATCTGGTGGTAGAAAAGTTGATATTTTCTTCTTAGAATGTATCGTGTCTTTGCATATATGCCAATTATTATATATTTGCATCATTGTTGTATATGTCACAAAAGTCATGATTCTTTCAATAGGTATTTATCAAATTTTTTGGAACTGTTTTCACTTTAAATTTTTCAGTGAACTGAGTAGTTTGTGAAGAGATTATAGTCTGGATTTCTGGTTTATGTAGCCTAGCCTTTTGAGAACAAAAATTATTCATAGAAGAAGTCATGAGAAAAAGAGCAACATCAAATTAGGGGGGAAGTAATGCAATCTTTTTGAAATTTACATAACCCACAACTGAAAGAAGCATTAATGTTAAATAACTGAATTAAACCAGTATATACCATCCAGTCAACATTTAGGAAAACTGGTTCACCAGGTGTAATTCTATGTGGGAATTAGTGACCCTGTTTGATTTTCAAAATAGCCCTTGACCTAAATCCATTTTTCTAAACACTTTTTAAATGGGACATCATGAACAAAAAGAGAGCATTAGAACTATTTCCTAAAGGAAAAATAAGCCAGCAAAAACAATGATTATTTTCCCCCACATGTACCAATTTTTCAAAATTAAAGGTTTTTATTTAATAACACATTTATTGATTAAAAGTAAATCCCTTGGTTTTGGGAAATGTAATGTCAAACTTTAATTATACAAGCATTATTTATATAGATCATCTAAGATATGTTAAAAAGAAATGACTTCCAAAATGGAGTCACTTGTGCTAAGCCCACCAAGATGTAATACTTAACCTAATTGCACTTTCAACCTTTCCTAGGAATGTTATCTTAACCAGTCCGTCTGGAATTTTCTGGTCAGCACAATGATGTAATATGCCACCGAGGCCCTTTCCTTACACCCAAAGGGAGATGAGGTAATCCGTCTAATAGACCCTTTTATTCCCCAAAGGAAGGTGACCTCACCAAAACAATCTTTTTTTTCATTTATGCCTTTATTGTCCTGCCTCTAAAAACCTTTCCCTTTCTGTGGCACTTCAGCGCTCCCTTCTGCTGCTAGATGGGATGCTGCCAGATTCATGAATCATTCCATAAAGCCAATTAGAGCTTTAAAATTTACTCAGTTGAATTTTTTTGTGATTTAACAGCTATTTATATAATTTTAAAACAAGGTATAATATGGGGATTCAATTTAGTTTTCGTTGTTTTAATTCTTCTAGTTACATGGTTTTTATACATGATTAGAAATACTTACTTTGCCCTAATTCACATATTATTTAGCTGCATACATCGGAAACTATTGGGGCAAAATAAGAAGTCATGGAAAATTAAGGTCCTACCTTATTAAATTAGCCATTGATGTGATTATTCCACAATTTTCCTCAATTAAAAACTTTTAAAAGCATTTGGCCTTATCAGAAATAGATTTATAGTAGTCATAAAATAATACATGTATTTCCACTGAACAGAAATATATTTTATTAAAGCACAATGAAATTTTAATTCTTGTTGGGACATTTTAATTTAGGGAATTTTATTTAGTGGGTTAATCCAATTTTTTATTTTTCTACTAATGCACCAAAGAATTTGCATTCGTTCATTTTACAGCTACTCTTAGGGTCACTGTTTTTCAACCATGAGGTAGGGAACACAAGGGCTCCAATTATTTTCGAATGCAAAGTGCCTTATCCAATTAACATATCATTAAAAAAAGAAATTAAGCACAAAATGGGTTTGTACAAATATGTCACATATATTTAAATGCAAAATACCAAGTTACTTAGAGAATTCTGACAAACCAGAAAAATCAAATCTTTAATAAACTACTCATAGGATTTTTATACTTAACATTAGGTTTCAAAGGTGTTGCATTTATCCCTATTTTGGTAGAATAGTGATTCTTTTTACTAGAATCTTAGAGTGAACTAACTGGCCAGTTGTCATTGTCCTCAAACTCCTCATTCCCCAATATCCAGGGCTAACTGGGTGCCCTTCTCCCTCTAATTTATCCTAAACCAGAAAACATTCACACAGAATCCAACTTCTTCAAATTTGACTTCTTTTTTTTTTTTAAGGCATGTCAAATGACACTGTTGCCAAGGTGCAACGTTAGGTAGGAAGACAGGCATGAGCAGCCAGTGAAGGGGAAGGTAACATTCAAGGAAAAAACTGCCCGAACTCTGCCCATGCTGGGGTCCCACATAAAGACAACAAAGGCTTTGTAGGCAGATGACTACTTTGCCTATTGGGGCCACACCAAACGGTCCCAGCTGACCCCAGTGTGGGTGCAACAGAACAAAACTAAGAACCACCCAAACCACACCTCATCGTAATCTCATTAAAATAAGGTTGTGGTTTTGCTACCCCACACCCCACCATGGGCTTTTCTGCATGCA
The DNA here is from genome assembly GCA_029783875.1 of Phataginus tricuspis. NCBI lineage: Eukaryota > Metazoa > Chordata > Mammalia > Pholidota > Manidae > Phataginus > Phataginus tricuspis. The sequence continues at coordinate 29,888,924 of JAQQAC010019963.1, read as the reverse complement.
TTTTGGGAAAAGATGTGTTCCAAGAGGAATGGGTGTATAACTAGAACCTCACCCTGTCAATCAAAGAAATGCCTCCTGGCTAGGTCGTGGTTAATAGACCAGGTGGGGCCTTTGTCCACCTTGACCGTGGCCCATCCTCCCTTGGAGTGTTATTTATAAAACTTTCACTCTGCTTTGCTATTGTGTCTCTGCCTTTCAGTTCTTTGTTGAAGTGGGGACAAAAACTGAGAACAGACCAGGCCACTTACACAACTATTTTTGCAATATCATTTTTGACGAGCTCTTTCTTCTTGCCATGCCCCCATCATTAAATTGTATTGTCACGCCATTAAAAATTTTAAATATCAGTAGATCTGTCCATGCTAGGTCATGAAAACTCTTGAAAACGCCTTACTCCTGGCTTAGATTTCTTAGTCCCTTATATAAAATATACCTGCTGCTACATTCCAGGAATTAGGGAAAATTCACCAAAGTCCTCATCTCTTTCTATCCAGAAGCCTTCAGGGCTAGTCTGATGATCCTTGTTTCTCTTATGATTGCTTCATGCTTGATTCTCTCTCTTTACCTGCATATCCTTCAGCCCTCGTTTTCCATCACCCCTGCTTCCATAATGCCATAATTTTGTTTATAAGAAATATATGTATATTTGGTCATTCAGATGACCAAAATAAAGTTCTCATGGATGTTTGGTCTTTGTGCAGGGTTCCTCGCTCACACCTCCCAAAACTCTTTGAATTTCCTGAGCTATAAGAGCAATGAGAACATCTTTTGTTACTGTATTTGGTCTCTTGTTCAGAGCCATAAAGGTGAAATGAGTTTCTTGTTATTCATAACAAGCCCTTTCCACAACAGGGTTTATGTTCCTGAAGGTGACTTTTGCAAAACACCTAGGGATGGGGGCTAGTTGCCAAGGGAACCAACCAGACTAGAGGATTGGCACTCTCAGTACCACCCCTGGTTTCTGGAGTGAAGAAAGGGACTGTGGGTTGCATCAGTCACCAATGGCTAATGATCAAACATTAATCTAACAAATGATTAAACAAGTTAATTAAACATGCCTATGTAGTGAGACCTCCATAAAAACCCAAGAGGAAGGCTTCCAGGCTGGGGAAATAGAATGCTTTCACATGCTACTGTGCCGGACCCCAAGTTCCACAAGCACAGAAGCTCCCTTATTTGAGCCCTCGCCCTATGTATCTCTTCATCTGGCTGTTGATCTGTATCCTTTAATATCCTCTGTAATAAATGGATAATCTAATAAGAAAATGGGTTTCCTGAGTTCTGTGAGTCATTCTGGCAAATTATTCAAATCGAGGTTGATTGAGGAAGTTGTGTCAAAACTGAGTTGAATTCAGGGGTGTTTGAGTATTGCTTGCTGGTGTGGGGAAACCTCCACACAAACATGTTGGAATTGGTTCAGAACCAAATTTACATAGGCACCTAAGATGATCATTTCCCGAGTTTGTAAGCAAAGTAAATCAGGTGATTTCTGGACTTCTCCCATAGTAAGCCTGGAAGTTAGCTTTCTTGGTTCCTATCTTGCCAATGGGTTTCAGCCCCGGACAAGTTCACTATGGATTCAATACGACCAAAGAAATGACAGTAAAATATTCTTCAGGTGACATGGTTATACCCAATGTTTCTACCATGGCAGGTCAGTCACTAAAATCCCATTCACTCAGAGCAGGTCTGCATGCAGCAAACTGATCTCTGCCTCTGGGCCTCTTGCCCACACAGCCATCCTCTGGGCCTTTGTCCTCAGTGCTGCCACCACTCCAGTCTCTTCTCTGCTCTCCTGCAGCCTTGCAGCCGTGCCACCATATCACCCAGAGCACTGGGCAGATCTCTTTAGATAGAATCAATAGCAACGTATTGCCCACACATGTGTAATGAGCTAGCCAGCTAGGGCCAGGTGAGAATCCTGGCCACAGGAACTTTCATTTTATCCACAGTTCTGGAGAAGAAATGCTTTTGTAAGACTTCCCAGTTTCCCATTTTTTTTTCTTCTCCTATTATCTCATTGTGTTAGTTCCTGTCATAACAAAGCACCATAGATGAGTCCTAGATTGAGGGGTTGACAGGGGCATTCACCCTCTGAAGCTTCCAGGACAGGATCCTCCTTGGCCTTTTCCAGTCTGGTAGTCACAGGCATTCTTGTTTGTAGACTCCTCTCTTGGTCTACAGCTTCATGTGCTGTTCTCTGTGTGTGCGTCTTCACATGGCCATCTTCTTTTCATGTCTTTGTCTTCTTATGAGGATACCAGTCATATTGGATTGAGGACCTAGCTCACCCCCATGACCTCGTGTTAACTAATTACATTTGCATTGACCCTATTTCCAAATACAGTTATGTTTAAAACTACAAGGAGTTAGAAATTCAGCATATCTTCTTTGGACAATTCAACCCATAACATTCATTCTAATCTGTTCTTGCTTTAGAAAAAGTTCTTTCCTCTAGGTTTAGTATGACTTTAGAAGACTTTAGAAGCAAAATCTTATTTGACCCAAAAGTTGTATATAACCTCTTGATGGTTTGATTGAATAATAGCAGTGCTCTCTAGAACTCTGAGCCCATCAACTAAAAATTTATAGCCTTTTATTGAATTCCAGTCTCCTAAATGTCTACTCCTTCCTACTTCTACCTGTAACATCAACCCTCAAGGTTCTGCTAGTTAATATACATCATTGTTATGGGCACTTGGATTTCACTCATTGTTGTTGAGCTGTATTCATGCAGAAGTAGAGTAACAACTAACATAACATAGAGTTATAAGACATTTTCAAATTAATTTTATCACTACTCTTTCCCAAAGAATGTTTGAGATAGCCATAATGTAGCACGGAAGCTAGGTTTTCAAGGAAAGACCCCCTTTTTTTGGTAATAATGTAGTAAAATTCTGACCTAGCAAATTACTGACTTCAATGCCATTCCTGTTGCATGCTCCTCTCGTAGTCCAATTATAAAGACTGTTAAGTAGTGAGTGATATATAATAGTCATGAGAAAAGTAATAGCACTAAAGTGCTCACATTACAAAGATTAAATATCAAAAATAGGTGACGGAAGAGATCTTTAAGCACATCATAAGTATAAATGCTGCTAATGATGGGCCACCTTCTCAACGGTATTATTACAAAGTGTGTCACCCTACTAATCAAATACATGCTATTTTATGCACACTGATTATTAAGACACTAGTATTTCAAAATAAGATCTCACTACAGTTATTAATAAATCTAGCTAAAGTGGCACTTAAGTAAATTAACTCAGGGAGGCAAGGCTGTAGTGAAGAACAGACTTACTGCTGACTCATCACCTGTTAATTAAGTGACATTTGGGAAGATAGTTTACATTTGTTATAAAAATTAGATATTTTTAGACAAAATAATGTATACAAAACTGGCTAGCATTTTGCCTACACAAAATAGAAGCTCATTAAGAATTCTATAAAAATCATACCCTTTTCATAGAATTCAGTTAAGTGCTGGACATGGTTTTAAGCACTGTTCTATGTACTTTAATATATTTTCTTTTTTTATTCTTTGCATATCACATATGTTTACATTAAAAAGTGAACAAACTGAAATTACCACAATATGTACTGTTTCAAGAAACTTATAATCAAACATTTTGGATACAGTTAAATGAAATAATACTACATAGATTATTGGTCCAACTACTTCTTGGAAAAATTTTTATCAAAGCATTTTATATATGCAGTGTCTTTCTTATTTTTAAGGGATTTCAGGAAAAGTGATGTCTCTTTAGTAACAATTTATAGATTAGTGGTTCCCAGTCTTTGGTGTGTATCAGAATCACCTCTCCCAGAGTTTTAGATTCAGTAGTTCTAGACTGGGACTCGAGAATTTGCATTTTGAATAAGTTCTCAAAACATATTCCCAGGTGAAGCTGCTGGTCTAGTGACAACAAAAGTTTCTTTCTTTTTCACTAGAGTCAAATTTCAAAGCTTTTTCAGTTTCTAACTCCAAATTGGATAAGATAGAGGTAAGAGCTAGGGCACGGTATTCGTCTTTGTTGAGAAGGCAAGTATTCAGCTAGTACCTCACTCAGAGGATCGGTCAGCAGCCATGTGTCGTGTTTAATAATCATTGCTATGGGGTCAGTGTTGTCAAGAGGGAAGAAACTCTTAATTCCAAATCTAAGTCTATCTAATTCATGTTCTAAACTTAAATTTAGAACTTATAAAAATGAATAATTTTTATATATTATTATTTAAAATTTTAAATTTATTGTATTTATTATAAATATATTTATATCATTTATTATGAATAAATATACTTATTATATTACTATTATTTAATAGATATATAATATATCTAAACTTATAATAAATAATACATTTTAATTACTCTTGCCTATATGCTAATTTCTTTAGAAATATTGAAACTAAGATTGGCATGGGTATTGAGGAAAGCCTAAAATTCAGATGACAAATCTTGCTCCCCAAGTATAGATCTCAATACTGATCCACTTATAAACAGCCCCATGATGTGAATTTTGAGCATCGGGGGAAGCAAGAACCCCTTTGTAGTCAAGAAGGAAAAATTCTGCTTTGTCTGGACAGACAATGCAGCCATTCAAGAACTTTATCCCTAAACACATTAGTATTTTATTTTTAACTGATGTTGGCAGGTACAATTGGACCGTCACAGGCTATTCATCTAAATTAAAGCCATATAAATCCCATTGTGTACTCACTTTTAAAATTCTTTCTTTGTAACATATGGATTACTTTCTTGTAATGAACACGTTTTACTATTCAAAAGTTTAGGCTGTAACTGATTCATCATGGCACACAAAATATATTTTTCACTAAAGTGAAATCAAACGTTCAAGCTCTTTCGGAGTTTCTAACTCTGAATTTGATAAGATAGAGGTAAGGGCTGGGGTACAGTATTTGTCTTTCGCCTAAAGGCAAGAATTTAGCTTGTGACATCACCGAGAGGGTCAGCAGCCATGAACCATATGCACAAAGCAAATTTTCTGTTCTAAGAAATTGATATTTTTATCTGGAAGGATGAAAAAGGATGGGAATCCACATGATGCTCCCAAAGTCCAAACAACAAAAAGTTTCTTTCTTCATTGTTCAGAAATATTTAGTTTTGTTCCTCAGTGCTTTCTCTCTGATGATGGCCTTAGATGAATGATTTAAACTTTCACTGAAGGGAGCTTCTTTTCTTTTGGATAAATATGAGGCCAGGTCAAAGTTTAACCTCCCTTCCCAGCTCTGTTCCTCTGCAAGGGGCCTCCCATCCCTGCCTTCTCCCAAGATAGTGCCTGGGTACAGAGAAAAGCTAATGTTCTCACAGCACTGGGTAATCAGAGATTCAAATGCCGTACTCTGAATAAATGTCTTGGCCTGTTTGTCTCTGGGCATCTGCTTACAACCTGTAATGCTGACATGTCCATGTTATACAGATTGTGAATTGCTTCCCCTGGAGCTGAGCAAGACATGCTCGCGGCCTCCACAGACACCAGCCGTGTCTCACTATTGGCTCTGCCCCTCAGGCTCACTGCAGATTGCCTTACCTGTAGCCACAACTGTTTGGTGGATCCCCTCTCTGGCTATCAGGTTCGTTTTGCCCCCACTGATCTTCCATAACCCCACAGGCCGCCAAGAAATTTGTGGGAACTTCACATTTGACGTGAGATTTACTCAGGGACGTTATCTCAAGCCTTTTCCCTCCTAAACAGACCAAAGCGCTGTTTTCCTGCATCTGAGCTGCTCTGCATTAGATGCTGGACAGAGGACTCCCTGAATGGCAGATCTCCTAAGATCCAAAAGTGTCCCTGTGGAGTTTCTTTTCCTGGCCCACACCCAAGGCAAGGCCTAAGGATGAAGTCTGGAGAGGGGGATGGCGTGGGGGTGTGCAGGGGGTGGGGAGAAACCTGGCCCTGAGGGCTGCCACTTTCCTTCAGAGTTGAGAAGAAAATCCATCCTATTCTGATTTTCCTCTATCTGCCACCTCCTTGCTTACAGTTATAAAGATTTCATAGAAGTTTGCAGTTTGCTAAGAGTAGAACTTAAATATTCCCCCCCACACAAAAAAAATTTTTTTTAATTTTAATTAGTATTTTTTTTTTAAGAAGACTTCATTTTTAACCTGGGCATATCTTGAGTTCTTACTATCTGTAGTTTAAAACCTCAGTTCAGATCACCAAGCATTGCTTTTGATATAGAAAGAAAACTTTTAATAATTAGGGAAGTTTTTTCTTCTAACACAGTTAAGGGTTTCAGAGCTATTGCCTGACTATGGGCTGTAAGATCCCATTTTATCAGCCCAAAGTGGAAGTTAACTGTTTTTGCTTTCCTAATTATTACAATCCATATTTTCTGAGATAATAGATACCTCTGGATGAAGGAAAAAGTTCAAATTCAAGCAAGTATGTAAAGAAAGAGCACATTAAAGTATTTTTAATTCCCTATTGAGCTGGCAATGTTTTAGGGATCTCTTGTTGAAAAACAACAAGGATTAGGCACACACTGTATAGGCTCACCTTCATCTAAAGGCTGCTTTTACCCTTTAGAAGAAAATTTTAGTTGTGTTAGTTTATCGAAAGACATTAAGACACCACGAATTAATTCTCACAATTTAAAACCATAAAAAGCTCATTGTGAAATTATAAAGCTAATGTTATAAATTACAATTTTATGTGTATCTTCTTCTGATATGTATCAATTTTAGGAGGTAGGGTCCTCAAGGACCAACACTGTGCAGTAGATAACTATTTTTAATTGATTCACAACAAAATTGGATTTTTAACTTTATATTTATAATGATTTGAACATTTTTAATGTGTACGTGTTATGTGACTAAGTGATAAAGTTCAAGCAATAGTTGAGTAATAGGTATAACTGTATGGATATGCTTAAAGATTATTGTCCATGGATCAGGAAATTTAATCAGACCTCAGGCATTTTCCTATTTTATTCATATAAATATAAATTATCAAGAAATCTGATATTCTGCTTCATACTATATATATGGTACTTAATTTGATATTAAATGAACACTTTTCATGCTTGGGAATATTCATTGCAATAAAATAAAGGGGAAATAGTATCACAAACTATGTATAGTTAATAGTAGATTTGGAACTAGAACTTAAAGTTTCTAACACCACTCTGATATGATTTATTATTTTCATACATTTAATTTAAAACATTTATTATGAAAAGAAAATAAGGCAAGTATCTCTGCTCTTCCCACTAATATTCAATGTTGAACTAGGGATCGTAATTATTGAATTAAAGTAAGAAAAAATATGAAAGCCATTAAAAAAAAGAAAACTAGAATAAGTGGGTTTAGCAAGGGTGAATGACAAAGAGCAATATGCAAATATCAAATGTTTTCCATATACTACCAATGCACAATTAGAAATTAAAAATTTTAAAGTAGTGTCATTTACAATAGGACCATAACACATGAAATTCTTAGGTATAACCTAACAAAGTAATTGTAAGATCTGTATGCTGGAAATTATAAAAATTAATGGGAAAATAAATAAAATCAAAATAAATGGTAGTTATATCCAGAGATTGAAATAACTAATGTTGTTATGATATTAGTTTTCCAAAAATTGGTATACAGATTCAACACAATGCCAATAAAAATTCCAAGATCTTCATTTTTTGTAGAAATTGTAAACTGACTCTGAATTTACATAGCCAAAACAATTTTGAAAAGAGGGAAAAGTTGGATGACATGACCTACATGATTTTAGACTAATTATAAAGCTATAATGATAAAGATAGAATAAAGTATAGACAGTAGAGAGTTCAGAAACAGACCTATACATATATATGGTCAATTGATTTTCCAAAAAGATGTCACAGTAAAACAACGGGCAAAGGGTAGTCTTTTCAATAAGTGTTATTTTTCCATATGAACATCCACATAGAAAAAAATTAGGGTCAATCCATCCTTTAAGCTGTAAGCATAGATTAACTCAAAATGGACAGCAGACTTAAATGTAAACCCTGAAATTATACATCTTTTAGAAGCAAAGATAAGGGAACCTCTTTATGACCTTGGGTTAGGAAAAAAAATTCTTAGAACCAAAAAACACGTGCCATTAAAGAAAAATACACTTGATAAATTGGATTTCACCAATATTAAAATGTTCTACTGTTTAGGAATGCTATTAAGAAAATGAAAGATCAACTATAGACTGGGAGAAAATATTTGCAAAATACATATCTGATGATACATATCCAGAATGTATTTTTTTATAAAATACTCTTACAACTCATTTACAATAACAAAAAATAATTTAGAAAAAATGGGCTAAGAAATTTAAACAGATATTTCAATAAAGTTAAATAATCACATACAAAGATGGTCAACATAATTTGCCATTAGGGAAATGCAAACTGAAACCACAAACAGACATCGCTACACACGTACAAGAATGGCTGAATTAAAACAAAACAAAACCCAACAATAGTTCAGTGCTGACAAGGATGTGGACCAATTGGAACTCTCATCAATTACTGGTGGGAATGCAAAAATGGGATAGCTGGAGATAGCTGCTTTTGAAAACAGTTAGGCAGTCTCTTTAAACATTAAATATACACTTACTTAAAGCCATACAACCCAGCAGTTCCACTCCTCAGTATTTACCCAAGAGAAATAAAATATGGGTACACACAAAGTACTGTACATCAAAGTTTTTATCAGTTTTTCTCATAATTTCTAAAAATTGGAAATAGCTCAACTACCCCCAAAATTGGAGGATATATAAAGAAGTTGTAGCATATGACACAGTTGAATAATATTCAGCAATAGGAAGAAACAAACTTCTTATACCTGCAACAATATAAAGTAATCTCAAAGGCTTTAAGCTAAGTGCAATAAGTCAGACAGAAAAGGCTAAATACCATATGATCTGTTTAAGCAACATTCTGGAAAAGGCAAAACTAGAGATATGGAAATCATGTCAATGGTTGCCAGAAGGTTGTGGAGGAAGTGGAGGATATTACCAGAAAGGAGTACTAGGAACTTTCTGAGATGATGGACATGTTCTAAATCACGGTGGTTACCAAATTGTGCAAATTGATGCAAATTTATCAAAAATAACAGACTATACACCTGAAAAAGGATAAATTTTACTATAAGCAAATTATACCTTGATAAAATATGACTTAAAAGCAAATAAAAGGAATTGACTTGTTTTACACTGGATGTTTTCTCTCAATCACTTGAAGCTGATGTATAATGTCCAACTTACCCTAAGAGTTCTCTACATACAAATCCAGAAATAGGTAACATTAGATTCAAGATTTCGCCTCCTTTCCACTAAGCTACATCTTCCCACTAATCTGCATCTTCTCACTAGTTGTCCATGAAAAAAAGGAATGGCCTATCCTGAACTCCTTCGTCACTTCATCGTAGGTGAAGTGTTCATTTCTCTTGTGAGAGAAAAAGTTGCTACCTGAGAGCAGCTGAAAGCAGCAGGATTCTGAGATAATGGTTCTGGGTAATGAAGGAGGGAGGACAAAAGGAAGTGAGGAATGATTAAAAGTAAAATAAAAAGTGAGACTAAATGGGGAGGGCTAGCAAGGTGGCACTTTACATTAAATGACTCATGCTTCTTTTTCCAGTTTATATCTGTGTCCTTTCTGGTCAGATATGCAGGTGTGATCTGCAGCTCATTATTTTCAGGCGAGGGAAGCAGTGTCCTGGTTATTGAGAAAAGTTAATAAGGAAGTATTATAAAGTCTGTAGCAAAAAAAGTCACAAGCTTTTTATGGTCATCTTATAATTAGTAGGCATGTATTTACTCACTTGCTGAACACTATCAAACCAACACAAGGCAGAGAAAATGACTGACAAAGTTAAATTTGGTTCTTCTGACAACCTTATTCAATTCAGAAAGGATCTTTTCTCCTTTCTTCCCTTACCTTCTTTAAAAAGTAACTGTATAAAACAGTATGTATAGAATTTTTTGTATTCTTAAGCCTTTAATATATAGAAATGTAATGTATTAGGAAATAACTCAAAGGAGGAGGGTGGGAATGAAGCTGTACTGAAATAAGAACATAAACAAGTGAGAGGGGCCAGAAGAGGTAAACAGGAAGGTTAATATTATTTGATAAGATGAGCATGTTTGCTAAGCAATTTGAGCTCAAAAGAAAGATACGTAATTTCAGTAAAGTTATGGGCATTGTGTTTGATGCTATGGATTACATGTTCAATATGACAAAAATCCCATCTCACATGGATAGGAATAAACAGTTATGTAATAATATGGTATTTCTATAACAGTATGTGCAAGACAGCTCTGTAGCAAAAGGCAATATTGCACTTGTTCTTTTTCTGGGATAACCATGAGATAGTAATTAATAATATTTTTTAGTTGCTCAATCAGAGTGAAATAAAAAGAATGAATGTTTTTAGGTGACAAATTTGTTTAAAGACAAAGCATGTTCTCTCTAATATTATATGTTTATTCCAAAAGAACTCTCATCAATATAACAGTGCTTTCTGTTTCTTCTTTATCAAAACAGATGAGATTTTCCCGGCTGTCTGAGTTCATACCATTCTTTGGAGCATTCATTTAATGGGGCCAATTAATTTCACTCTTTTTAACAGTCTTATGCCTCACACCTCTTTTCAAATCACCATTTCAAACTCAAAATTTGTATAAACCCAGAACTGCTGCTAAAAACCCAAGGCACAAGTCTTGATAGAGACTTAAGATAGTCAATTTGATTCAGAAGAACCAGGGACATAAATGGAGAGTAGGACACTTTCCCGCTGATTTTTATTTGTTATTGGTGCTAGGATTAGATCAGAGGTTCGTTCCATACATTCAGGATACAGAGCTGAACCTTACTGACTCAGCTGGCTCAAGGCTGTGTGAAATGGCCTCCAATATTTTGATACTGCCACACAATGTCAAACTTTTACTTTTATTCATTCAATATTTATTAAATATGTACTGTATGTGAACTAACATATCCAGCACTGGGAATAAAATAAATATTTATTTCATGCCTATTCTATTCATTTCATTCATTTGACACAAATTTTTGAGTGTTTACTTTATACTAGGTGTCATAGTTGCTAGATACATGTTGGAAAAGACAACAGTGCTAGTTTTCATACCATTTATAGTCTGCAAAGTTGGGAAGGATAATTAAAAGCTGTAACAGAAAATAAATCAGTATTGTTTTGAATTGTTAATATTCTATAATAACAGTCATGGTATTGTCTCCACATCTGCTCTTCTTTCCTTTTCATCATCTTTAAGAAGCAGCAGGCACTGTGTTCATTACCTGATGGGAGATCTGAGGCAAGGTAGAAAGTAGAAGTGTATCACAAGACTCCTTGACCTTTATTCTAAAAGCCTATGCCTACTGATGATACTTGATGTTGAATAAAATATCTGCTGCCCTCAAACTAAAGAGGTAATTTTCCCACAAGAAGAGAAAGGTCTAAGGACTCTAGAATGGATAGCATGAGCCACTCTTCCCTGGTAGCACTCCAAGAAGCTGGTCAGACGTGGAGGAGGTGATAACCTTCTAGAGGCATTAGGGATTTTAGACTCACCATGTGCTCTGTGCATGACATAAAACCCAGGAGCCACCGCATTTCAAGGTACCACTATGGGCTTGGTTGAAAATGTGTTGTTTTCTACCAGGATAGACTGATGTTTATAGACCTTCTCCCCCTTTTTTTCCCAAATATCACATAAAGTTCATTGTGCTACCATGAGAGAGAAAGAAAACCTTACTGATAACCAAGAGGGAATTTCTAACCCAGCAAGTAGGATGTGATGGGGGCTTAATGTCAGAATTAGTTTGATTTAAAGGAAACACAGAAAGTGAATTTGATGAGTGTGATATATATACACCACTCAAGAAATCAAGATATAAATACATAATACAAATTTTTTGACTAATGCTGTAAAAGAAAATGAACAGGATGAAGTCACGTCATCCAGTGAGGACTCCTACATATGAGAAGAAACTTCTGGCAGAGGAAAGAGCCTAAGTAAAGGGGCAAACACAGGAAAGCACTTAGTAATTAGAAGGCACTGAAAAAAATGCCTTTCAATAATGCAGTGTGCTGGAGAGAGCCAGGTAAGGCAATGGTGAGTGATGGGGGAGCCAGGTCTTCAGGGCTTCACAAGTCAGAGTAAGATGTTCATAAGTTTAATGGAAAGTCAAAGGATTTTAGCAGTAGAGTGACTTAACCAATTTAGATTTTTTAAAGTTACTCTGCTGAGTGATGAATGATTTCAGTGGGACAAAATTGAAAGGTGAGAGATGATGGTGACTGACTAAGCTAGTGGTTGTAGACCTAGAGAGAAGTGGGCCAATATTATACAAATACACACAAATATACATACACGCATATACTTGGGAGTATGTAAAACTGTACTGCTCTCTGAATATAAAGATGACTTAGAATCAATTGAAGGAGATGAAGCTTTACTCAGATCTTTAAAAAATTATAATACCAAATGATAAGTTCAATATTAGATGTATGTACAACATAGTTTTATTATCACAAGGAAGGGAGTGGGGGACAAAGCCCTGTATGATGTCAAGAACTTTACAATTTAAACAACTAATTTCAAATGTGCTGCTACTCACAGTGGAACTACCATCCCCAAAGAAGAAATTGATAAATGAACTTAAGTACTGTTCTACTAACTGTGACACCTTTCCATCTTAACCTCTCGAGTGTGTGTGTGTATGGGTGCGTATACCAACATCCAGTATATCACCCTAGAGCCTCCTTGGGGTCTCAACTTAAACAAAGTCCACTTTTGAAAAATAGAAATCGTAAAACCTCACTCCAAGATTAAATTTTAAATAGCACTGAATTTTTATGCTGAAACACTCAATCAGGTACATTCTGTATCAAGGGCTCAAAAGGAATAGCTCATACAATCATTTCTCTATTAGATATTTGGTGAGCACCTACTGTGTGACAGAAAATGTTCCAAAATTATTTTCTGAAACAGAGAAGAGCTAGGGCAGCATTTCAGTAAACATACATAATAAAAGTTGGCTTATGAAGTAGGTTCCAGACTTTCTCCGGAGTCCACCTTCCTCATCTTTAGACCTGAGATAGTGATGCTGATAAAGAGGGCTGCCTGGACTAGGGGATTCCTTGGGACTGCATCCTGTTCTCAACCAGTGATGAGAGTAGCATGATTATTGGGCATGATTATTTGCTGGGCACTCTTCCAATCACTTTACCTGTGTGAACTCATTGAACTCACTGAATCCTTGCAATCTCAGAGAAAGTATTATGATTTTTCCAACCATGAAGCAGCAGCACAGAGGAGCATGCCCCAGGACACCCAGGCCTGAATTTTGTTGTTAGTCTGTCTATCCCTCCAGTCCTCAGTCTCATCTTAAAGGAGAAGTCCTGATTTCCCTGCAATTTTGGAAAATATTTTTATGTTGTTTTCAACTCAGGAAATGCCAGAGAAGAAGATCCATCTCTCATTAGCTTGAACCATATAGTAATGAATGCTGGTTTCTTCACTTCTGAACACAAAGGACAATTAGTTGCCCAGGTAGTATGTGTCCATTTGCCCACAGAGCTGCCCCTTCAATGAGTGTGCTATACAATGAATGCAAAATCTTTTTATAGGAAAAAATACTCATGTTGTGTTTTTCACATTATACAATTATCAGCAAGGAGTTAGATATTTTAATTAATGATTTTATCATACTAATTCCTGGGGCTTTTTTTTTCCTCTTTGTACAAAATGAATTTTGAAAAGTTACCAAAAATAAATATATTGTTCCCAAAGTAGCTACATACCCATAGGCCAATAATTCTGCTGGTCCTTTGAGTGTATAATCAAATGACATCTCCGTTCATACACATGAGGCCATAAAAGTTCTTTATTTTTAATGATGTTGTCATATATCAGTGTGCCTATCCTTTTCACTTAATTTTCTCCATGATGAATAGAGTGTTAAGAATGTAATCTAAAATGTCTAATTGGCAAGTGCATACTATTTTACATCTTTGACAAATCCTCTCTCCATGAGGACTGCTATTTCAATCCAAATGAAGAGCAGGAAACATCAATCTCTCTCCCATTCAATGTTTTCAAAAACAACTGCATATGTAATTTTATATATAATAAATATTTTATATGCATATTATGTAAGTATATATATATGTAATTTTTAAATGCTTCTTAAGATATAAATATATGTGAGACATTAATCAAATTTAGGTTGATTAAACTTTTGTCCCTGGAATTTAAAATCTAAATTTATAATTCTCTGTATCAGACAAACATAGATAATTAGAAATGGATATGTACAGGGCGGGTCATTTTATTTAGTTACTGTGAAAAGGTAAAGCTACATTCATCTATGCCTGGTAGGATTATAGGAAGGGTTTTCCCTTCTTTTCAAATTGTATCCCTTTTTTCAAAATTTTGAATTTTTTCAAATTCAGAACTCCATCAGTATCTGCAGAACTCAGGTTGGAGAGAAACCTGAGACTATGTATTTTTAACGAGTTCATGTAGTGACTCTTAAGACCCAGCAAGCTTGGAAAACATCAGTTAGGCTATTGGACAATCCAGGCTGAGGAATTTGTTAATTATCCCTCTATCACAGATATTTCAGCTTCCCACTGTTACTCTGCAAGATATTGCTGGATGGAGGCACATAGTGACAGGGAATTTCTTAAAGACAGTGTCTGAAAGTAACTTAAAGGTCATCTTGCCTGCTCTTAAGTGATTCTCTGGCCTTTTCTCCAATACGGCCTGACCCTCAGGCTGTTACCTCCCCCTCATCAATCCCTCAGATTGGTGTATGCACCAATCACATGAAGCTAGCCTAATTCCATTAGAGAAAGTATTATGGTTTAAAGAAAGTAATACACTCTCAGTAGATTCTACAATCCCCAACCAGTCATTTTTTGTCTATCTTGCTCACAAATATTTTTGGATTGACAAGTTACTGGAATGATTCCTGTCTAGTTTACATGCTTATTAATGCCCTAAGACATAAAAAAAAATTAAGCCAAGGCTGTAGAATTACAGTTCCTTAGTTATCACCATCAGGTGTTGTCCAAGATACTGTGTCTACAAAAAAAAAGAAAAGAAAAAATGAAAATGCCTATGAGAAAATTTAATTGGCTGGTGTTATGGCTATTTAAGTAGACAGTTTGCATTTGTCTTCAAACTGCATTTTCTACTAAACATTACTGCTATTACTGGTGGATTTTAAGGCAAAACAACTCTGATTTAGTCTGTGATTGAGTTGCACAGTATAACTTCATTGTGTTTGAACAAAAATTTTCCTGTAATTCAGAGTCTGGGAGGCATTAAGCAGTTTTGTACTGATCTTTTTCTCCCCCCAAGTAATCAGTTCAGATCCAGAGGCCTTTATTACCCAAAACACAGTAACATCTATAAAAATATGATTTCTGTGAGTATAAGATTCTGTATACTACAACATGCCATCAGACATTTTTGAGTCCCATCTGTACTGTTGTCACTTCAGCAACAAAGGTGGTAAAGAAAACTGACTCTAGCAGAGCTACCAGAAACTAAGTAAAAGAGTTTTGCTAAAAATAAGATCTCAATAAATGTTTGAAAGAGGTCAAATCCACTGGATTCCACATTTCTTTTCTGTATAGCATTTTAGAATAGTTTTTGTTCTTTAATTCTTACATTATTTATTGGCTGAGCATTTGTCCTTGACCATAGGTGACGATAAAATGTTATCATTGAAGGACTCACAGATTATCTGGTCTTCAATCAATGAGGAAATTATCGTTTGATAAAATTATATATTGATAGTCCATTCAACTATTAATATTTATTAAGGAGTTACTATGTACCAACCAGCGTCCAGAGCACTAGAAACAGCAATCAGTAAAATAAACAAGTCATTTTTATCTTCATGGGCTTACATTCTAGTGGGAAGAGGTAGATAATGAACAAACATGTGCTAAGTACTATTAAGCGAAAGAAGGCGAGGTAACGGCATAGAAAATTTGAGCAGGTCCCGTATGAATAAAGTTAGAGCTATGTCGATATGTACATGTCTCTGCCCCTCAACTGGGATTTATGGCTCTTAAGAGCATTAAATTAAACACAAACTATTCGATGTCTTTGCGCTCCTTTCCCCACCTCGTAGGGCCTTGAACAATAGGGTTCAAAATATTTTAATTGCTTTGAAAGTGACTTCACTGGCAGCCAAGAAAATTACCAGAATCTCTTTTCAGCCCATAAAGCAAGGATACACTACTGGCTTCATGAGACAGCAGTACAAATCCTCTCAGATGTTGGGGAGGGAGAATTTTTCTCTACCCCTAGGGGTTCTTCTAGCTGGTTTAAAGAATCAAATTGACATGAGACAGATTAACAGAAGACAAAAAAATCAAAGTTTTCCATTATGTACGTATGGGGGAATCCACAGACATAGATTCCAAAGGCAGTCAGGGACAATACGGTATGCACGTCATCCTGAACCAAGGAGACGTGGGTAGGGGTCGGAGACTTCAAAGGAAAAAGGAAGCAATTCACAAGAATATGAAAGCGTAAATGTTTGGTCAACAAATGTTTTCTGGGTCACACAGAAACAATGGGGCACAGAGAGGACTTTTTTTTAACAGACTGCAGTATTCCTCCCCATCTACCACCCCTAGGTAATATTATGATGTAGTTATCTATGGTGATAACTTCCTTCCTGGACCAGTTCCTCTATATAAATTTTTTTAATGCAGTTTGGGGGTGGAAGAGGTCAAAGTTTCTAAGTCTTTTGAGCCTTGATTATTTTCAACTCTGAAATAATCTGCATGTCACAATGGCACATCTTGGCAAACTACATAGGCAAGAATAGTTCCCCAACTATTATTCTACTTAGCTCAACTATATCAGAAACTTCATAAACCAAAATGGCAGATCTACTTTGACAGATTGGAAAGGAATTCAATTTATGTTGTCTTCAACATCAGAGACCAGTTATCAGACATCAGTCACTAGTTCACCAGCTTCAATGGAAGGACAAATCTCTAGCTGTTCTCATCGTCTTGATCCTACTGAAACTTGCATAAAAATAATATATATGTGAGTTTTAACACCTATTTGAAAAAAGGCTTCAATCTGACAAAACTATGCTGTATTATGTTCACCCAGCAAACACTTGCTCTGCACTATGTGCCAGACACAGGGGATGTAATGCAGAAGAGAGTCCTTGCCCACAAAGAATGTATTTGCCGATGTATTTCAGATAGAGCATAGCCTCTGTAGGGGCTCATTCTTGGGGGCCGGGCACCACTGCCACCCAGCACTGCTTGAAGAAATAAAGAACAGCCAGGAAGCCCCGGGCTTCAGTATCCCACTGTCCCGAGGACAGCAGTCTTTGACTTGGCAATTCCAGCCCAAGTGTATCTTGGTGTTCCGAACTGAGCCCCTTACTGAACTAAAAGCTCTTGGGCAAAGGCCAAACTCAAACCAACATAAACACACACATCTGGGGAAAGAGCATACCTGCCACCCCTGTGCCCACCACTATCACTCCCATCTGAGAGTTAGCCCCTCTTCCTCCATTACTGGGCTTTCTCGGTCAGATTTTGTTCCATGACATACAGGTCATCCTTGCACCACTGAACTCTGAATGGCCTGTAAGAGACCTCTGCTCCTTTAAGAAGCACACAGGTACAGAGGAAAAGTGGTCATGTCATTGTTTTGACATATTCCAATTATCAACTCTCAGCTACAGTTCTAGTCAAGTGTTTGACTAAGTGCTTATTTTATACTGAAAAGGAAAAAATCTGCATTATCTGTGTATGCTCTCTTTTATATAGACTCTTATATGTCTCACACCTCCCCTAGGTTAGGGTAGTGAGGGCTGGGGCTGGTCCCCTGTTGTTTTTAGAAACTCCCTAGTCTGAGGGAAGAGTCTTTGATTGGACCCATTTTCCATTTCATCTGTTCTTTTTGCCCTCTGCTTTGACTGTTTTGTTGAGGGACCCAACATTATTTTTAATAGCTTCCCCACTTGACATTTCACGAGCACAGGTGTGTCAGGCTGCTATCTGATCTTTCCAGAGTCATGTGGCTTTCCTGTCCAGTTCTCATGGGAAATCTGATAGTTTCTGTGATCACGCTGTAATTTTGACAAGGGAAATCTAGTTGAAAACACCATTGTCTCCATACAAAATAACCCAGAATGTCTCCCTCTTTTCTGCCAACTTGAGGTGTGGAGCCGTGAGGAGAATGGCGCGCGAGGCTGTGAGCTAAGGCGGTGAGAGACTTGCGCTCCAGCTGTTCCGGGTGATGACCTTCAGGCACACACACAGACATTTCTTACTATAGTATATACATTTGCATTTGCTTAAAAAATCATACCCTTTTGTTGTTTTCTAGCTTTAGAAGTAGGTAATATTGTTATAAAACCAGTAAACTGAAAGTCTGGAACTAAAAGAATCAGTACCATGTTATAGGTTTTAGGATGTCAGAAAATAAATAGAGTGAAGGGAAAATAATCAATTAAATTATAGATTGGACAATACGATATTTCCTCTTCTCTATAGTTCAAAGATTCCATAAGCTCACCATCTGGTTGATGATCTTTTTACCTACAACAGCCATTCTAACACAGGCGTTTGGGGAATTTGGAATTCTTTACTCTAGCTTTGAAAGAAAAAACAGTGCTTAACTTTTACTTCTCATAACATTTACTAAACAAAAAAATGTTCATTTTTTAAAATACCATGAAATATCTGCCTTTTATTCTTGATTTTTGTCTATACTCAAGATAACCTTGGAAAACTTGTTAGATTATATTTAATGAATGCTGTGAAGAAAAACAGAGGTCAATGTGTCAATTCTTTCACTTTTATCAGTAGAAAGGCACAGTTTATTCAAGCCTGTTCACTTCACAGTTGCAGAGCCTTCTTGTTTATACAGCATCATGCACTTTATTAAGGGCTCTGCAATCCTCTTTCATAAAGTGAATATGCCTGTTTTATCATTCTCAGATTGGAAGCCAGCAACTGAGAATTTTGAACTGGTGTTTTTCATTATAAAATATACATTGACAGTCTCCTAAAATAACATCATGCTTATTTATGGCTTTTAAATTAAACAAAAGGCAGAATCTGATGTACCTACAAAAGGACTTTTATTAAGCCAAAAAAATAACTAAATATGTGTAAAATAAGATTGTGGTTAAAACAAAATTTATGATGAGAAAAAAGAAAGCCCAGATAAATAGTCTATAAAAAGAACCTTACTAAGAAAGACTTCAGCTGTAACCTGGAAACTAATCTCTAGTAGTAGATGGTGGAAAGAATGGCAAGGTGACTGGAATAAAATATTTAAAAAAGAAAATCATAATTACAGGTCTTTTGACTAGAATCACGGCCTGAGTTAGTTACTTAAGTGTACCTCAACATTTTTTCTCATCTATAAAAATCTGTATCTACCCCACAAAGATAGAAGAGAGAGAATAGATATTAAAGTGCTTGTAACTTACAAAGCATCATAAAGATACGTTACTTTAATTCTTTTTGTGTTATTACAAAATGAAATATCTCACAACCAGAAACACAGTAACACCTTCCATTTCTGAAGTCAAAATATAATCACTCCTGAAATGTGTATATATTGTACATCACCTCCAGATAGGAAGAGAATCTTAGTATGTAGAGGGGATGCTGTTTATTTAGTCTGAGCTACCAGAATCTTGCCATCTGGGATCCAACTGGTTCAGATATAGAGCCGCAGAGCTACATGAAGTCCTTCAGTGTGTGACTGTAACAAGACGCCAAGAGCTGAACAGAGAATGACTGGATTTTCATCCTGATATTTAGAAGCGTAGGCATCTTAAGATACAACAGCAAGGGTGTACGGATGAATACAAGTATAAGTGATCCAAAATGATATTCTGTCGTTAGCCACCTGCCCCGCCCCTCTGCACTGAAGCATCACTGCAGGGGGAATGTTTTTATATTCCCTTATGTTTCTGTTTTTCTGACTTGATGATCTTTCTGTGTCCTCTTTGCTCTTGTTCCACTCTGCCTCGCACTTGAAGCCGTTGCACCCATATTTCTTTTCTTTTAGATCAAACAGAAAATTCCATGTCTCCCTGGAATTGCTTAAAGTTCAGACTTCAAAGAGCAAAGTCTTCTTTAACTCTTGCTAAGGAAATTGTTTCCTCCAGCAGATTGAGAAAGGTCCCACTGCCACTGACTTCAGTATAGAGAACGACTTCTCTCCCCACTTGCCCTGTGCTGAAACTTTCCAAGTTCTGAATGCTTTGTTTGGCGTCATGTAGGCGATTATACTGTGTCATGTGAAGCTTTTGTTGTTGTTTTTTTAATTCTTGCCTTTGGGGGCAGGAAAAAATTTTCCTGTATTAGTCTTTTCTGCAAAGGCTCTCCCTTCCGATAGAAAGAGGATGCCAAGACACTCATAACCGCAGCGGCCTGAGGCTGTATTGTTCACCTCTTCTGGCTGGCTGTTGTATAGGCTAAGCTGTCTGTCTGATTTTTAAGATATCTGAATTTTGTTTGCCAAAAGATTATTCATCAAGCCATATTTTAAAAATTTCTAATAATAATAATTAACCCAGTTAGACACTTAGAAGCTCAGGTTCCATGAATAGAACACAAGCAAAAGAAAAGAAATACTTGGCTAATATTTAGATACTCTCATGCTGTTTCAAAAATAAACATTAAAAAAATCAAAAGAAAAACTTGAGAAAAACTTTGCTGGAGAATGCCCTTTTCAACTTTCATTTTATGAACTATAACTATTGCCAGTGCTATAGCTATCCAGTAAAGCAGCTTCTGTTTAGCATTAGCCAAATGAAAAGACAGTATCTATTTTATAAAAATCCATGGTTAATAGCTGTTTGATTTAGCTTTAGCTCAGGAGAAGGAAACAGCATTTCACTTTGCAGCTTCTGTTTTTACCTGAGGTTTTATTTTGTTTTGTTTCATCTTGTTTCTTATTAAATTGCATCTACTTATTTCCTATGCTGCTTCTGTATGCAGTATATTAACAAGTAGGCTATCTGTCATTCTTGCTCAAGACTACAGAAATTTACACACCTTTGAAAGGCTTTTTAAGAAGCTTAAAGCCTAGCAGAAAGCTCCTCTTTTCACATTTGCATTTTATAATCCATTATTTATTATTGTTCCTTGCTCTCAGATCACTGTTCTTTATGTACAGCTGTGAGCAATATATATAATCCAAACCCATTATCTTCTCCCTTTGTCTATACAAACCCAACACCTGAAAGAAGACTCTCGTTCTCCATGCCTGAGATAATACCTGTGTGACTAGCTGAACAGCAGACCTGTTTCTAAGTACCCAACTTCTGAGCCTAAAATACCTAGGTTCATGTCATTCATGGCAATTCGTACATAAACCATTCCTGTTTTTGCTCTCTCCAGCGTCCCAGTGTCTAAACGAGTTGTCCCAGAGAGAAAATAATAAATGAAACATCTGACAAAATGCTTTCCAGCTCTCCTGGCTCATACCAATCTTTATCGTTCCAGATACTCCTAGTACATATCAACAGCATCAAATTCAAGACACAGAGCTCTCCTTCATAATTTCAACCACCAAGAACACTTTCACCTTTTACTATTTCTAAAAGTAATGTGTTTCCCCTCTAAGGATGTATTATTTATAATTGGAAGAATCACAAACAAGTAATTGTCTTTTCTAAACCATGAAGTATATGTTGTCCAAAAAATAAGAAAACAGAAATAAAGATCACAGGATAAAAGGGGTAGAAGGGGCACACAAGAAAATTGATTCTAGTGACATAGAGTACATCATTTTAATCTTTCTGCTTTACTCAGTTAATGACAAAAATTACTGGATGTCTATCTTACTTACCAACTTAAACCAGCATCGAAACAGTATTTTGAATGGAGAACTGCTGCTGTTTATTTTTTAGCTGAAATAAGCTATGGTTCAATTTAAAGAAAATAGTCATGGTAGAGCTGATACAGCAGCCAAGAGATAGGTGTTCCTTATAAAAATAAATGTTAGGACAATACTTAAGATCTTTTAAAGACAAATTTATCAGTCTGGACGCAGTGGGTTTAGGAAATCAATGTCATGAATACAATTACTACCCATAAAAGTAAAATATTTTGGCCCCTCAATGAAAGTTATACAACTAACTGAATGGCATACTCTGCCTGGAATAAGGAGTTCTATAAAATAAAGCTTCTCATACATTATCTTGAATACTAATGTCTGTCTTCACTCTGTTTTTGAAAATATAAAATTATAATTATATAAAATCCAGGTAAAAGTAAAAATAACTATAATTTCTTCCACAAAGTAATCAACACAAACTGAGATACTTTACTAGGCAACTAATAGCAAAGACAAAACCACATTAAGTAAACCAAAATTTAAGTGAAATTGACAGTAATTTCTGTTGTTCCTGTATTTGTGGTTCAGTTGTTTTTTAAAAACACATTATATTTAATGTATTGTAATAGCCCATGTCTATTTTTGCCTTTGTCTCAGAAAGTAAAGGGAAATATTTAATTATACGTTCATTCTACATCTTTCTCTTTCCTTTTCCTTGATAGCTAGCAAAATTCTAGCTCTTAACAATGTTTAATAAATATATAGTATTTGTCTTCTAAATTAATGATCAAGTACTGAGCATTTCCTACAGGGAGGTGTAATTAACATGACCCTTTTTAAACTAAAGCTGTAACTGTCATGTTCAATTTTTTTTTTTAGTGCCACCGTTTATCGAGCATTTACTGTGGTTCAGGCACTATGGTAATCAGCTCACTTCTTACAATAACCTCACACCACACCACAGGTAGTACTATTGAGGATACTGAAACCTAGGGGGGTTCAAGCAGATTAAAGCAGTACCTGGAGAGGGAAACAAGGGCTCTAGAGTGTTGGGGACGAGGGGAATTGGATGAAGATCTTCTTTAGTGTCTTTATGCCTCCCTTGATGCACCAAAGAAAATCATCCATTATCTACAGCCCCAATAATTATGTGCCAGCAAACTACCTCCAAAACTCATTGACTTAAGACAATTAGTATTTATTTAACTTAGGAGTTTGCAAGTTAACAATTTGCGAAGTGGGTAGGCAGGGCAGTTCTTTGGGTGCTGACTGGGCTCAGGCACACGTGTGGTGGTCTGCTGACTGCTGACTGGGGCAGCATGGTGAGGGAGCCACGGGTCTCTCTCCTTCAGAAGTCTAACCTAGTGAACGTGGAGAAACAGCCAGGGCAAACGTGAATGCACAGCACTCTTCAAGCCTCTGCTTTGTCTTATCTGCCAACATCCCATTGGACAAAGCAAGTCTCATGGTTGACACAGAGTCAAAGCAAAAGCACACAACAAATGTACATAGCCAAGGCTTTGAATACATAAGGTCGAAGAATTGGATCCATTAGTGAAATCAATATGACAGAATCTACACCTTGTTCTTATTTTGAAAGTTCCTTTTCATCTTTGGCATTCTAAGGTAATGATTCCATAAGAACAGTGACCTACAATAAATATGGATGTGCCTGTAGGAGAATGACCTTCCAATACTGCCAGAGCTCCA
Source organism: Phataginus tricuspis (assembly GCA_029783875.1). Taxonomy (NCBI): domain Eukaryota; kingdom Metazoa; phylum Chordata; class Mammalia; order Pholidota; family Manidae; genus Phataginus; species Phataginus tricuspis. The sequence continues at coordinate 29,865,351 of JAQQAC010019963.1, read as the reverse complement.
TCACCAAAGAGCATTTATTCCTTTGCTACTCAAAGATGGTAACTAGACCAGCAGTATCAACATCTTGCAGCACCTTGTTAGAAATTCAGAATCTCAGGCCAAAACCCCACCTGGTCTACTGAATCATAATGAGTATTTTAACAGATTTTACAGGTAACTTATGGATCATTAAAGTTTGAAAAACCATTGGCTATTGGATTAGAATACTGTTAAAATTTGTTCTCAGTTGTGTTTGATAAGGAAACTAATATAATTGGAAGAATTTTTAACTATAAGAATGGAAATAAAAAAGGGGTTGGGTTGACTATCTAGTAATAACCCAATTTTTAAAATAGGCAAAAGACTTGACATTTCACCAAAGAATATATACAAATAATCTATAAGTGCATGCAAAGATGATTAGTGCCTTTTAGTCATTAAGGAAATGTAAATTAAAACTATACTGAACTCACTAGAATGGCTGAAATTAAAAAGATTGAAAAGAACCAAGGATGTGGAATACCTGGGACTCTCAAACTGACTTGGAAAGCAGCTTAGCAGTTTCTTGTCTGCCAACTTGAACCTCCTCTTTGACCCAGCAATATCACTTTGTGTGCATATACAAGGGAAATTAAAGTATATAGCCATAAAATAGCATGTTCAAAAATGTTCATGGTAGGTTTATTAATAACTGTTAAAACTGGAAATGACCCAATATCAGTTAACAGGAGTATGGAGAAACAAACTATGGTGTACTCATGCAATGAAATACTTCCCAGCAATAAAAAGGAATGCTAAACAAACACAAGTGTATCTCACTCACATTATGTTAGAGAAAGAAGCCAACTGCCAATGTGTGGTCCCATTTTTCTGACATTCAAAGACAGGGAAAATGAATCTACGGTTATATAAATCAGAGTAGTGGTTTCCTGTGTAGAGGCTAGGGGGAGGTGTAGATTAATCATCAAGCAGGATGGCTCTACAGTGATGGTAAGCTTTAGTATCTACCTTTAGGTATTAGTTACACTGGCGTATATTTGTCAAAAATGTATTGAACTTGATTGTTTCTAAGTCAAACATCAATAAGGAAGTGTTTATCCCTTCAGTTTTCAAATAATATATTCCCATATATTATCTCATTTGCAAAGGGGATCCTTGGGACCAGCAGGGCAGGTATTACTATGGACTTCACAGATGAGGACTTTAAAGCTTAGAGAGATGTGACTTGCTAATGTCTCCTGAAACAGTGGGTCTTTGACCACTATTTTTTTTGTTCTTGTTTTTGTTTTTTTTTTAAACTGCATTTCCCTTTCCCCCAGCAGCAAATGGGAGCAGGGCCACAAGTACTGAAATAGAAAAGAGTTCATGGATTTAAAAGTGCTGAGAAGAACTTTTCTACTGGGCAGCACTATTTGAATCCTAAGTACAGTCTCTGCATATCAAATACATGCTTTTGTCTCTTGCCCGCTGTTCTAGAGAATGGGGAAGCTTTCCAAAGCGGGAACTGCAGACGACCATGGGAAAAGGAGGCAATTGTTGCTGGAGGAGCGGTTTCCTGGTTTGGCTTGGAGCTATTCTTTCCCGTGATTCCTCAGAACCCCGGGAAAGGATAAACATTTCAGACCAGTGCTGAGAGACTACAGGGATACTGCCAAGTCCTGCATCAGAACCAACCTGAAGAGAGATTGACTGAAGAATAGCCATTGTGGGAGTAGTGGGTTAGACTAGCTAGTGTGACCGGGGGTTTCCATAGAGGAACTGCCGGCAAGAAAACAAAGGAAATAGATTTAGGATTGCAACCTTGTTGCCAAAGGTCCGGACATCGCCCTGGACAGTACAGTTTCTCCAGGCTTAAAGGTGCTTCACAACACCAATATCCATTCCTAGGCCCCCGGCTGAACCTCTGGGCCCGCATCCTCAAAGTTAAGGGTGTGATTTATTTGCTGGTGCTAATATGTATATGAAATCGACCATACGCATATAACAGGCTGAGCTGTCCCTTGCAGGAGACACTGCTGACTAAGCAAGAAGGCATCCTTGTGATACAACAATTAGGTTTGCTTGGTGAACATGTATGTTGTTCAACCATACATATATAGGGAGGGGGAAAGAGAGGTAGCTCCTGTGAGAAGTGAAGAGTGGAAATAAGTTAGCCCAGTGGTTCTCTACTCTGGAGACACACTAGTGTTATATTTGAAACTTTTAATGAAACACCACCATGCCCACCTCCCATTGCCTAGAGGTATAATTTAATTGGTCTGAGGGGATGGAGAAGGGAGAGCAGGATGAATCATGAAAGACCCACAGGGAGGTCTCATGTGTAGTCCAGGGTAAGAACTACTGATTTAGGCAGAGGAGAGAGGAGTCACTTCAAATGAAGTCCAAGTACATAGACTGGCTCTCCAAAATGGGCTGGCGCCAGGAACTTCTGCAGAAGAAGAAAAGCTTTCAAAGAGTTTGTCCCACTTTCAAGTCAGATGGAAAGTCAAAGGTAAAAACACAAGAGAACTCAACACCAAGAAACACTCCCAGCGGCAAATAAAACAGCCTGACGAGGGTTTTCATTGCTCCCAGCACATCTCCTTCCGCTGCCACTTCTTATGGTAAATAAACATGGGAGCTCTGAGCTAGCTACTGTCTACTTGATCGCACTGAGTGCTGACCAGCATATTACTCACTTTGAATCACCCTGATCCAAGTTCCCCAGAAAGCCCAATTCCATACCGAAAGCACTCACTTTACGGCTCCCTTTGTACTGTATGGCTGCCTAGTCATATCCTACTAGCAATCAAAGATCTCTAAGTTACAATAGCAAGACAGTCTTAACATCAAAATAGAGAAGATTAAAAATACAGTCCCCAGCGTTGGCAACAGTAGGGGAAGAGGCTTTTTCATACTCTGCGGTTAGAAATTTAATTCTGTGACACTCTCCTAGAGGACTTTTTTTTAACTCAAGTTTTTTTTTTTCTCAAAAGTTCAGAAAACATTTGATCCAACAGCCCCCTCTGGAAATTTGTGCAAAGGAATGAATTATGGATACATACAAATACTTATCCATCAAGGTGATCGTAACACTAGAACAACCAAAATATCTATTAGTAAGAGAATGAGTAATGAAATCATTAAATCCATTCCATAAAAAGTGTGAAATGAAGATGTAAAAGGATATTTTATAAAATTAACATATGATCAGATAAATAGCAGGTCATAAATCAGAATGTACACTATTACTCCAATTTTGATAAATACATAGAAAAAAGTGGAGCTTGACAACAAACTTGTCGCAGCAATTATCTGAATGAAGGACTTTCTCTGTTGCACTGTATTTTTCTGCTATATTTTGTAATTTGAATTTAATTCTGTATTCCTTATATAATTAAGACAAATGCATAAAATCACATAAAGAAAAAAGAATAAAAAGCTCTAAAACAATACATTAATAGTTGAGATTTCAGTGAAGCAATCTTCACTTATTTGTATTTTTCAAGACTTACAATGAATGTATTTTTAACAAAATAATGTATTACTTGCCTATAAAAAATTTCCCTGAGTAATTTTACTTGCATGCTTATATAATCTAAGACATTTCAGATTCTTCTAATAACTTAACTGTTAGAACTATTGTGTTTCCTTTACTGAGCCCCCATTTTTTTAAAAAAACAGCTATAAACGAAAACACTAAGCATTGACGTAAGCCTATTTCAGCTTAAAAGAGGAAGAATCTGACCTTCCACTGCTGACAGTCTGTTGAAGTTCTGAGAACTGCCCTTCTCACCATGTGTGGCTTTGTAGTTTCAGAGCAAAAGCCACTTGGACTCTTCTTCTTAGACGTCTTTATTTTCAAGATGATCCATCCTGCATTTAGAAGCAAAAAGAATTTGCTAAACATTTTATTCACTATGCCTTTTTCACTCATATTTTTTATTGATGCTTTTTCCACACTGAACTGCCCTAGTTCTTGACAGCCTGCACCCCATAAGCATCAAGCAATACTCTAATTATACTGTGTCTGCAAATGCTCAGGTATGATTTAGTGCGGGAAATCACATGAAAATATTCCCCTTCAAATTTCACATTCAGAAAAAGAGGAAGATATTTCAGGATTTCCAAACCTATCATCTTGAGGTGCCACAGTCATGTCTACTGAGAAAAGCAACTGTCCATCAACTGTAGGCTGAGAATATTGTTTATACAGAAAGTTAACACTCCCTCCTCCACTTCCTTCTGGGGCAGAACAAGATGTAATTTCCTGCAAGGGTTACCCGAGATGCCTGCCTCTGAACTGGGAAAAACTTTGCAGCCCTCAGACTTATATGCTCTTCCAGGATGTGGCATGAACATTGGAAATATTTTATATGGTACAGAGAGATGAAAGGATACCTTAGGAATAACTCCTGGGCCCACCCCAGTACCCACGGCTGGTCAGAGAGGCCATGACATTGCTCTCTGCAATTTCCCTGAGAGCAAGACACTAAAACTTGTTCCCCATCATGTCCTCAGCATTAGGCCATACAGATGTGTTTGATAACACTTCCAGGGCAAGTGAATAAAAACATGAATGAATGAATGAATGAGGTTTCCTGAAATGCTCCACAGAGAATAAAAATTTACTCGAAAGAATTTCTGCAGGATAAGAGATGGAATAAAAGCAACAGTAAGGCTGGAGTAACAGATAAATGACAGACATCAGGTTCTTTCTTAAGACTAAGTTTTAACACATAAAAGGGGGGAGACAGCACAAGACCCTGGGAATAAAAGGGAGAGGAGTTGATGAGAGGATGGGTCTCCCATGGAGGAAAACCTCGCCTGCTTCAAATTTTTGGCTAGAGGCCCTCCCTGCCACTGCACTGGTTCTTCACATAGACCCACAGATGCTTCAAGGGTCTGCCCTTTTTGTTACCGAGGCTCTACTTTCTAAAATAGGTGGCTTAGAATGGGGATCAAGTAGCCCTTTTATAGAAGCAGAGCAGAAGCTTCCCCGAGAGAAGCAGAGACTGTAGGCACATGAAGAGAATGTTGGCTGCCTTTGAATCCTGGTTCCAGTTGTCCCTGGGTCCAGCTGCTCCCACCAGTTTTGTGAGCCAAAAAAAAATTCCTATTTATTTGTATAGTTTAAATCCAACTGGGATTCTAATAACCAAAACCTAAATGTTTTGTAAAATATATACCTGAAGAGTAGAAAATGGGCAAAAGGAAGAAATCACAATGTCAAAATAATTGATAATAGAGCATTTTCAGAACAAAGAGAAGTTTAAGAGAAGTACCAGAAAATGCAATGAAAGGACTGGTTTAGCACCTGCACATAACTTATTCTTTACACTTCCACTTCACTTGAGATAAAACCTTGAGAGAGGTGGGCGGGGGGCAGCAGCAGAAACTGAGAAGTCTTCAGGACATCGCAAAGGAGACCATCCACACATTCATTACTAAAGATTAAACAGAAGGAGAATATTGGTCCCTAAGGATACAACAATGAGCAAAATAGCATCTCTCCTTGTGGTTCTTCAGTCTAGTGTTGTGTTACTTTTGAGAAAGACACAATCATTGCAGCACATCTTGAGGCCAGGAAAGGTGTCAGCTAAACACACTAAATATCCCAAGTTCTCTATGGCTTGTGGAACCAGGCCCTGTGCTAGGTAGAAAGCTGCTTGGTACAGAGTCCTAAAAGGAGAAAGATTTCCATAAAGATCAGTGATCAAACAGCCCTATAAACATGCTAAATATGATGACACATCTCAATGAAGGGGAAGAGATACAGCTCAGTGAACAGCAACGCAAAGGAGAGAAATTGAGGGATGTTTACAGTGCCAGGATGCACGTTCCTCTAGGGATTCAACTCTGGAAGAAGCTGTCTCCACTCCTCTACAAACACCAGGAATGGCGATGAGGGGAGGTCTACAGATGGGCACACAGCATCCTTAGTGTTAGTTACAGAAACTAATACACTGCTGCGCTCAAGGCCATGGAGAGTGCGTGATTAGGACTAAGAGGTCTGAAAGCAGAAGTCAGAAACAATTCGAAGGATCCTCCTTTTTGCACAGGAGAGTTAGAAACACTGCTTCTCACAGCCGAACAGAGTCCTGTGGCCTTGTTTTACAAGTCAATGAAATCTCACGGCCATTCCAGTGTCAGCTGTCATCCAGGCCATAGCATTCTGCCTGGCAGGCCGGGAGATGAGCTGCGGAACAACACATTCAGCTTGCGCTGCTAAGCACTGGGTCCCGGGCTCTTCAGTCAGATCTGGTATACGGCAAAGTGCTCCCAGAGGGGCTTTTAACGCCAAATGTGTTTTCTGAAGGCAAGAGTCTATACAAATGGAGAAAGTATCTTGACTTTTTTATGCGTCAGATGCCTTCAGATTATTCACATTGTGTTTCTAACAAGCCCTGTCTCCTGTCAAGGCCATCTACCCAGGCCTATCCGCACCAGCCCTCAGCGTCTACAAACTCTAAAGTAGATTAATCCTGACCCCCCAAAAAACATTTATATATCTGTATCTATCTATAGAGAGAAGTAGCATTATATTAAAATGAAAACAGGATCCAGATAATGTCATTAAACTTTTTAGAGTCCTTGCTATGAGCTTCAATACTAATTTCAAAGACAGAATAGGCATAGGATCCAGATGCATGTCAGTACATGTATGGGTGGCTGAAAACAGATTTGAGCTACACCTGCCAAGCTGCCTGAACGGGTGTTACCACCTCAGTCAACAGGAGCTGTTTTTGGAAATGAGACATATTTCCTGGATTGAGAATACTCTCAAGGACATTATTTAGTATGTGCACAATAAATATTTGGTGAAAAGATTACGTTTCCAAGAAAAGTTGAACATAGGCGTCTTGTGTCTCAGCAATTGGCTTGATGAGACTGAACAGCAATGAATGGCTGCTAAGCAATAAAACTTTGTCCAGGAATCAGGAAAGGCTGAACAAAGAGACCTGGAGGATAAAGAGAACATACCCTAGTTCAAGAGTGGGGAATTCACTTTCAAAGCAAAGAGAATGTTGTATGTAGAAGCCTGGTGCCTGCTTGTCTCCGCAAGTGCACGTGGGGCATCATAAAACGAAACTGAAGATCACGCTGGCTGGCCAAGTCCAAAGTCAAAGACTGGGAAGTGCACTTCCCGTGGGCAGAGGCCGGTACTTCAAGGTTCTGTGGCAAAGAATTTGGCTACAGAAAGGGAGGAAGAATTGGAGCCAGTAATTCAATTTACCAGCAAAATTCACCATGACCACATTCTTTGAAAGATATTGAAAAATAACAATAGAAGGAAATTTTAAAACTGTTTGAAAATAATCACAGATTTAATAAAATAAGACTAAAGATGGCTTCAGCTCTTTCTCTGGAACACAAAGAATAAATGCAACATGGTGTGGTAGGCTGAAAATATCCTTCCCCCAAGATATTCACATCCTAGTCCCCAGAACCTGTGAATGTTATTGTACAAGACAAAAGGGACTTTGCAGATGTGATAAATTGAGGATTTTGAGAAGAGTATCCTAGATTACCCAGGCGGGCCCCACATAATCACAAGGGCTCCTTATAAAAGAGGCAAGAAGATCCAAGGGAGAGAGAGATAAAGTGACAGAAAGAGAGGTCAGAAAGGAGAGAAGATGCCCTGGTGCTGGCTTTGAAGACAGAGAGATCATGAGTCAAAATGTAAGCATTCTTGAAAAGCTGGAAAAATCAAGGAAGCAGATTCTCCCCTAGATTTTCCAAAAGGAGCCAGCCTTGCTAACACTTTTTAGTCCAGTGAAACTGATGTCAGACTTCCAACATCCAACCCTGTAGGAGGATAACATAAGTAAGTTTTTTCAGGTGAGTAAGTCTGTGGTAATTGTTATAGTAGCAATAAGGTACCAATACATGATCTAAAGAAATCTGAAGAAGGAAAGTTGTGACTTAAATCTCTTAGTGAATTGTTTTTAATGAATGAAAGAAATGGAGAAATACCATCAGGAAATCCAGGGCCCAGTAAATATGCTTACTTATATCAATTGTATTGACTAACTGTGTTTAGGTAGTTTCAATGAATAGCACCATTTCATTGTATACTATTTCTTTGCTATTGAAATTTTAATTATTAATTTTTAAAATTTTGAGGTGCATGCAATATAATGCATAGGTCTTAGTGTACAGCTTGACGAGTATTGATATTATACACTCATGTAACCATTTCCCAGATCAAGATATAAAACATTCTAATTTTTTCCCCTTTCACCTATTTCAGCCCCCTATTCATTCATTTTTAATTTTTAAGGCTAAGTAACATTCCATTTTATGTATGTACCACATCTTTTTTTTATCCATTCATCTACTGATGACATTTATGTTATTTCCATATTTTGGTTATTGTAAATAATGGTGTCATAAACATAGGAGTGTATATATCTTTTTGGATTAGTGATTTTGTTTTCTTTCGGTAAATTCCCAGAAGTGGAATTGCTGGGTTGTATAGTTTTTCTATTTTTAGTTTTTTGAGAAACCATCATATTGCTTTCCATAGTGGCGGTATCAGTTTACAATCCCACCAGCAGAGCGAGAGCTCCTTTGTCTCCACATCCTCACCAACACGTCATTTCTTGTCTTACTGACACTACCTTTCCCACTGGTGTGAGGTGACAGCTCAGTGCAGTTTTGGTTTGTATTTCCCAGATCAGTGATTTTGAATATCTTTTCATGTATCTCTTAGCCATTGTATGTCTCCTTTGGGAAAGTGTCTATTCATATCCTCTGCCCGTTTTTTTTAATTGGGTTATTTGTTTTTCTGGTGTTGAGTCGTATGAGTTCTTTATATATTTTCGACATTAGGCCCTGATTGGATATGTCATTTGCAACTATATTCTCCCATTCAGTAGGTTGCCTTTTCATTTTGTTTATGGTTTCATTTGCTGGGCAGAAGCTTTTTAGTTTGCAGTCCCACTTGTATAGTTTTGCTTTTGTTTTCCTTGCCTGGGAGATACACTCAGAAAAAAGTTACTGATGCTCATGTTCAAGAGTTTACTGCCTGTTGCCTTCTAGGAGTTTCATGTCTTATATTTTTAGGTCTTTAATCCTTGCTATTGAAATTGTAATTGTGAACAATTTTTTGGTTGATCGTAGTATGTCTCCAAGTAAGTTTTCAAGGAAAAGCAAGTTGATGTTATTCCTGAGTTTTTGTGTATCTAAGAAGATATTTTTACTGCTGTTGCACATGAACATTAGCTTGACTTGTTTAAAAATTTTAGACCAAAATTTTCTGCTGTCAAATACAGCTTTAAATGTCTTCTTATTGAACAATAAGGAATAAGACTTAACGAACCATAATGAATAAAACTTAAGCCTTAGGTTTTTAGAGAAGATACAACAAAAAGATGATAATTCAATAATTCAGAATAGGGTTAGAGTCATGGCTATGGTTAGGCAAAAAGTAAAACTAATCAAAATCAACAGACTTCTGGCATATCTGATTTTTAGCAGGTAATGGAACACAAATATGATGATTAGGAAATAGGTATATTTATATAGAGAGAAAGTGAGAGAGGGAGAGAAGATTAACATTAATAAAGAAATATTTCCTACAATCACTACTAAAAACTGAATTTTTTTTAAAAAGTGGACAATGTCTAGATAGAACTGTAATGCTCAAACTTTTTGTCTCAGGATCCTTTAAATGCTCAAAATGTATTGAAGAACCCAAAATGGTTATGTTTTTTGTCATATCTATCAATATTTTACCATACTAGAAATAAAATTTGTAATTTATTTAAAACACAATACATGCAAGCACACTTTCTTTCAGCTGTCAGAATAATGACATCACTATATCATTTACTTTCTGGAAGACTCTACACTCAGAGGAGAATTCAAACAGAAAGGGCTGATAGCACCTTGGTTTTATTATGAAAATCATTTTGATCTCACAGGTCCCTAAAAAATACCTTGAATTACACTTTGAAAATCAATAGCCTTGTATACAGTACCAAATTACAATTGTGTAATAAAAATTACCAAAATTAACTCAAAGGAAGTTAAAAAAACAGAATAAACCAATAATTTATGAGAACTTGAAAATGTTATCGAACATTCAAGTGCAAGTAAGACCCCAAGATAAGATGGGACTAATGAAAGTTTTATATCAAATACTGAAATAGAGCACAAATAGGAAACTAAAAACCAGTTTTATTAATAAATTAGATGCAAAAATGTAAATACTAATAAGCTCAGAGAGGTTGACAGTTAGTAGAGTCAAGACTTGGCCTTAGCCAAGATCTGACATCAATGCTGTTCCAGTAGCCTTAGGCCTCCCTGGAGCAAAGTTACCCACTCACCTTTTCTGCCTGCAATGCTGCTGAATTGTTGGCTTTATCATTCCTCTTCCAGGTTTTGTCACTTAATGAGCTTTTAAGTGTTTGTCCTCTGTAAGAGTTGTTCCTATCTTTGAAGTAAAAACAGAAAACAAAATTACTGCACTGATAAAAATACCTGAGCACTATGTAAATACCATGTAACTTTGCCTACTTTTCTTAAAAATTGGGTGAGAACTTAAGGGTGCATTAAATTACTTACCCACACAAATTAGAATTGCTTCCCCCAGAAATGCAATGTTGACTTAGTTTCCATATGATTAAAATTGTTAATGTAGTATATTACATTAAGAAATTTAAAATATAATTTCAGTAAATGACAGAAAAATATTAGATAATATTCAATATTACTGACTTTTTAAGGAAAATTAAAAATAAAAGAATCTCATGCAACATAATATAGGACGTCTAATTTAAGCGCATAGATAAAATAATACTGGAGAGTGAAACACTGGAGTGATTCCTAGTAAAAACAGATAATCACATTAGAAAATCTTGAATCACTATTATTTCACACTGTTCTGAGAAATATTAGAGAGAAGAGGATATGAAGCAAAATTAAATATCTTTGGTTTCAAACATATAAGGCAGACAACTTAAAATTATTTTGTCATTAATACAGTATTTATATGCAAAATAAATTGTTAATTTAAAAAAATGGCTAGGTAAATGTTTTTAAAGCATATATTAAGAAGATAAACAAACTGAAAAGCAAGCCACAAACTTTGCAAATATATATAAAGATTGCTAAAAATCAATAAGAAAAATGCTTATGCGCAGTATTAATCACCTTTTATTGCATAACACATTATCCCAATATTTGGTGGTTTAAGTAGTAATCGTTTAGTATCTCTCACAGTTTCTGTTGGTCAGGAATTCTTATTTGAGGTCTCTCATGAGATCACACTTGACTGCTGCAGTCCCCTGAAGGTTGACAATGACTGGAGGGTTCCTTTACGTGGTGCTAGCTTCTGATGGGAGGCCTCATTTCCTCTCCACGGTAGCTTCTCCATAGCACTGCTCTTGCATCTTCATGACAGGATGGCTGGCTGCCTCCAGAGCAAGGCTTCTAAAAGACCAAGTCAGAAGATACAATGCTTTTTACGACTTAGTCTTTGAAGTCTCACTCTATCATTTCTGCCATATTCTATTGGTCACAGACCAAGTCAGAAGATATAATGCCTTTTACGACTTAGTCTTTGGAGTCTCACTCTATCATTTCTGCTATATTCTATTGGTCACAGACCAATCTCAATTTAATGTAAAAGGGAGCTATTCACAGGACATGAATACTATAAGGAGAGGATCAGTGAGGGCTGATGACCGCACAAGAGAAAAAAGGTAACCAAAACATTAGTGGACAGTTCATAGAAGAACCAATACCAATGGCCAATTATTACTTGAAAAAAAACTCAGTCTCACTATATTCAAAAGGATGGAAAGGAAAATAAGGCACTATCTTCTTTAAGTAGATAATACAAAGTAAAATGTCTTTGAGAAAAAATATACAACAAAAAGTCTCCTTCCCATCTCTTTCAGTATCCCAAATTTCCTTCCCCAGAAACAACTTATACTACTACATCCTGTGTGCCATTCTAGAAAGTCTTTGAAATACAAATAATTTGTGTATAGTGTATATTTTCACAATTATCTTATTGTTATTTTGGGGTTTACATTGTATCCTGGAGTTTATTCAATATCAATGCATACAAAATCACCCCCTATTTTAATAACTGCATAGAAATTGTAGTGGACATTGAGGTTGCCTTCCAGTATCACTCCACTTTCCCATCTCCTTTGTGCCAGTCCTGAAGTTTGAGTGATGCTGAAAACACCTGTAACCCCAGGGGTTGTCTCTGATCAATAGTTATTATTTCAGGGCATCAAATGATGCATGTTAGTTGGTCCAATCAAAATGAAACATAGGTTTTTATTAATGATTCAGGTGTTGCCCCCTCTCTCCATGAGATGAGGAAGCACAGAGCATCTTGTAATCACAGATGGAGCCAGCCTTATGTTGTAGAAACTACTGTGGGAAGAGCAGAGAAAGTAGGACTTTGGGGATGGTTAGAGAAGAGGGTTTAAGGCTCCCCTGAACAACATCTACCTCTGGACTTTCAAATTGTCAATGTGTTTTCTTACCATGTCAGTCAATTTGAGTTAGATCTGTGTTATTTTCAACAGAAAGTAGTCTGTGGTATGGTTATCCCATATTTATATAAGCAACCTACTTTAGATGGATAGTTGGGTTGTTTACAACCTTTTGTTATTGCAAACAAGGTGGCCGTGAAAATTTGGTACACATGACTTTGAGAACAAGCTTGAATATATCTGGAGAAATAATCCCTAGAAATTAATTAAACTTCTATCAAAAAATAGATGATTTAAAATTTTAGCAGGAATTTCCAGATTTCTCTCCATAGAGTTTGCAGCAATTTTTATACACATTAACAAAATATTAGGATATTTCTCAAACACTCATTGACACAATGTTATCAGTGTTTTTGGTTATCTAAGATTTTGTTTCTAAGAGCAATGTTTAATGTTGTTAAAAGTATAATATGATAGGGACCAATACCTATTTTGGCTTAATTATCTACAACATTTCTCGAAAGCAGAAAATGTGCATCAAGAAATTTAACAAGTTTGCTCATTCTTTGTTTTTTAACTGAGATATTGACATATAACATAGTGTATATGTCAGTAAGTAAGTTTAGAGTATGCATAGTGTTGTTTGATACACTTATATGTTATTATATGAGTACAACTATAGTATTAGCTAGTCTTTATCACCTTGTGTAAATATAATTTCCTCTTTGTGGAGAGAACATTTAAGATCTCTCTGTTTTGGGGATTCTATCATGAGAAAATTAAAGAGCCATGGGTAGTAATTTATACATTAAAAAAACCTCAATTATTATTAAAAAGAAAACTCTGAAAAAAGAAAAATAGTGAAATAAATTATGGCTTGTCCACAGGATGAATACTATCCAGACATTAAATATCATGTTTCTGAAAAACAATAATAGTGAAACATGCTTCTTATATAAGGTTAAGTTAAACAAGCACTCATTTAAAGTAACATGCTAACTTTGAAAGTAAACACACTAATGTGCACATATAGACACATATATATTTATTTCTCTGAATTTATCATATATGTGTAAATATTATACACACACACACAGACACATACACACACATACACATACATATACAGGTGTTAAAGGATTTATGCACCAAAATATTTATTCTGTTTTTTTCTTGGTAGATTTAGCAGTAATTGATTCTTAATTTCTTCTATATAATCATCTACATTTCTAAAATTCCATGTATTGAACATGTGTTATTTCACAGTTAGAAAAATGTTACCTTCTTTTATCATCCCTTGACTTTAGCTTGACAAGAAGTTTGAATTCATAATTAATTGGAGGGAGGGAAATGAAGCTTCATGAAACTTTCAACATGAATGAAAAATGAATACTTTCCATAATATATCTGAAACGCTGATCTCTCTACTTTAGATCCTCAATTAATTAAGTTGGAAGGCCATGAAAATATTCATTACCTACTTTAAATACCTCTACCCAATGCTCATTCAGAAATCTTTTGAAATAGTTTAGCCAAGCATTATGAAATTCCAAAGCATAGCACGTATATGAGAGAAAGTTAACATCCAAAAGGCAGAGTGGTGTCAATAAATAGTTTGATATTTAATTCATTCAGTTGTTTCCATTCTTTCATTACTAGTTGTGTTATGTACTAGTAATGAGTAAAACAGAGAAGTTTCTTCGCAAGGGGAAAATAGACATTCACAATCACATAAATAAATACAAACTGTGACTTTGAGAAATGTCACTAAGGGAGAGAGACAACATTAATGAGGTGGCTAAAAGTATGCCCTCCGTAGTCTGATGCCTGGGATTGATCTCTTCTGCCATGTACTAGCTGTGTGACTCTCAGAAAGATACTTGACCTCTCTGTCCTCAGTTTTCTGATATGTGAAATGGGAAATTTTAAAAGTATTTCATAGGCTTGTTATGAGTATGAATAGAGTTACTATTTTACATGCTTGTAACAATGTTTGACACAGAGTAACCTCTAGCCAAATGTCTCATAAATGAGTAAACAGAATAATGTACATGTTGTATATGGTATGTATTTGTACTGGTCCAGAAACTGAACTAGAAATTATGACTTTTTATTAGGCTGACTGTCCTCAGCTTCCTTTTCCTCTTTTGTAGCTTCTGATTAAAGATGGGAAACAACACATCTACTTTGCCCCCAGGGATACCATACTCTAGTAAGCTTTTTCCACACTTTAAAAAATGTTCTTACAGTTTCTTGAAATGCTAAGCACACACCTACCATGTGATTTAGCTGCTCTGCTTCTAGGTATGTGCCCAAGAGAAATGAATGCACATGTCTGCACCAAAGCGTGTACGAGAATGTTCATAACAGCTTTATTTGTAATACCCCAAAACTAGAAACAACTGAAATGTCCATCAACTTTTGAAGAAATAAAAAAATGTGGTATATTAACATTCAGCAATAAGATAGAATATTAATATATGAAAGTAATTAAGGCATAAAACACCATTGATGAATCTCAAAAAAAATTATGCAAAGTGAAAGCAGTCAAACACAAAAAATTAAAAACAGTATGACTGTATCCATATCCATTCTGGAAAGGCAAAACTATAGTTCCAGAAGGATCTGTGATCACCTGATGCTGGGGATTAAAGGAAGAGAATAGATTTCAAAGATGCATGAGAGGTTTTTTTTTCAATTTACAAGTATTTGCTATCTTGATTGTAGCACATATTAACTTTATATAACTACCAAAATTCATTAAACTAGGTACTTAAAGTGGATTTACCTTAATAAAGCTGGAAGAATAAAAAATAGCAAAAAACACTAAGGAAATAAAAGGATATAAACACAATATCCATGTACTCAAATGACAATTTTATAAGAGAAAAATACACACAAATATATTTAATAAATAATGTGAGACATGTCTTAAAAGTACAAAGAAGTTTTATAAGGATGTAAAGTTGGAAGAGGTCATTTACATTTGGCTCTGGCAGAGCTTACTGGAAGAGGTAGCATTTGAATTCAGTTCTGACAGGTAAGTTAGATAGCTAAGGGAAGAAGAAATTTCAGAAGAACTGGATTAGGAAGCCATTTATATTTATCAGTATTTACAAAACCCATGGAGTATCCTTGCAAAATGTTTAACTGAGGCATAAAGATCATGTAGGAAGTTGTGAAAGGCTAAGGCAATAAACACCAGTTGGAACCAAACCATAGAAGTCTTACAATTCTAGGGTATAAGCAACAGAAGCTGCTGAGAGCTGTGTGACCAGAGCTTTGTTTTAGATGGAGATTACACTGGTATCTCAATGTAGGATGAACTGGACAAGTAGCATGGAAGGAGACTGGGAGGCTATTAGATGGTATTGAAATTTCCAGCTGTGAATGCTGAAATGAGAATGGATAAGAAAATAAAGATGTATGAGAGTTTGCCGAATAAGAAATTGGGGTTGAGTGGATATGATGGAAGAAATACATGTGAATGCAAGTTGATGAAGATGATACCCAAAGAATGTGTTGCTTCGGTAACGTTAACATTGAACAGAATTATTATCAGAAGTCTCTGCAAATTAAGGAGGGGTTCTTGGATTAAGTGAAGACCTAGTCTCTCAGTGAATCCAATAGAATGCCAACTCTGTACCAGGCAGGATATATAGGAGTTATAGTGAGGAACCAGGCAGATAAAGTCAGTGTCTTCCAGGGATTTATATTCCTGTTTGGGGAGATAGACAATAGACCTGTAACTATATGTAAGATTTCTCTTAAATATAAGGTAAGTCATTACAGTTCGGAGCTTGTGCCTTCAAGAGAGCAATGGAATGCTAGAATCCAAATATAGGTATTTATGGAATCAGCAGTTACCTTATTAAAAGACGAAGCTAGTGGGCACAGGCTGCTACTGAAAAGGAAATAGAGTTGCAATTTAAAGGGAAGATACAAGTATGTTAACTGGAAGAAAAAAATAAAGAAGGAAATTAGGAACAGAGAGCTTGAGGATGTGAAATTAAGGGAATAATTAATGGAGCAAATCTGCTAAAGGGATGGGATTGTGACGATAGAATAAACCACTGGCCTTGAGAAGGAAAGTGAATCTCCTTTCTCTATTATAGGAACTAAGGATTTATAAGAATAAAATAAGTGGTGAAAATACAAACAAAATATAAGGTGGGAAACACCTGTGGGAATAAGACTTAGATTTTTGGCAGACGGTGTTATTCATCTTGGTGAAAATGGGCTTCCAGGTCTGAGGAGAGGAGAGAAAAGATCTCTAGAATGACAGCTGTGAGGACTGACTGAATCATAGCAGCTGGCTAGCAGGTTTGCTGGGCGCTCATCAAAGGTTGCCTGCCATGAATTTTTAGAGCACCTAACCAGCTTGAATTTCTCCAGCAATCCAAAAGCAGAGAACATAGAAAATTCAGGTTGTAGACCAAAACTAGATTACATTTAATAAAGAAATACATACATAAATAAATGGAAAATGCAATGGAAAGTCAAAGGCATTAGGTATCTACATGTTTTATTGAAATGGACGATGACATGATCAAATGGGAGAGAAGTCAGGGTCAGCCCATGATAAAAGGACAAGTTGATGCAGAATAAGGCAGTTGGAAAGGCAGAGAGCAAGACTGTAGACAGAAAGGAATAGCAGAAACTAGGACATAAGGTTATAGAAGTTCCTGGAAATAACACAGTCAGGGTGAAGTGTTACACCTTAATTAAAAGTATTGTGTACAGTAAGGATTTCAAAAAATACTTTTCAAATTTCAATCTGCCATTTATTTACAGATCTGTATATGAAATCCTAAGGTGTTAATTAAAGCCTTTGTAAACATTCATTCATAGTAATTTCACAAATCTTTGAGGAGATATGAAAAAGCACTTCATCTTTTGAGCACAGTCTATTTTTGCAAGTGGTTTTTATCAATGTGAAGTTATAAAAGGGAAACTTCAGATGCCTTCTCTGTTCTGCTGGCAACAGTCTCCTTTTGGCCAGAAAAGGGGAAAGATGTGATTGGATCTCAGACTAGATAATTCCTAAGTGTGCCTCATGCTATATTTATGATGACTGAATTAAATTTCGTTTAATTCACCACAGTTTGGTGATCAACTCAGGGAACAAATAAAAACTAAAGAAATAGAAAAGAACATTTTCTCCAAATGTTTTGCCTCTTAGGAGAGAAAATGAATTTTTAAGAGCTATGTTATTTTGACTGGAAGGAACAAAATTCTGGCAAGACAGCAGGTGGTTATCATTTTGAAACAGAAAAATAAAGCAAATTCCCATACCTTAAAGTTCTAAGTGTTCCTTTGAACTTAGTCCAACTGAGTATCAGATTCTCTTGAGTATTTATGTCTATGAGTGATCTCTGAAGTGCTAATACAATGAGTGACTTGATCATTCTGGATCACGTATTCAAAGTCCTAAAGACAGAATAAGAAACAGAATACAGGCGTACCTGGGGGGTATTGTGGGTTCTATTCCAGACCACTGCGACAAAGGAAGTATCACAATACAGCAACACCAGAAGAATTTTGGGGTTCCCAGGGCATATTAAACGTTACGTTTACACTATACTGCAGTCTATTCGGTGTGAAGTAGCAATATGTCTAAAACAACAATGTATACACCTCAATGTAAAGTCATTTTCTGGCTAAAAATGCTAGCCGTCACCTGAGCTTTCCGTGAGTTATGACCTTTCTGCTGTGGAGGGTCTTGCTTCGATGTTGATGGCTGCTGACTCAGCAGGGCAGTCGTTGCCGAAGGTTGGGTCGCCTGTGGCAAATTCTTAAAATAAGCAGCAATAAGGTATGCCACATCGATTGACACTTCCAGTCACGAACAATTTCTCTGTAGCGTGTGGTGCTGTTTGATAGCATTTTACTCACAGTGTAACTTTTTCAGAATTAAAATCAGTCCTCTCAACCCCTGCCACTGATTTATCAACTAAGTTTATGTAATATTCTAAATATTTTTTTGTCCTTTCAACAACCTTCACAGCATCTTTACCAGGAAGAGATTCCATCTCAAGAAACAACTTCCTTTCCTCATCCGTAAGAAGCAACTCCTCATTCATTAAGGTTTTATCCTGAGATGGCAGCAATTCAGCCTCATCTTCAGGCTCTACTTCTAATTCTAGTTCTCTTGCTATTTCCACCACTTCTGCAGTTACTTCCTCTGCTAAAGTCTTGAACCCCTCAGAGTCATGCCTAAGGGTTGAAATTAACTTCTTCCAAGCTCCTGTTCTTGTTGAAATTTTGACCTCTTCACATGAATCATAATGTTCTTAATGGCATCTAGAATGATGAATCCTTTCCAGAAGATTTTCAACTTACTTTGCCCATATCCATCAGAGGAATCACTATCTATGACAGCTATAGTTGTTGAAATGTATTTATTCAATAATAAGACTTGGAAGTCAATATGATTCCTTGGTCTGTGGGTTGCAGAATGGATGTTGCGTTTGCAGGCAAGAAAACATTGATCTCATTATACATCTCCATCAGAGCTCTTGAGTGACCAGGTTTATTGTCAGTGAGCAGTCATATTTTGAAAGGAATCTTTTTCTGAGCAGTAGGTCTCAACAGTGAGCTTAAAGTATTTAGCAAACCATGTTGTAAATAGATGTGCTGTCATCTAGGCTTTGTTTTTCCGTGATAGAACACAGATAGAGTAGATTCAGAATAATTCTTAAGGGCCTTATATTATCAGAATGGTCAAAGAACACTAGCTTCAATTTAAAGTCACCAGCTGCATTATTCTCTTAGCAGGAAACTCAGTCTGTCCTTTGAAGCTTTGAAGCCAAGCTTTGACTTCTCTCTAGCTCTGAAAGTCCTAGACGGTATCTTCCTCTAGTAGAAGGCTGTTTCATCTTGAAAATCTGTTGTTGAGTGTAGCCACCTTCATTAATGATCTTAACGAGATCTTCTGGATAACTCCCTGCAGCTTCTACATCAGCACTTGTTCACCTGGGATTTTTATATTTTGGAGATGGCCTCTTTCCTCTAACCTCATGAACTAACCAGTCACAGACTTTCATTCTGCAGCTTCCTCCCCTCTCTCAGTCTTCAGAGCATTGAGGACAGTTAGAGTCTTGCTTTGGTTTAGGCTTTGGCTTAAGGGAATGTTGTCACTTGTTTGACCTTCTATCCAGACCTCTAAAGCTTTCTCCATATCAGCAATAAGACTGTTTCGCTTTCTTATGATTCATTTGTTCATTGGTATAGCTCTTTTAGTTTCCTTCAAGAACATTCCTTTACATTCATAACTTGGCTAACTGTTTGGCACAAGAGGCCTACCAAATGGCCTCTCTCACCTTTCAACATGCCCTCCTCATTGAGCTTAATCATTTCTAGCTTTTGGTTCAAAGTGAAAGACATGTGACTGCCTTTCACTTGAACACTTAGAGGTCATCACAGGTTATTCGTTGGCCTAATTTCAATATTGTTGTATCTCAGGGAATAGGGAGGCCTGATGAGAGGGAGAGAGATGGCTGTTTGGTTGAGCAGTCAGAACACAAACAATATTTAGCAATTCACTTTGTTATCTTATATAGGCACAGTTCATGGCACCCCAAAACAATTACAATAGTAACATCAAAGATCACTGACCACGGATCACCATAACAAATATAATAATAATGAAAAGGTTTGACATATTGTGAGAATTACCAAAACATAACACAGAGATACTAAGTGAACAAATGCTTTTGAGAAAAATGGCACCCATAAACTTGCTCTATGTAGAGTTGACACAAACCTTCCATTTGTAAAAAACACAGGATCTGTGAAACTCAGTAAGCTAATAATAAATGAGGTATGTCTGTATTAAAGACACACTTCTGAAAGCAACATCTATTGGGAAATACCCACTGGAAATACTCCGGTGATAACAGAACCAAAGCATTTGGTTATATCAATTCCCTAGGAGCAGTTTACACCACCTGAGCAGCACACACAGTACTCTGAGGTCTCCCCAGAATAATCTGTAAAGATGAATTCCAGTTTTCAAGCTGACAACATTGCTTATTCCAATTTGATCATATCTCCATAGACATGATGTTTATTTTTTTCTACAATATGGTTTAGATGGACTGCAAAACACTTGATGGTCTGCCTTGATAGGTATAAAATGGAAGCAGATGGTTTGAGGTCTCCAAATTATATAATACCAGGAGACATCATTCTTGCAAAACACAAAACTGTGTCCCAGGGGGTGTCATTCACATTATGTTCTATGTTGTACAATACGGTGGCCCTGTGGAGATCAGATGATGAGTGAATTTACCAGGTAAGTGGGCATGATCAAATGTTTGCTGGGCAGACAAGTTGCCTATTCATTCACAATGCAAACAACAGTAAGAGCTAACACTGAAAAAGCACCATCTTTTGACTGGCATTCTTCTAACCCTATGGGAAAGATGACATTGTTACCTCATTTCACACATGAGGAAACTGAGTTAAAGAGAGATGATGTGCCTTGCCCTTGGTCATAAAGCTAATAATTGGCAGAGCCAGGATTTGAAACTAATAGCCTGCCTTCAGAATCTGGGCTTGTCTGCTTTTTAAAATAGAGATCCTGGTTTGTTTGTTTTTTGCCCTCAAATCAAAGGAAAACAACAACAACAAAGGGAAGCTTAGAGTCCATGAGATCTGCAATGGAACAGATATTTGATACAGACTTGACTTATTGTCCAGACTGAGTCTTTTAAAAGCAAGCACTGGATATATTTTCTAGGAACTTCTAAAAATGCAAAACAAAATAAACTGACAGTAGCATCAGAGAGAAAACTTAATTATGTAGCAACTACTCCTTCCCTCTTAATATAATAATATCAAAACTGCATAAAATTAAAGAAACCAGGAAGGTTTTTTTTAGAGGGGATTATCTTACCTTACTCTTCATTTGTCCTTTTAAATGGAACATAGTGAGAGAAAAGTATAGGCTCTATTTTGCCATATGATTCTTTACCTTTAGCATGATAAAGTTAATAAGTGAAAACTGAGAAATACATGAAAATCTAGATTTATAAAGAATAAACCAAATATCCTAAAAGGAAGACCATTACCAGTAATTTTTCTATGGGTTTTATTCATATGCTTCCTGATAATGGTGATTTTTTTTTCTTTGTGATAACGTGTAAGGCAAAATTTTCAGGACTATGAGAGAATTTCCAGTGTGTTATCTAGAACTTTTATAACATAGCTTGGTTTAGCAAACACAGAAACTATTCTCCTTGAGTTAAAACAGAGCATTACTGATTTAAATGTGCCAGGCAACTGCATAGTATAGTTCTTCCAACAGGATACATCTTCTCCTTGACAGTGTTCATACATCATTCCCAGATGCTGACAGATAACATGATTGTAAAGACTGTACAACCAACCTAGTAAAGTATGTCAAGGTTCACTTAAAAGACATCTAGCAATTGGCAAAAGGCTTCTCAATAAAATGAAACACACTTACACCTGAAATAGCTATTGTTAAAGATTGGGAGATAAAGGCATTTGGATGAAAATTGTTTGGCAAAGCCAGAAGTAGTAAACACACTTTAGGATTCCACTGGGCTCTGTATTCCAAAATAAAAGTCACCAACAAGAGTAAAGACATTATTTTCAGAGAGCAAGGATGAAATTTTCCATCCTGAAAGATTTAAGAATAAGATGTTTCCCAGCTAGGTTTAAAAGTGCCAACAAGCAAATTCATTAAATAAACTAAAGAAAATTTTTGATTTTTCTCGAAAATTTAAACGCAAAATGTCTAATTGAACAGAGTATTAATGCTGCCTTCTTGGAAAGCTGGAAAACCACACGATTGTTTCTACTGATCAGGAAGAAAAGTGGAGGCTGCATGCAACTTATTTTGTCATCTCTAGGAGTGCACAAGAGAATTGTACTGAGTGTTGAAAATATTAATATGCAGATTCTTTAGGAGAGAGTACCACCAGCCTACAATTGTGAGGAAGAGTATACCTTGAGCCTGCAGCTGGGTTCTGTACCCCAAAGAACAGGACTAGGGTGCCCCTGAGACAATGCTTCCATATAAAAAGTGTCAGCATGTGTATTAGGAAATGTGTCATATTTGGTTTTTCCATCATCTCATGCTTTATTGACCCAGTAAACAATTCCTATTGTGCGAAATATAATTGAAAGGGAAATTTTAGTTAAGACTGGAGAGTGAATTTGAGAAGCCAAAATAATGGAGTGTGTGTGTGTGTGTGTGTGTGTGTGTGCGTGTGTGTGTACTTATTCTACTTATCTTTCTATTTGTCTAGCTGAGCCCAGGAGAATGAGAGATACATGACTTAATAAAGGGATGTAATATCAATAAAAACTTTTCCTCATCCTTTGTTATAACTGGATTTGAAGGTCAGCATGATTTCACCAACAAATGCTGCCTATGAGAATCCACGGCAGAAAACAAAGATTAGCAACAAGGCACAAACAAAACAGGAAATTAGAAGTTGGCAGCTTTTGCTCCTCACTTGCTCTTTCTCCCTTGTTCCTCTGCCCGCCTCCCAGACTGGAGCTTGTGGACAAGAACGGGTGTTAAGGTTTTATTCTGCTTTCAAATAACAAAAAGCCACTTGGGTCATTTCATCAGGGGAAGATAAGAGCTTACATTTAAGGATGCCTAAGTGAAGAACTAAAGCTGCAGTATAAACGGTTCTGTTTCCTTCTGCCTCTCCTCATCCCTGTTTCACTATGTATATCACCTCCCTTTCACACTCTCCACCTGTTTGTCCTTTCTGCTCCATTATAATTTCAGTCTGCATATGGCTTTGGCCAGTCACAGTCCTGATCCATGACATTGTTTCAAAAATAGAATTCCTATTTTGCTTTGAGTTCAGATTCCCAAGATGGAGAATGGGGTTGTTCGATTCCTTCCTTTGTGTCCAGTCATGGTTCATAAATATTTGGTCAGTTATGGCTTGAATTGTGTCCCCCCCAAAAGATATGTTGATGTTCTTACCCTCCCAATACCTGTGAATGTGACCTAATTTGGAAATAGGGTCTCTGCAGATATAAACTAGTTACGAGGAGGTCACTGGGTGGACCCTTAATCCATAATGACTGGTGTCCTTAGAAGAGGAAAATTTGGACACGAGCACAGAGGGAAAATGACCACGTGAAGACTGAGGCTGAGACTGGGGTTTATTCCATAAGCCAAGGAATGCGTAGGGCTACCAAAAGCTGGAAGAGGCAAGGAAGGATCCTCCCCTACAGGCTCCCTGCCAGCACCTTACTTTTCCACTTCCATTCTCCAGAACTTTGAGAGAACACATTTCTGTTGTTTTAAACCACCCAGTCTGTGGTGTTTCATTACAGCAGTTCTAGGAAACTATTATAATACAGCCAATTAAGTCAGTTGTCCAAGCCTGATTCAAATATTTGGAGGGTGTCATGTCCAAAAGAAGATACTTCTGCCCTGTGGCTGAGCTTATGGAAGACTTTTCCCCTTAGAAGTTGTAGGAGTAAGTAGCTGATGTCCATATCACTTGTCAAGACCATACCTGGTGACTATTGCTAATAAATGACTATTGCTGTTCTTTTCGTCGGAGGTTCATGGTTTATTCCCTCTTGTTGGAGAAAGGGGAAAATTTCAGAAAGAAGAAAAATAAGTTCTCATACCTTTCAAAAGAGAATTTAAATACAAGAAGGATTCCATAATTAACACTGACCATTATTCATCATTGAAAAATGCTTCTGTTCTCATTAGCTACAGAGAAGATATTATACGCTGAGATAAAGTCCAAGAATAGCCCCAATGTGCTATTTTACATTCCCAAGCAGTCCCTTATACTTTTTTCTTGAGATATAATTGATATTTAACTGTGTAAGTTTAAGATGTATAATAAATCAAGCTGATACATTTACATACTGAAATACCATTACCACAGTAGCATTAACTAACATCCCTATCACCTCACATAATTGCCAACATGGAAGTAGAAAAATCAGGGAAGTGAAGCTGGTGGGGAGTGGAGTACAGAAACAGGAGAAACCCTGGAAAAGCTCTCTAAGGAGCCAGATACAAAAGGCTAGTGGCTTTGCAGGCTATATGGTCTCTGCCACAAATCATAGAACAAAGGCAGCTCTAGAGGATACTTAAATGAATGGGCATGGCCCAGTTATAATAGAACTTTACAAAACTAGGCAGGGGGATTGGATTTGACCTACAAATCATGGTTTACCAACCCTACCTAGAGGATAAGTGCAAACCTCTGTGCTGGGTTTCTGACGGGGTTCTTCACTGGTTTGCTCCCAGCATGGAGGCATATACCGTCCTATCTTGGAGGACACCCGCTCTGATGACATCTTCCCTTCCCTATTTCTCCAAAAATGGGTCTCGGCTAGTCAACTACAGTGTACAGGAACACACGTGGTCAATGACAACACCTTCAAACCATAGAAGCAGTACCCCAAGGAGCCTGGTGTTCCTTTAAAAGGCATTAAGACTGATCTTTGCCACTCACAAACAATTGTGAAGCCCTTGGGATTCCAGTGTGTGCTGACCGTCACACTTCACCGTTGTTGACAGATTGCCATACATATTTCCTTCCTCAGAAACAGAAGTAGCATGCTATGCAGAGGAATCCTTACTGTAAGTATATCTAGATCAAAAACCAGTATAGGAGGATTAAAGATGGCGGCATGAGAGGTGAGACAGAGGCTTCCTCCTAAAACCGCAT
Organism: Phataginus tricuspis; assembly: GCA_029783875.1. NCBI lineage: Eukaryota > Metazoa > Chordata > Mammalia > Pholidota > Manidae > Phataginus > Phataginus tricuspis. Next base: position 29,840,234 of record JAQQAC010019963.1, on the reverse strand, counting down.
ATAATATGAAAATAAAGCTATGACAACTACTCTTGAAAGGGCAACGGGAAAGAGGACTACAACAGACTGCATACACCTGGAGACAAGAGGAGCCCTCACAGAAAACGCTAATGTACTAAAGCTGTGGTCCTGCGAAATCCAAGCCCTTCCCCCACCCAGCTCACCAGCAGGAGGAACAGGAACAGAGCAGAGAGGGAGTGGAGAACTGGGACTGCTGAATATCTAACTCTGGAGATCTACTCTGGGAGCACAAACCTACATTTCATGGTGCTTGCATGATACTCTTGTAATTAGGAGCTTGGAAAGCTAAGACAGGCAGAATTCCTGGAGAGACTAAGATTCCACCTGCTTGTGAAATCATGGATCCATACCCAGCTGCTCTGGGACAAAAGAAAGCAGGCAGTCTGAGAGACTTCCTAACAAAGAAGACCTTAGCAAGAGGCCTGCTAAGGGAGCAAGGACTGCACAGAGCTTACTGCTCAGGAGAAAGGACAAGTAGACAAAATTGTCCGGGTTTACTCTGCCCAGCAGATTGGGAGTTTTCATGATCTTCAGGTGTGCCAGCTCACTGGCTGCCTACACAGCTCCAAGAACCCCTTCTGTGACAGGCAGACTAGTGCACCTTTCACCTGGCCAGCCCCACAGGTCTTGCAAACCAAGAAACCCTTCTCTGGTGTTCGGCCAGCCAGAGGGAAGATCTGTCTACAGCAACTAAAAAGGCAAAGCACAGAGGCTTATACCTGTGTGCTCAGCCCACTGGTTCAGACAGTGGAGACAGGCATAGCAGCCAGGAACCAGGAAACAGCCCTTTCCTCCCCCGAGGCACCAATACCACTCCCCTACAATCCCTGACATTGCTTCAGGGGCTGAGCAGCTCCAGAGAGTAGAGCTTCTGGGCACTAGAGGGCTCCATACACAAATACGAAATGCCAAAGGAACCTGGTCCAGAGCAAAATAATGAATACAACTCCTGAGAAAGATTTAAATGATATGGACCTTATGACTCTCCCTGAAAGGGAGTTCAAAATAAAAATCATTAACATGCTTATGGAGGTACGGAAAGATATTCAAGAACTCAGGAATGAATTCCAGTCGGAGATCCAATCCTTGAAGAACACAATGGACGGTATTAAAAGCAGATTGGATACGATGGAGGAGACGATAAATGAAATAGAAACTAGAGAAGAGAAATACAAAGAAGCTGAGGTACTGAGAGAAAAAAGGATCTCTAAGAATGAAAGAATAGTGAGAGAACTGTGTGACCAATCCAAACGGAACAATATTCGCATTACAGGAGTACCAGAGAAAGAAGAGAAAGAAAAAGCAATAGAAAGTGTCTTTGAAGAAATAATTGCTGAAAACTTCCCCACGCTGGGAAAGGAAATAGTCTCGCAGTCCACGGAAGCCCACAGAACTCCCAACACAAGGGACCCAAGGAAGACAACACCAAGACACATAATAATTAAGATGGCAAAGGTCAAAGATAAAGACAGAGTATTAAAGGCAGCTAGAGAGAGAAAAAAGATCACCTACAAAGGAAAACCCATCAGACTGTCATCAGACTTCTCAACAGAAACCTTACAGGCCAGAAGAGAATGCCATGATATATTTAAAGTAATGAAACAGAAGGGCCTCGAACCAAGGATACAGTATCCAGCACGATTATCATTTAAATATGACGGCGGGATTAAACAATTTCAAGACAAAGGAAAGTTGAAAGAGTTTGCCTCTCATAAACCACCACTACAGGATATCTTAAACGGCCTTAGAGGGAAGCACCCCTAAGGCTAAAAAGATGTCACCAGAGAAAATAAAATCATAGCAAAGAAAGCAGACCATCCAAATACTAACTAAAGGCAAAGAATAAAACACCCAATATATAAAGAAAGGAGGAGGAAGAATACGAAGGGAGAGATAAAGAAACATCAGATGGCGTTCACAATAACTTAACAAGAAAGTTAAGTTAGATTGTTAGATAGTAAAGAAGCAACCCTTGAACCTTTGGTAACCACGAATCTAAAGCCAGCAATGGCAATAAGTACATATCTATCAATAATCACCCTAAATGTAAATGGACTGAATGCACCAATCAAAAGACACAGAGTAACAGACTGGATAAAAAAGCAAGACCCATCTATATGCTGCTTACAAGAGACTCACCTCAAACCCAAAGATATACACATACTAAAAGTGAAGGGATGGAAAAAGATATTTCATGCAAACAACAAAGAAAAAAAAAGCAGGTGTTGCAGTACTTGTATCAGATAAAATAGACTTCAAAATGAAGAAAGTAGCAAGAGATAAAGAAGGACATTACAAAATGATAAAGGGGTCAGTCCAACAAGAAGATATAACCATTATAAATATATATGCACCCAACACAGGAGCGTCAGCATATGTGAAACAAATACTAACAGAATTAAAGGAGGAAATAGACAGCAATGCAATTATTTTAGGCGACTTTAACACACCACTCACTCCAAAGGATAGATCAACCAGGCAGAGGATAAGTAAAGACACAGAGGCACTGAACAGCACACTAGAACAGATGGACCTAACAGATATCTACAGAACTCTGCACCCAAAAGCAGCAGGATACACATTTTTCTCAAGTACACATGGAACATTTTCCAGAATAGACCACATACTAGGCCACAAAAAGAACCTCAGTAAATTCAAAAATATTGAAATTCTACCTACCAACTTCTCAGATCACAAAGGTATAAAACTAGAAATAAATTGTACAAAGAAAACAAAAAGACTCACAAATACATGGAGACTTAACAACATTCTCCTAATGAATCAATGGGTTAACGACCAAATCAAAACAGAAATCAAAGAATATATGGAGACTAATGACAACAACAACACAAAGCCACAACTTCTGTGTGATGCAGTGAAGCCAGTTCTAAGAGGAAAGTAGATTGCAATCCAGGCCTATTTAAAGAAGGAAGAACATTCCCAAATGAACAGTTTAAAGACACAATTATTGAAATTGGAAAAAGAAGAACAAATGAGGCCCAAAGTCACCAGAAGGAGAGACATAATAAAGATCAGTGAAGAAATAAATAATATTGAGAAGAATAAAACAATAGAAAAAAATCAATGAAACAAAAAGCTGGTTCTTTGAAAAAATAAACAAAATTGATAAATCCCTAGCCAGACTCATTAAGAGAAAAAGAGAATCTACACACATAAACAGAATCAGAAATGAGAAAGGAAAAATAACAACGGACCCCACAGAAATACAAAGAATTATAAGAGAATATTACGAGCATCTGTATGCTAACAAGCTGCAAAATGTAGAAGAAATGGACAATTTCTTAGAAAAATACAGCCTTCCAAGACTGACCAAGCAGGAAACAGAAAAACTAAACAGACCAATCACCAGGAACGAAATTGAATCGGTAATCAAAAAACTACCTAAGAACAAAACCCCCGGACCTGATGGATTCACCTCTGAATTCTACCAAACATATAGAGAAGAAGTAACACCCATTCTCCTTAAAGTTTTCCAAAAAATAGAAGAGGAGGGAATACTTCCAAACTCTTTCTATGAAGCCAGCATCACTCTAATACCGAAATCGGGCAAAGACCTCACTAAAAAAGAAAATTACAGACCAATATCCCTGATAAACGTAGATGCAAAAATACTCAACAAAATATTAGCAAACCGAATTCAAAAATACATCAAGAGGATCATACACCACGATCAAGTGGGATTCATCCCAGGGATGCAAGGATGGTACAACATTCGAAAATTCATCAACATCATCCATCACATCAAAAAAAGAAGAACAAAAACCACATGATCATCTCCATAGATGGTGAAAAAGCATTTGATAAAATTCAGAATCCATTCATGATTAAAACTCTCAACAAAATGGGTATAGACGGCAAGTACCTCAACATCATAAAGGCTGTATATGACAAACCCACAGCTAACATCATACTTAATAGCGAGAAGCTGAAGGCTTTTCATCTAAGATCGGGAACAAGACAGGGGTTCCCATTCTCTCCGCTGTTATTCAACATAGTACTGGAGGTCCTAGCCATGGCAATCAGACAAAACAAAGACATACAAGGCATCCAGATTGGTAAAGAAGAAGTCAAATTGTCACTATTTGTATATGACATGATACTGTACATAAAAAACCCTAAAGACTCCACTCCAAAACTACTCGAACTAATATCTGAATTCAGCAAAGTTGCTAGATAGAAAATTAACACACAGAAATCTGTTGCTTTCCTATACACTAATGATGAACTAACAGAAAGAGAAATCAGAAAAACAATTCCATTCACAATTGCATCAAAAAGAATAAAATACCTAGAAATAAACCTAATGAAGGAAGTGAAAGACCTGTACTCTGAAAACTACAAGACCCTCCTAGGAGAAATTAAAGAAGACACTAACAAATGGAAATTCATCCCATGCTCTTGGCTAGGAAGAATAAATATTGTCAAAATGGCAATACTACCTAAAGCAATCTACAGATTCAACGCAATCCCTATCAAACCACCAACAGCTTTCTTCAATGAACTGGAACAAATAATTCTAAAATTCATATGGAACCAGAAAAGACCCCGAATAGCAAAAGCAATCCTGAGAAGGAGGAATCAAACAGGGGGAATTATGCTCCCTGACTTCAAGCTCTACTACAAGGCCACAGTAATCAAGACAATTTGGTACTGGCACAAAAACAGACCCACAGACCAGTGGAACAGAATAGAAAATCCAAACATTAACCCAAACACCTACAGTCAATTAATATTTGATAAAGGAGCCTTGGATATACAATGGGGAGATGACAGCCTCTTCAGCAGCTGGTGTTGGCAAAACTGGACAGCTACATGTAAGAGAATGAAACTGGACTACTGTCTAACCCCATACACAAAGGTAAACTCAAGGTGGATCAAAGACCTGAATGTAAGTCATGAAACCATAAAACTCTTAGAAAAAAACAGGCAGAAGTCTCTTGGACATAAACATGAGCGACTTCTTCATGAACATATCCCCCCGGGCAAGGGAAACAAAAGCAAAAATGAACAAATGGGACTATATCAAGTTGAAAAGCTTCTGTACAGCAAAGGACACCATCAGTAGAACAAAAAGACATCCTACAATATGGGAAAATATATTCATAAACCATGTATGTGATAAGGGGCTGACATCCAAAATATATAAAGAACTCACGCACCTTAACAAACAAAAAGCAAATAATCCAATTAAGAAATGGGCAGAGGACATGAATAGACACTTCTCTAAAGAAGAAATTCAGATGGCCAGCAGGCACATGCAAAGATGCTCCACATCGCTAATCATCAGAGAAATGCAGATTAAAACCACAATGAGATATCACCTCACACCAGTGAGGATGGCCAACATCCAAAACACAAACAACAACAAATGTTGGCGAGGATGTGGAGAAAAGGGAACTCTCCTACACTGCTGGTTGGAATGAAAATTAGTTCGACCATTGTGGAAAGCAGTATGGAGGTTCTTCAAAAATCTCAAAATAGAAAAACCATTTGACCCAGGAATCCCACTCCTAGGAATTTACCCTAAGAATGCAGCAGCCCAGTTTGAGAAAGACAGATGCACCCCTATGTTTATTGCAGCACTATTTACAATAGCCAAGAAATGGAAGCAACCTAAGTGTCCATCAGTAGATGAATGGATTAAGAAGATGTGGTACATATACACAATGGAATATTATTCAGCCATAAGAAGAAAACAAATCCTACCACTTGCAACAACATGGATAGAGTTAGAGGGTATTATGCTCAGTGAAATAAGCCAAGCCGAAAAAGACAAGTATCAAATGATTTCACTCATATGTGGAGTATAAGAACAAAGAAAAAAACTGAAGGAACAAAACAGCAGCAGACTCACAGAACCCAAGAAGGGGCTAATAGTTACCAAAGGGAAAGGGACTGGGGAAGAAGGGTGGGAAGGAAGGAATAAGAGGGTAAAAGGGGCATTACGATTAGCAGACGTAAGGTAGGGGGGGCACGGGGAGGACTGTACAACTCAGGGAAGTAAAGTAGTGATTCTATAGCATCTCACTACGCTGATGGACAGTGACTGTAATGGGGTTGGTGGGGGGGACCTGATGAAGGGGGTAGTTTAATCACCATAATATTGCACATGTAATTGTAGGTTAATGATACCAAAATAAATTGTAAAAAAAAAACAAAACAGTATAGGTCTACAGCCTCACAGCTGCTCAAAGTCTGATGAGACCACTGAACAGACTCTTAGTGACTGTAGAGTCTTTTAGTGTCTCCTGGCTTCCCTGGGAGCTGTCTGCTGCTGTTCGTGGTAATTTTAACATTCACAGCTCTACTCTTTAAGGGGCAAAAAAGGTGTTAGAACTCTGTTTTATAAGGATAGGACACAATATACATTGTCACTGGCCACTGAGACGCATAACTCATGATGCCGTCCTCGTCAGTCCTCAGTGTGGTCCACGAACTCACAATGGCCTTGCACCCACCAACACATGCTCAGAACATTACTGCATTCAACAGCTCAGGTGTAAGTTCAAAGACAGACCAGGGACGACTCAGTTTCCTGACCTCCCAATGTCCAAATGTCCCTAAGACCTGTGCCATTTCACTGTATCTCAGACCTAAACTACTTCCATTTATAGAGTCCATCATGGAAAACAAAAACAAAATCAAAAGCACGTTTCAGTCCCTATCCTGTCAACATGGTGTTGCCTCTGGCTCATCCCAGCTTGTCAGAGCCAAAGGGCAAAGACAGAAATTTTGTGGGCCAGTTTTCACACTGAATCCTAAAATCAGCCATCTTATGAGTATTTATTTCACAAACATCAGCAGATACTACAAATCAGGATCTTTATTTTTCCAGAGAGCTGGATGTTAAACATTCACCAAAACACCATTCACCCTATTCCTGCCCTACAGCACCAGACAAAATACCCTTGTGTTTTAATCAGATATTCCATCTTCTTGAACTGTCCAGCCAGCCACTCAACCACCAAGGTCCAGCTTTCCAATGCCTTCCATTTAGGCAGCTACCTGTTTGTCATCCTCCCCCACCACAGAACAACAAAGAAACAAAGGAAATCGGCTGTTATATTTCCCACCAACAACACATCTGGTCGACACATCAGAGAACCCGCCCCCTAATCTCTCACAATACTCCTAGAGCAGTCACAGCTATTATCACCCTCCTCATTCTGCAGCCCAACCCCACCACCGCCAGGACCCTCCAAAAGGAGGGATAAAATGCTTTTAAAAGATTAAATTCAAAAGCAGGCATTTGAAAATACTTAGTGGTAAATATTTTAATTGCAGACTAAGCCATAAGGAGCACATCCCCCATAAGAAATACAGAGTAAGACTAGTTCCTCCGACAAGCTGCTTCTTCAAAGTCTAGAAGAAAGAGCAGCTGTGGACGTTGGCTTCAATCCAGTTTCATAAATTGGGAGCTATCTGCTGCTGTCCGTGGAAATTTTAACATTCACAACTCTACTCTTTAAGATCTATAAGAGGGATTGTTTATTTTGTGTGGTTTTCAATTGATTTCTCTCTCACAGAAAAGGAAATAAGCCTTTTACTAAGTGTAAACCCTGCTAGACTGCAATAATAATGAAAGAGAGTGAATCCTATATTTTCATGATTTTTATAACTGTATTCTTTTTGCCCTCACCCCTATGATTTTTGGGACTGATGAGACACAAAGAAATACAGATATAAAAAGACTGATTGATGGATTATTCCTGAAATCTATACATAAAATGCTATTTTAACTAAAAAATGACCCTCATTAGTCATCCATAGTATATAAATTTCCACTGTTAGATATTCATTCCTTTGGTTTAAAAGGATATTATGATAAACCATTCACATTTTAATATGAATCACATTATCCAAAATTTGAAAAATTTGCATTCTTCCCACTAGTCTTTGAGTGCCCAGAGTCTATGAGGCCCTAGATGCATTAAAAGAATACATTTATGAAGCCTGGGCTTAATCAAGAGAGCTCATCATGATGGAAACGTAATTGCTTTGAAATGTCTCTGAAGATGGTACCAGGCAAGTTTATCTCCATGTTGCAAGGCTAAGAGGTTAGGTAATATGCCCAGGATCACACAGCTAGTAAATGTTAGAGATAAAAGATAAGCCAAGATCTAATTTCAAATTCTTAGTCTTTACCCTATATTGTATTGGTTAGAGGAAAAGAAATGAGGGATTAATCTCTGGCAATATACAACAATTTTAAGACTATGACATGCCTTTTTTCTGAATGATAGCTACTCCAGAGTGAAAATGCTAATAAATAGTACTATGCGAAAATCCCTGGCCAGATAAAGCATGATCTAAGGGTTTCATTTTCTGTTCCTTGAAACCCATGCATTAGGATTGACAGGAAGGTGATGATAGTTTTTATTTCATAGTACTTGTATTAGTTTCCCACAGCTGCTATAACAGATTATCACACATGGTGTGGCTCAGAACAACAGGATTTCATTTCCTAACAGTTTTGGAGACTGAAGTCCAAACTCAAGGTGTCAGCAACACCATGTTCCCTCTGGGGGCAATATGGGACAATCCTTTGTTTGGCTTCTCCATCTTCTGGGGACTGTTGGCATTCCCTGGCTTGTAGCCACAGCTCTCATCTCTCTCCACATAGGCTCCTCCTCTGTTTCTCTGTATTATCTCCCTTTGCTTCTCTCTTATAAGGATATTTGCGATGGCATTTAGAAAACACCCAGATAGTCCAGGGTAATCGCCCTATCTCAAGATCATTAACTTAAGTGTGTCTGCAAAGATCCTTTTTCCAATAAAGTGTCATTTACAAGTTCCAAGAACTGGGACTTAATATCTTTGGGTTGTTATTATTCAAACTACTGTCATATTATATTTGGTGGAATCTATTTTTCACTCACATACAAGAAAACTACATGTAGTGGTAGTTAGATTATCAATCTGTCTTTGCTACCCTGGAAAAAATTGGACACGATACCACTTGTTATCCCTTTCCTCCCCATATCCCTCTTACTCTCCTTACTCCCTATTATCCACCACTCCACCTTCATCCCCTGCTAACTTGGGCCATGTTTAGAGGGAACTGTTTCAGGAGCACAGGTAAACCACAGGCTGTAATTAGCAATGCCCTTAAACCCAGATGCCTAGAGCCCCTGCGTGGGTGGTCCTGAGCTTTGGAGACCCCCACTCTGGCCTCACTACAGCTACACCCCCCACACAAGGTAAAAAGTCTACTAAGGGTCAAAGAGAAGTGCCTACCAAAGCTCATGCCCTCCCCCTCCCAGTTTAGACCACATTCTGAGGACCTGCAATCTGGAAATTCCCTGTCCAGAGAGCCCCCAAGTCTTCTACCAAAGATGGACTTCACTGCCAGTATAGACATTTGTCACCCTGAAAGAGGCCCAAGTTGCAGGTATTTAAGGTGTGGAGTCACTTGGATGAAGAGACTGGAACATCTACACAGATGCACTCGAGGCCAAGTTGGGTATGGGTAGTAAAGCTGGGAGACCTATGGGCTGAGGACTTCTACTCATCCCTGGATCCAAAGCCCTGCAAATGTCAGAGGTAGACCTGGCCTTCAGAATGGGAATTGAGCTCCTGGCTGTGAGCGGCCCTTTGGCTTCTTCATGCTGTGGCAGGAGACAAGAGAATGCCAGATAATTGTGAATAACCAAGTTAACCACTCTGCTGATTTAATTTCTATTAAATGCTAAAAATATATAATGCCTACTTTAATGTTTTAATGGTTTTAACAATGTTCATGCTTTTTAACTCAATAATTTTACTTCCTGAAATTTAGTCCTTGAAAATATTTCAAATTCCATCCACAGATGCAGCCCTACCTTGAGTCATTCTTTGCTCAGACTGCCAGTCTCTCCAAGATCATTAATTGCCCACTCCTTCATGCAGCCTTTATGGACAGAGTCTTATTCCCCCACTTTCTTTTTAAAGATAAAAAGGAAAACATCCCAAGTGCCCAGTAACAGACATAGGCTAACTAAACTGTGGTACATTGAAATCAACATAATGGAACTAAAAAAAATAATGTTTACAAATTGCTTTAATAACATAGAAAGTCCTTATAACATTGAGAAAAAAAAGAAGATACAAAATTATCACTACAAAATGATTTCAACTATGTAAAAAATAATTCTAGAAAAAAATGACTCAAGAAAATAACCAAAATGTTAATTACCCACAGAAAGTAGGATTCTGGATTATTTTCATTACACTTTGTAATTTAACTAATAAATTGTCTACATTAACACACATTACTTTTACAACCAGAATTTTTTAAATGACATTAAAAATAAAACACGGAGACCACTTACAACATGGTGTTTATCAATTTTTTTCCCAAAACTGCACTATAAGACAATGAAGAGATTTTTTTTTTAATGGCATAAACCCACAAAGAAAAAAGAACAAGAAAGGAGACAATAATAATACAACTTTGGAAACTAGAAAGCTGGTAGATAAGAAGTAATTGATACAAAGCTGAAAAAATGACCCCACCACCAGCACCAAGGGGAAGCTAGGGTAATCCACTGAAAAGCTTAGGAATTGGAGTCACCTATTATATGAGAATAGGAGAACAGATGGGTTATAAAATCAAGAGGATAAATTGAAAATCTATATGGAATGCATTTAGAACCCCAGCATCTTTCCCATTTCAATAAAAGATGCGGTTTACTCTCAAAATAGAGTGAACCAAAAAGATTCTGAACTCAGCACGTAAGCACAACTGAGACAGAGACCGTTATATTGAAAACACAGGCATTAAGTAAATCCTGAGATCCCTGCTTGCTTTCTCCAGAATGCTGGTAGAAAGGTTAATACCTTTCAGACAGGAAACTGACCAAACCAAGAGAAAAGACGTATATGTACTGACAGGTAAGTATTCCTCAATAAAGAAGCCATCCATTGATAGGCCTTTGCCATATACATAGTCACAGAGAACTCTTTTATCACCTTATTCCACTCACAAATCATTTTGGATCACAAATCATTTGAGGAAAGTCTCCAGCATTAAAGAGAGTAGTTAAGATGTCTAAAATTAAAAACAATAGCTCAGGGGAAACAGAAACATTGCAGTAAGCAGATCAAAACTTTGAATAACCTGCATCTAAAACCCTTAAAGAGGTAAAGTAGTATACTTAACCCACAAAATAAAAACATAAGCCTATAAATCTAAGAACACTGAGGAAAAAAGATCTTTGCACTTTAAAAATAATAATAAATCTCAAAAAATAAAAATAAATCTTAATCTCAAAAAAAGTTTGGAAGCAAAGTTAACCATTGCCAGATGAGTGGTAGAGCCAGTTCTCAAAGGGAGTTTCCAGTGTTCCTGTCCCTTCTTTCCATAAATGCTTGCCCCCAGTGTATTCTTGTCGAAGGTGGCTGTGGTTTAAAGAATTCATCTGTGCAATCTAAGCCTCTCTTAGAACCGATATATCAAAGCACTCTAACTTCATGAGCAATGAAACTTTATTGCCAGATTCTGCCATTTATCTGGAAATAGAAGACTATGTTTTCCCTTCCCCCTGTTTTTCTCTTTTTAAAATGCCTTCTATGTTATAACTTTATAATACCAATTGCCCTCTGGGTGTTTTGCTTTCTTTTTCCAGGTGGCCCACACAAAATTGGCTTTCCCTTTATGGCCTCTGAAAATAGTAACTCGAGTTAGGAAGAAGTATTGACATGCTTGGTCCTAGAGGCAAACCACAGCCCCAGCAGTAACTTTTACTAACACCAGGTAGCTCCATCCACAGATGCAGCCCCACCCTGAGCCATTTTTTGCTCAGCCCCACCAATCTCTGCAAGATCATTTATTATCCACTCCTTCAGCACATTCATGCTGCACTTGTAGGTGCTGACAACACAAACCTGTCTCCTTTTATGTGGTCGTTTGAAACTTTCACAGCATCCAAAGCTCAGATTTAATTACTTGATTCTGATGCACTTCCTGTACTAATTGTAAGAACATTTAAGGACAGTATCACAGATCTGGGATTACAATAACACTGTTAATCGATGTTATTCTCATAGCCAGTGATCCATTTTGTGAAAAGTTAAATTCCTAGTTTTAAAAATCTTTCAGACTTCTCATTTGGCTGTGCTGAAGGCTTTCACTTGCTTTTGCTGTCATCTGATACATACTAGAGTTCTAGAAAGACCAAATATACAATGACCAACTTGTTTCTAGTTGCACTGAATCAGAAGCATTCATAAAACAAAAGTCTATTGAAATAGATATGCTTTTAGAAGTATATCTTGCTATGAGAAAGTTCAAAACCTGAACCCATAAAGTAAATGTGTTAGAGGAAGTCATTCACATCATTAAGATGTCTAATAAATTAGAATTTGTCAAAAATGACATCCTTTAGTTCACCTAAACACCAACATACTTTGCAATTTATGAATTACATACTTCGGATCACATAAGTTTATTTTTACAAGAGCTACAATATTCATTGGATAGACTTCCCAAAATAATTTTGCACATATTATCTCATTTGATCCCATTTGCAACCCTGCTTAATATGCAGAGCACCTCTTATCTCCAATTTATAGATGGTGAAGTGAGAACAGGCTCCCTTCAGATAAATGTTCCTTCTTTGCATATACCAATGTTTGTAGCAGGAGCTAAAAGCTAGAAGGAGCTCAATAAATGTTGCTGGGGATAAAAAGACATAAACCTTAAGAAAATATACACTTTCAAAGTTATATCTTAAGGGATTTCAAAGAACAATGTTTGCAAAAATAAGACACATGGTGAAATATTGATGCAGCAAGGGTGTTGAATCCCTAACTTCCTGGAAAAGACCAAGAGTCTTGACCATCCTTTGAACCTAAGTCATCCCTTGGATAAAATGTCACCTGGCTTGCTGTATCTCTTTTAATATCCCTAGCTCAGAAATCAACAAGGTAAATAACGTAAAACCTAAATAATGTTGGGCTACTTGGTGAATGGCCAGCCTTAAGTAGTATAATCTGAAATACTGAATGCTATTAAACATTAGTTCTACTATTTTAAATTTATACAAAGCACCTAGAAGACAATATGACTTTAGTAGAGAAAGAAATAAAAATTTGTTAGCAAATTTGTAGCAAAAGTGTTTCTTATAATGGTTGCTTGTCTACAGAGCTCTGTGACAGAGGTGACTACAGTATTTGGTGTTTGTCTGTTTCTGTGCACAACCATCTCCACCTCCCATCCCCAGAGCAAGGTGTGGATCTTATTTATTTTAGTACTGCCAGAGCCTGTCTGGCCCATGTATTACAGGGACTCAGTAAATGTTTGATGAGTAAGTTAATTAATGAATAACTAAACTGCTTCTGAATGGTTGTTGGGTGACTATTAGCAGAGAAAATAGCACAGGCTGTAGAGTCAGAAAAACTTGGGTTCACCTTCCACCTCAGCCAAACAGTAGCGGCATGATCTTGACTTTCTCAGTCTCTGAATCCCTCTTGTCTCAACTGTAAAAGGATTTTAACAGTGGGTAATAATACCAACCGAATATGGTTGCTCTGACAAGGAAATGAGGGAATGAAATTTTCCGTTTTTCCCTGTTTTCCCTGATACCTTGTAGGTACTGTAAATTTACTTCATAAAAAAAAAGTGTTTACCAAGCAAGTTAAGCTTCAGATCTCTAAATAGCATAGCCCTGAATAATTAAGTCCTGCAATAGTACAGTTCAACTAAATTCTCTGTTTTATTTCAATACACAAGACAGGGAATAATTTATTAAATTGCATACCAGCAACCATTAATTAAAATAACAAAATGAGTAGTGCATATGTTACCATCCATTAAAACATCCCTATGAATATGGCTTTGATGTCAGTTCAATTATTAATTTTATTGAGTGAATATTCATTTGACTGCCTTAAGATTAATATTTGATCCAGTAATTTATTGGAATTTGGACTCTGAGGTGATTTAATGACAGTGATTTGTACACAGGAAAATTCTAATTCATGAAATAGCTTGGAAAGCAAGTTTAAGGCCAAAAATGATGGAAAGAAACAAAAACAATGTATTTGCAATACCTCTGTGGGAATTCCCTATTTCCACCATTGCAGAGGGTGAAAATCTGGCTTGGTGTGATTCCTAATTCTCTGCAAGTCTCTCTACAATGCAAATGTCATGCTGAAAAATTTGGCAATTGCTGGAGGGAAAGGTAAGTTGCCCAAATCACTGGAAAATGTTTTGACATTTAAGTGACCCTTCTATTCTGTTTTACAAAAGAAGTTCCAATTAAGCTCTGAGCTTTCCTCTTATTTACTATCCTGACCCTGGCAATGGAGGCTGTGAAAATTTTAATGGTATTCTTGCTATGGCTGAACACTCTGTAAGGGGGAATAAGAACTCTAAGCTGCCTCCCAAGATGATGAAAGCTGTTGAAAAGTGCTGCTTTTCATGAAGTTTATCATCCCTTCCCCACAGCACTGTTTTTTTTTTCCCTTGGCTGCGGCCCAACACAGATGCTCACTTCAGCTGGCAGGACACCGGCAAGAGTCTAATATTGGCAAGTTCTGGTCCTGGTTTTGCTACTAATTTATCATATCACATTGTGTAAGCCTCTTCATCCCTGAGAACCTCCATTTTCTTACCTATTAAAAGAGGGGTTTTTACCAGAAGGTTTCCAAGGCCTCTTCAAGCTCTAGTATTTTGTGGTGTTGTGCATTCGTGGTCAGCAGTGAAGGAGGAGAAGGTAGTGTGTGTAATGAGGTGGTTCCTCCCATGTGGCCAACAATCTCCTGCTTCCGGTAGAAACCTGAGATTTGGAATGGAACCACCAAATTGATCTGAGGCAGGGGTGGCCGACTCCAGGGATCCTCGGCTCTGGACCTCAGAAATGAGACACAGGCTTCAGCAACTGTGACTGGCTCTGGCAATACACATAGAGTTTGATTTCCAGAATTATTTGAATTAATACTGGATAAAAGGCACTCTGTTTCCTCTTTAGTATAATTAGGATTCTTTCCTTGCAGGCAGCAGAGTCATAGCAAGGTAGCTTGAGGAAAGAGGTAAAAATGGTTAAACAAATATAATCTGAACCTGGGAAGAAACTGCAACTGTGAATCCTTCAGGAACCCAGGAAGTACTTTAATTCACTGTCTCCTGTCTCTGCCTCTTTCTGCCTTCCTTTCTCCCACATTTCCCCCTCTCACCTTCTCCTCCTCCTCCTTCCCCTACCTTTCCCTCCCTTCCAATAGGCTTTCTCTGTTTTGCATCCATATAAGGAAATGTGAACTCCAAACTTTAGATGTTACAGTTTTATTGATATCAAGAAGACCTGGCCTCTAAATCTATTTCCAGTTTCCCTGGACAGAGTTACTGAATGGACCAGGCATCTAGGGCATGTCCAACTGGCCAAAAAAAGTTGGCAGGGGGAGTGGGTCTCTTGGGGGCATATGAATAGATGACAGTTCTAAAACTCCACTGTAAGGTCAATCTCATTAAGCTCTCCTCAGATGCAAAGCAAACTTCATTCACTGGGCTCCATTTGTCCATTTGAAATTGGTACAGGAATGTTCAGCCTCACTCAACTTCTTAAGGTAGCTAGTGGCCAAAATAGTTTTTAAAATGACAAGATTGGTATTCCTTTTTTAAGTAGTGCTATTCAGTTAAGCATAATCAATTTAAAATAAGAGGCCTTCCAATGCTTTTCAAAATCTTACTTGATTTAGCTGTTGCCACTGATTCACATAATTCAGAATATTGGACTCCCAAAATTATTTCCTCTGGAATTTCTTCTTGAGATAGTTCACTCTTTATTCACTTTTAATCAATATGAAACATTATACTTAAGTTCCCTTATAGGTTATGTTTATAGCCTGTGTTATATGATGATTTCAAGTCAATGTTGGGACACTGAGGATAGCTTCAGAAATTGCAATAAGAAAGAAAGAGCGCCCAGAGATATTTGAACAGTTCTTTACCCAGCATCAAAGAAGTAATAGTCGGTTCCTATGAGAGAGTTATAGGGCCCTTCCTTTCTTAGGCACCAAAGCGTATCAGTTTATTTCCACTTACTCATTTATTCACAGAGCAAGTCGTTATTTGTTTTCTCTTCTGCAAAAAATACTGTGGTAGATTCTTTCTTCCACATGTAATCAGATTGGTCATTTGTTACCAAGTGAAGAATGTGCTCCACCATGCTCAACTATCAATCACTTAAGTCATTAAACATCTATCATGTGTACATTTGCACAGTTGTTTATTCCTGGGTAAAAAAGCCCATGTAAAAAAATTCAAATTATAGAGAAATAAAGCTGAAGGTGAAAGTCACCTGTAGTCACATCCTTTCATCCATTAACAGTTTGCTTATAAATTCTGATAGATTTTTCCTATGCAAAAATCATACAAGCATGAAATTAAGCATAAGTGCACATAGACGCATATACATATTTTTTCAATAGAATCATAATGTACATATTATTCTGCAACTAGCTTTGGTCACTTATTAACATGTAAATATTGGCTATTCTCCACCTCAGTGTTTAAAAGGTAACATAGTAGCCCATTATTTGAATATAGCAAATACCCTTCAAACTATCTCCTAATTATACCCAATTTTAGGTTATCTCCATTTTTCTGTACAAATAATGCTACTATGAACACTTTTATACATATATCTTTGTTCGATTGAGTCAGCATTTCTGAAGAATGAAATTCTAGAAATGGAATTACTAAGTTAAAAGGTATATACAGTTACCATTTAAGTATTAACTGCCAAATTGCTTCCCAGAAAGTCTTTACCAGATTATAACCTGACCTAGAATTCATGGCAATACCTGGTCCCTTTTACTCTGGCCAGCACTGAGTGTCTAATAAATCACTGCTACTTGTCCTGATGAAAAAAGGTTATTTCAATGTTTTAATTTGTATTTCTCGGCAACACGTATTTACCTACTTCTTTTCATTTCTTCTGACACTACCTATTTATTATTCTTTGCTCACTTTCTATTGGATTTGTCTTTTTATGCTGATTTTAGTGTGCTTTGTATATTTTTGCTGTCCACACATATATTGCCTTTTTGTATAACCTTTCTTGGCTTTCAATTGTCTTCTAGCAGATTCGTGATGTGGAACTAATACAAAAAGCTAAAAACTTTATGTAAGCATGAGTATCCATTTGTTTCCTTTGTCCTTTGGTTTCTATCTCATACCTTCTTGGATTAGCTTTCTCTACCACTGTAACAAATTACCACAAATTTGTGGCTTAAGACAGCACAAAATGGTCAGTTTACAATTCTGGAGGTCATAAGTCTTACAGTCAAGGTGCTGCAGGGCTGCATTCCTTCTGCATCCTTTCAGGGAAGAATCCACTTCCTTTCCTTTTCCAGCTTCTAGAAGTTGCCTGCTTGGTTCATTGTTGACTCACCACCCTTTCCTCCTCCATCTTTAAATCTAGCAGAAGAGCATTTTCAAGTCTCTCTCTCTACTTCCTTCATCACATCCTTTACCTCTGTCTCTGTCTCTGAGCCTCCCATCTCCTTCTTATAAAGACCCTTGTGATTACATCATGCTCACCCAGAATAATCTACCCATCTCAACATCCTTCATTTAATCAATCTGCAAAGCTCCTTTGGTTATGTGAGGTAACATATCAACAGGCTTCCAGTAGTAGGACATGTGCATCTTTCAAGGGCCATTATTCTACCATACTTCTCAATTGAAGATTCTAAACATTATTACTCATATTACCTTTGACTCTATTGCGATTTTGGTTTTTTGTAATTAGAAAAATCTAGACCTTATTGCAGCATAGCATATCATTTATTTAAACCTCATAAAAAATAAGTAAATAATCGTGCCTCTCTTGTTTTTCTAGTGCTTTTCTTCCCTTGTTTCTTCCATTTAACCAATAAGCTTGCTGAATTCCCACATGTTGGACTACCAAGCAAACAAATAAATGAAAGGTATTCCTGACTGTGTAGCTCTTCAAGTTTCTGCACAACCTTTGCTTCTCAGTTAAGCTCCTCTGGGGACCAGTGTCTACTCTTGGTAACATGACCTCATTTTTCTCTCTTCGACCCATGGGAATCAGGCATTTGTCATTTCATATCTTTTCTCATTGAATTTCCCAAGTGTACTGTCCCTTCCAGTCTTATTTCCACCCTCATTGCTGCAGCCAGAATGTTCTTCCCAAAATTGAAACCAATCACATCACTTCTTGACTTAAAACCCACCAAAATTTACCCATTGCCTGTAGGATGCAAAGCCTACACTGTGGTGAGGTGTACCTGACCCTGCAGGTTGGGACCAGCGAGGACTTCTCTAGATTTCTCTCTGCCAACCCACTGCAGTTTAGTCACATGGAGAATTTTCCATTCTGTAGATTACCAAAGACTTCTTTTACTCCAGGCCTCTGGTCCCAGTGCTCTCCTACCAGGAATACCCCACCCTTCTCCTTTACCTGTACTGCCAGCAAAGGGCCACCATCTTCCAAGACCCAACTCAAGCATGGCTTCCTCTTTGGAGGCTTCCCTGACTAGCTTCCCTTCCTTCCAGCCCACATTTCATAGACAGGGGTCATTATTACCTTATCAGTACATTTGCTATTGTCTCTCAATTACACAGACTAGGGAGACAGTACAAAGGATTGTTTGGAGTAGTTTTATACTTTCTCAAACTTAACTTCTCCCCCCTAAATTAATCAAAATAAACCCACAAGTAAAGAAACACTAGGTGCTTGCCATGCAAACAACTTCTCCAGGTAAATTTTTTACTACTTCTCCCTTCTGACAAATTCCTCTCCCCAAACCCCCTTTATGAATCTGTCAGGCGTGGGCTGAAATAGACCATACTCTATGAATATAAATAAGAAAGTGATTACAAAGAATAAATCCTTACAAGATTGTTGGAAAGGCTGGAGGAGAAGGAGCCAGGAGTTGCTCCTGGAACTACTGGGCTCAAGAACACTGCGTAGTAACAGGGAAGACACTGCTAGCAACCCAACTACCACAGACACACCTGTCTTATGACTCCCACAATGCAGGTGATAGACAGGTGGCTCTCAGCTGCTGTAACTGCCTCTCAACATTCACAGCTCCGAGCCTAGCTTATTAGGAAGTTGGCCTCTGCCTCTCTTCTGTTTCCAAGTTTCATGTAAGTGCATCTATTTGGTGGAACCTATTTACACTGAGAACATTAGCTGCAAGGGAGTCTAGGAAAACTAGACTTTCACTTTTTAGTTTTTTGCAGCACAAGGCAGGGCATAGAAAGAGATGGGAATGGGATGTGTAGAACCAACAATATCAAACTGCCCCTCCTATATAAAAATTTTAGAACCACCGCTGCTCTATATGCTTCTGAGTACTTAGAACACTTTTCTGTGCTTGTTTAGTGTCTACCTCCCCTTACAGGATCCTGAAGTCCTTCAGGATGGGGACAGCACCAGCTCCATCTCTATCCCACAATCCCTCAAGAATTGGCAAGCAATGCAGAAGACAGTGAATTAATGAATGTGCAGAGAGCCAGGCAATCTTGTGTACATACCCTTCTCACCTCACTACACACCCCTTGCTCCCCTATACCTTTAAGATGCATGCACAAAGCAAGGGAAGAAACCAAACAATTTCAAGAGCACAGATTTTGGATTTAGAAAAGTCTGTGCCCAGGTCTAGGTTCTGTGTGATCTTGAGGCTTAAGATTTTGATCTCTGTGCTTCACTTTCCTTACCTTTCTCTCTTCAGAAGGTCTTGTTAGAAATGTTGAATGAGGTGCTGCTTAAAAAGCACATGGCAGATCCTGAGCAATGATGTACTTTTTGTGCCCTGCCACTAGACTTCCCCCTTTCTATTCTCTTAGCTCATCCCTTACATCTGCGTTAGGGAGAAATGGCACTAACTACAGTAGCTGAGACTTAGGGGCTGAGCAATTTGTCAATTTTCTTCTGATATTCATAAAACCATCAGCCTCCTGGGTTTTTACTGTGCTTTTTTGTCTTTCTTCTTTTTTGAAATTTTCTTATCACTTCTTCTTCTCCTTCTTCTTCTTCTTCTTCTTAGTATTATTAGTATTATTTGGTGTTCCAGTCGTTTAAAAGCTGATTATCTGCAAAGGCCTTTTCAAAGATGGATTTGTTGTTGAGTGGTCTGCCCAATAGTATATGTTTAAGGACAGGAAAGGATAAGAACTTGGGACAGAGGAGCTGAGCTATCAGATCACTTCTCTGTTTCTAACTTGTTATAATTTAGGGAGCATTTGCATTTAATTATATAGCTTATTTTTCCTCAGATTCCCAAAGCTTCAGTCTTTAGTACATTAGCACGGTGTACAGGGGCATGCTGACCCAGTTTTATCCTCCACACTACCACTAGTCAGCTTAGGGATCGAGTTGAGTAAGCCAGCCATCTCTGGGTGTTCATGCCTTCTCTCTGCACTGACTGAACTGGGCAGTGTCAGCTCCAGTTTAGTGCTTCTCTTTAGTCTTTATGTACAACTCCTAGGCCCCTGAACAGAAAAGGACACTGTTCATCAGTGGCACCTGAGAAACCCAAAACACAGTCTCTTTACCTGTAAATTTTGTTGACTTCGCAATCCCCCAAAAATGAATATTAGTGTATTTTAATTTTTTAAATACAATGT
>JAQQAC010019963.1:29776067-29819601 GCA_029783875.1 Phataginus tricuspis | reverse complement strand
ACTTAATGAACACTTACTATATTTTTGGGCACTCTGCCAGTCACTGGATTTAGCAATAAGTATTAGAAGACCTTAGTATGAAACCTTCCAGTGCAGGCTAAGGGCACAATGACAAGACACAATTTGTGAAAGCAATCCTACATGAGCTGAAATAATACACTCCAGGCATTCAGCCTCTATGACTTAAATTTAGGATTATTTTGAGAAAATGTAGAGTAACAAATGGATTGCAATATGTAAGTATTAGTTCTCCAAGTTGAGCTTTGAACAAACAGTAAATGGCAGAGAGTTTGAGATAATACTCCCCGATAAGTAACTGAAGTGCAGTGTTGCATCGTCTCAGTGAAATCCAGAGCCGCTTGCTTTTCAAGTCATCCCAGCGAGGGGTGGAATTGCTGATCACTTACAACAGCTAAGCAGTCTGCAAAGTACCCCAGTTCTAATAGAAAGCCACTCTGTTTCAGCCCAGAGAGACTGGAGGAGGTACAGGTGGGAAAGGCCATGAAAAGTCTCCATCGGGGACTCATAGAACCTTATAACCCTGAACCACGTAATGTTCTCAGACGTTATAAAACTTGCTGTATCAAACAACCATAAACAAGCTCAATACTGGGAACTTAGCACCAAAAATTACTGAGTTTTAAAATAATTTGTAGCACCAAAAATTACTGTTTTAAAATAGTTCATTTGTAGCTCTTTCCTTGAGTTAAAAGATAAAACCACTTGCTGTGGGTTCAGTTATGTAGCCCCC
The DNA here is from genome assembly GCA_029783875.1 of Phataginus tricuspis. Lineage (NCBI taxonomy): Eukaryota > Metazoa > Chordata > Mammalia > Pholidota > Manidae > Phataginus > Phataginus tricuspis. Next base: position 29,818,850 of record JAQQAC010019963.1, on the reverse strand, counting down.
CAAATTTGTATGTTGATACCCTAACCCCAGTGTGATGGTATTGAAGATGGGCCTTAGGGAGGTAATTAGGTTTAGGTGAGGTCATGAGGGCGGGTGCCCCAAAATGAATGGGATTAGTGTTCTCATAAAGAAAGACACCGGAGCTTATTCTCTCTCTCTCTCTCTGTGCCATGTGAGGATACACTGAGAAGAACAGGGAAGAGGGCTCTCACCAGAAGCCAACCATGTTGGATATTGGACTTCAATCTCCCAAACTGTGAGAAACAGATTTCTCTTGTTGAAGCCACCCAGATGGTGATATTTCATCATGGTAACCTGAGCAGACTAACCCACCATTCCTAGGCCATGACAGTAATAAAAGCCACCACAATCACTAAAACATATTGAGTGCTTAAGTCATGACACGTTGCACTCAATCCTCACAACATCCTTATGAATTAAGTTTGGTTATCATCACCATATCACAAATCCTTAAACATCTTTCCCAGAGTCACCCAGCTAGTAATAGCAAGTGTTGGATTTAGACTCTGGACACTGGAAAGAGCGCCAAGGCCTGGCTCCCATTCAGCCACTGCAAACTGACAAGAGCCATCCAAAGTCTCTACTGTTGATGCTGCAGTAAGGTGCAAGTTCCAAGGAAGTGTCAATAACTGGGTGGCCATGCTCTCTATGGAGATCATACCATTAATCCATAAACTAGTCCTATCAACAAAAACCCCCAAAATTTTCTACTGTTCCCAGATAATCAGGTGTATAACTAAGAGAGGTTAGAGGTGGAATACACTGTACTTAAAGCTTTCCTCTAGTTAATATAACTAAACGTGGTCAATGCCCTCTAGCCAGAATCAACAAGGAGCATATCTGTGTTTAAACAAGTTACTTATTGCTCATTATAAGGGAGACCGCCCATCATGGGAATATGGGTGTCTCAGTAAGGAACTTATTACAGGGATCAGGCTTCGGTTTGGTGACTTTGGGGAAGTTTCAGGAAGCAAAGCTCGGCTCTGGATTAGATGCTTTCACGAAGCAGGAGTCATTCTAGAATTCTAGAATCGTGTCTTATATACAAGGAAGGAAGTACAGAGTAAGGCTAAAGCTGTGATTAGTAAGGAAGCAGCAGTCACTTTGATTAGGCAGAATAGGGGAATGTTGGGGGACCTCGCTTTGCTCGTGTGTAGACGAGATCACAGAGTAGTCTGTTTTGTGTCTCACTTCGTCACAGCCACAGAGGCACCTCATCTGCTGTCGGTGCTCTGTGAGGTTCTTGTTCAATAGGACAACACCAAGGCCTTGCCGTGAGATTCAGGCTCCTGGCAATGCCAACACCTAGCTGGTAGTGCCAGGCCAGTTCTTAGCTGACAGGGGCTGCTTTTCTCTTTTTCAACTGACACCTTCCTTCTCCTTTCATAAAATACAGGCCGGGGAGAAATGAAGTTTGCAATATATCAGTCAGGTGATCGGCACTGAGTTGCCTCTCAGATGGAGTGTGTAAGAAATGAATTAGCCAATAATTTTAGGGCAATAGTGTTGTCTTTTAACAAACATGAGGCAGATCACTCCCTGAGTCAACAGGCTGCACATCACATAGCAGTGAGTACCCTGTCAAAAACAGCAAAATCCGTTTTAGCATTTGTCCTTGGGGTTGAGATTACAATGTCATTTTTCATTTTATTCAAGTCTATCTAAAGGTTTTCTTAGTGTCCATCAATTCTGTCCAAGGCAAAGAGGGAAGGAGTTCAGTAGAGGCTCAGGGAACATTTAGATATTTGGTAAAGGGCTTCCCCAGTGGTAAATGCAAGTACCCTGTCCAGTAGAAAGAGTGTGGGTTTTGCAGTCAGTGATCTTTGCCCAAGCAGCAGCAGTGCCACACTGCATACAGGACCTTGAGCTGCTGCTTAAACTTTCTGTAAACTAGATATACTAATTATACCTGCCATCACAGGGTAGATATAATTGAGAGAACAAAAATAAGAAAACACTCTGTAATCTCTAAAAACATTCTAAAAGTAGTCACTGTTGTTATTACATATGTAGAATAGTGTACTATTGAGTTAAAATGCATCAGTACTGTCTTAGAAATAAGGGTAATGATATAAGAAATAAATTGATTATATTAGGCTATCCTTCTAAATTAAGGATAGAATGTTTCTGATTTCTAAAATTCTTCTAAAATTCCTCTAAAGTTAAGAGCAAGTTTATATAAGACATTTACCTTGGAAAAGTTAAAAGGATTCTCTGAGAGTCATGTCAAAAACATTAATGTAAAATAAATGACCCACAGTATCATATTGATTTATTATTTAATCTTATAAAAAACATTCCAGTCCTCGGGGCTCTGAGGGCATGCAATTTTCAAAGAAGAACAGTGAGACTAACTTGAAATTAAAGGCACAGAAGGTGACTACATTCTGTGAAAGAGAGTTTAAAAAGTAGTTCGGTCAATATGCATACATAAACAGAGTTGAAAGCAGGAGTCCCACCTCCTTAAGGTGCAAAGCCTTTAAGGAAGAAAAGAAACAACTCAAAGAGTAAACCTCATAGATTAGAAAGAACGTGTGATGAGCAAGGGTCCAAATGGGATTCATTGGGCTGTGTTGAGGAAACATAAATAGAACACATGGAAACTGGTGGAACTTGGGACAAGGGCTCCCACTGTGAATAGCCTGTGCAAATTGAAGTCAAGTTGGGATGCAGAGCTGAGTCAGCTTCCATCCAACGTCCAGGGCAAAGCTAACACCCAGAAGCATCATCGTGAGTGCAGAGTCAGAGCCCATAAGTCACCCAGTCTCCACTCACATGAGTGGTACCTGCACCAAAGAGCTATACCAGCCATCCTTCCCCGTTGCAGTTCAGCAAGGACCTCCCTTTGATGGCAGCTAGCGTTGATCACTGGCCAGCCAACATGAGTGGCATCCATCAGAGCTCCAACGCTCTGCCTGGTCTCTACCTCACTTCTGTGTAAAATCCTCTTGTCCCAGGGAACTTAAAACCCCATGTATACAGGGAGAAGGGAAGCACATCTGATAAAGTGGTTGGGGTGCAAGAGAAACCCCACGAATTGGCTGAAATGGAACAGACCCAATCTGAGATCCCTCCGTCCATGTAGATATGTATGTAAAATTAATGTGAAAAACAGAATTTCTATTCTCCTCCAAATACCCTTGAAGATCTCAGAGTTCTAAGACAGCGATTAGACCAAAAAGATTTCCAAACAAGCTTAATCATTTATAATGCTTACTGAGACCATTGATAAAATCAAGGGTGTTATTTGAAAAAGAGCACAATGGAATAAACTTTCAATTAACTTTTGTTGACAATTTTTATAGTCAGATGCACATTTGACTGACCGTCCCACACACCCCTCGTTGTGCATCATCAATGCAGTTTAGGAGACTGACCCTCCTCCAGAGTGAACTCTAAGTGATCTATGCCAGTAATAGAAATTTCTTCATCCCCAAAAACATCAAGAAGACCAGGCTTAGGCCCACAGCTCATGGCATTTCCCAGGAAACAGCCATCAATTCAGGAATCGGCATGTGATTCAAATTAAGTCAATGAGCTATCAGGGGCCAGATTCTGGAAACACTGAGAGTTAATCACAGGTAGGAATGCTTTTTCTCTTTTCTGCCAAATGGTTGGGAAAGCAGGTGGCTTCATTTGCTACTGGCAGTACCCCTAAGATTTTCAGGGATCCAGGTTTAGCATGAGCTCTGCTCTGAGTGGCAGACAGAATGCAAAGAACCTTGGTCTTTTATGACATCCTGAGCTGCTGGATCAACCAGTCCTGATGCCTGCCTGACCTCTGCTGAGGAGTCCTATACATTTCTCAACATTTAAGCCAGTTAAGTCAAGTTTCTGTTACTTATAACTAAAAGCAACCTAATTGATACATGTGGCTATGACGCTAGTTTAAGGGAATATTATACTTCTAGCTGTAGAGACCAAGCCATTTCCTATACATAGAGCAAATTTTCACCCGAAAATATATCCTGTCTGTCATTCTCCAAGGATAAACCCTGTTGCTCAGATTAATGATTAGAAATAATTAGGAGGCCTCAGGATCAGAGTTAAAACACCCTCTCTTGACCCTCTAGGAACAGAACTGAGTAAATAAAGGCATTTTCTGGAAACAAGAAGTGAAATGCAATCCAGAAACTGGGAAATGAGGACTCTGGCTAAGGTGTTCTTTGAGGAGAAATGCTTAAGTTAGCCATAGCAGGAAAACCCTAATGCTGTATATCCTGGCTGTAATTTTCTGCCTATAACCTCTGTCTCTTATACCTTTGTTTACACTTATTACCTAAAAGTATTCATTTTGAAAGTTCTAGTCTATCCCTGCTGTTCTATGAGAAAATCGAAGTTCTTTTAAGAGATTGAGTATATCCCTAGTGGTAATGGGAATTGAAGTGGGGTGACTTCTAAGAGAAAGAGAAAAGTTAGGGCCTGGATACTGACTCCTCCCCTTTGGAGATTTTCTTCCAGGTCTTGACCCACGAGGTCCTATGTTTTATTTTGGTGATGAACTTATGTCCCCTGCATCATGGGGAACTTTTGGCTATGTTAGATTACAAATGGACTAAACTTAGTATACAGATGGCCAGAGCAGCCACACCGGTGACAGATGTGTAGTGTCTGCCTAGTGTTCCCTCGCCTGTGGAACGCCCAGGTTAACAGTGTTACTGTCCTGGGTGCTTATAAAAGCTTCAGGCACCGTGAACACCCAGTCTGCAGTGTGAACCCACTTCCTTCCCTGTGGCACATGCAGCTTGAAAACGGAAGTTCCTCTGAATCTGTACCAGCACACCACTTTATACATGTCATGACCCTGCCCATCTGTTTTAGAGTACCTTGCAGATTCTCTTGCAGAAAATCAATATATGGAAAGTAATTCATTTATCAGCATAATCAGCAGTGCACAAAAGCAAAGACTAGTAAAGTAAGCATTTTTTTACTATTTGGCATAAAAAAATAAGTTATGGCAATTTTTACTTCCAATTGCTCAGCAAAAGAAAATACAGCTTTAGTGTGTCCACTTTCAATGCTGATTGTAAATCTAGTTGACTTTAATCACCTCTTTTGGAGCACTTTTAATCTGTTATATGAATGCACCAGGATTACTTACTAAAAAAGCTATAAAACCATTTCACTGGGAACACAACAAAGTTCCTGAAAGAAAACAAACCTAAGAAACAAAATACCGTGCAAATTCTTAACAATTTAATTAGTGTTTTTAATTTGGTTGGGTGTTTCTGCATGTCTCCAAGCACTTGCACACATTATCAGTTGCTTCTTGTGCAATTTTAATTCAGAGAGACAAAACTGTTTTTGAATTATGAATACATTTAAGGAAAACATTTACTTACTTCTTGCTTTTGCAATTTATTTGAATCCCAAATATGTGCTTTACTTGGACCTTAAAAAAAATTATGCCATGGTATGAAATAGTCAATCTTTACCCTCAAGTTTTTGTCCATGGTTGTTTTTGGTGGCTTGGAAGTTAGAAATCACTGAAGAGACACAGCAGTATTATCCCTTTGGACATCTCAGCTATATACTGTATTCGAACATCAAAATTACATGATGTTTCTGAGTTCTTCAAAAAAATACCAAGTCCAAAACATCAAAAGAAAATCTCTTAGATATACACTACATGCCACCCTGTAGTTTAAAAAGTGGAAAGCTAATCTTTGGAGCAGGAATTTGTGGTGACACTGGGTCTATGCTCTGCTTCTGGTTATTGTTATTTTCATTATTACTCAGTAATTTGGTTCCTAGGGTAGTAAAATATAGGACATCATGAGACCTATTTTCATCCCAGCAAGCAGTTATAGGGTTTTACCATGCCACTTGCAATAGCCTTACTGTGTAGTGAGAACTCCCTCTCCTCCCACCAGGCAGAAATTGATGCCAATGGGATCGCACTTAGAATATAGTAAAACTGAAACCAGTAGGCCACACCATCTCTGGCTGGGCAAGTAAAGCCCAAAGAGAGTTGAGGAGCTGACTAATAGAAGTTGATTTGGACAAAGGGGAGTGCTTAAGTGAGATTATTTAAATCCTAAAGTGGGTCTAGGAATTGCTCTTCTTATTGGTGAAATGAATCATACAATTGTCAGATATTGCTCACAGTTGTAGGCAGTTTTGTTTTTATAAGATACAAGGGGTTCAGATACCTGGTTTTTCTGACTTGTTCATGTTGCTAAGATGGTCTGTGATTCACGGATGTGGTCTTCTAAGGCCACTATATGACAACTACCAAATGTACCCAACAGAGTCATTGACTACATCTCCTTCCTTGAGGAAGGTACAGACTGGAGGTGTGCATTCACACATCCATTTACTCTTCCCACAAACAAGTAGTGGGGCCCTGTGAGCAAGGCACCATGCCAGGAGCTGAGGGCGATCTCAGGAAGGGGCAGACACTAAGCCTGCTGAAGTGTGGCTGTCCTCAGGAGGAGGGATGACAGTGAACCAGGTGCCTGTCTGTTCCAATTCTATAGTGATGACAGCACTACCTTCAGAGCCCGATGGACCTGGAGCACCATCTGGGCTCAAATCTCAAGTACTTCACACGTGTATGCCTTTGGGCAAGTCACTTAATTTCTCTGAGACTTGGTTCTCTTATACATAATAAGGGATTAGTAATACCTGCCTTGAAGAGATTTTTAGGATTCAGATAATCTTATGAAATACCAAGAACAGTGCTCAAATTACAGGATTTCTTATTCAAATGATGACAATGATGACCATGGTTATGGTGATACATTTTAAATGGGCAAGGAAGCTAATTATTAGACTTTCAAACAGCTGGAGTTGACCACTGCCTTCACTGTAGACAAGGAGGATGTCTTTTCAGTCCCTAACACTAACCACAAGTGGAAGTATACCCTTTCTTGAAGCCTGCCCCTTAGGAATCCATGCTTTTGAATAAAGACCTAGTACAATGTTAAAACACAAAGGCAGGGAAGAAAAAACATGCATAGATATTTTCAGTTATTAGCATCTTCGGGTGGATAATTTAATTATATTGTCAATGGAGGGCCCACTTAACAAGGTCTTCACATATGGGTAAGAGGAAGGGTAACCGGTCCAGAGGCCAAAGCAGTGTCATCATGCATCCGTGGAACCTGCACATTCAGGAGTATCAAGGCCTGCACGTGTAGATGAGAGGAGAAAGGAAAGATGGATCACAGGAAGGAAGAGGATGGGGAATTTTAAAACAGTGGCTAACACATGACAAGGACTATCTAAAACCTTGCCTGCAGGTAAGGTTGGGTAAACACTATTCATACTCCCAGTTCACAGCTGAGAAATGTGCAGCACGTCAATGTTAAGTGGCTTCCCCAAGATGGACAGGTGACGTGAGTGGCAAAGCCGAGATTCACAGGCCAGCGGCCTGACCCTGAGCCCCTCTTAATCACTGTTCACGTGACTGTTTTGAACTTTGCATTAGAACATTTAGCCCATGTATTTGTTAGGATTCTCCTGAGAAACAGAAATATATATATATACAAATAAATATATGTATATATGTGTGTACATAGAAAAGAGATTTGTTATAAGGGATGGGCTCACATGCTTACGGAAGCTGAGAAGTCCCACGATGTGGTGTCTGCAAGCTGAAGGTCCAGGAAACGGAGGCTAGAGCTCCCGTCCAAGTCCGAAGGCTGAGCACCAGGAATGCCAGTGTCTGAGGGGGGATGGATTCCCCAGCTTGAGCAGAGAGCAAGCCCACTCTTCCTCTGCCCTTTTGTTCTGCTCAGGCACTCAGCATACTGGGTGATTCGCTTCGTTTTTGTAGCGCTCACCTGCATTGGTGAGGGCCAACTTCTTCCCTCAGTCCACCAATTCAGACGTGAATCTATTCCTGAAACACCTCCACAGACACACCCAGAAATAACGTTCTACCAGCTACCTGGGCACACCTGTGTCCAGTCAAGCTGACATATAAAATTAACCACCACAGCCAAGATGGCTGTCTTGCCAATGGGTTTCAGCCTCAGGCAAGGTCCCTATGGATTCAATGTGACCAAAGAAATGATAGGAGAACGTTCTTGGGGTGAAAGGGTTACACCCAACTTTATTCCCACGGTGGCAGGTCAATCACTAGAATCCCGTCCACTCAGAGCGAGTCTGCGTGCAGCAAGCTGGTCTCTGCCTCTGGACCTCTCTGCCCGCACAGCCGTCTCAGTCTCTGTCCTTGGCGCTGCCACCCCTCCAGCCTCGGCACTGCTCTCCTGTAGCCTTGCAGCCGTGCCACCGTGTCACCCAGACCACTGGGCAGGGCTCTTTATAGAGAGTCAGTAACAACATATTGGCCACACGTGTGTGGTGAGCTAGCTGAAGAGGGCGATTCAATGTGACCAAAGAAATGACAGCAAAACGTTCTTGGGGTGAAAGGGTTATACCCAACTTTATTTCCCGGGTGGCAGGTCAGTCACTAAAATCCTGTTCACTCAGAGCAAGTCTGCATGCAGCAAGCTGGTCTCTGCCTCTGGGAGTCTCTGCCTGCACAGCTGTCCTCTGGGCCTCTCTGCATAGTCATCCTGCACAGCCGTCCCGCACAGCCATCCTTTGGGCCTCTGTCCTTGGCACTGCCACCACTCCAGCCTCTGATCTGCTCTCCTGCAGCCGTGCCACCGTGTAGCACCCAGAGCACTGGGTGGAGCTCTTTATATAGAGTCAGCAGCCATGTATTGCCCACAGGTGTGCAGTGAGCTAATCAACCAGGGCCAGGTGAGAATCCTGACCCCAGGAACTCTCATTTTATCCACATGTCCTTTATAATTTCTGTGTTAGCTTGAGACAGCTTATAAGGCTCATTAGTAATGCTCCTCTTTGCGTTATAAGTTCACCTGGCAGAGAGAGGATGTTAGCTCCCTTTGAAGGAGGATTGGAGAATGAAGGGCAGGGATCAAAAAGTGGGAGAGGCCTTTTTCTTCCATAGACCAATTTGTCTTTTAGTTTTCTTCAGCATTATGACTGTGGAGGAGGGTACAGAACCATGAAAAAGAATGAGGAAGCTGGCACCTCAAAATGACTTCCAGACCTATTAAAATATCAAAGCCAAATAGTCCCCCAAGAATGAACTTCAGATGACAGTTTAAAAGAAGACATACCAAGGAATGTTCTTCATATTCATAAAACCTAAGCTTCCAATCTCCAAAACATTCTGTTTTTAATGTGTTTTAACAGTTTGTAATAGTTTCAAATAAAAAGAGTAAACATATCAGCATGTGGCATATATAGACTCTAAAATACAATTCTTATTCATTCACTATCACACTGGTCTTCTCCAGGAGGGACAGAATAAAAGTTGAAGTTATCATGCATATTAAAACAGAGAAATAACACTTTTACAGGACTAGTCTTTCTGGAAATACTTTTTATTGTCACAAAAATGTTTCCAACTACTGGAACACAAAAAGGTACACAGATACATAATAGCATGAAAGAGTCTGAGAAGCTATAGTTCAAAGGAAATCTACTTGTAGAAAAACACACACCTCTTTTCAAGTATATAGCTCTGCGTGAATCTCTTTGAAATAGAGCACAATGATTTGGTAAGAATCAAACCTGATTTTAATCAAATTTTTATTGCATAGTCAGGTTAATGGTATATGCAGATCATAGCTCTTGGTGGACATATGAATGCTTCCCTGAAGTTTTTACTTAGAAAACCCAGTCATCTAAACTTTGGTGAGAGGTTTTGTTATTCCAAGACTGCTGATGCCTTCACAAGAATGATGGAATAAATATCCCTTGTCTGCCAATATCCCCTTGAGAGCCTGAGTGGAAAGGTTTAATCCTCTCCAAGGATCCATCTGGGCCCTCTGCAGCTGGCAGTGGGAAATGTCCAAATAGGTTTCTTATTCCAGGGCCTTCATGATACTGGAAATCACACAAGCCAAGTTGTCAGGAGTACTCCTGGTATGATACATCTGGTGTTATGTCCCCATATAGACACACACTGGCCAGGCCATGTGTACTGATTTTTCATGCGGGAAATATGGTCACCATATGTTCAGATGCCCATGTTTTACTACTCCTATTTCCTCCCCTCCTTTCTTTAGCAGTTAATGGTTTCTTTTCATTGACAAATTGCCAACTCCTAATTTATAAAACAGACCAAGTGTAAAGTAACCACAGTGAAGAAACCAAAACAAAGGAAAAATAAAGAAAAGGGAAATAACATCAGAATATGACCAGACTGGCTTCCTACGTGGGTTAGGGTAGTGTCCCAAATAGGGGCATAAGCCCTGGAATGTTCCCTGCGTCAAGATTAAATTTCTATTTCTAGTCCCCTGACTGGCTGGTGGTTTTTGATTGGTGTTAGTCCATCTCTGGGAGTCCCTTGGTCTCTGGAACTATAGTAATACCCAGTCCTGGAGATGCAGAAGTGAAGAGGAGATCTGACCTGAGTTTTTTCACCAAGGCTGGGACACCCCAAAGAAAAGAAGCCTATTGCGGAAGAGTCAATCAATCCAAACACACATTGGCCTCACGGAACACAGTGGCTCAAAGGCCGATCGATGTGCTCCATCAACCCTTTCTAATCTCGTCTTTCCTTGTTCACCCTTTCTTCCTTGACCCGCTAGGCTAATCACCATTCCCCTAACATGCCAAGAACATTCATATCTCAGTCTTTCCTTCAATTGTTTTCTTTCTAGAATTCCTGATGACTAACTATGTACAAGAAGTAAAAGGAAGAGAACTTCTGAGAATAACTCCAATGGTGCCTGGTCCAGATGGATGGAAGGAAAGTGGTTCCGTAAAGGGAACTGAGATGTAGACACCAAGTGAGGGACAGATTTAGGAGGGAAGAGGAGAGTAGAGATAATGAACTCGAAGGCCTGCTGTCTTTAAAGTACCTATAAAATAATTCAGAAGAGAGACCAATGTAGCAAATAATTCAAGCAGAGATTGGGGATGGCAATAGATACCCAAGAATCGTTAAAAGAAAGTAGTGATAGATGAAGAGACAGTAGAGGAATAATAGCAGAGGGAAAAAATAAGAAGAATGAGGATAGCACCCTGGTAAATATATGAAAACAGAGTACAAAAAATGTAAACAGTATAATAAAATCCACAAAAAAGGAAGGAAGTAGGCAAGTGGGAGAACCAGATAACTCGATGGTCACAGGAACCAAGGGAGAATCAAGAGTGTTAAGTAATATCAAGATGTTAAGCAGCAAGAGAACTGGAAAAAAAAAATCATTAGCTATGGTAATTAAAAGGTCAAGTAAACCTTGAGTGGATTCAGCCTGATTAACTCTGGATTGCCTGGGTCTGCATACTAGCTGAAATTTTTGCTAGCTCTGTGACCTTGGCCAGATTATTTTCTCTCAGCTTCAGTGTCTTCATCCATAAAATGCAGAAAATGACAGCACCTGCTTTGGAACACTGAGGATCACACGAGTTAACACGTTTATAAAGAGCTGAGACCACTGACTGACATGAGTTCTATGTGAATGTTTGCTATTATTTATTATGATAAGATTTTAAGGGATCAGAGAACAATACATATGTAGCACAATATGTTTATCTTTGAAGAAGGGTGGCACGAAATGGAAGGGAAAGAATAGGGCCCTACCCTTATTAGGAAAAAGAATTCAGGCACTTTTCCTTTTCAACTTTCCCCTACAACCATACTAAGGGTAGGAAAAAGAATGTCGAATTCATGGATACTTACAGCATCAATACTAGTAACATGGAAACCAAAGTTCTCTTCAAATACCACGAGACACTGAAGTCCTATGGGTCCTCCTAATCTGAGGTTTTTAAAACATGGAGTCAGCACCTATCTGAGTCCCTGAAGGCATATTTTTATTTCGAACAGCTCTGTTTATATAACTCGGTAAATCAAGTACCTAAGTTTTATCCTTAGCCTCATGGTCTCTAACATGGTTTCAAGAAGTCAATGTTACATTAAAATACATTTATAAATAAAGTAATTTACCTTTTCCAAAGAAATATTACAGAATAACTAACCTAAACAACATGTGTTAAGAACAAATTATGCTTAGCCAGATAATTTTGCCTTAACTCTGGCCATCAGTCATTCCATAATTAGTAAAGAAAGTGGTTCTTTTCTTCCATTATGTAAATCCTTACAATCTGTGAGTAGAGTGGGAAATAAAGTAAGGATTTATTGTTAGGAATATAAGTTTCTTTTTTTAAAATTAAAAAGTGACTATAGTTTTTTAGTTTCCCAGCATTTGATACCAATCTCCAAATACAGAATTCCATTGTATTCTTATTCCTTATCCTGACAAAGCTTCCATTCACATCAAAAATGACTTCAAGACCCTGATCTTGACCATGAAAGTGCTCTTTGTCTTTATGATTACAGCTGCTAGAAATTAACTTGCCACCTGTTATCAATTATTTTATTTAGCATCATAGGATATTTGGCCTGCTCCACAGAGCCTTTCAAGTAAGGTTTGATTGGGATTTTTTGTTGTCGTTCCTTCCTTCCTCCCTCCCTCCCTCCCTCTCTTCCTTCCTTTCTTCCTTCCTTCCCTGCTTCATTTCGGCCTGCCTGCCTTCCTACCTTCTCTCTTTCTTACTTTATTTCTGAAGCAAGAGAAACTGAGATAACAGGAAAAGACTTTTAGATTTCAAGCTAATTAATCAGTCACTTTTGGAAAGCAAACAATCAGGATTTCACAAGCAAGTTACCAGCCGCACATACTGTTACCAGCATACACCCAAGATGTGCGCTAGGTGCTGTCCATTGTGGTTTGCATGGTTACCTATGTCCACCAATCATTCTATCAAAGAATCTCAGTCTCTTTTTAAAGGACGTTTTTCAGTTTGAATTTTTGCAAGGATACAAGTTTAACTTGGGCAGCAAAACTAATAAACATGGATTGATTAAATGTCAGCAAAGTATTAATACTCTTATGTAGCATTAAATATCAGCCTAAGAGCAATCAGGGTGGGGAAAGAAGGACGTCAACAGTGAGGAACAGAAGTGAACACTCACCTGAGGGGAAAGTACTAAGGATGAGAAGGAGTGCTTCTCATGGCAGGAAAGCTACATGCAAGAAATATCCCAGCCATCGATTCTGCCCAGGGGAGCAAAAACAGGAGCCTGGGAGAATCCGCAGTCACTAACTCAGGCATACGATTTCCTTTAGATGGATCACTTTCAGTCCCTACATTTCACTTTTTATCTAGAATAGTCGAGTTTATTTATAACATGACATTTTACATCATTTTTTAACTCTCCTAAATTTGGAAATTACAACATACATTTCTTATATGGGCAACCTAATTACTGGACTAAAAAAGGAAACTTAAAAACGTTTGTCCTCCTTAAAAAGAAATTCCTATTCTTCTATGGTTCATTATGCCTGGTTACAATCTACTTTCCAAAAATGTTTACACTCCAGGTTTCAGTTACTTAGTATCATCCTGCATGTGACAACAGGCCCTATGTGGTCTCAAGGAGAAGCTGCCCCATGGTCTCTCTGGAGAAGGGCAACGGCCGCCGCTGCTCGCATCTCCCTGTCTGGGGAGCAGACCGGATCCTGGCCCCATGTACTGGCCGCAGAGCTGAAAGGGACATCCACATGCTTGGAGACTGTTGGGGCTCCCTGTAAGATGCTTAATTCTAGGTAAACTGTTTAAATGACATAGCTGATTAAGCCAATTCCAGAAAATTTTTTTAAAAAAGCTTTGGTTTAGATTACGTTGAGCATCAGTAGGGAAAAAAAAATAAAATTACTGTCCAGCATCATTGCCAAGCTTGCCAAATGATGCGGTTTTGTTTTGGGGTGGCAGATAGTCACCCTGATCGCTGCTCACCAGTTGTCTGCATCATTGGCATGGCTGTACAGAATCTCCTCCGTGCTCCTCAAGCCTGAGATTCTTGCCTCCACAACTAGACACACCAAGGACCTTGAAGGACACTTCGTAAACTGTATTCTATTCCCCATCAAGTACCAGGGTTGATCTACTCTCTTTCTGGTTACTGCTTATTACAATTTTCTATTCAGTCTTTCATTCTATGTCCTAGCTGATGAGTCAGTAGAAATCTCACAAATAAAAAATAATTTAACCCTTGAATGTAGGTTGCCAAATTCAGTGAAGAATATTGAACAGCTTTGTGTGTTTTCTACAGTAAGCTCTCACACAATAGTGGTCATTTTTAAAAGGTAAGCGGGAAAAGGGGGACTGTGGATTGAAATTCTGTTCCTTGATGCAGAACGGACACTAATAAATCACCAGAAAAGTATTCCGTTCTTGTACAGGTAACTCAAATTCCTTTAAATATATAAGCTTGCCAACACTTACTTTTTATCTTAACAATGACATCCAGGAAATAACCTTTCTTATCGAGGAACGGCAGCATTTTGAAGGATGCCAATTAAATCTAGCGTTCTGACTAAACCTATTAATAGGCCTCATTATCAGACTACAGCGAATAACAATGTATCTTTTATGTGACTAACTCATTTAGAAAACATTTTACATTACTGTGTTGTACTATATTCATCAGTAAATGTGGGGTCAACATGTTTCACAGTCAATATATAATGTAACAAAAAATTCCATCCCACTATCAAACCTCTAGTATTTATGTTAACCTTTCTAGTTTGAGAATGCCTGTGCCCTCAGTGGAAGTGAAGCTGATAAAACTGACTGATACGTAATATTTTAGGTGTTTTCCCTATCTTTTAAAGAAACGTGTTTTAGCTAATGTTATTCCTCTGTCACTCATTACCTATGTGGAATTTTACCACAGGGTGGCTTCCTAGTTTCCTTACAGAGAAGCTAAAATGTGGACATCTACATGAAATCAGTAAAGGGAGCAATAACTTATGTAACTGCTGTCCATCTTCACTGTATAAATAAAGGTAGCCATAATCATTATGGCCTTAAAATAGCCATGGCAGGTGACTAAGATACCCATCAGCAAGATAGGTCCTAGATCCTTGAGGGCCTGACGCTGTAGTGAGAATACAGCATAATCACGGCATCATGGTACAACAAAACCAGCAGAAGACCGGGAGTGTTATTTCCTATGACTCTAGTTCTTGCTCTTCCTTGATGTGGTTTTACCCTTAATCTCTTCAAGGCCAGTTTTATATTCTGGAAATTGGGATATTAGAATAGATGCTTGCTCAGATCTCTCATAACTCTAAAATGCCAATGAGTTTAGATTTTTTTAAAAAACAGAAATATCTTGACAAGGTGACATGTGAAGTGTTGAATAACGACAGATGTCAAGTACTCAGGAAGTCCAGAGAAGAGACCAGTCACTGCAGCCTGGCCAGGGAGAGACACTGGGAGGACTGCAAAGTGAACTAGGCTGGGGTCATTGCAGTTGGCTGAGGTGACTCTGGCCCTGAAACCCCATACAGAGGTGAGGTGGTGCACAGCCCAGGAGCAGATTCTGGGGACCCAGGGCAGGGCGAGCTGAGCAGTGATACTGATCTGATGCTGAGCCGTCAGGACCTAAGCCTAACTTGGTCATGGTCCGGCTACATCCCAGTGCTGAAACCAGGCTCATTGTGCTGAGGGGACGAGTGACCCCCTCGAAGGGAAGGAAGAATTACAGAAGCTGAAACAAAGAGGTTCTAAAGAGGTTGTTTCCTTGGCATCATGCTGACTGCCTAAGTAACTGGTGCATAATTTTAGACTGAATATAAATAAAAAGCCAAATTCTATTTCACAGTAGAGCATGTCCACATTTTCATGAGGATACCAGTTAGTAAATTAGTGTTCACCTTTAAGAGCTCATTTTACCTTGGTTACCTTGGTCACCTTGGTCACTTTCTATTGAAATAGTTACATACACTGGATTCCTCTTATTAAGTAAAGGACAGAAATATGTCATTCAGGGAAAATAATGATTTAGAAATTAGATAAAAGATCTAAGGACATGGGCAAGCATTTATTCCTTTTCCAAGCTCAAATAAACCCCTGAGAAGCTGTGACTATGAATATCTGGTTCAACTCAAGGATTCTGCCTGATGGGAGATTTCATCCTGGATTTCTGTGTCTCTAACCACATCAGGTCAGCCCAAGTGCCTGCCCAAGGGGGAGGGTTGATTTTCATGCTGATCGCTCAGCCCTAGCTGGTCCTGTCATGTACATCAGCTTCAGCCACACCCTTAGTCTGGCGGCCTGGTGAATGCCATCCAGTTTCTCCCAAGTAAGCCCCTGAAGATCTGTTTGCCCTGAAGCTGCAGGCTTATGTCTGAGCCCTACTGTGCATGCCCCTACACTTGATAGGGCTTCTGCTCTTGTTCCTAGTTGTGGCTTGAGTTCCCCCACTGACTCTTGAATTGCCCTTTACTCCAGTCTGCTTGTCTGGGGCTATACTTACCTAACCTGTGGCAATTCCCTATTTCTAGGAACAATAATGAAAACAGTCTCCCTTGCTTCCAGGAAGTTCCTGTCAATGCTTATTCTGGCCCTCCCAGGAAACAGTCTTTAGCTGGGCTCAACAGTGACTTCAGCTGCCCATTAACAGCAAAGTGAATTGTTGAAATTTTCTTTTAGCTCCCAGCAACTTCTAGAAGAATCTGTTTCTACTGTTGGTCATAGTCTGTCCCCTAATCTGATTGTGCCAGCAGCTCTTGTAGAGTTGGAGAACATAAATGTCATTTAATAATGTTTCTGGACCCAGTGCAGCTCTCTAAGAATCAACTCTAGTTTATAGCACACTATACGTTGTTATTGTTTTGGTTTTTACTGCCATGTAAAAATGATCATAAATTTAATCAGTTAAAACAATATCCAAAAATCTATAGACCAAAAGTTCAGTGGACTCAGCTAAGTTCTTTGCATGGGGCCAAAATCAGGATGCTAACCAGACTCTTACCTGGATGCTCGAGTGAAGAATCTACTTTCAAAACCATTCAGGTTGTTGGTAGAGCTCTCATGTCCTTGTGGCTCTGGATGTGAGGGCCCTTTACTTGCTGGCTGCCAACCCCGAGGGTGCCCCCTCAGATCCTAGAAGGAGCCCACATTCCTTGAAGCATATTCCTCTCCATCTTTAAGCCTGCAGTGGTACATCAAATCCCACTCATGCTTCACTCAAAAGAGAGTTCTCTGCTTTTAAAGGCTCATGTGATTATATTAGCCCACCTAGATAATTTCCCTTTTCTAAGGTCAACTTTACCTTATAATAAGGGTTCAGCTGTGCCCCCTCAAAAATATATGTTCAATTACTAACATCCAGTACCCCACAATGTGGTCTTATTTGAAAATAGTGTCTTTAAAGAGGTAACCAAGGTAAAATGAGCTCTTAAGCGTGAACACTAATTCACTAACTGGCATCCTCATGCAAAGGGGAAATTTAGACCTAGAGAAAGAAGATATGAAGCCACACAGAAGAAATGTCATGTGAACATGGGGGTAGAGACTGAACTGAGACCACTGCCCACCAAGGAGCCTCAACAACTACCCATCACCATTAGGAGCTGGGAGGAGACCAGGAGGCTGCTACCCAGGGTCTCAGAGGATGCATGGCCCTGCCACCACCTTGACTGTAGACATCTAGCTTCCAGAACTGTGGGACAATACATGTTTATTGTTTTAAGCCATCTGGTTGTGGAGCACTGTTATGGACATCCTAGAAAACTGCTCTACCATATGACATAACACACTCAAGGAGGCACTACCTCATCACAGTCTCAGGGATTAGGGGGTGTACTGTTGAAGACATTTCCCCGAAGTTCTGCCTGCTGTACTTTGGAGCTCTTTCAAACATGTTCTAAGATCCTGTGTTCTGAGTTCCCCCAGCTCCTGAGGCAGGACACAGATTCAGATTTTTTTTCAACTCTTTATTGAGATATAATTGATACATTTTTTAAACTGTACATTTTAAATATATATACCCAATGACCTTCAGTATATGCAAGTACCCATGAAGCCATCACAATAACCAAGGTAATAATTATACCTGTCACCTTTAAAAGTGTCCTTGTGTCCATTTGTTTTCTCTGTTTTCTTGTGTGTGTGTGTGTGTGTGTGTGTGTGTGTGTGTGTGCTAAAAACATTTAACATATGATCTACCCTCTGAACAAACTTTTAAGGGCACAATACAGGATTGTTAACTATAGGTACCATGGTATACAATGATTCTAGAACTTATATTTCATAACTAAAACTTTATACCCACTGAAGTCTGCCTTCTGCTCAGGGTATTTTCTTAAATTCCTTAAAGGGACCTCTTTTTGGTGGACTGACTGTGGCAATTATTCCTTCCTAGCAAAGTCCAAGTATAGACACAGAAAAGGCCCTGAAGTACTTTTTTAGGGGGTCCATAACCAGAAGTTGGAAAGATACCTATGCAACTCAAGTACCAGGAGGACTTTCAGTAGTTCCAAAGTGCTCAAAGTATCTTTGTGTACGAAACCCTAGTGATGACTCTGGATTACACAAGAGTAACATGTCTACGGCTAGTGCAGTGGGGAATTACTTCTCCTTAAATGGTCTACCAGATGGGTGGCTGCTGCATTTGCTGAATGCAATGTATTCATCAGAGCAATTTGTTCTTGTTGACCCGACTTGTGTAGAACACAAACTCTGAGGTCTGAGCGTTGCCTTCCAGATTCCCAGCCTTCCCCCTGCCTCTCCCCTATCCCTCAAGGAAGGATGTGCTGTTTCACTGAAGACGGTTAAGCCCCTGGAGCGAATAGCACAGACTTTTCTGAGAAAAGTAGGACTTCCAAGGTCCCTCTTGATCTCCAAATACTCTGTCCTGTCATTTCCTATCTAAACACAGATTGTTCTTCTTTCTGCACCTTTCCAAGCACTTAACAACACAGCCCTTTGTCCTTTACATGAGACTTTCTGCTTAACATTTCCCCCATATGTTGGGCAATGCATTATACTCTCTGTGAGCCACAATATCCATTCATGAGCATAAATTACTTCGGGCTCAGGGCCCAGGGATCAGCCTTGACCCAAAAGCCTTCTTCAATAGATGAGATGGGAAGAGAGCCAGCAGCAGCCTCTGCAGGGCATCAGGCACGGAAGCCTGCCAAACGCCACTGCTCTGTACTGGTGCGTGACCGTGGACTCTGAACGAGTCTTTCCAGGAACTCAGAATGGAAAACATACTGCAGACAGGAGCAGAAACTGAAGGGTTCACTCAGGGAAGAGGTAACCAGCAGCAGTAAAGATGTGGAAGAAGTCATAAGTGAGTGGAAGGCACAGTACAGAAAAATAAATAAAGGTAGCGTGAGGGGAGAAAGAGTGCAAAAGCAGAGGCAAAGAGAAGCTGAAACACCTGGGCATGAAAGCACCCACGGGGGGCGCTCAGGATTCTGCCTCTGAGGGTGTAGGTAGAGACGCCCTTCAGACTGCCGACCTACCCCAGGCGGTCTCCTTAGTTTCCTTAAAAATATTCCTCATTCCCTGGGATTACAGAACATTTTACTTTATTTTTAAAATGTTATTGTCTTCCATGTTTTGCACCCTGAAATGTCACTCCAGCTCTATTTATAATACAGTTTCAACTCAAATTATTAAATTTCAGACCAAAAAATGCCACCATAACTTGTTCTCCTAATAGAAGCACTACTGACTTTCTAAGGCACACTTTGATTGTATGTGGAAGTCAAGCTACCTATGAGCAAGTTCAATGTGTTTAACCAAACCTTTACAGTAGATGAGGGGAAGCACTGTCTTCCTAATGATCTCCAGATATTTAGAAAAATGTATGTGACCCAGAGTTATGGCAACCACTTCTTTCAAACTCTTTTCACCATGAATAGAACACTAACAGAAAATTGTGCCACAAGAAATATCACAGAGCGAACACCAACATACCCACCAGCAAGGTCAAGAAACAGAATTTCTTTCCCCCAGTAACTACTGGCTTCATCCTCCCTAAAGGGAACTGCTCTCTGTAATTCTACTTCTAGTTCATCCTGACCTTTGATCCCAGTTTTGTACCCTGAGTCCCACATAGCTGTCAAATGTGCTGCTATGTGTCTCAGCCTCTGTGCTACCTCTTTCAGAATCAGCAGATATCTTTAAGGAAAAACTGACTCAAA
This sequence comes from Phataginus tricuspis, assembly GCA_029783875.1. Lineage (NCBI taxonomy): Eukaryota > Metazoa > Chordata > Mammalia > Pholidota > Manidae > Phataginus > Phataginus tricuspis. The sequence continues at coordinate 29,798,829 of JAQQAC010019963.1, read as the reverse complement.
TGCTGAGCTTACCCCTCTGGTCTTCCTTTTTCTACTAGATCTCGGCTCTATAATTCTTTATCACCTTGTTAGCTCGCCAGTGCTTTCAAGCAGATATTTTTAGTTCATTTTTTTCTACCTTTTATAACTACTCTCAGTGTGAGGGTTGTGCTGAATGACTTTATCAGCCATTACCAGAAGTGGAAGTCCCAGGCAAATGAAACCTGCATTCACTCTTTTTAATATCTCTCCACTCAGCTACAAAGAGCATGATAGTGTATTTATGGCTCCACACATGGGCATGGAGTAGTGAGCTTGACCCCAGATTCTATCTTCTTTTATAGTAAGCTACAATCTTCTTTTTTATACACAGAACTGAGAACTTTGACAACATTTTAACTTTTCAATTTACTATCTACACATTAGGTGATTATTTAACTACTCTGCATCTAACACTTGCCTAACCAGAATTCTGGTCTGCATTCATTCATAGACCCATTCAAATATTTACTGATGGTTTCCATGTACCAAACATTGTTTAGGAACTGGAAGAAGACAGGCAAGATCTCTGCCTAAGAGATAGAGATAAAATAAATACTTGGGTAAATCAGAAAATTAACAAGGAGAGGAACAAAACCGATTATGTATTAGCAAATGATATACAAAGAATTAACATAGATTAATGTGAGAGAGTAAAGAGTAATCACTTTACAATGGGAATCATAAAAGGCTTTACTGAAGGGTTAGAATTAAAACTCAGATCGGAATGAGAAGAAGGAGCCACAGCACGAAAACGCAGTCCAGGTAAAGGGAAGAGTTTCTGCAAAAGCCCCAAAGCTAGAATAAGCTTGATTTATTCAAAGTACAGAACAAAGGCCAGCATGGCCAGAGTTTAATAAGTGAAAAAGGAAGTGGTATAAATGAATTAAGAGTCCAAACTGGAAACAGATTATAACGGGCTTTCCCAGCCAATATAAGAAGTTTTGGGAAAGATTTACTTGAGTTTGGGAAGGAAGAGGGGAGGTGGAGGTGACAGGGTCTAAGTTATATTTCTAAAATGATTTCCCAGGCTGCTGTGTGGAAATTATATAGTGTAGAGGTATATTAATTAGTGTTAAGTAAAGAAATGCTTTGAAAATCACTTAGGATATTTAATACCAGGAACTGGCTACACAGCTGATCGAAGACCTAAGAGTTCAAACGCCAAGATAAAGCAGTTTGAGATTCACCATAGTCCCTACTAATTCTAGGACTGAAGGAACGGAGGGAGGAGGTAGAGTGAGCAGGGCCCAGACATGGAGTCATCCAACCGACATGAACATGGTGCAGGCTTCCGGGTAGAGTTTGGTCTACAGAAGATGGGACTATCAGGTAGGAGCTGGAGACAGAGAAAAAACGTGATGTAGGAGGCATCACAGGAAGCAGTCCTCCACCAGTTCCTTCTTTGGTCAAGTCTGTCCAGAAGCCAGATGGCAAGGGAGCTGGGAAATGTAGTTTTCTGAGGCACATAGCTGAACATGAGATCAGAGAACAAAAAGACAGGTGACCAGCCCAGAAGACAAAAGTAGAAATAAGGAGACTAAAAGGAGTCTAATGCAGTAGTTCAAATGAAAATTATGGTAGATTGAACTAGGATGATAGAGGTGGATATGAAAACAAATGAAGGAAGCCAACATATTTGAGATATGATTTAAAAAACTCATTTGGAAGGTGGATGTAGCAAGTGAGATAAAGTGAAAACTTAGGGATTAATGCCTCCTAGATTTTTTACTAGAGCAGCTGAGAGGATAGTGATACCATCTACCAGAAAGAGAAAGACTAAAAAAACAGTGGAGTTCAGGTGTGCTAGGATTTTTAAAATTCTGTTTTGTCCATGTTAAGTTCAAAGTATCAATTAGCACATATATTTGGAGATTTTCAGTAAACATTGGATATGTGAATCTAGAATTATGGGGAAATATACAGATTCAAGATATAGACGTGGGAGTCATTGGCATATACACTGTATTTAAGAAAAAAAAAAGGACCACATGAAATTACGAAGGGAAAAAATGAGACAGAGAAGAGAAGGGGCCTGGGAGCATTCCAGTGCTGAATGCTTTTGAGAGGACAGTAAAGTTAAAGACAGAGAAATGACCATCATATTGGCAACCTAGAGGTCATTTCATGATTTTGACAATAACTACCCCAGTTTAAGTGACGAGATAGAAGCCAAATTAGAACGGATTGAGGAGAGAATACCAGTATCATGTTAAAAAAAATACATTTTGAAGAAATTTTGTTCCAAAGTGGAGCAGAGAAATGGGGCAGGAGTCACACAGAAATGAGTTTTTCTTCTTTTTTAAGATAGGAGGGAAATTTGATTAGATATGGATGGAACTTATCCAGCAGCAAGGTACAGAGGATGCAAGAGGCAGAGGAGGAAACTTGATGGAGCGAAGACCTTAAAAGTTAAGAAAAATTATGATTCAGAACACAACAGATTGAGGGTTTTAATCCCTGCTGGCTGCAGGGACACTCCATCCATGATAACAGAGGACATGTCAGAGAGGGGTGGCTACAGAAGTGGGCAGACTGGGAGTTTTCGATCTTGGAGAGGTTCTATTTGATTACTTCTATATCAATAGCAAAATGCAAGGCAAATTCATCGGCTAAGAATGAGAGAAAAGGGTTTGCAAGAGTTTGAGGAGAGTTTGAAATTGTTTTGAGAAATGAAAAGTATGCATGGGATATGCAGTAGGGTTGCCCTTTATGAAAGCATCGCTGGAGTGAATGACTAATAGAGCTAACTAGGTGAGTGTACCAGAGCAGAGGGAGGGCTTCAGGGAAGGTGTGAGCTTACTATGGTGAACCATGCTAATGAAGTTGGGTCGAGTAGGAAGGGAGTGGCTAGCTGTCTCCTGAGTGGATATATAACACACCTAGCTAATTATCTACAGGAAAGCATGTAATGCAGTGTTCTTTCAATAGGACAGAAAGTGTGTATATGTTGGAACATCTGCTTAGATCCAAGAATGACCAACCTGACCAAATCCAGGAACAGAATCCAAGAGTTTTCAATAAAAGGCTACATGTGTCATCTACTCTGGGAATTCATTCTTAATTCCTTACAAAATTAATGTTTGCATCACTCAATTATTTCTTTATATGGGATATCTGGGGTGGGGGGTTATTAGTACTTTCATAATCCACTGACACTTCTTTTAATTTTGGTGCCATGGCCCCTAAGTGAAGCTCTGTAAATCCCACTGAGTTTGGTCAAGTGAAACAGACTAAGTCCTAAACAAAGAGGATCTTATTGTATGACTGGTTTATTTTCACCAAAATATCAAGCAGCCATATATTAGGAATGTTTTTAGGAATCATAAAGCAGGTCACGATAAGAAGCTCTGGGGAAAGAAAATCATTTTAAAAGCACTTTATAGATAGTTATATAAAGGATATTCAAGAAGTTGAAAAACTTAAAGACTAAATTAATGGATTATATATTTTGTAGACCTATCCACAGTAATGGATGTCTCCTTCTTTCTTTCAGCTATTTAAGCAAATGAAAAGCTTTCTCAAACTGCATAAATATGGGCAAAATCCAACCTTTTGGGGCCTTATTTTCCTTCTCTGTGACGGGTTACTCTCATATAATCTCAAATGTTGTTTCTTTATTTTATGATTCTGCAACTATGACCAAGAATCAAAGGCTAAATTTTTTAATAAAGGAACCCACAGCTGGAAGTAAGAATGAGCTCATTTAAAGGTTTTATCTTATATGTCCATGCCATTGTCAACAGTGGCTGTGAACTTATTTGCCAGAGGTGGGCTTAATAGAAGGAAATGATGCAAATGATTCTAACAGAATATAATACCAGTGGAGAAAAAAGATGCAAATGACTTGGAAAGGAGAAAATTTTTAATTTGATGGGCAGAGCAATAGTCTTATTACTTAATCTATAGCCAAACTATGCTTATTGTAATAAGCATAAAGGATGACTTTCATATTCAGAGTCAACATGTTTAAACAGTGCTGTGTTGGATGCCATACCTAAGACCCAGTGAAAGAATGATGGCTTTGTAGTCATGGAGCTGAGATGGTCCTCCAGTTTCTCATCTTACTGTGTTGCCTTGAGAAAACTACTTAATCTTGCTGATTTTTTAGCATCCATGTCCTCAAAGGCAAAACTCTTCTAATTATTGTAAGAGCTTAATGATGTTGGATATTGTACATAGTATAGTACCTGGGACTTAGTGGAGTTGAATAGATGACAGTTGTTATCAGACAATAATAAATAATGCAGTGGACCCTGTTTGCTAAAATGCCCCACATTTTATGAACACAGACTATAGAAAGGGAGTCACACAGGAAGGGAGTCAAGGAGTCTCAACGGGTTGAAAATAGGTTCCAGCCATATCAAAGAAGGTACAGTTTCAACTATTCTTCGTTGTGGCATCTTATGCCCAGGAGTCCAAACTCCCAGGAGATCCATGGAAACATTTAATCAGAAGGCTTCTGATATAAAAGGTGAGAAGCTGAGAGGATAAAAAAATAGATTTTTCTCTAGCACAGACCTTTTTGCTTGCTACATTGGCTGCATCAGAACAACTCAGTAAGACTATATAAAACTTGCTCCCAAAGAGTCTTAAAATACAGGATTAGGATTTCTAGTGGATGTGAGGTTATAGGCTCTAGCAGAAAGATTTCTTGAACCAACAGAAGACTGTTGAAAGATTTATCAGAAACAAGAAAAGTAACATCCTCTTCTGCAATTTCAGAGAGCACATTGCAAAACGGTCCCATATGGGAATCAGTAACGTGACAAAATGGTTTTTCTTTTACTCTAGGTAGACAATAAATACAATGGCAATGATTTAATATAACTGCATGGATTTCCTTCTTCTTTACTGACCTGACATATGTATCAACTGTTTTCTGTTATGCTGGCTGCTATTACAAATGTACTGACTTCATACTCTTTAAAATAACCCATTTGACATCATTTGTGTGATTTACCCAGGCAGAACAAATTTGATGTAGAAACCAAATAACCACATATAATTTTCTATTACAGGAATCCATTTAGAGCTGAAATTTCCAATGAAGAGCTTTAATCAATTTATAATCCTGACAAATTGGAGCTACAAAGGATCTCAGGGACCATCTAAACCAATCTCCTCATCTGACAAATGAGGAAACTGAATCCCAGAAAGGATAGGTGTTTTATACAGGGTCACAAGTGATTAGAAGCAGAACAGGGACAAACTCAGACCTCTTGACTCCACCACAGTGCTCACAATAGTGGGCTGGCAATCAATTTCAAGAAGACAGACTATTCTAAGAAATAACAGATGCACTGAAAACCATCTTCATGTAAAATATAAGGCAACTCTGTAAGAAAACAGAATCTTAATGAACTCAGATGAGATTAATGAAAATTAAGAAATCAGACTGGTGAAAACAGGCAGAAATTATTAAAGAAATGGTTAATATATGTTAATCCTCCCCTTACATTGTGTTGGCTTATGGGGGAATTCAACATTGTATGAGAGGTATATACAGGTGTTTATAGCTTTCATTCTAGGTCTTAGAGGATCTGGCATGTAACCAAAAATGCCAAGAAGAAGAAATAGAAAATAAAAGTAAATATAAATGGGCAGCCACATTAATTTGAGAAAACTTAGGCAAGACTCCACACACCAAAAGTGATTTTGAGAACTAAGTGTTCTAGAAACAGAGAATTTAGACATCAAAATCCAATTTCAGCAATTCACTTTGTGCAAACTGAAGGAAATCATGTGCAAGGCAGTTTACAGTGAGGTTGTCTATCATTACTGAGAATGCCTCTATATTCATACAGGGTTCATAGGCAAAATCATGGCAAGCATCACCATCTTTCAGGATGGTATTGTTAAAGGACATAGCTGTAAAGTCAGTGCACTCACCACAATAAAAACTGTTTAATTCAAATATTGAGAAACATTTTAAAATGTGAATTCTGGTTCTCAGATTTAAAAAATCCAATGGAAAAATGGCTGCAATAAAAAAATTGAGCCTATGATTATTTGCCTTTAGGCACCACATGCCGCCAGCAAAGAAAGTCAACCCACAAGTTCCAGACCTCTCTTAGTGGCTAATAACAGCATCCATGGCTGAGCTGATTGTGGGGTGAGCCATACATATCCCTGAGTAGGCCAAGGCTATTCCAGTATTTCCATGATCTGTACACATTTTACTCTCATAGTCACAGCCTACAAAATCAAGACCTATACTGATATCTGAGACTTTAAAACTATACAAACATTTTGCCTCAAGAAAGAGAACCTTAAGATTGTACCTATTCATTAAAATCTTGAAAAATGAATATTATTAGTTATGAATGTTAGTTCCCATACTCAGAAATCAGCATTTCATTTCTTTTTATATCTAATAAATAATGTTTATTATGGAAAACTAGATTTATATACATAAATAAAAAGATAATAAAATGAATTATAAGTGACACACATGGCAATGTTCTCACATGGCCAGGATGTCTGCTCTATCTCTATATAATATTATATTTTAGGTCTTAGCCCGTCTTGCTGTAGGTCAAGAAAAAGAGAAGTTATTTCAACTGGAAAGAAAGAAGTAAAACTTTCTTTGTTCGTAGATGATATACTTTTGTGCATAGTAAATCCCAAGGAATCTACAAATAAGCTATCTAAACTAATAAGTAACTATAACAGTCATGGGACACAAAGTAAATATTTTTTTAAAAGACTGTATTTCTGAAAAGATGGTAGCATGAGAAACTTCCTCCCCAAACCACATATAATATGAAAATACAGTAAATACAATGAATCCTGAAAGAGTGACTGGAAAGAAAACTGCGACAGACTGCCTACATCTGGGGAAAAGAGAAGACCTCACAGAAAAGGGTAAAGTAGAAAAGCCAAGATCCAGCAGGACCCAAGGCCTACCCCAACCCCAGCTCACCAGTGGGAGGAAAAGAAATGGAGCCGGGAGTGGGTAGAAGCCTAAGACTGCTGAACGCCCAACCCTGGAGATCTGCCCAGGGAACATGAACCCACATTACATGGTGCTCTGGTGATTAATGGCACTGGAAAGCAAAGACAGGTGGAATACTTGGAGAGACTGAGATTCCAGCCACTTGTGGTGAACAGGTACCCACAACCAGCAAAAGAAAAGCACTGTGGTGGAGTCAAGAGGTCTGAGTTTGTCCCTGTTCTGCTTCTAATCACTTGTGACCCTGTATAAAACACCTATCCTTTCTGGGATTCAGTTTCTTCATTTGTCAGATGAGGAGATTGGTTTAGATGGTCCCTGAGATCCTTGTAGCTCCAATTTGTCAGGATTATAAATTGATTAAAGCTCTTCATTGGAAATTTCAGCTCTAAATTGAGCTGTGCATTGAAAGACTTCCCAACAGCGAGAGGGCTGCTGAAGGGCAAGGATTACACAGAGCTTGCTGCTCAGGAAGGACAGGAGGACAAAACTGTCCTGGCACACTCAGCCCATCAGGTTGAGAACTTTCAGGACCTTCATGCAATCCATCCCCCTGGCTGTCAATGCAGCCCCAAGTTCCCCCACCGCTATATGCAGCCTGCTGCTCCTTCCTCTTGGCCAACACTGATTCACAAACCTGCTGCCCTCACCATTGCAGCAGGCCAGCCAGAGGGAAGCTCTGCCTATGGCAGCATAATGCAGAGGCTTCTTCCTGAATGCTTGGCCCACTGGCCCTGGCAGTGGAGGTACGCACTGCAGCTGTAAAGCAGGAAAGAGCTCTTTCCTCCTGACAGGCACTGGCGCCACTCACCTGTGACCACTGCCATTGTTCCAGGGGATGGGCAACTCTAGAGAGCAGAGCTTCTGGGCACTAGAGGGCGCCACCTACACAAAGCTACTATTCCAGAGTAATCAATACAAATATGAAATGACAAAAGTACCTGGTACAAACCAAAATCCCACTAACACCAGCAAGAGGGCTCAGTGAAACTGAAATCAAACTTCTGATAAAGATTTCAAAATAAAAATCATAATCATGCTCATGGAGCTACAGAAAAAAAATAAGAATTCAGGAAGGACTTCAATAAAGAAATAGAAACTTTGAAATATACAGTATACAAAATGAAACATACAATGAAGGGATTTAAAAGCAGATTAGATGAGGTAGAGGAGATGGTAAATGAAATAGAAATTAGAGAACAGGAATACAAAGAAGCTGAGGCACAGAGAGAAAAAGGATCTCTAGGAATGAAAGAATATTAAGAGAACTGTGTGAACAAACCAAACAGAACAATATTTGCATTATAGAGGTACCAGAAGAAGAAGAAGAGAGAAAAATGAATACAAAGTGTCTTTGAGGAGGTAATTGCTGAATACTTCCCCAATCTGGGGAAGGAAATAGTCTTTTAGGCCATGGAGGTGCACAGGTTTCACAACACAAGGGACCCATGGAAGAAAACACCAAGACATATAATAATTAAAATGGCAAAGATCAAGGATAAGGACTGAGTATTAAAAGCAGCCAGAGAGAGAAAACAGATCACATAAAAAGGAAAACCCATCAGGCTATCATCAAACTTCTCAGCAGAAACCTTACCAGCCAGAAGGGAGTGGCATGATATATTTAGTGCAATAAAACAGAAGGGCCTTGACCCAGGAATACTCTCCCTGGCAAGGTTAACATTTAAATTTGAAGAGGGATTAAACAATTTCCAGATAAGCAAATGTTGAGGAAATTTACCTCCCACAAACCTACTCTACAGTGTATTTTGGAGGCAATGATATAGATGGAGGTGCTCCTAAGGTTAAATAGCTGTCACCAGAAAAAACAAAACCACACTAAAGGAAGTAGACCAATTAATTACTAAACAAATGCAAAATTAAATAGCTACCACAAAGTCAGTCAAGGGATACACAAAGAGTACAGAATATAACACCTACTATATAAAGAGTGGAGGAGGAAGAAAAAGAAGGGAGAAAAAAAAGTACCTTTAGATTGTGTTTGAAATAACATACTTAGTGGGTTAAGTTAGACTGTTAGACAATAAAGAAGCTACCCTTGAACCTTTGGTAACCATGAATCTAAAGTCTGCAATGGAAATAAGTACATATCTATCAATAATCACCCAAAATGTAAATGGACTAAATTTACCAATAAAAAGACAGTTACTGAATGGGTAAAAAAACGAGACCCATCCATTTGTTGCCTACAAGAGACTCCCTTCAAACCCAAAGACATACATAGACTAAAAGTGAAGGGATGGAAAACAATATTTCATACAACTAATAGGAAGAAAAAAGCAAGAGTTGCAGTACTTGTATCAGATAAAATAGACTTCAAAACAAAGAAAGTAACAAGGGACAAAGAAGGATATTACATAATGATAAAGGGGTCAGTCCAACAAGAGGATATAGCCATTTTAAATATCTATATACCCAACATAGGGTCACCTACATATGGGAAATAAATACTAACAGAATTAAAGGGGAAAATAAAATGCAATATGTTCATTTTAGGAGACTTCAACACACCACTCACTCCAAAGGACAGACCAACCAGACAGAAAATAAGTAAGGAGATAGAGGCACAGAACAATACATTATAACAGATGGACCTAACAGACATCTATAGAACACTCCACCCAAAAGCAACAGTATACACCTTCTCTCAAGTGCACATGGAACATTTTCAAGAATATATCATATTCTATGCCACAAAAAAAGCCTCAGTAAATTCATAAGGATTGAAATTGTACCAATCAACTTCTTGGACCACAAAGGTATGAAAACAGAAATAAATTATTCAAAGAAACAAAAAGCTCACAAACACATGGAGACTTAACAACGTGCTCCTAAATAATCAATGGATCAATCACCAAATAATAACGGAGATCAAGGAATATATGGAGACAAATGAATTAGTAACTCAAAACCGCAAAATCTGTGGGACACAGAAAAGGCCATGCTAAGAGGGAAGTATATTGCAATACAGGCTTACCTCAGGAAAGAAGAACAATCCCATACGAACAGTCTAAACTCACAAGTAATGAAACAAGAAAAAGAACAAATGAAGCCCAAAGTCAGTAGAAGGGGGGACATAATAAAGATCATAACAGAAATAAGTAAAATCAAGAAGAATAAAACAGTAGAATCAATGAGAACAGGAGCTGGTTCTTTGAGAAAATAAACAAAACTGATACACCCCTAGCCAGACTTATCAAGAAAAAATAGAGTCTACACATATAAACAGAATCAGAAATGAGAGGGAAAAATCTCCACAGACACCACAGAAATACAAAGAATTATTAGAGAATATTACGAAAAATTATATGCTAACAAATTGGATATCCTAGAAGAATTGGACAATTTTCTAGAAAACTACAACCTTCGAAGACTGACCCAGAAAGAAACAAAATCTGAACAGACCAATTACAAGAAATGTAATTGAATTGATAATAAAAAAAAACTACCTAAGAACAAAATTCTTGGACCTGATAGTTTCACTGCTGAATTTTATCAAACATTCAGTGAAGAAGTAATACCTATCCTCCTTAAAATTTTCCAAAAAGTAGAAGAGAAGAAAATACTTCCAAACTCATTCTATGAGGCCAACATCTCTAATTCCCAAACTAAGAAAAGACACCACAAAAAAAGAAAATTACAGACCAATGTCCCTGATAAACATAGATGCAAAAATACTCAACAAAATATTAGCAAACTGAATTAAAAAATATATGAAAAAAGATCATCCAACATGATCAAGTAGGATTTATTCCAGGGATGCAAGGATGGTACAATATTCAAAAATCAATCAACATGATACACCACATGAACAAAAAGAAGGACAAAAACCACATGATCATCTCCATAGATGCTGAAAAAGCACTTGACAAAATTCAACATCCATTCATGATGAAAACTCTCAACAAAATGGGTATAGAGGGCAAGTACCTCAACATAATAAAGGCCATATATGACATCCACAGCCACCATCATACTTAATAGTGAAAAGCTGAAAGCTTTTCCTCTAAGATAGGGAACAAGACAAGGATGCCCACTCTCCCTGCTTTCATTCAACATAGACTGGAGGGCCTAGCCACTGCAATCAGACAACACAAAGAAATAAAAGACATTCAGATTGGTAAGGAAGAATTTAAACTCTCAGTGTTTGCAGATGACATGATACTGTATGTAAAAAACCCTAAAGAATCCACTCCAAAACTACTAGATCTAATATCTGAATTCAGCAAAGTTTCAGGATACAAAATTAATACGCAGAAATCCATTGCATTCCTATACACTAACAATAAACTAGCAGAAAGAGAAATCAGGAAAATAATTCCATTCACAACTGCATCAAGAAAAATAAAATACCTAGGAATAAACCTAACCAAGGAGAGAAAGACCTATACCCTGAAAACTACAAGACACACGTGAGAGAAATTAAAGAAGACACCAATAAATGGAAATACATTGCATGTTCATGGTAGAAAGAAAATAATTAATATTGTCAAAATGGTCATCCTGCCTAAAGCAATCTACAGATTCAATACAATCCCTATCAGAATACCTACAGCATTCTTCAATGAACTGGAGCAAATAGTTCTTAAATTCATATGGAATAGCCAAAGCAATCCTGAGAAGGAAGAATAAAGTGGGAGGAATTATGCTCCCTGACTTCAAGCTCTACTACAAAGCCACAGTAATCAAGACAATTTGGTACTGGCACAAGAACAGACCCATAGACCAATGGAAGAGACTAGAGAGCCCAGATATAAACCCAAGCATATATGGTCAATTAATATATGATAAAGGAGCCATGGATATACAATGGGGAAATGACAGCCTCTTCAACAGCTGGTGTTGGCAAAACTGGACAGCTACATGTAAGAGAATGAAATTGGATTATGTTTAACCCTATATACAAAAGTAAACTGAAAATGGATCAAAGACTTGAATGTAAGTCATGAAACCATAAAACTCTTAGAAAAAAACATAGGCAAAAATATCTTGGACATAAATATAAGCAACTTCTTCATGAACTTATCTCCCTGGGCAAGGAAAACAAAAGCAAAAATGAACAAGTGGGACTATATCAAGCTGAAAAGCTTCTGTACAGCAAAGGATACCATCAGTAGAACAAAAAGACACCCTACAGTATGGGAGAATATATCTGTAAATGACATATCCGACAAGGGGTTAACATCCAAAATATATAAAGAACTTACATGCCCCGACACCCAAAAAGCAAATAACCCAATTAAAAAAATGGGCAGATGTTCTGAAGAAACAGTTCTCCAAAGAAATTCAGATGGCGAACAGGCATATGAAAAGATGTTCCACATCATTAATCATCAGGGAAATGCAAATTAAAACCACAATGAGATATCACCTCACACCAGTGAGGATGGCCAACATCCAAAACACAAACAACAAAGGTTGGCAAGGATGTGGAGAAAGGGGAACCCTCCTACACTGCTGGTGGGAATGTAAATTAGTACAACCATTGTGGAAAGCAGTATGGAGGTTCCTCAAAAAACTAAAGGTAGAAATATCATTTGACCCAGGAATTCCACTCCTAGAAATTTACCCTAAGAATGCAGCAGCCCAGTTTGAAAAAGACATATGCACCCCTATGTTTATCGCAGCACTATTTACAATAGCCAAGAAATGGAAGCAACCTAAGTGCCCATAAGTAGATGAATGGATAAAGAAGATGTGGTATATATACACAATGGAATATTATTCAGCCATAAGAGAAAACAAATCCTACCATTTTCAACAATATGGATGAAGCTAGAGGGTATTATGCTCAGTGAAATAAGCCAGGAAGAGAAAGACAAGTATCAAATGATTTCACTCATCTGTGGAGTATAAGAACAAAGAAAAAACTGAAGGAACAAAACAGCAGCGGACTCAAAGAACCCAAGAATGGACTAACAGTTACCAAAGGGAAAGGGACTGGGGAAGAGGGGTGGGAAGGGAGGGATAATGGGGAAAAAGGGCTCTTAACAATTAGCAGACATAATGTAGGGTGGGGGTATATGGATAAGACAGTATAACACAGAGAAGACAAGTAGTGATTCTATAGCATCTTACTACGCTGATGGACAGTGACTGTAATGGGGTATGTGGTGGGGACTTGATAATAGGGGGAGTCTAGTAACTATAATGTTGCTCATTTAATTGTACATTAATAATAGCAAAAAAATTTTTTTTGCTCCTCCGAAAACACTACTGAAAAACTGGGAAAGCCAAGCCAAAGACTGGGAAACATTTTTAATACATATATCTGGCAAAGGACTTAATTCCAGAATATATAAAAATTTTTTACAATTCAGTAAGATAAAGAACCCAAGTTAGAAACAATGTGAGCAAAAAAATGTGAACAGACACTTCACAAAAAAGACATGTCCATGGATAATAAGTACAAGGAAGGGTGTCCAACATCTTTAGTTATCAGGGAAATGCTAATTAAAGCAACAAGTTACTTCTACAAGCCCACAACAATTGTTAACATTAAAAAGACTGATAGTATCAATTGTTGACATGAATGTGGAGCAACTAGAACTCTTACACATTACTCATGTCAGTATAAAATATGTACAAAGCGTGTTGGAGAAATGTTGACCCAGCAATTACACTCTTAGATATTTACCAAAGAGAAATGAAAATATGTTTATAAAAAGGCTTGACATAAATTTTCACAGAAGCTTTATTCATAATAGCTAAAAGACAGAACAGCCCAAATGTCCACCAAACAATAAAAGGATAAGCAAATTTTGGTCTATCCATACAATGGGGTACTACTCAACAATAAAAAAGAATGGACTACTGATATATGCAACAACATGGTCAAATTTCAGAATCATTATGCTAAGCAAAATAAACCAGCATCAAAAAAATACATATGAAACAGTCGACTTATGCAAAATTTTAGAATATGCAAAATGAGGTCATAATGACTAAAAAAAAATTGTTGCATGGGGTGAGGAGTCAGAGATTAACTGCAAAAGAGCACAAACAAATCTTAGAAGGTGCTAGAAATGTTCTATATTTTTACTGTTGTGGTAGTTACATGGATTTACATGTTTGTCAAAACTTAAAAGTATAATAGAATTTCTAAATGGACAAGCAAAAAACAAAAGGAAAGAAGAAAAAATTTGGTAGCCAACAGAAGTAGAGAAATAGAGAGGGGAAAAATAAATACCAAATAAGATAAAAAATCAAGTATATCATATGACTTGACATGGTTTTTAAATGACATTGTGGCCTCTAAGAAGAGACTGAAAAAGTAGAAGCAAGTTTTCCTCTAAATGTTACCTTTACAAAAAAGTCTTCCCTAGATCCCTTATACAAAGTAGTCACACACTTACCATTTATAATGATATGATTGTAATACATAGATAAATGAAAAGAAAATTATTAGAATTAATGTGATATTAGCAAAATATATGAATACAAAAATCTATATATATAAATCAATTTTGTTTCAATATAATAATTATAAAATATTTTTTAAATAGTATTTACAATGACATCAAAATATATATACCTAAGAATGATACATTATAAAATATTATTGAGAGAAATTAGGGAAGACCTAAATAAATGGAGGCATGTAATCATTTTTATGAATTGGAAAACTCAATGTTACAAAGATGGTGATTCTTCCAAAATTTATCTATGGATTCAAAATATCTCTATGAATGAGACTTTCTACAACTTTTGGTAGAAGTTGGCAATCTGAACTCCATATTAAAATGCAAAAGACCAAGAAAAGCCAACATGAAGAGCACGGTGAAAGTATTTAATCACTTAGATGTGTAGCTGCAGTAACTGAAATAGTGTGCTATTGCCTCAAGGATAGTCAAGTAAACCACTATAACTAATTAGAGAATCTGGAAAGAAACTCGCACATATTGCTGATTTGATTTATGGTAAAGATAACACTGCAGATAGCACTGGGGAGGAAAGTGACTTGTTCAATAAATGGTTCTGGGTTAACTGGATATTGAATTTGAAATAAATGAAACTAGATCCTCCATTGTATCATATTGAAAAATCTAATTTAGGTGGGTTAACAATTTAAATGTGAAATGCCAACAAGTTTCCTAGGTGAAAATATTTGCATATATGTTCAGGATCTAGATGTAGTTTCAATTGAATACAAAACGTCCTAATAATGATAGGGAATGAGGTTGATAAATTAGATTACAGTGAAATTAAGAACCTCTATTGAAAGATCTCAGTACAAAAAAAGTAAAGTTAGAGGACTGCAACATATAACCAACAAAGGGCCCGTACACAGACTAAAGAGCTACTACAAGTCATCATTAAAGAGACAGCCCTATAGCCTTGAAAAGGCATCTCAAAAAACCAGATAACCTAATGGGCAACAAAGTTATGAAAACTGTGCAACCTTAATAGTAATCAAGGAAATGCAAGCTAAAATCATGAATCAACATCAATATAAACCCATCAGAATGACATATATCTAAAAGGATGATAATACCATTGTGATAATTCACTAACCTGGGTATTTATGATTTGTGTGTATGGTGTCCTTCAAATAAATTAAAGCTAATTAAAACATAAATTGAGGGGATCAACACTAGAAAGTCATTTAAGAAAGCAAACAAAAATATTCTAATGAATGCACAAGAGACTCAAACAACAATTATAAAAAGTAGAAGTTTTTGTCAAAATTTAGTTCAACCAATATTCATTTATTAATTAATATATTTTCGATCAGAATCCTAATTTTGATCATTATGTTGTTTTTTTTGAGAGGGGGTGAATAAATTGTTTTAAGGCTCATAAGATAAAGAAGTGTCTGTGATAGGAAAGGAGATTATGAACAAAGGTAAGTGGTAAGGGGAATAGACACCTTATAAGATATTTAAGTTGCCTATAAAGTCACTGTAATCTCTGGTACTGACACAATAATAGACAAATATATTTGTGGAACAAAATAGACAGTCCAGAAATAAATCTACAAAAGTGACATTTTAATTCAGTGGGAAATAATTGGTTTATTAATAAATGATCCTGGCATAATTGGCTATCTGTCTAGAAGAAAATAAGCTAGATCATCTACCTCATACCATATGCCAAAATGAATCCCAGATGGCTAAAATTTAAATGCAAAAGTATTTTTGAAGTTTTTAAAAATCAGAAAATTAAGGTATTTTAACAAATGTGAAGGAGAGAAAACTTCTTAGGCAAAACACAATTGTCTGACGCCACAGGTAAAAGAAGAGAGGGATTTTACAAAATGAAAACATACTATATGACAAACCCACTGTAAACAAAATCAAAATCAAAACAACAGGAAAACATTCGCAGTTCATGTGACCAAGGGCTACTACATATAACAAGCAAAAGGAAGGCCTCTAATTTGAAAAAATGGAAGAAAAATAGACAAAAGCTGTGAATAGGCCATTCACAGAAGATGAAACTCAAATGGCCAATAAACATGAAAAGAGGCATAGCTTCGCTATTATCTAAAGAATCAGGATCTAAAGCACAATTAAAACGACATTTTCACCCATATCGGCAAAAATAAGATTTTGAGCATTCGTTGCTGATGAAGATACGGGCACATGGACACCCTTGTATGTTATTGCTAGACTGCAAGTTCAAGCTCAAGCTCCTCATAGTAAGCTAATGTTAAGAGGTCCAGCAATTGCTATAAATATTCAAAATATACACACCTTTTAACCAAACAGTTTCACTTTAGAAACCCCGTCCTACAGAATCAAAAGCACCATACATGATGATCAATACAAGGATGATTGTCGTGACAATTTTGTCAAGTTAAAAACTGAAAAAAGAAACAACGTGACCTAATTTATGACAAATATATTGAGCTCTCCTGTAAAAAAAAAAAAAAAAAACAGAAAAAAGAAAAAACCCTGAAAACAAATGAATGTCATTAATACAGAAATAGTGAAACAGATAGTGGAATATCCATTCCATAGATATGGCTTTTGGAAATGGGCCAGTAAAAGTTGCAGTAACACAAGGTAAGTCCTGGAAAGGAAAGAAAATGACTTAGATCAGGATCTATTCACTTAGAGACAGCCTAGACGCATTGCTCATTTGCAGGTAAGTATACTATGATAATTTTTTCATAAAAGAGCAAATGAGATCCAGTATATGCATATATGTTTGTATGAGCACCGAGAAAGTCATAGAACTTTAACATCCAACATGCATATTAGTTTGGAACAAGGAGGGGTAGAGGGAATGAGGAAAAATGATCTTTCAGTACATCTTTGCATTGTTTCGCCAATTTCAGTGAACATACATTTTATAATTATGGATTTTTACTAAATACTTTTTCTAGAAACTGATGACAGATTAAAAATGGGCATTTGACCCTATTCTAATATAAATTCACATGTTCTAATATGAACTCTTTCCCTTCTCTATCATTCTTCCTAGATTTCCTTTGTCCTCTTTCTATCCTTTCTCTGTAAATCATTTCTGATAATTCCTTCTCATAGTCATTCCTTTCCCATGTGTTTATGGTCTCTAACTTATTCACCTAGTCACTTATTCATGAATCTCCCTACAAATTCAGAGAAATGGAAACTGAAAAATTGTAACAGAACCTCTTACTGTAACATATATTGAACCCCTAGAGGGAATTATGCAAAAGGACATTTTGAATTATGAAAAAAGTAACAGCCACCTGGGGCTAAGCCTTCTGAGCAGAATCCTGGAGAAAGAAGTGGCTTTGCCAGGTGAACAAGAGGAGGGCCAGCACTTCTGACACGGCAAACAGTGGTTGTATGTTGGTATTCATTCATTCTCTTTTTCCAGCAACACTCAGTTTTTGGATAAACCACATGAATTGTAGAAGACTGTCTATTAGACAAAAATTGTGCTAAAAATAAGTTGTGTGTTCTGAAAAAGGTAGAGAAGTAAAGATGGTGCCTAACTAGTAAACATGGTCAATAAAAAAGTATTGATTCAGAATTCAAATTCACGAGGAGACATGCTGCAATGATGCACCCTAATCTCTAAAATCCTGGTATTTATATTTTTACATATTCTACAAGATGACTCAGTGTCTGGCCTCTCAGAGCACGTAAGTATGGCAGGGGAAAACAAAAGTAGCACAGGGTGCTACAATAGCTCATACACTTATCATCCTTTTGTTTGGTTGATAATGAAATATTTTGTTGTATATGTTGATTCTCATGATTTGTTGGGGGGTGAGTTTTCTTTCAGGAGCAATGAAAATGTTTGAATTGGGGAGTGGAGTAGAAAGAGGCATCAGAAGATGATTACACGTGCAAAGGCACATTGGCACAGAAGAATCTGGAAGGATTTGGGGACAGCTCTACTGACTTCTCTTCCCCTCACACCACAGAGCATGACAGCTGCAGGGAAAGGAACCAAAAAAAGGAGAGAATGTGTTAGATTCTAGTAAATGAGACTCTTCTGCTCTTTGGCAGATTCACACAATTAAGCAAAAGAGAAGTTTATTATTTGGGAAACTTTTGTCTTAAATGTAGCAGAATTATAGACCTATAGAGAGGATAACTGGAAGCTATCTTAGAAATATCTATCTCAGATCTTTCTTTTTATAGGTTAGATCAAAGCAGAGCTGTTAAATAAAATGTTCAATATCTCACAGCTACTAAGTAATCTTTCCTATCCATAATTCTACTGCCCTAAGTCCTTTCAGTAAGAAGCAAGCAACCATTTCTTGAATTTCAGCAAGCATAAATTAAGATCTTTTGGAAAATCTATACAGTTATGAATGATACTTTAAATACACAAAGGGAATTTACTATTAAAAAAACTCTGGGATGAATTATTTTAATAAAAATAAATATCCTTTCATCAATATTAGGTTTGGATTTTTAAATACTACTATATGTTTCTGAGAGAAAGAAGCATTTGTGTTATATTCAACTGTGCCAATGAAAAATCGGTGCTCTTTTCACAAGAGCTGGAGAAATCACTGCTCTGAGCCTATCAGCTCTGTTGTTAGTTACTGAGAAGTATTTCTATTCCAATACATAATGTGCCCAAGTGTTTTTACCAATAAAGGAAACCTCAGGATTGTCCAATTAGAATAAAATCAGCACATTAACTTAATTCAGCTCCCCCTGGAAGTTCTGTTTAATCCTGACTTTCCTTTTGTTTCTCTGCCTCCTGTAGACCTTTTCCCTCCCTGGGATTTTAATTTTTTATCACGCTTTTTTTAATCAGCTGCTGGGCACCACCTGTCTCTAAACACTTGGCATTCATATCTGATAAATTGTTCCATAAATGCTTTGGAGCCTTCCTTTATAATTCTTCTCAACCTTTTCCTACTCTATCTCAATCTTCAGTGATTATATTTGCAATCATATCTTACATTAAAGAATAATATTCAGCAATGGTTTAAGAGAAGGCATGATATTTATAAAGGAAAGTAAGTGAAATCATGTCCTATTTTGGAGAAGGGATGTGAGATACAGCTTATTCTCTTCCTCCCCATCTTTATCCAAGGTGTTGGTTTTCTTTTCAGTGATTATTGCTCAGTTTACACCACACCATCACACCAATGCAACATAATATTTCAGCAAATATTTCAGCGTCCAATGCATTGCGGACATTGGAACATCACAGACAAATGCGATGTGGCCCATCTCCTAGGAGCACAGAGTCTCAAGGGGAGAGAGTCGTCCAGTTACTATATTACAAGGTAGTTAGTGCTATGTAACACATCTGATCATTCAATGGAAACCTTTAGGTTGCCCCTAAAATAAATAGATGGAATAAAAAACATGAATTGTGCATAGATGACAAATTAGATTAGACAAATAGAGGATAATAACTTACAGAGGAAACCGTTGCTTAGGAGACTCTTGGGTTGTGGCTGTCTTTGGCCATTGAAGACCAGACCATTCTTCAATCAGGGCCTCCCTCCTTAAACATCCCAAGATGTTTGGATTCTCTTTCAAATTCCAGCCTATTTCTGCTCTTTCCACAGACCAGGCTCAGCCCCTGTCCCCTGGGGGCTTTTTGAGCTCTGTACCAAATCTAGACATCAATCTGGTTGCCTGTTCCAAGACCTCTTCTCCCTGGCTGCTCCCACCATGGGGTTCCTCCAGTTCATACAAATCATAATTCTTCACCCTTACCTCTAAACATTCATTCATTCGGTGGTTGGAATTAACTTCAGAATCTGGAGCTAGAGCCAGTCACTGCTTTGGGGGGCCCCAAAGCACATCCTGCTTCCCACCCCCAAACAATAACTGTCATTAGCACAAATAAGACATCAGCATTAAGAGATCATGAACTCTGGGATATGAAAGCTGCCTGAAAATACAAATGAAGAAGATAATGAAGAGCTGAAGTCTATCAAGATAAGGCAAAACAATATTTTAATAGCATGGAAAAGTCTGACTGGGAGGATTTCCATGGGTTTCTACAAGGTCAGGAGGTTAATTGTTTCCTTTTATTCTGATCTGGGAATTTTGTTGGAGTTTTGCTTTGTTTTGTTTTGGATGCTTCCAATAGTTTCTTCCCACATCTTGATCACCCAAAAGGAAAACTCTAATTTTCTCATCATCCAAATGTCACATTTAGCCAGTTCAACCCACACTTAGAACACCAAGAATTCTGTTTGGAGATTTGAGTGGGGAGAAAATGGTAAGGGCTCTGGTTGTGTCTGGATTCAATCAGTCCAGACCTTCCAGCAGGCACTTGAAAAAAGAAGGCCTTTCAACCTCCCAATACTTTGAAAAAATTGCTGCAGCTTCAAAGCAGTGTCATTGGGAACCTTCTCAGAGCAAATTTTCTTGTATTTCTGTGATCTTAGTCTCCCCAGCCAAAGCTCTGAGGCGGAACCTGCCATCTATAAGCTTCCTATTTCAGCTGCGACCTGCATTCTTTCTATGGAAGAAGCTGTGCTTTCCTACATATTTCAGACTTTTATCTGGTTATCACATAACTTTTTTGAAACTTGAAACATCTTAGGGCAAGGAATTTCTACATGTTTTCTAAGCAAGGGCTTAAAATTAGGTATTACCTAAAAGTAAGTTCTCCAGACCCACACTACACAAGCTGTAATGTTTTTAAACATCATTTGGTAAATTATCTTGTAATATGCTTCCCAACTGAAACCTTACTTAGTAATTATTCATTGCAATAATATTTCTTGTGTGAGCTTGTGCCATGAAAATATTACTTCATGAATATTGAATAATGAATGTAGAAAGATACAATTATTCAGCATTTCCTTAGAAAACCTTCATTTCTTGAATAATTGCAACATTATTTAACCTGAAAATGTTTATATGAATCCTACACAGTTCAGAAAAAATGTAGACTAGTGTTGGTCAAAAGTGTATTGTAAATTATTTGGGACTCAGGGCACTCAAGATGGAAGCATGAGTAGGGCAGCGGAAATCTCCTCCCAAAACCATATATATTTTGAAAATACAGCAAATACAACTATTCCTAAAAGAGAGATCAGAAGATACAGTACAACAGCCAGGCTATATCTACATCTGCAAGAACTCAGCATCTCACGAAAGGGTAAGATACAACGCTGTGACCTGCTGGGACCCGAGCACTCTCCCACCCCAGCTCACTGGCAGGAGGAAAAGAATCAGAGTGGGGAGGGAGTGGAAGCACAGGACTGCTAAATAACCAGCCCTGGTGATCTGCACTGGGAGCACAGACACACACCGCACAGTGTACTGGATATTAGAGAAACGGAAGGGCAGGATGTGAGACGGAGACTGCGAGTGGTTCCCCACAGCCAGCTCCCCTGGGACAAGAGAAAAGTGGATGCTTTAAAAGTCTTAAAGGGACAAGGGTTTAACAGGTGGACAAAATTGTCCTGGCACACTAACCCCAGAAGACTGGGAATCTTAAGGAACTCCAGGTGCCCTAACCCCCTGGGTGGCAACGCAGCTCCAAAGCCCCACATGGCGATAAGCAGTCTGCCATTCATTCGCCCCAGCCGGCACTGCAAGAAAACTGGCTGACCAGCCATTGCTGCGGATGAGCCAATGGAGCAGCCTTGCCCACAGCAACCACGCAGAGTCTTCTCCCAGCATGCAGCTAATGGGGCCAGACACAGAGGCTGCCGCCAGCACACAGCTGCCCGGCACAGACAGAGGAAGCTGGCGTAAAGTCTGGAAGGCACAAAGGGGTGCCATTCTTGCAGGGGAACACACCCAGCACGCATGTGACCCCCGGCAGTGCCCTAAGCCATCCCGAGGGCTGCGCTGCCCATGGTAGCTCAGGGAATTAACCCAGAGACTGCTCCCTGTGTGTGGGTAACTGGTGCAGGCAGTGGTGAAGGGCAAGGGGACCAGCAATCAGGAAGGGACTTTGTTCTCCCACCTGACACATGTGCCACTTGCCGGCGATCACTTCTATCACCATGAAAAGGCAGAAGAACCTGGTCCAGTCAAAAATCACACAAACAATACCAGAGAGTAGGCCTGGTGAGACAGATATAACAAATCTTCCTGAAAAAGAATTCAAAATAAAAGTCATAACCATGCTGATGGAGCTGTAGAGAAATATGCAAGAGCTAAGGGATGAAGTCCAGAGGGAGATAACAGAAGTGAAACAATTGATAGAAGGACTTAAGAGCAGACTTGATGAGGTTCAGGATACTGTGAATGGAACAGAAATCAGAGAACAGAAATACAAAGAAGCTGAGACAGAGAGAGATAAAAATATCTCTAGGAATGAAAAAATATTAAGAGAACTGTGTGACCAATCCAAATGGAAAAATATTCACATAATAGGGGTACTAGAAGA